>JABWTJ010000021.1:3285444-3932547 GCA_016801875.1 Solanum sitiens
GTTGAAATTACAATAAGCTTAAAGATTACTTACACTTATCCTTAGAGTCATCTCAACAATTGAACACTGCAGAAAATGTACCTTTTTGTCAACAACCTGACGGCGACCCAGCATTTGATTTTTAGGATTCTTCTTAACCGATTCACTGCGAGCATAAAAAATTTAAAATGAGAGTAACAAAAATGAATATCAAACCAAACTAATCAAGATAACTGGAGCACCAATATTCGTTTAATTACCTAAAGAAGTCCCAAGGTGACTCAAAACGAGTAGGCATTTCCATGAGGCCATCTTTAGTATAAATATTCCTATAAACTGGCCCTGCTGACGGCTTTCCGTCAGCAGCTGGCCGGCATTCTTCAACTTTCACTGTATAATTTGACATTCTTCCCTGAGATATATAGAATCCACAATTGAGAATTGAAAGATAAAATCTCAGTGAAGTAATGTAATTTATATAAATATATGTGAATAGATCAAATTTAGCTAAGACCTAGTCCATAGAAATTATGAGAAAAAGGAAATGAGTTGTGGAAAAAAGTGGTTAGTTGAGCAGATGCAATGCAGCAAAATTCATGACACACCAGCTAACCAGTTATGGAGGCTTTAATTAGTTTCAGTAACTGGTACCTACTTTTGCCGCTATCAATTATTCTTCGAGGTTTATCTTAATTTTGATGAATAAAATTACTTGATATCTAGACGAAATTATATAATGTATTTTTTGATGAAATAACTGATACAAATTGTAAAAAGATTTACACACATGCATTTAATACAAAAGTAATAGGGTCAGTTTAGGCTGTGGACTTTGCAGATGAAAAAAAGACCTTTGTATTAAATGTGTAGTGAAGAAAGTGGTTGAAAATTTATTTAAAGCTATTTCCTCAATTTGATTAACGTAATTAAGTTTGTTACAAATACTTAAACAGTTAAAAGTAAAAAGTTTAGTGCAAAAATGAAAAGAATACTTACAAATGGAAATGCGTAAAAGGGTACAACAGTTAACTATTTGGATTTTTTTTGTGAAACGAACTGGGAATCCTTATCTTCTCACTGTTTTCATTTCTTCTTTTTAGTAGCACTCTGTTTTCGTCAGCGATCGTGAATCTCACTTAGCCTGTGAAAGTTTAAATTTTCGCCTTAGTAATCTTTTCTTTTTCTCTTTTTTCTTATTCCTATGTATTATTTTCTGTATATGAAAAATGATGGTCTGATTTAATAAAAAATTAAAAATTTTAATTTTGTGATTTTACATTAAATTTTTGTCAAATATATCAAAATTTTCTTTAATTTTATACACTTAAAAAAATCACATTAAAATGTAAAATTAAAATAATATCAAATTCAATAATTAGATATTATTTTGAGTTAAAATAATGAGTCAAATTCAACTCATCCAATTTATAATTCTCCATTAACTTTTACCGGTTACATCTGAATTTGTTCATTAGATAAAATTTATAGGACTACTTTACTATGTATTTTTATTAAATAATGTTTAATATTAAATTTTGAAAAGTAATTTAAAAAATAATTTATTAATGCAAAGGATGAAATATGGAAATTATTTTTTTGATATTTTAAAAGTGACAATTAAAAGTAAAAATCTATTTTTAAAATAATAGATAAGTAAAAGTGCACAAGAAAAGTAGTCAAGCTAATAAAGTTTTTTACTACTACAATTTCTCTAAGAGTGGCAAAATCAACTGTTTAAGTTTGGACAAATTATTAACCTGCCTATTAGTTATTTCAACCCATTACAATTGAGTTAATATGTAACCCACATTGGTTAATGAGAAATCTCGTCAAAATATTTTTCAAAAACCTTTTTTTTAATTTGATATGCTATGTATATAGTCATAAGAGAAAAAAAGATTAATTAGGTACTAAGTAGTTTAAACAACAAATCAAACAATTTAGCTTAGTAACTATTGAGTTGAGTTTGAATTTTGATTCGATATATAATTCATTACCTAATCCATTTTTTAACCCAACTCATAATTTGATCCAAGCTAAATTGGATCGAGTCTTGAATTCATTATTATTTAATTCATTATGATTCGTCTAAATATGACTCAATCCATCCAATTGTCATCCCTAAATTTATCATATAATTATATTAAATTAACATACTACAAGTCTATACCTCTATTTTTTTTAGATAAATTGATAACAATTTATATTTTTTAATGCGACTTCGATCTTTTTTTCACTTCTTCCAGGAATGTTTTTCAATATTTTTTTTTTGGTTCTGTTTTTAATTCGAACTCACAATAATCTGATTTAATAAAATCAAGGGCATTTACCATGCATATGCGTCACAGGCTCACAGCCATGTTGTGGAAAAAAAAGGTTGACCTTTGGACATGTAACATATTATTTTTTATGTATAAATTGTGACTTAAGATGACAAAAATAATAAAAAGAAACATATGCAGACAAATATTTACCGTTCTATATGTCCCCAGTAATACCTCATACTTGGAACTATCATTATATCTTTTGTCATTTTTTCGTAACAACAGTATTTTCATAAACTATCTTATTGTACTTTTTATTATCTTCAAACTATTTTGTAGTTGCTACTGTCAGTATATAGATTTGTGGAACCCAATTTGAACCAAACAGATGTTCGGAGAGTAAATTTGAAAGTTGAAAAAAAAAATTGATACCAATCTGAATTTGTCAAGAAAGATCATTTTCAGAAGATTTGCTCTATGATTCTTTATAAAAATTATTTTTAATTTTCTATCATTTTTTATAAGAGATTTTTCATTGTTACATGTATGAAATTTGAAAAAAAAAAATCTATTCAATTTAAAAGGATCATATTCATAATTCAATTGTCATGTCAGGGCAAATTATCTTATTAGACATACATCACTATCATATATATTAAGGCCCCATTTATTTGCATTTAATGAGGATCTAAATCTTAGTCAATCAGATTCACCTCATTTAGTGTGTTTTATTTTTTATGCCTAAATCTTAATTATTCAGATTTAATTCATTAAGTTTGTTTGTTTTATTTTCTTAAAAGTCTTTTGATTCCAAATACATCTGAATGAATCAGGTCCTTAACATACTCTTAACACCTTCAGACTTAAAAAAAAGACTCATATCTTAATTCAATTACATCACAACAACTCATAATTTTTTTTTCTTATTTAATTAATGTTAATTACATGCTTACCTCTTATAATTTCCTTTATTCTTACTAACTTAATATACGTCTTTTACTTTCATAAATTAATCAATATATTTGAATTGATAAACACTTCATGATATAATATTTAGCTCGGTTCTAGAAAATTAGAAAGTATTAATTATTTGATCGATAACAATAATAAATGTCCATTATAAAATAAAATATTTTCATAAACATTATATTACTACTCTATATAAACTATTTTACATTGCATTATATTAGATTCACAAATTTTTTGAGTGCAAAGAATAGTGATATTAATGATGTAACTTAATGTTAAATATAAATCATATTACCTTTGTACGATAAGAATGTTCAAAATATTATTTTCTATAAAAAAATTATTTTAATAAAACGAGGTTTTTATAATATTTTATTGATATAGCGTTTAATTTCATATGTACATTCAGATATTGAAAACAAACAGTCACAAAAATCCACTGTTCAGATTCAGAAACAATATCTTAATATTCAGATGTTTATTCAGATTTGCACATCTAGATCTTAATACATATCTTAATATTCAATACTATATTCAGATTCAAACGTCCTAATCTTAATAAAAACAAATGAAAAAATAAGAAGATACCCACGTACCCTTAAAATAAAATTAGAATTAATTAATTATCTTTATATTGAAACTCCACATTAAAATTGGCGTAGACAATTAGAGGATGAAATGCCTAATTGGAGGAGTGTTCATGTAAAAAATTCGATAGATTTAATGGAAGTTCACTGGATCTAAGCGTAGCGAGAGCAATGAACAATATTGACAAATCAAAAAGCGAAGCAGACATTGTTGAGATGCCTGACCAACCATGAACATAATCAGATGATTTCTATAAGCGGATATTTACACATATTTTTGATACACCATTGAGGTATCTGACACATTGAGATACAATTATATGTATCTATTATTTATCATTGTATCGGATTTAGTATGTATGTATTTAATAAATATATTAGAGATTTATGCACTAATAGAGATTTTCGAATGTATCACACTCGATTTGTTTTGTTATGTGTTCAAGTTTTGTCATACGTATCTGGCCTTCTATCATGTATCTTAATATTATAATATGTATTTGTTATGTTATTATCACCATGTATATATATATATAATGTACACTGTTTTGTTATGTGTTCAAGTTTTGTCATACGTATCTGGCCTTCTATCATGTATCTTAATATTATAATATGTATTTGTTATGTTATTATCACCATGTATATATATATATAATGTACACTGTTTTGTTATGTGTTCAAGTTTTGTCATACGTATCTGGCCTTCTATCATGTATCTTAATATTATAATATGTATTTGTTATGTTATTATTACCATGTATATATATATAATGTACACATTGTGTTTAATTTAGATACATTGTTAGGTACATATATTTAGATAGATGAAATGAATATTAACTTATATCTACATTCGAAGTTGTTACGATACGAATTCTTAAAAACAATTAAAGGAGTAATTTACTTCACCAATTGAGTAATTCTGCTATGCTATACAAAATAGACATTTTTTATGATGTATCTAGCTATTGATATATTTTGAGTACATATATCTGGAAGTAGAAATTTGAAAATAAATGAAAAATTTTAAAAAAGATTTTGATTTTTTTTTTTAGAAGTAGTTAAAACTAGTATACTAAAAAATTGTTGAAGGAGTGATTTATTCCTTAAACTAAACATTTTAATAACAATCCTTAATTAAACATGTACACATGCTAATTAGGGTATAAAATGTAATATCTATAACTATTGCGAATACTAGTAATTAGGATCTAAGCTAGTAAATTTTTGCTATTTGCCCTTCATATAATATAATTTTTCTAATTTTTAAAAAATAATAATTGTGGAGATGTTAAAGGTCTTAGCAGAAGGGTTGGTGAACCAATAAATTTCATTGTTGGAAGGAAATGCTATTATTAAATGTAACATTATCAGTCAAATGTTCACATGCATAACTCCAAACATTACACGGTCGTACACATTTCTTAATGAACTACTACTCCCTTTCTGTTAAGGAAGTATATATCTCATTTAGAGTTTAAACTACATATTGACACGCATACACTGGACCAATAATAATCTTATTAATGAGTAGATAGATTCACGAGTAAGGAAAGAGTATTTTTGTTGAACGAAGGAGTATAGTTTTTAGCATAAAACTTACATAAAAATAGTTACCTATGTGATTGAGCAATTACTAAATGATTCTAGGTATTGATGTGAATGGAACATTGGTGAATTATATACCAATCTTTGTACTCCGGAGCTATTTGCATAAACACATCGGAGCATGGTACCTCTTAAGTTGGGTATTATTGGACTAGACATGTGTCTTACTCACCTACCACAATCTAATCTCTTTATTTTCTTACTACACTTTGCCTACTACATGTCATCTTCATCTAAAAGGTTCAAATTTACACAACCCATAAAATTCACTAAGCATTTGGTACCTTGACTCACGGATGGAAAACGGGTTAGCAACAAAACAATGAATAAACCAAAATTCTATTTTTGTACTACCAACTTAACTTAAATCTTGAATTGGATTTATCATGCATCAAATTAAAAAACAAAAATGCTTGCTGCTACCTCTGGAGTATCATCCAATGCAAAAAGTAAGTTTCATTAGGTCCATTCCGTGAGTAACCTTTTTTTGGATAAGCTCCAACCGGTAAAAACTCTTCTAAAATAATAATAGTCAAAATTTCCTAATAAATGCACGCATTTGCTTTTTCTTTATCTCACCATTTCAACACTTAACCAATAGCATAGCATTAATTTCTCTCTCTCTCTGTATTAAATGACCTCCACAGGCCAGCAGGCATCGCATTAATTTCCTCTTCTTCTTCCCAATGTAACTCTCCCCCAACCATTAATGTCACTGACCCCATCACCCCGCGCGCCTCCTCGGTCATCGTCCGCCATAACTATCATCGATCGGACGGTTGTCGTTTCCCCAAAAATCACCTCTTCATCGATCTTCACCGTCTGTGATACCTATCCGGTGACAGTAAGGCTTCTGGATCACCACTCCTAAGACGGCTAGATAAGAATACACCACCACCCGCCGATGTTCTCATGAACATTGGACTTGCGAATGATTTGCTTCTTCTTGACGAACTTCCACCTCCGCCGGTACTGTATCTCGCGCTTGATTCCGATAAAGGGAAAAATCCACCTCTAGTTCGCCGGAAGAAGGGCGATTTCATTCCTCTGTAATAGCGGAAGGAGAATACTCTTGGTTTAGTTAAAGAGCTGAAAGGTGAAGGCCTTTTGCTCCAGAAGCTTCCCGATCCTATGGCTCTGCGGTACCGCCATGGTGAAGCTGTTGCTGGTTCGAGCATTAATCTCTCTGATCCCAAATTCCTCTCGAATCCGAAGGAGTAAGAACGTTTTAGCAAAATATCACGTCTGTTAAATCTCTCTTCTGATTGGATGTTCCTCCTTGGCGACGGTTCCTGTGTGATCTCTGACACCGTCGTTATATCGGATTCTGGCTGAATTTCATCCAAAGGCTCTAGTACTGTGCTTTCCAACATCATGTCATCGAAACTCGGGCGAATCCTTGCTGCCATCAACGGAGTAAACGGCGACTCTGGACGGAATATTCCAGCACGACACAAAGGGCAATTCGCGTGTGATTTAAGCCATATATCAATACAGTCCACATGAAAGGCATGCGAACAAACCGGAAGCGTACGCATATAGTCGTTCTCTTCGAACTCCAGTAAGCAAACCGCACAATCATGAACGCCGCTTTTCCGAGTGTAGACAGAAAGAGGAATCGTTTTGATCACCGAATCATCCAATCCGTAAGGAGATAAAACATGGAAAGCACCAGTAGGATCAAACGGATAAGGAGGCGACTCAATATCACCAGCAGATGACGACGGAACGTAACGTCGGCGACGGCGGCGCCACAGTCTATAACGGCCGTGTAAACGGAGCAGATGGCGAGAGAGTAGCCGCGAGTAAGTAATGATAACAAAAGCAGTAGCAATAATAACAACCATCGCAATCAAAGGAGGACTAAAATCAACCGGTAACTTAGCCGGCGGTGGAGTCGTTGATAAATCTGATGCTGACGTGGAGGTTGATGAAGTGGTTGCAGGTTGAAATGTAGAGGAATGATGAAACGGATGATTCAATGAAGGTGAAGGAGCTTTTTGAGAATTATTTAGGTGTGACGGCACCGGTGAAGGAGCAGGAGCTATATGATGGTGGTGTTGGATCATGATGATGAGGTGCAGAGGGCAATTAACGAAAGGTGGAATTGGTGCTTTTATTTCCTACTCCCTTTATGAGGGGGGTTTGGTTAATGGGGGAATGTGTTGGTGTAAATGTTTAGTGCGTTTCTTTGAGTGTGGATTTTGACTCGCGAAAGAGAGAGGGACGGTGATTTTTTTTTTGTGGTGTATTGCGTCACTATTACTACAAATTTACAATAAGTTTGTGGAGGAAGGACTGATCACCATTACTGAATTAATGTGTAGGGTGGTCCTACAGTTTTTGCTGATGTGGCGATAGGTAATTGGATGTGTTGAGAGTCGAGGGATTTTGTGCTTATAAATTTGAGATTAGTTCACAAGAAAGAGAGTTTTTAGCTTTTTGAAGTGAGAGCACATCACAAACAGAGAGAAGACTCGAAGACTGAAGTATGCTTAGCTGTTTATTTATGGGGGCTTGATAAAAAGAAAAAAAATGGGTCAAAGCATGATAATATCTTTCTTGTCATTTTAAGTCGGGCCGTATAAGATACGATAACACAATAAAGATCCTAAAATTTTAATCAAATGAAAGTTTCGGATCGGATATGTTTGGTGAAAATGATAATCAAATTTAAAAAAATCATACGAAACTATTATAATTATGTCAGTGTGAAATATATTGAGATCAAACAATATAAACTTAGAGATTGTACAATTTACATATGATGTGGAACAAAGAAAAGTGAAATAACGGTGATGGTGGAGTGATAAGTACTTTTTCATCTATAATAAGAAGTTTTGGATTCAAGTCCTTTTGGATATGAAGTCCTCTTTGATAATGATCATTTCATATTATCCCAATGTGGAACTTTTTGACGCGAATTCAAATTTAGTCGAATTACAATGTAGATATCAAATATCGAATAAAAAACCTAAGGATAAAAAAGTGAGAATAGAAAATATAAATGATGTGAATAGAGGTTGAGACCATAAGTTTTTTTTTTTCTTTCTTTTGGTTATCTTAATTTAGATTTTTGTAAAAAAATATATCCAAACATTACAAAACTTTTAAGATGGAATTACTTAAAAGCAATGCTTTAGTCTTTTAGACATACAATCGACTCATGAAAACTAAAGTCAACAATGATTTGTTATGGATACTCTATTTTATTTTATGTTAAGAAAAACAGAAAAAGAGAGGAAGTGACAACAATTAGATCCATACGTACAATAGACAAACGCATGTGGATTTTGAGAATATTTTTCACTGGAAAAGTGCAAAATAACGCTATTATCACCAACTTGTCAACTTATAAGTGTACCATCACCGTCTATGATAAAGCGCGTAAATAAAAATATTGAATTTGAACGATTAAAATTCATCAACTTTATAAATGAAAAGATCATCAATTTAGCTAAAAATTACTTAGATTGAAATAATTGGATAAAAATGGCTAGATGATGAGTCATAATACGAACATTCCAACTTTTTTTAAAATTTTAGTTTCTTTGATTATTTTCTTGTAACTTATTTAGTAGTAAACATAAGTAATATTTTTCTAAAATTATAACTGTAAATAATATATATCAAATAAAAGAAATGACAAAATTTTAGGTAGATCAATTTATTTACATATTCCGGAAAATTGATTGAATTTTTAACGAACAAAAAATAATTGAATTAGTAATTGTGTCAATAGTCTTTTTACGCAAATGTTGCCACCCACAGATATAATATAACTTATTCAAATGGTCTTATTTGGTTTGATCGATCAATTGAAAAATATAAGAATTTATATGAATAATTCAAGAGTCTGTCTTTTTTTTTTTCTCCACTAAATTCAGCTTTACTTATAGATATGATTGATTTTTTTACGATATGGATTTAACAACTCAAAAAATATAAGAGATAAGTATTGAAAGTACTCTCTAAACTTATTCAAATTGTCTATTTAAATGTTGATTTCTTTTCTCTATATATATATCTATGTGTACGCCATATCAATAAAAAAAAATCACTTATTGGAAGACATATGGCATAAGAGGGGTGTCTTTAAATTACTCAATCAAGTAAACGAGTAATTTTAAAGCCTTCAATAGTGAGAAATTAATGTAATAATTCACGCCATGTTTAAAGACGTTTTCAATACTTATCTCAAAATGCAATTCCAGGTCTAATCATTTCCAACAATTCTATTTGCTAAAAAAGAAGGGAAAATTACGCGGTTAAGAAAACTTTTACTATTTAATTACTCGTCATATCTATAGTTAAATATAATTACCACTCACGACTAACATTATACATTAATTATGTGGGTTGACTTCGAGTTTATATATTTAATCACATTTGTATATGTATAATTTGCCAGAATATACAAATACATATGTATAATATACAATTATTCAATCAATATACATATACAATGCACCTCTCTCCCACTCTCTGACCTCTCTCTCTCTCCTCTCTCCTCCTCTCCTAATCTCGCTTGTTTTTTATACAAATGCATACGCATAATATACAATTATCTAATCAATATACATATACAATTCACCTCTCTCCCACTCTCTGCCCTCTCTCTCGCTCGTCTCTCTCTTCTCTCTCCCAATCTCACTTCCTATATATATAAATGGGAAAATTGTATATAATGGCAAACTAATAAATTAAATTAATTGCTATAACCATCCTTTGATTTAATTGTGTCCCATAGCAAACTGTTTGCCAGTCACCTCTCTCCATCAAACTGTCGCTCACTTCCTCTCACTTTCATACAAACACAAATGTAAAAAAATTGTTTTTATTTGTATAAAGCAAGAATAAATTGTATAAATACATATATTTTTGTTCCCCTCTCTCCCCTCTTCCAGATTTCGTTCGCCACTCTCCCTAATCTCGCTCGCCACCCTCGCCTCTCTCACTTGTACAAATAGAAATGAAATGTATAAATTGTGTTTCTGTTTGTATAAAGCGAGAGAAAATTGTATATACACATGCAATTTATATATTTTCGTCCTATACACTTATAATTATATAATAAAAATACTCCCCTGCCCAGTTTCTTTTGCCTTTCTCTCTTTCTCGTTTTATACAAATTCAAATTGTATATAATTTATCTCTTTCTCGTTTTATACAATTCGATTCAATTGTATATTCCCTGCCCAAGTCTCTTTTGCCTTTCTCTCTTCCTCATTTTATACAAATTCAAATTCTATATAATCGTTCTATACACTTATAATTATAAAATTCGTTTTATACACTTCGTTTCATACAATTCTCTGCCAAGTCTCTTTCTCGTTTTATACACTTCGTTTTACACAATTCGCTTCAATTGTATATGTATAGCGAATTATACATTTATATGTTTGCTATGGAGTGCAATTATGCAAACTTTGCTATATCATACAAATATGAATTTTATGTTTGTCATATGTGAAAGTTGCCCTATATAAATATATATGTATAATATACAATTATCTAATCAATATATATATACAATTCATCTCTCTCTCACTTTTTGTCCCCTCTCTCTCGCCTGTCTCCTCTCTCTCCCAGTCTCGCTCACCTTTTTCCTCCCTATAACATGTAGCTACGAATTGTAATTATCAAACTATAGCTATGTAGAGTAATTAGACTATTTTTTAGTGGCTATATGTGAATTTATATTTCTTTAAAAACAAAGTTCACTTAGCAACAAAAAAGAACCCAAAAACAAAACAAGACCTGGCCCAACTCTCCCCTAAAGGCTGATGGGCTCAGCCCAGGAACGATTTCCATTGAACATGACCCAAGTCTGATTTTCGGCACAAAAAGCGTAAAACCCTCACCGATACTCCGACTCAGTTGGAAGCTAGGGTTTTAGATTTTTCAATCTCAAATCTCAAGAGTTTCGATTTTGCGAAGAAGCAAAAATGTTTCCAGGAATGTTCATGCGTAAACCTGACAAGGCAGCTGCTTTGAAGCAGTTGAAGACCCACGTCGTCCTGTTCGGTACTTGGGTCGCCGTGATTCGAGTAGCCCCATACATCCTCCACTATTTCTCCGATCAGAAAGAAGAACTCAAGCTGGAATTCTAGATTAAAGCTTCGTTTTGTTCTTCTTTCTTCCCAGGTAAACTTTTCTTGATTATCCAATTTTCAACTTTATAGTTGAGTACTTTCTTATGCATTTGTCTCCTGATACATGATCAAGTGCATTGTATTACTTATGTGTATACAGTTCTTGATTAGATATAAGGAAAGGGTTAACGTAGGATAAAAATGGTGAAATTTTGAGTGATCTTTTGGAATAGAGGTGTAATTGGTTAATGTATTAATACCGTAAGCATTTGTATTTGGCTCAGCTCATTTTTATTAGTGATGATGTTATGGGGCTGAGTTGAGCTATACGAGCTACATCTTGTTTGACTTTTGGACTCTTTAAGTAGAGTTCTTTTTCTGGTTAATCGGGTATTCAAGCTTTCCAGTTTGGCAACAGTCAATTTCAGTTGCCATTCGAATTAGAGTCAAGAAAAGATCAAAGATTTCGACTTGATGTTGCGTGATAACTTTGACAAGCAGATTTAACTAAGGGACATAATCTATCTCCAGATGTCTGTCCAAACCTTTAACTAGCCAAATAAGGGACATAAATGCTGATGTTTCAGGAAAGGAATAGAAAAGGGATTGTCGAAATAAATTTCACCTCGAGACAGAAGTTGACGTTGCTTAATGTGTACCATGTTCCTTAAATGAAGAAGAATTTAATGTCTGCGCTAGCTAATACCGGTGGCTGGATTCCAGCACAACATGTATGTTCTGAAAAGAGTCAGTTCAAGACCTGTGCAGAAGTGAAGGAGCATGAGAAGGTTTTGATGGGCAACTATATCGATGTAGTTGTTTTGGAAATGAGAGGAAACGAGAGGGACAGTTGAAATAAATTTCACCTTGGCACAAAAGTTATTACTGCTAAATTTGTATCGTGTTCTTAAAATGATGAATAATTTAATGTTTGCTAGTCAATACTGGTGGCTGGTTTCTGGTGCAACCATTGACATCTGTTATGAATATTAGTTCTAAACCTATGCAAAGGTGAAGGAGCCGGAGAAAGGTTTGATGGACAAACATGTTATCATGGATGTTTTAGGAAACGCGACTATTGAAATAATTTCGATTTCGGGATAGATTTTTATTTTTGCATCAATGAACTAAGTAGTTCAAACATACTCATAGCTCCCTGTATGATCCAACTTGGGAAAACATTCTCACAAGAGAACTCCTTCAACAAAGAGATAGAGAATCTAGCTAAACTATCAACTATTGTGTTCAAACATCTAGATATATAAAGAGATTCAACATGATTCAACATGCTTGAAAGCTTTTGTTGCATCAACAAACTACATAGTTTAAACATATTCATAGCTTCCTGAATGACCCAACGTGGGAAAACATTTTCACAAGAGAATTCCTTCCTTCATAAAGAGATAGAGAATCTAGCTAACTATTAGCTATTGTGTTCAAACATCTAGGGATTTTAAGAGATTCAAAATGATTCAACATGCGTGAAAGCTTTTGTTGCATCAACGAACTACATTGTTCAAATATATACATAGGTTCTTGTATGATCCCAACATGGGAAAACATTCTCACAAAAGGTTTCCTTCAACCAAAAGAAAAAGGATCTAGCTAAACTATCAACTATTGTGTTCAAACATCTAGGGATATAAAGAAATTTGACATGATTCAACATGCTTGAAAACTTTCAAATGTCTTCACACATCACTTCTATTTCCCATGAAGTAACCACTCATTTTAAAACCATATCAACTAATCATTTTAGAAGCACATCACTCTCTTCCAACCTTTACTGATAGCACATTTAAGAGCTTTCCTAATAGCAATCGCTTCGGCAGTCATGACTTTCCCAAAATATAGGATTGGGGATCCACGGGCATGAAACAATTTCCCAAGGCTATCCAAAGCTACCATACCAATAGTTGCCCTTCTATCATCATTCTGTGATCTTCGGAATGATGTTGCTATATGTGTACTATGTTCTTGAAAGGAAGAAGCATTTATTGTTTGCTTTCTAAAATGATTTCAAGATTCTAATAGAATATGATCATGTAATAGTGTTGAAGAGTGGTTTATTCGTTGAAAGGAGGATACCATTTTGAGGACACGTTTAAGTTATGTATTGGTGCAATAAAAATTGCTTCTATTTATATTGTTGAGTTTGATTCTCTTTAATCGCTCTAGATATCTAAAATTTTATTTCATTAAATGATGTCGAAAAATGATTGTATTGCTTGCAATAGTAAGCATGTAGAATAATGTAAAATATGCATACACACGAAAATGACTGAGAAACCTTTTTGAAAAGTTGAAAGAATCACAAAATTACTAGATCTAATACATTTTGATATATGTGAATTATATGGAGAATCAACTTGAGGTGGTAAAAGATAAGTTCTATTACTAGCTAGACAAACTCGAATTAGTAGCACATGTCCGTCTTAGTGGTAAAGTAAGTTATGGTTTGTTTAGTCGCTATTATAACGTCATGTGTGTGATACTTTTGATTTGACATAATGAATTGTGGTTAATCCTAAGTTGTTCGGACTCTTCAAAAATGTCAACTGGTGCGTGTCGGATTCTCCAAAAGTTGTGTCGGATTCTCCAAAAGTAGTGTATTTTGGAGAATCCGGCACGGGTGCGGCATCGAAAGTGAAGAGTCCATGCAACTTAGGGTTAATCATCAACGTCGTCAATCTTCAATGTATTTACACTAATAGAAATCAAATCTATTTAAGATACCCATATTAAGGAAAACATTACAACGTAGTCGGGGATTGTTGGAATAGTTTGTACATATAGGAACTTTCCCACATCGATAGGAACTTTTGTAAAAAATATTATATATCTAGTGACTTGGGCACGGCCGGGTTGGACCTTCAAGTAAAAGACTCTTTTTGTTTTCATGTTTATTTTTCTGTTACAGGTTTAATTTACTTGGAACTTAAATTTTGAATTTATATTTTAGTTTTAGCTGAAACATCTTTCAGATAAAAGAAACTTTTTCAGCATGGTCTTCTTCTTCTACAAATTACATTACTGTGGTCTGTGAACAGTGATTGGAGATTTTGCAGTAACATTTTGGCTGTGGGGATTCCTGAAGAAACTTCTTTGTAAAGGAATATGCGTCAAAATTTCCGGTCTTCTTTTTCATTCTAACAATTATGTTGTGCAATATTCTCTGGAGCCCTTCACTCTCTGTGGGTTCTTAATCAATTTGTCAAAACTACATATTGTATTACTTGGCACTTGTGTGCATGAAGCTAGTGGTATCGTATAAACTCATTGATTTATGCTTTTGCATTTTCCTTGTGCAGCTTCTCTAGAGGAATGGAAGATCAGAAGGAACGGAGCAAATTTTTTTTCTTGTCCTTCCATAATCATATATGTCCCTATTTTGAAATTTGTTGACATGTAATTGGTGATGATTCTAGTTGTTGAGATCAAACTTACAGTTCAAGTGATATATTTTATGAACTTGTTTTGTTTACATGCAACCTCGCTAAAATGCTTGAATGTGCTAATATGCTCTCTTTCATTGGAGAAACCCAGGACACAGGAGTTTCTTGTGTAGAAGAACTTAATGTGATAAAAAATGAAATGCATATTTGATCTTCGTTCTGTCTCCTTGTTGGATTTGTGAAAGGTGGACCAAGTGCACTAGTGCAAAGATCTTTAATGGCTTGTAATATGTATAGAATAATGATGATAGTTAGAACCAGAAATTGCCCCACATACAAATGTTTTTGTAGAATTTTGAAATTGTCATGTTTTAAATAGTTGATTTCGTCTAGAGGTACTAACACTTTGAATCGACAGGATATTTGCATATTTAGAAACAAATATTACTGACAGGGTAGGATGCAAGTGTTTGTTTAGTTGATCTTTGTACATTTTGGTCATTTGCTTTGCACCTACTGTGAAAGGGACAATAATTTTGATTGTCCACCCATTTTGTGTTGGATACTCACAAACTTAAACAAACTCCAAATAATTTAAAGCTAAAAAAGTAAAAGGAGAGGTAATATGCAATTCCACTTGTCATGCACTAATTCTCTACTTCAAACACGTTGGCTTGTGGAAAAAAATGTCCATTGCCAAAGATGTGTCATGAATATTTTGGGTAAGCACTAAGCATGTCCATTGCCAAAGATGTGTCATGAATATTTTGGGTAAGCACTAAGCAAAGATGATGAAGTAGTTGTGATGAAATATTGATGTCATGGCCATGGATGATGAAGTAGCAGGAGCTGTTGGGACAAGTGCTAGTTTTGCTTTGAGATTTGGGCAGACCATCTGCTCTGCTGCTTCTCTTTTGTTCACGTCTTTAGGAGTTGAGTTCCATAACTATACTGCCTTCTGGTAATTTCTTATTACACTCGTTTCTTTTATTTTTCTTGTTATTTAGGTTGGGGCTCTATAAATTCAATACTCGAATTATATATATGCACACACAAAAAGGGTATATTAACAAAATCACACTCATTTTCAATCTATTGTTGACTATAAATCGGAATTATGTTTTCACTCAACTAATAAATATTATTTCAGAAAGTCACAGTTTTACAATTTTCTTCTACAACTAAGAAAGTGATAAGTAGTAGTATTTCGTTTAGTGACTATTGCGTAATATAGTGATGGTGTTGCACAGCTTCTTAGTTACAATGATGGGTTTGGTGATCCCGTGGAGCATTACTTTGGCAATGATTGACATATACTCTGTTTTCATCCGTTGTCCCATTCGTCACCCCCGAATTCTTCTCTTCATTGTTTTTGGAGATTTGGGTATGTCTTTCTCTTCTTAAATAAAAGCATTTAAATTTTTTTTATCTTTTGTTCGACTGAATAACATTTTTTGCAGGCATTATCATTCTTGACACTAGCAGCAGCAAGCTCAATTGCTGGAATTGTGGATGTTTTGCAGAGGGCAGATGAAACATTTTGTGCTGCTGGATTATGTAGTAGATATCAGATATCTGCTGGATTAGCCTTCTTGTCATGGTTCTTCTCCATGGCTTCAGCTCTTTCAAATCTTTGGTTTCTTTCTTCTCTCACAACATAATCATCAATTTTCAACCATGGTTTTAGTAGTTATATATGTAAATATTAGAGGAACTATTTGTTTTCCGCACAATCTTGATTGATTGAAACTAGGAGAAGGAGAAAGAAGAGCATGAAATGAGATAGGTGCTGGAAATTTGTTAATAGCGGATTACTTGACTCAATGGATCGAGGTAAACCCCTCCTCGTTAACTTCCAATTCAAGTATGATATATGACATGTTTAAGATTATAAGATTAAAAAACATATTTGATACTATGTATATTTTGGGCTCTCACTCACTTTTAAAGATGTTTTACCAAAATTTGGGCTAGAAGGACGAGCAGGCCCAATATATTGGATAACTTTCTGACCTTATAAATTCCATGAAATCTTTCAAGTACAAATGAGTAGGAGTTCCAATATGTTGGTTAATTAAATTGTTGGCAAACATGATTACATGCTCATGAATCCAACAATATATGTATAATGTGTGTATAACCATGTATAGTTATACGAATTCGACCGATTGTTTTTGCGTAAAAGATCTAAAAAATTAAAATAAAGGAAGCACTCCGAGGTGCCTCAAAAAAGAAGAATGGAATTAGATGCAATTTGGCTTTTATTCAAGTACAATACTCAATATCACTTACACTCAAATATTTCATATGTCTCTTTGTACTATAAAGAGCAAAGAGAAACAAAGCTTTAAAAAAAAAAGTGAACTGAAACAAACAAAATTGAACAAAGGAAAATAGCTATCTTGACACTATTATGAGATATACAAGTAAACCGATGCCTTATATATCATCTTATTTCTTTGGTATAACCATCCAATATTTAAAAAAATTCCGACTATGTGATACTATAAACTTATCACAATCTAATTGGATTCAATAAGGGAGAAAGTGCGATCTATACTGTAGTAGGAGTTTTTCCTTAACTAAAATTCAAACGCGAAATATTTGATTAAGAATGGATGACGATTGGACTTATTCATCATCTTTTTGGTTTATTTAGTTCATTTTTTCTTTTCTTTTCAAAGGGAATACAAAAAGATGACATATCAAAATTAAGTTGGAAGAAAATTAAAGTTGCTTAAAGAAATGATAATGCTTTATGGTACTATAATATAGCATCTTGAAGAAGAAAAGCAAAGTGTTGAAGTTAATATTCCGTGTAAGCTTAACAACTTTGAACGCATTTTCAAAGGTAAGCAATATCAAGAATCATTTTCTCTTTTTACTGTTCCAATTCTATATATTTTTACTTAGTCAATTGGAAAAAAGATAACATTATTAATAAAAAAAAATATATATATTAATAATTGGATTAAGAAGAATAATACCAAGCTAGGAATTTGTTCCTTCGTGTCATCAATTAAATAGAACCAGATGTTATTCCTCCTCTATTATATCACATATATTTGTGCTTTGTCATATCCTTTTCTAGATGAAGAAAAAAAAATCTATATGTGAGGTGAAATATTTGGTAGATAAACTTTCGGATTATTAATGACAGATTCAGAATTTGAATATATCCAACTCGTTCTATAATTATTTTCCGTATAAGTATTAGGGTTTAAATTCGAAAATTTGAGTTCTATCGAATATATAATTGGATCCACGTCTATTTTTTTTGTTTAAGCTTATTAAACTACTTGTGAATTATTTCACGTCTGACTTTATTGAACATATGTGTAACGATTTTTAATTTTAGCAATGGTTATATTATTCCAACTATATGAATTTCTTTCCAATGTTCCTAAATTCAAGAATTTAGCATAAGGTTTCTTAGCTATGTCCACTTTCAAAGGTGCCAAATTCTTATTCTTCTAGACTAGAATATTCCTTAAATTTTCATTACATCTCATGATTCTCCTAATTAAGATATTAATTATCTAGTAATTGTTTGAGTAAAAATCTATAATCCTCATAAGATATATAATTTTGGAAGTATTTTTTGTCTTTGAATTTTATATTAAATTATACAAATAGGCATCTAAATTATCAATCTTATCGTTCAAAAATATATATATATCATTTACATTTTAAATATTGAAGCGCTAACTTAAAATTTTGATACGAAGATTATATTGATGAATTCTTTTAGAAATTCAAGATATAATTTAGGAAATTGTACTAAAATGTATTCCTCATTTGTCTTAAAGGAACCAATACACGTTAATCACATTCTCTTGATAATAAATTGACATTTATAAGATTTTTGGAACTTTCTAGTGGCCCCAATATCGAAAACCTTGCTTGCAACTAAGGTATTTAATTTTCCTTAATTTTGGGGGTTTTTAAAGGATAAGTTGATTACAATATACACAAACACACATATATTTTGATTTTTAGCAATATCAGAATATTAGCTGACTAGTCATTTAAAGCAAAAAAAAAACAAAACTATTTTTATCTTTTGTTTGGGTGGGGTATGGAACTAATATATGCCTTATGTCTCTCTTCTTCACTTCTTGTTGATGTTTAAAAAGATTCTTCTACTAGACTCATAATTTTGCAACTGTCATTATCCACCAATAAGCATAATTCCATCTTTCTATTTGCTTCAAGTACAAGCCACTCTTAGCTCCAATACATAAAGTTAAAGGGTTCAAGTAACATACATCAATTGTCCGCCTAAAACATCGGATCACTCAAAAGATATCTACAAATAAACTTTTTAGAGCATTATATTTGTAATCTTAAAAATAAATTAGATTACAAGCTACAACAAGTAAAAATAACGTGATAAAATAAAAATTCCTTATACAAATGATGAGTATATATATAACTTAAACTTAAACGGATCAGAATTTAATAGTAGAATCCAAGAATCATCTTTATATAATGACCACTTAGAATTCTTTTCTTTTGCTAGCTAGCCACCCAAAAGCTTTGTAACATGAAGTACAATGAGATAGCTCATTTTAGCCACCCTCAACACAAGCTAAGATATGAATACTCAGAATTTCCATTCAAATGTGATGGTTGTAAAGAAGTAGGCATAGGGTCACGTTACAAATGTACAATTTGTGACTATGATTTACATATGCATTGTGCAATTCCTTCACCTTCAATTACACATCCATTTTACACAAAATGTTCTTTCCAATTCCTCTCTCGTCCACCGGGCAACGTACCGCGCTATTGCAACGCTTGTGAGAAGGACATAACTGGATTTATGTACCATTGTAGGTCTTGTGGATTTGATCTTCATCCATGTTGTGCTAAACTTCCTATGGTGCTTGATGATGGAGATGTTAAGCTTTACTTATATAGAAAGGTACGTAAATATTGTTTAGTCATGGACATATTAAAATAACTTCTTTTTAATTTTAGATTTGTTAATTAGCTTCACCTAACATTACTTTGAGAAAACTTAGGAAATAGCCATTTTTCTGTCAAATGCATAAGTATACCCAATTTTCTAACTATTTTCGGCTCACGTGACACTATCTTCTGGGTCCAGTGCGTGTTGACATTTTTTTCAAGCTAGTGCCACGTACATAAAAAAGGAGTAGAAAATTATCTATAAAATAATTTCAGAAGTAATAAAACCTTAGTATAATATAAATGTGTCTCTAAAATTTCAGGCATAGATTGAGGGTATTTCCTTATGCATTTTTTATCGTCGTGAAGTTTCAACTAAAATAAATAACTAAATAAATAAAACTCCATAGTAGTGTCAACATTCATTGGTATAGAAATTGAAATTTCAGGACAATGACTATTTTTCGACATAGCCAAAAAGTTATCAATCGACGTTGTTTCGTGCGTGTATATATAATCTTATAAATAACAACAAGATATTTTAATAATTTGTTTTGTGTTAATATTTTGTGGGAGAAACAGGATTCTCTGTTTCCTAAAAAAAAATCAATTTTGTATTTTAGCTTTTCTGTGAGAGTTCATAGGTTTTCTGACCAAATTTATTTTCTAAGTAATCAGTCCAAAATTTAATAAGTTTAAAGTGATAATAAATTATTAATTTAATAGCTTTTTAAAAAAACAAAACTCATCTTCTCTGCTTCTCGAGAAATAATGGGTTTTTTTCCTTTGTGGCAAAACTATGTTCAATTTCATGTGCTTCTCGAGAATTCATATCGATTTTTTTTAATTTTCAAGTAGACATTACTATAAAGGCCGATTTTAATTTTCTCAGACTTACCCTACCATTCTTTATCATCCACGTGGCCTTTTTAATAAACTCATATTTTTTATTCAAAATATAAAATTTAAATTTCACTAATTTTAAATTTTGAATTCGACAACGACAGATAAGTGCAACATGCCACAGGTGTGGACGGAAAGGGAGAAACAGAAGCTGGAGCTATAGATCTACATGCAAGAAATACAATTTACACGTGGCATGTGTTAAAGAGATGCTTGTGGATAGTTGGCATGAGCTCTACTTTGGTCATGGAGATCATAATTATAATTATAATAATAATAATAATAATAATAATTATAGAAATAAGATGCCAAGTCTAAAAGGTACACTTCAAACTCATCATAAAAAAAGCAAAGGCAAAGGCAAAGCCAAAAAATGTTGTGAAGTGGCTGGTTTAGCTTTGCAGTTTATCATATCTGCAGTTCTTGGAGACCCTACAACTCTTATTGCTGGGGTGGTTGGTTCATTAATGTCTAAATAATTATGTAAATTAATTAAACCAAACTATATTGAGGTTTTAATATATGGTCAACATTGGAGATCGACTTGATTATGGACCTAATTAAGTTGGACTAATAATAGTTATCATGTGGAAAAAAAAAAGGTGGATTGTTAGAATTGGGGATGTTGGATCACTAATGTAGAAATTTAATCTATTAATCATTATACATGCATATGATTTATAAATCTATTTCTAGTAAATGTACTAGTTTTCTATGCATATACTTTTTAATTCATTTTCAACCGCGATGATTATCAGAGGTGAAAATAGAATTTAAAAAAAATGCAATTATGAATAAAACCCATGAAATAAAGTTTTTTTTTTTGGAAAATATCATCGTCATCAGTGTTTTAAAAGGCGGGGGCGTGAGGCGAGGCGTTTTATACAGTACGGGACTAGGCGTAAGTCCCGAGACACTGGGCGTATAGTTCCATGGATCTACGGGGTGTACTCTCATGTATATTCAATTTTATAGTTTTATTACTAATTAAATTCCTTTCAATGATTTTACATATATTTTTTATTAAAAAATTATAATATATAGAAATTATATTATGATTTTTTTATTTGCGATAAGTATTGATAATCTATAATAAAGAAAAAAAAAACATCATAATTACTATTTGAAAATATCATTACACCAATAACAATAAAACATGACTATACAAGTATAAATAATCTAATATCTTAACTTTCTAATAATAAAAGAATCATTATTTCTAAAAAATATATATATATATATATATATCGTACTATACAATTTATCCCCCCCAAAGCCCTAAAAGAAAATAATCAATAAACTTACAAGTATTATAGTATAAACATCACTGTTTCATGAATAAAAATAAAATTACTTTCAAATAATTAAATAAAATATGATAATTTTGAGACATATGACAAAACCATGAAGACCAATGATAAGTGAACAAGTAAAATTTTGCTACATAATTTTAAGAGAAATGTTACGTAATATATAATTACCTTCATTGTGTTACCAAATAGTAAATATGTGATACTACATTTGTTGTTTAGGTTACTCTCAATCTTGTTATATTTATAGATTAAAAAGTTGTGTATCATTCATTTATTCAAGAATTATGAGGGTCAACATTGTTAATTAAAAATTTTAATACATAATTTGTGTAAGATCTGTTAGGCGAGTCCCGAGCGTTGGGCGTACTTAGAACGTACAGTCGGGCGCTTAGAGCGTAAGTCTTGTAGAATTAAGTCCCAAACTTGAGTCTCGAGGCTTTTGCTAGAGCCCAGCCCCGAGGCGAATCCCAAAAGAGTCTTTTAAAACACTAATCGTACTATATGAAAAAATTTCTTATATAAGTATCAACGATTAATATTAAAAGAATTTAATCTTTAATATAGATATGGTTGTTAAAATTTCTTAGACCGAATGTTTATTTGTAGCACAGAAATGAATATAAGGTATGTGTTTATATAATTCTATCACCTAACCATAGTTAATTAATACGTATATTCACTACATTAAACGACGTAATTGAATTTGAAACCTTACAATCCTAACTTAACAATGGAATCTTGACCTAAAAGCAGCATCAATAAATAATGATCAGAAAATTTGATCAGAATGTGATCAGGAAATTGAAAAATCTATTATATTTTTTTAATCTTAAAATAAATTTTTCTTGTTTCTATTTTTTAATTACAAGATATTAAAATTAAAATAATAAAAATATTTAAAAAGATAAACTAATATAAATAAAATGTTATTCACGCCAAATTCTGGCCGGATTTTTCCAAACAAGAAATATGGTTCAACTCTTCTCGAAATTGGAGCCCAATACTGTGCGTGTTAGATCCAATTTGAAATGATTGAAATTTGAAAATGACCAAACTAGCTGAAGAAATGTCCTCTCTTTTTTCCCCAATTATATATACTCCCATAAAAATAAATAATTCTATCCTAAAAATGTTATTCTTTCCGTTCATTTATATTTATCACGAAAATTAATTGATTTATTTTAAAGCTAATTGAAATTAGGTTAATACAATAGATCAATTTTAGATGTTAAAAATCATACAAAAAATACTTTAAATTGTAATTGCACGTTCTCATACTAATATAATTAAAAAATATATATTTTAAAATGTTGATCAAAGTATATATCATTTAATTTAAAAAATATAACAAGTAAAAGTTAACAAAGAGTGTTAGCGGAAACGTGAAACTAAAGAACAAGGAAGAACAACAATATTTAACGTGGTTCGGATCAAAATGATCCTATGTCCACCAAAGAACAACTGCACTGATATTTATTTCACTCTACAAAGAATACAAATGAAATACTACAAGAGAGAGAACACAAATGCCTTAGAAGGTGAGAAGACAAGTGAGAGGATGATTTGAAAAATGAATTAAGAGCTACCTATTTATAGGAATAAATTCATCCTATTGATGTCATCCATGACATCACTATGTGTCAAAATTGTCAAGGTTAAGATAGCAAACCATTTTATGGTTTGCCTAACTTTCACCTACCAAGATACAATCTTTGACTTGTATTTTGTACTAATTATCTTCCTACCAAATATTCATATTAATTCATCTTTCATTTAGTTTGATTCCACAAGAATCAAAACCAACTCTTTCAAAGAGAATATAAGAAAAACATAATACTCATTAATATTATAAATGCAAAATATTGTAGAAGTAAAAACTAATCTTTTAATATTATATTTAGGACACACTGTCAAAATAAACTCTTTACAAGAGAAGGGGACAGGTGGAGAATCATCATTAAAAAAAAAATATAAATTCCATTACTACCAAAGTTAGCTCAATCCCTAAATGACTGATTTGTAGTACTGGTAACTTTCCTTAAAAACACAATTTAAAAAAAATAAATAGCCGTTAATAATTTTAATTTCATTTCATTTAAATACACTCCTCTTAATCTTTATTAAATTATAATTCGACTAAAGATCTTTGCTTAAATTTTCTTTCTGTACAAACAAAAGATTCACAAAATCTTTGTACAATAACAACAATAATAATGAGTTTCACACGTTGTGCAGCTTGCAAACAATTAAGAAGAAAATGTCCTTCAAATTGTATATTTTTACCATATTTTCCTCCAAATAATCCTCAAAGATTTTCTTATGTTCATAGAATCTATGGTGCTAGCAATGTTGGAAAAATGCTTCAGGTATAATTATTATATTACTCCTACAAGAATCTAATTTATTTCTAATTGCTCCAAATATTTATTTAACTAGTACTAATATTATTAATTCCAACAATCATTTTATGACAAGTAACAAAAGATTCAAGAACTATAGAAAGAAGTAATGTTTAACTTTATTTATTCATTTTTCCTACTTACAAGTTTGACTTATATTATAATTTTTATTATAGAAATTAAATTCCTTGTTTGATTATTATTATTATTTTTGTATAAAATTGTAGCAAGTAGAAGAGCATCAACGTGGAGATGTAGCAGACTCATTGTATTATGAGGCATATTGCAGAATTAAGGATCCAGTTTATGGTTGTGTTGGAATTATTACTGTTTTACATGAAGAAATTTACCATGTACAATGCCAATTGGCTAAAGTACAAGCTCAAATTGATTTACTCTATCAAAATGGACTTTATAGTACTTTCGATCCTTCATTTTACTAGCTAACTTGAACTTGTTACGTAGACTACTTTTTCTTTTTATAGCCGTTTAAGGGAACGTATTCATGAATTTCCTTTTTTAAAACTTAGTATTCTGAATTTATTTTAGACTCTGACTAATAATTTGTATTCTTTCTATACATTCAACGGACTTTGAGCTTTTGTTTTTCTTCTTTGAAGAGTAAAATATGGAGACTTGAATTTCAATTGATTGTGATTGCATTTTGCAACAACAACTACCTTTGTGAGACATTCAGACAAAAATCAATGAATTGGTTCTATTTTGAAAACGTTATATTAGTACAAACTTTATCGTCAAAAAGTAAAAGGAAAAAGGGATGAAATTACAATAAAGTTTTATCAGTCAAAAAGTTAGTGTGTCTGTGTGACCATCATATGAATTTCCAAACTACTTAACTTTTTTGTTTTGTTTCTTTATTCGACGAAAGTTCCTTGTTTGATTCTATAGTAAATAATAGTCCCTTTGGATAATTTATTTTTTTTGATTATTTTTAGTTTTTGATATTGTTTGGAAAAATTAAAAGTAATTTGAAATAAGTTTAAAATGTTTTTTTAAGAAAAAGTTAAAAATCAAAAGCGATCTCTTATTATTTTTTATTTATTGACTTAAAAATTAGTTAAATTTAATTATTTTTTTTTTACTTAAAAGCTAATTTTTAAAGTCAATCCAAATGAGGCTCTAACTCAAAGGATACATCAATTTTTGACGAAAATAAATTAAAGGGTATATCAGTTTTTTAACGACATTATGTGATGTGAATTTGAATTAATTTGAACACGTAAGTCGATACTTTCACTATCAGGTGGTAATTCAATCAATTAACTAAGCTAAATCTTAAATTAGCTAACACTGATAAATTAATAAAGCATATTCCAAATAATTAGGGCTTCTTTACGAAAAAGTTGTCATAATGACACACACTTCATCCTATATGAACATACATAGTTTTTTCAACGAAATAAAAAGAGCCTATCGACAAAGAAATAAATGGAAATTGAAAAAGACCCAGACTTAAAATGGAATTAAAAAATAGAGTAAAAAAGGACAAGCAAAACATCATCAATAATAGAATAAGTGCTTGTGAACCAAACAAATACACACACCACACATCCCCTTCAAGATGTAAATAATTTAAACAAAAAGACATGAAGAATTGTACATATGTATTATGTGGAAAAGGAAGCAACGACGATAGTGGAAAGTGTAAAAATGTAGAATATCATATAGAATGTTGCGAGGGATATAAACCGATATGTAAAATATATATGTCAATTTGTTTAATTATATACAAACTTAAGTATTTATTTATTTTGTTATACACATTCAAAAAGAACATATATATCAATTTAAAAAATACGTGTACGTGATATACCTAAATAGAAAACAAAGAATTGAAGAAGAAATGAATAATTGTGCATATGCATTTTGTGGAAAAGGAAGCAACGACGATAGTGGAAATTGTAATAAATAAAAGAGGTCCATATCATAATAAAATAATTGTTCTGGTTGGATAAAAGAAAACAAAAGAAAAGCACATATAGCTACCCCACACATCACCGACTAAACTCAAAATAATGTTACTCCTATATATAATGTGTTCTTCTAAAAAAATAAAATAATATGATCGCACGATAATACATAAACATGATTTTAAATTTGATTTTAATTAATATTTATGATTTTTAATTTTCGGTATGCACAAGTAGATATTTAAACTTGTATAAAATTAAACAAATTAAATAGACACATTAATCGACATAACACCTTACATGACAATTTTGTATCCTATGTGGCGTCCTACGTGTATTATGTCATGTAGGATACATGTGTCTACTTATTCAATTTAATGTAAGTTTAAGTGCCTACTTGTGCACACTCAAAGTTGAAGAGCATAATTATCCATTGAAACCAAGTTAAGGGTCATGTTTATATATTATGTCATACGTTTAACTACTCAAATATCCGAATCAAATTACGCCAAAATAAATATGGTCTCCAATTTCTATAATAGCTAATAATATGTTGACCTTCGACATATTATTCTTTTATAAGAATAATATGTTTTAACTAAATTATAATAGCTAATAATATGTTTTAACTAAATTATTCTTCATAGAAAATATGAGGCAAAAAGGGACTTCTTAGGGTTATATAATCCCTAAATGAGTACAAATTTGAAAAGATAAAGTTAATAACTTTTGATTATGTTAAATGATATTTATTTGAATCAAGATTAAAGATAACTTATGGACTTGGTTAGTACAATTTATCATTATTAAATAATTTAATAAAGTAAAAGAAACACTTAATTATAGTTAAGTTTTTATTTTTATTTATTCATTATATTAAAAATTTATTTTAACTTTTAATTGTTCAGACATATCTTGATTTTCCCCCCACAATTTAATCATTTATCTTTATATTAACTGCTCATTCCAAATTATTTTCAAGTCCATCAAAAACAATACGCTACTCCTTATTATGCACTTCATTTATTATTCTTTATGTGTGCAAAGTTTATTGTAGACAGGTAAAAATAAATAAATAATTTATCTTTTAATATACATTTCTCCATAATATAAGCATTAATACGAATACACATTTATAATCTACTATACCAAAGTTATTGATGTATTTCGCTTTCGATGATCAGTGGATCACTCACTATCTAAATTAAATTTTCGGAATTTCACTCGGTGAGTGTGAACCAAATTAAAATGTTTTTCAATTTATAAGACACGTACATAAAGGAATACCAAATTAAAATGTAACGAATAAATTCTTGACGTTGATATCCATTATTTATGGAAAAGCTTGTCTTTCATACTCTTAATTCTTAGGTTTTTCAATAAATAACTAACACACATTTCTCCCAAAATAATTTCTTACAAGGTTGTCCAAACACACAAATAGGATTGTAATTTTAATTTGACTGTCCATAGAAGATAAGAAAATTTCTTAGTAAATGACGTTTTTACTTTCCCAAAATTAAAATGATATTTTCATTTGATCACCGACTCAATCTGATATCTACTTTAAGGTTGATTAAATTTAAATATATGTCGAAAAGTTCAATATCAAAAATAAAATATATATTTTTAAAAAATTTTTATAATAAAAATTCTTTCACAATCTTTATTTGGTGTCGGGTGCAACTCCCTACTAGATAATCATGAAAAATCTACTTTTCAAAGTTAAGTCCATATTTAATTCGAGCATACTATTTAGTAATCACCTAATTAATGCCTATTTGCTTAAAATGAGTACTATTTAACTAATTAATTAATGAGTATCCTTCTAGATAATGTATAGCATAATTGGAAATCATAAGATCATATAATAGTTGCACATTTGCATGCTTGAGATTTCTGCTGCCTAAAAAGTTCAATGCTCAATTAAAATATTATTAGTATTTCTCTCTTTTCCAGTCATTAAATAATTGTTTGGAATATAAAAATATTGCATCGAATATTTATATTAATTCAATACGTATGTCATGTGTTTAAATTTAATATTTATTTTATTTAATTATAATTAATTAACATATATTTTACTTTAATAAATTATAATAATAAAAGTTAAATTAATTTGATATATCGAATAAGTTTTTCTCTTTTCGTTCCTCCATAATTTTATTGCTCCACTTGCCAAATAAGTATATTATTTAATCATTATTATTACTACAGAGAAGTAATTAAAAAATGTGGCCGGTGGATCTATTTCAATTATTATTATTATTATTATTATTATTATTATTATTATTCTTTTAACATCTCATATTTGTGTATTTATGGTTTTTTTTCTCGGCATTCTTAGAAAATACGCTAACAAGTTCATGTGTCAAATTACTTGGACTTGATTAATGTTATTTGATGTTTGAATTATTCTTTCATATTCCTATAAGTTAAATTATTTATATTTATTCTCCATATTTTCCAATCACAATTTTTAATACTCCTTCGGGTCCATATTATATAGTGATCTTAGCTTTATAAAATAGGTGGTACTAACCCCACCCATCCATATTAATAGTTATATTTTTCTATCGAAAGTCAAGTTAACTCGTGATTAACTTAGATTAAATCAACTCCATATGTTATATTTAAATAATACAAAAATTATGTCAATCGTAAATTTGATAAAAGTTTATATTTTAAGAAATCGTTTGGTGTGAAGGAAAATATCAAATAGTCTTGAGATTAAATTATCGTATCGCTTAATTTGTTGTTTGATTGGTAGATTTGAGATAACTTATTCTGAGATTAATAATTAGTATCGGGATAAGTTATCCCTCCCTTTGGGTGGTATAGTAATTTCGGGATGACTTATTCAGGAATAAAATAAATAAATGACAAAAATGTATCTTTCAACCCTTTTGTTACATCACTTTTTACATTCATGAAGGATATTTTTGTAAACCAATAAATTATTTTTAAAATTTATTATTTTGAATATAACAAATCAAACACACAATAAAAAATAATTCCAATATAACTTGAATTCAAACAAACGACTTCTAAAATATATATCAATATTCACATAATTTGACTCTTAAAAATAAATCATGACAACTAATATAAGGCCAAAGAAAATATCAATAATTGCTAAAAACACCATATGATATAGACACGAGTACTTTTTCTGGTATTCACAACTTATTAGTTGAGCTTGATTAGCGGTCAAAACCGAGTCACTGAATATTCCCAAAATGCCCTCCACTTCTATATAAACCACCACTCCTTCACTGCCAATTCCTCAACTCAACATACTCTGTTTTCCCCTGTTTTTTTCTGAAGGAAAAAATAACACAGTTGAAATGGGCATCTGTACATCTTCACCATTGATGACAAAACAAAATGGAAGCATAATGAATTTGCCAGTTACTAAAGTAGCCATGGTGATTCAGATGAACGGAAAACTTCAAGAATTCCGGCAACCCATTACCGCCGGCGATATCCTTACCCAAAATCCTGATTTCTTCCTTTGTAGCTCAGAAGCCATGAATGTCGATTCATTAGTTCCTCAATTAGCCAAAGATGAAATCTTGCAACTTGGTCAGCTTTATTTTCTTTTGCCGGTTTCTAAATTACAAACCCCACTTTCACTTCAAGATATGTGTCTACTTGCTGTTAAAGCAAGCACAGCTCTTAATGACTATTGTAATTTGTCCAATATAGTAACAAGAAAATTCAAAAAAATGCACGATTGTCATACTAAAGATTTGAACCTGAGACCTCAAGTTTACGAGTCATCGTTGCCACTACAGTAGAAAAAGTTCTTCTTTCGGGATTCAAAATTTATATATGCGTCATATCATTTAAAATGACCAAGGATATATGTCGGTGATAAATTATATGTAATTTTCTTCGATTTCTTGTTTGAGTAAGCACGCTAAGGAAAAGTGCTTCCTTATCGAGAAATTTATCATCTCGAAGATTTATTTTGAATTATTTTGTTAAGAATGGAGAGATCTTTATGTGTTTGGTATTAATTACTAGCATGTAGTTCTGTATATGTTGAAATAGAATGGATGGTAGGCATTTCCACATGTCCTACATGTATATTGTAACACAAATGCATGTTTATTTTGTCACTTACATTTCGTTAGTCCATTTTTATTTGTTATATTTAGATTTGATACATTAATTGAAAAAATAATGTCATGCTATTTTTATTAATTAATTTTTAATATTAAATTATAAAATAATTTAGAGAATAAGTAATTCATGCTAAGAGTAAAACATAGAATAAATAATTATCTTTTCTTAATATATAAAAAATTAACAAGTCAACAATAAAATTTATTTTTAAAATAATAAATAAGTAAAAGTGAAAAGACGAATACCATTCAAGAACAGGGAGTATTAAAATTGCAAAGGAGATCCCCAAAGTACTCCTGGTTTTTATATAGGAAGTTCCCATTTCTTGCAAAATAGTACTGATTAAGCAGTTATATATATATATATATATATATATTTATATTCTTTTATATACTCGTGATTTAATTAGTTGGTCCAAATAAGTCCATCATATAGTTTAAATTAAAGTTTGGGACATTATAATAATCAGGAAGGACAACTGGACAAGTACTACGAAATGTCAATTGTGATACACCAATTTAACTAATTTGGGAATTGAAGTGCAATTATTGTTCAATTAATAATTTACTTAGCTTATTAATAGCTTCCAGCTTTGAGTGAAAGCGATTCCACACCAATATAGATTGCGATGAAATCACACCAATATAGATTGCGATGAAATGGTAAGTATTTTCTGCTCTTTAACAAAATATCTCGAGTTAAAGTCCCTTATATATCCATGTGCATAAACTACAGTATAAATTGGCAATTGCACAACACAAGAAGGGCCCAAGAAAGTGCAACAGCCAACAAAATGATCTTTCTTGGTTTTGTAGAAAAACAGGAAAAATAACAGTAAATCTTGTAATTTCAACTCAATAATTGGACATCATGTGCTTTTGTCTGTAGGAAGTTGCTGTGATACTTAAAAAGTCTTCAAATTTCAGGTGAGCCAAAACATGAATGTGCAACAATCCTGTCCCTTCATTTAATAAAACACCAACTTGTTTATTCAATCCATTCGTGCGACATTATAGTAATGAACTAAGTTGGCAAATCTACAGCAGATCTATCAAGGGACACACACATCATACCAAAAAACACAAAAAAAAGACAAAAACCTTAACTCACAACTCACTACCATGTATTTTCCCAGGTCACCAATTTTCTTAAATATTGTAGGATAACATCGCTTGCGAGTAGGATCGATCTAAAAATAAAGAAATAATACATAACACACTCATTGACAATAGGAAAAAAAACATGCATAGAGTAAGTTAAGAAACACACCTAATATAATCGCACAAGTGGAGTATGAAGAGGATAGAGTATATCCATGTAGTTTCAGTAGATCCTCAACTCAAGTAAAGGATATCAAATCAGGAATACAGGGCACAATGAGAGATATGGGAAATTTATTTTCTGACTGAACTTTCTCTAGCTAAGACAAATTACATTGTCAGGCCACACAGAGTTAATAGAGTAAAAAACTTAAAGTGGGATTTACACAAAAAGAAGACAGAAAAAGGAACAACCTTTCATCCACAGCCATAATTTACATCTGGAGTAGCCACAACTGAATCAAATGGGATCTCAACTCTCTCTTTCACGACGCACTGAGTTTCACCATTTTCAACAACGGGGACTTTTCTGTTTGCCACCTGTTGAAACAAGTTCGAAACATTGATCTGATTATCCCGTTTCTTTATCTGAGGCTCGAATCCAGCCAAAGTCAAGACAGATATTACACCAACTACTGTGAGTGCTGTCTTGGCTGCTGCACTGAGGAAGAATTTAACCATTCTTAATGGGCTTTTAGGCTCAGATCTTTCATGGTTAGCCTCATCGACATCTTTCCTGGAATTGTGGTTGTGGCTACCAGTTACTCCATTTTGAGTGAGTTTCCGTGCAGATGGCAAGTGTACCCCATAACCCTTGTCTGACACCAGGGTACGAGAAGGTCGGCTAGGGTAAGGAGGAAGTAGAAGATCATTGTTGTCTTCTACAGTTTCAGAAACAAAAGCAATTGCCTCGTGTATGACTTGGTAATCTTTGCCTTCATACCCTTTCAGTGTCTGGAGCAATTTTTCTTGACTATAACCTATCTCAGCCAGCGCTGCTTCTTTTTCATACCATTGTTGTTCTTGTAGTGCCTGAAACATTAGAAATTAATGGCAATGAGGTATAAGCTTCAATAGAGGGGGACAACATAATTGAAATGCATAAATCCGGAAACAAAAGGAACGTCATAAAAGCCTTGTTGTATGTTTCATGTAAAAACAGAGAGCAAGATAATAACAGCAACAGCTTCAGAGGATGCAGTCCATGATCTCAGGGCAGGTAATTGGGACAAGGAGTTTCACTAAGTTGCCCAGAGATACTGTTTCCCGGAAGAGGCATAGGCAATTCAATCCTAAGGGAATAAGAAAACACTGCAGCATTGGGATATTTGACTTTTGACAAGACGAAAATTAATTTACTCATAGATACTATAGGAAGAGTACCGGGCAAAAAAATACTGCTGCTTTAGAATATTGCACTACAGTGTGTTTGAAACAAATTGAAGACCATCTTTCTACATGTAATACCAACCTCATTTAAAGAATTTTCATAAAGATAGGCTCGTACAAAGAAGAGATGTTTGTCATCTCACCCGGCGTCGGCAGGGAGAACAGCCCTTTCAGCTTTACTGTGACCAGTAATGGGTGACACTAGTCATTTACTAAATGCAAACAAATGTCTCTAACAGGTAAATAAATCTCCTAAAATTGACAGATTGTTTTACTTGTAAAGACCAGAGGCTCCTTGTCACTTTTCATGAAATGAAGATATCAAAACAAGTGCATCCGTTGACACATATTAAGCCCTTATAATAAAGAGAGAAAAAAGGACTAAAAGTTAGTACTGGCCTTTTAACAAAGATTATGCATGTTTCAGTAGTAATTCTAAAGCTTATAAATGGCATTGCAATGACTGGAGCAGGATTTACCAACGTGATTACTGAATCAAAAGTTTAACACTGCATTTAGAGATAACGGATACAAAGTTTTCCCTCTGCAGAACATCACAACCAAGCACGTGCTACAGCCCCAAGCTCACTATGCCACATCCAAGAGATAATTTAAGCATAACAATTATCTAAATTAACACGAAGATTTTTCATACAAACATCAAACTCTATGATGAAAGCCAAATGATGACCCATTTAGGATGTGGCATTCTTATTCCGAAAAAAAATATGTAATTCCTCTTGCAACATAATACAGTCACTTTCCAGTTGACTATACATAGTATCTGCAACAGACACTTAGCAACAGATCCTAGCTTGCACATTAAATAGGAACACCATCAGTTGAAATACACGCCTCCACGACAAAGTGACATAGGAATTGATTGATCAATATTTTGCCGACACATTACACTCAGAAGCTACTTAATTAAACCTTGGATAATAACCTTTAAGCAATTTAAAGGTAATATGAAAAGAACAAATTCGTAATGAGAAATATCACAGCTGGAACTCTTGTTTTCAGAACACCCAAATTTTCAGCTGTGTGTCAAATGGATTATGGGGTTTCACACTGAAATTTCCATTTCTCTTATTAGAATAGCATGATTGGTCTTGTTTATGAAACGACGTCTAAAATCAGGTATCTACGTGACCTACAAAGAGACTGCTAGCACTAGGAATCAGCATTCACATCATTGATGGAATCAATTTAAAAAGTCAATTTTAGGGGAAGGTCGTTCAGGTAAGTTATATTTCAGGGGATTAGAGAGTCGTAAAAAGTAGCACCTCAGAATCTGTAGCTTCATAGAGAGATGAGAAAATCACAATATGAGTAATAATATCCAGGTTCACTTGCACTACAATAGGCAAAGGTTCTATTCCCATCCAAAGCTACATTTTCCTATCCCTTTACCCTCTCCTCCGTATGCCCTTCATCGCTTGTATACAAAAGTAATCGAAAACACAAAACATTTGTCACTCAAATCTCATCTGGATTGCTTTTAAGGGTGCTAAGAACTTCATCAAAATTATTTTCCACAAAAAGAAGAAGAAGAATTTAATCCAAATTAAAGTTGGTCAGGATTTTGAGCTCCGATTTGTCTTGCAACATACAGACAGAGTCAGACACTTCATCTCACAAAAAAGTAGATTCAAAGACTACCATTTAACATTTGACTGTGGTCCTTGAACTCGAAGTTGCATACAATAATCAATAATCAATAATCTGCTCAGGTAACAACGTAAACATCTTTACTCTCATCTAAACCTCATGTAAACTTCAAACCCCCTAAGTCCCACTTATCTCACCGAAGAATTCGAAAACGGCTGGTTCCACTTAACTCGACCGCATTTAAAATGACTTCATGGTACATGGAGTAGATGTATATATATTATGGACACAACAAAGTTCACAAAATGTACGACACCACCCTAACAGTAGTAAATAGCAGTAACGTTCAACAACATTTAAGCCCCAAGGCTTTGGTCTAGTGGTAAGAGTGCAGTAATGATGTGGGTTGGATTAGGCGCACATTCACGATTTGAACTCTGCTATTGTGCCAGAAAAAAGAACTCTGATACTTGATTGGAGAAGGGAAGAGACGCGGGCCCATTATTTACGGAGTTTTGAACCAGGATTTCACAGTCATCAGCATGAACGTATATGGTAACGTGCAACAGCTTTAGAGATCAGATATATAACTGAATGTCAAATCCTGAAAATTCTACACATTTCATTGGAATTGAAGAATGCACATGATAGTCTATCGAAATAGAGAACTTTTCATCCGTTTTCTGTCAAGAAGACTTTTATTCACTTCGTGAAACAAATCTAAACTGCGTTTAATCCATCTAATTCACCATTACACATTTGCTTAATCTCACCGAAGAAAATTCAATACAGAATATCCAAATACAGGTTTCAATCCAGAGAAAATAACATTAGGTTAACCATGAAATTTGTATCCCAACTTCAACTCTAACAACTTTAAACATATTTCTCCCTAACGCGCAATAAGAGCATCAACAAGAGAACAACATAATCACTCATCACACACAGGAAAATTTCCTAAAGCAAATATGTTAATAGCACAATAGATATACCAGACTACAGAGCTCAGTTGGTTGGCTTCCATCTTGTTGGTGAGGTTCGATTGCCCACATTGTAATCCCCTCCCATTTCCCCTTCCCTAATCCCAATGTTGAAAAAAAGAGACTACAGAAACCCCACCAAGAAATTCGATATAAGGTAGTTAAGAAAATCAAAAAAAGTTTCTAGCAACTACTCATTAAGGTTGAACCCTAGATTAGGCGCCGCCTTTCCTATCAAATCAAGAAAAGTGAAAATTTTGTAAAATTCTGTAGCATATATAAAACAACAACAATCCCTCAATCTCAAACTAATTAGAGTCAGTCAGCAATACATAAAAATCTTCTATAATCACACATTTACCCAAAAAGGGGAAAAATTCCAAGGTTCAAAATTGAAGTAGAACAAGTATAAAGAAGAGACCTGCAAAGAAGACACTTGGGCTTCAAGTGATTCAAGAGCATCCTTAATCTTCAACAAGCAATCCACTGCTTCATCATCGTCCTCATGAGTTTTCCCATCTGGGTCTTCTCCATTTCCAGATTCCACTTCATCTTTCTTAGATGCTTTATGAATACAATTCGTTATCTCTACCCTCAGCTCAGAGATTCTAGCCAGCACTAACCCTATTCTATCTTCGTCCATAACCTAAAGATTCTTGATTTTTGGGTTCTGCAAATTGAAAATCTTGAATTTTGCGCAAATGGGGTTTCTGTAATGAGGACAAAGAAGTGGCAAGAAAGTGACAAAAGAGAAAAGAAGCAGCGAAATACAAGTGATTGTGGTGCTTTCTTGAAACTAAAGAGATGACATTTGAGTTTTTTTTTTTTTTTTTGAGGGAAGTCAAAAATACCTTCAACTTTGATTTATTATTTAAATTTATTCTCGTCATTAAAATAAAGTTAATTTTACCCCTGCCATTAAAATAAAATTAATTTTATCCCTCGTCATTAAAATAAAATTAATTTTACCCCTCATATTACTAATTTCACCAAATTTACCCCTCATTAGATGAATTGATACAAATTGACCCAAATTTTTTTAAAAAAATTTATTCCTTATTTTAATCCATTAACCCGATCATTTAAAATAACCTGACCCATTCTTCCAAATCTTCTATACCCATTTACCCATTCTCCCAAATCTCCATTAAATATGTCAAAGAGGTAAATTCGGATCAATTTGGGTTAATCCGTCTAATGAGGGATAAATTTGGTGAAATTAGTAACAGGAGGGGTAAAATTAACTTTATTTTAACGACGAGGGGTAAAATTAACTTTATTTTAATGGCAAGAATAAATTTAAACAATAAATTAAAGTTAAAGGGTATTTTTGATCCTTTTCCTTTTTTTTCCTATATAAACCCTTTTAACAAAACAAATTTCAAATTGTTGGTTTTGTCCTTTTACCTTAAACTAATATATCTCCAACAAACCTTGATTTTCGGAAATTATTTTTGTGGCCCTAAATCACTGTTGCTATTTATTTTGGGTTATAATTAATGAAAATAATGATAGTACTCACTTTTTAATTAGTTTTATCTTTCATTAACTATTTGTTTAGCCTCAAATTTGTTTATGAAATTCAATTAATTTTTTTGAAAATGTGGATGTAAGGAAAGTAAAGTAATAATAACAAAATCGATAATTAATTTTTGGGGCGTGAATCAGGTTCAAGTCCTAGTTTGATATGATATCCGCGGACTTCATCCCAGGAGTGTGGAGGAGGTTCTGGAGCTGATCTCAATTGGTCTAACAAGTCCTTGGTTCAACTAACCGTTGACTGATTCAATAATTGACTATAGTCCTTTCTGCAGTTGCCACGTATCTGGTTAAATAGTCTTTCATATATTTCAAGCAATATATGAAAGGGCTCTCCGATCAGATTTAGGTGTTAATTTTTTTCGTCTTCACTCACCTTTGAGCAAGTTCTCCCTCGTATTTTTTCACATTTAATCAAGACTTTTTAAATCTGAAAGGGGTTATCATTAAAAGATAATAAAAACACCTAATAATTTAAATATAAAACTCATGAAACAAATTTAACCTATTCACTCCTTTATAATTTACAACACCACTTGTTTATAGTGCCTAACTGCCTTTAGGCTTTTGCATACAATTCTTCTGCTTAGAGCTACAATAACCAATGAAAAACTCTCAAAAACAAAGAAAAATAGAAAAACAAGAGAATAAATGAGGTTTTGGACCATCCAAATTGTTACAAACTCACTTATGAAAATGAGGACACACTCATTAGTCATTAGGAATGACATTTGAATCACAACTATAGCACTTCTGTTAAACAACAAGTTCAAATATTTCACAAAAATGAACCACTTCTCAATCTGAATAACCCCTTTGATTTTGATTCATCTGACATTCAGAACTCTGAGTTTGATCACTCAACCAATTCACTTGAAATAAGGTATCTGAAACTGAAGTTGTGAGGAATCCAATCAATTTTCTTCCACAACTTTCGTTGCTCGGGCTGCTGAAATTTCTTCCTCAAATAACAAGGTAATGCTAACTCTATCGTTTCGAACAAACCAGATGGACTCACATTCACTTCTTTAACATAAGATTCCACATTCTTTGGAAGGACTAGTTTTTGTTCTTTGTGTACCCTTATGTTTGCCTGAATGTAATCATCTTTAGCCACTTCTAGTTCTTCGAATACTCTCTTCGATGTGTACAAACGAAGCTGCATATGTACAAGATATCATAAGTTTTAGGCAAAACAGGAAAAAAAGATGGTTTGAATGAAATGACAGTAATGCTTTTGTCAGTGCATTACCACAGGATCAGAATGATTTCCTGAACAAAGAGCAAAGCGTAGACGAGGATCTGAATGCTCTACTGCATATCCTCTTCTTGCATCGCCAGCCTTAAATCTTTGTTTCGTAAAGAACAATGACTGAAGCCACTGTTTCGTACAGGAAAAATTGATACATATTACTTCAAGGAGGAAATGTAGTAACATGAGCTCTCTCAAAGTACGTACTGCAGAAACAGGAATTGAATTTAGTAACTTACCTGACCGGGACGAGGCAACTGGCATTGTAGTATAGAATTCTGGATCATGTCCACACTTACTGTATTCCCTCCAATATTGTAAGCTGACTGAAAAATGAAAAAAGCTTACTGAATTATAAAGAACCAGTGACACAGCAAAAACTGTTACATTTTAGCAGAATTTTCTTACCTTAAGAAGTAAAGATGCTCTCTTGAGATTACTTCTTGGAATCCCATGAACCAAAAATGCCTGTAACATACACGATGCTGGTACATAATTTATCGCATAGTAAAAAAGGTCTTGGGATAACTCTTAGGTACAGAAATCTTACATGCATTACTAATGCATTGTGGACATTAATCCAAAAGGCTAGTTTCTCTTCATGTCTCATTTCCTTAGGGGCAACTTCTTCCAATTTTGAGACTAGGTACCTGCATTGGCAAGTTTAAGACTATTCAGAGTTGCATAACTTTGCAAGTTTACTGAAAGATCAAAAGTTACGTTGAATGCAAAGTTAAGTTGTACTTGTAATGAACAACTATTTTTAGAAGCTATCAACATGTAAATGTGTTGAGATTTTGGTGGCTTCTATGTAAGAGGTATAATGTAAATATACAAAGTTGAGTTAAAAGGCTTTACCTAAATTGTTTCAGCATTTGTTCAACACCATCTAAGCTCTGACTATCTCGACACAGTCGTTGCACCTCAACCATTCTAACAATGAATCCACTAAATCCCTTTGAGTCTTCAAAGTGGAAAGGATTACTCAACAAATTGGAAGGTGAATTTTCTATGCATTGATGTCCCTTCATATCATTCTGAGCTTGAGGAAAAGATTCAAGTGTGGATGATGAAACTGAGATGGGAGACAAATTTAAATCGCGACTGAATAAAGGTGGATCAGCAAGCTGACAATATATGGCTGAAATACACTTGATCATTTCCTCAGACAACTGGCTTGGCGAGTCATTATAAAGATTATTAGAACTAGTAACCTGATGCTCCATGAGACTCCTGTTTGAAGTTGATGGCTGAGCATGCTGGTTGCAACATGATCAGATTTCCATTATTAGTTACTCGTATATGTGCAGAGTAGTAAATGAAATAAAACTAAATTAAGATGAATAATCTAGTTAGCAGTAAGATACAGGTTGTTTTACGCTCATTATAGCCAAAAACTCGAGACCAATGTTAGTTTACACCTAACTTAAACCCCAAAAGCTAACTCGTGACTCGTGACGTTAAGGGTTGCAAACCACTTATAAACTCATGCCTATCCAATATAGGAGGGTGTCACACTCAAATCCAGTGCCCTCGCTACCAATTCCACTCGACTATGTCACTGGCTTGGAACAAGGTGAGGAGGCCTCCCTCTGTTGCAAAACTAAAAATGGTTATTTTTTTCTCTTTTTCTAGAAGTATCATTACCTCCAGCATTGATAAAGGCATAGAATGGTATGAGTCTACAGCATCAGCAAGAACTGCAACTGAAGGTGAAGCACTGAAGGAAGCAGCAGCATGTGATAGGGAAGAGTGACATCTCAAAATGGTTGAGTCAACTTCACATTCTTTGATTGCATTACTCAAAGTTGTCAAAACAGGACTTTCCTTCAACTTGTCATTTTTCTCCTTCACATCTGCAAACTTTTTAGTTTTTGTTCTATCATCCTTCATGGACAGTGGTTCTAATCGCTTGGCGAATGTTTTCCTATACATTGAAAGAAGATACTTCTCCAAACACATAATATTCAGCTCCAGAAGAGCAATTTCTCTAACAAGATCCTCATGAGCATGCTGAAAGTAAAAGAAATAAGCAAAGATAAATTACTAAAGACAGAACAATTCAGCCAGCATTGGCGTATTTGGTATGACTAAAAACGCGGAGAATGACTTTCATATCCCTCAAAACTCTTGGAGGGAAGTCATTTTCCTTCGTAATTATTTCAACACATAAAAGTAAATAAGAAGCAGAACAAGTACAAAAAAAGAAGAAAATCAGGTAAACAAACTTCTTACATCAACCTCTTCTTTAGAAGAATCATGGCGACTGCCGCCATGTAATTGTCTCTTCTTCAGCTCAACATAGTTCTTCTCTATCCCAATATCCTATTTACAACAACAATAACTATGTCTCAATCTCAAACAAGTTGCGAGAAAGAACCAACACTCTGCTTTAGAACAAAAGATAATGGTAAATAAATAAAGTCTTACCAAATCAAGATGGTGTGAATATTTGCAGAATTCACTAATCTTTTCTTCCTCCATTGTCTTCACCAATGAATTAAACTGCATGTCAATGTGAAAGTTCAGTCATTTATCACTGCTAATTGGCTTAACTTATTTTATTTTGCTCCAAATTTTAACATGACAAGTAGTATAAAAATGTATAAGTAGAATATATTATATAATAGAAAGCATATTGGAAAAGACCCCACAAATTTAAAAATAAAATTTACTGAAACAGAGCATTAATTGCAGCTATGTACATTTACCCAAACAGAAGCAAGCAAGAAAAACAGGTTATGACAAATTCCAAGAAACATTAAATTGGTAACAACAAGAATGCTTTAAATATTGAGACTACTCACCACAAAGTTTCCTAAAATAATACACAATCAAGTGGTTCACTCTGATTGTTAGTAGCATTCCATATTTTTCACTCCAAGGTATGGTCTAATATTTATGAATTATGAGCGCATGCATTCATTCACTTGTTTAAACGTGTGGCTTATTTTAAGTCTTTCACTATACTTTACTTTTTGTTTAATCATCTTGTATTTGGATCATCATTCAAGTGCGTAAAAATTTGCAAGTCTATTCACACTTTGAAATAATTTTTGAAATGCGGTGACTGAAGTTAGATTTAAACCTCACACAAATATGTGAAATTTCATATTGTCGCTTAAATTTAAGTCATTTTCGCCTAATGTTCATGTAGATATAGCTGAAGTGCAGACAACACTAGGCTTTTGCATAACTGAAGTTGTTTCAAAATGAACAGACGTATATAAAAAAAAAGAAGTTAAATAGCGATGTCCAAACAGAATACCTAGATTTTTTTATTAGATGAAGTTTGGATCCTATATTATTCTTTGTTGGTGAAGCTTTGACTAGTCACTTAGAAAGCAATACTACCTTTATAGTGGACTACTTTTATGAGAAGGGGCCGGGAGCCTTTTGTTGCATTAAAAGAAGTAAATTAGCTGTGTAACCTTTTTTATTTCAACAATCACATTTTAGACTTTGGAATATACACCATGCTAAAAAAGTACCAAAGTTTTTCCTTTAATGCATTTACCCAATTATTACCAAATGACAAAAGGAAATTGTATAACGTATTTAATGTATGTACAGCAAAGAAGTACTGATTTTATAAATGGAAGGGTCCTCCGATCCTAGCTTACACATGAACATGTTCCCAATTTTAATTCAAATGAGAACTAACATGGACAACCTACTTCTTTGTGTTACATTCAAAAAAACCAATATAATGGTTGCTAATCATGATATAAATATACAATGCTAATGTGCTAACTAGAATTCGATATGTAATTTAGTTAAACTAGTTAGCTAAGTAACGTCTCACCATCCAAGTTCAAGACACGTATTGTCCGCTTTAATTCAATATGCTTCAGGTGATCTTCTTAATTAGAAACTTGTTATCCTAGAAGTTTGTCAATCCTTCTCTGACTTGCCCTCTATCATGGTCGTCACAATACCTCACAAGTACTTTGCATTTCTCACGATACCTCATTTAATTATAACACCGTAAAATAAGATCATATATATCAGCCAAATCCAATCACGGGGGAAAACAAATCTTATCAGTACGTACGTAGTTGTGGGGGAAAGGGAATGGATATATAGTAAAAAAAGTAAGTTGGTGGGCTTTATCCTTCAAGGAGATGCACTAACAAGAGATCACCTAAAAAGGGCTGAAAGGTGAAGGTCAAAGCAATTGCAAAAAGAATGTGATAAATTGAAATGACAAGTCTAGTAAGTAATTTTCTGATCTGTAAACAATTTACGTTGTAATTATATATGTAATAGTAAAAAAATTGTGACGATATGAATATGATTTTATCATAAATCATGAATCTCTTAATCTTAAAAATGAGAAAATTTTTGATAGTTAAAAGAAATACTTCTCTCTTTACTAATGATACATAATGCGAATTCAGATTAATCAAATAATTCGTATCGTAATAGAATGTTTCTAGTTGTGGGAGGACCGAAAAGTATGTATTGTATGTCACATCTAGTAAGATGCATGGGAGGATGAGCATTTCTGATGATTACTTAACCGTGAATTGAAATTTGAAAGAAGAAAAGACGACATTCTTTCTAAAAGTTGTAAAGTGATGATGAACAAATATTGAAAGAGAAAAGACAAACATGCATCCTTTGGTTTAAAGGGTGAATACTTTCTTGGTGCACATATCGATGACCAACACCCAAGTGTGAGTTGTGACTCATTGCCTCACCTTATAACAATCGTCTTTTTTTTTTTTTAAATTCACGTTAGAGTTTTAATTAATCATATCGTGTAAGACTCATTCAGGGGTGACACTCTCAACAGAATTATTTCATATTCAATGCTCGAACTTAACACCTTTAATCAAGGATAAAATACTCTCACCGTACACAACAACTCATATTGAAACACAATCACTTTAAATTTCTTTCCTATGGTTTTGTAGCTTTAGTCGATACTCGAATAATGGGGTAACAATGTCATTAATTTAGTTTGATATATTTTTATGTGGGGCTAGCTCCTAGCTATAGTTAATATGCGAATTCAGAATTGAATCCGTTATATTCTAAAGTTATAAGTTCATAGTAATCACAGTAACTTTATAATTTTTACGCTTAAATTTACTTTATGTTTACTTTTTAACTACATCGTTATTCCCTGGCTCACATTCAATTACTTTAAAGATAATTATATTCAAATAATTAATATAAATTTTGAATTAAAAAATAAGATAGCTAACTCGTGCATTACGTGTGAATTCTCTTCTCTTCCACTCAATTGATCAAACAATTCCAAACTAATTATGATTAGCGATAAGTCACGTTTCAATCTAATACAAGTAAATAACTTGTCTCTTTAAGGCAAATTGAAGGAATATTACCTTTCACTATTTCAATAAAATAGGAGAAAATCACGAGATACATTATGATATAAGTATTTTTATTTTCTCATTTCATAATAAAAAGTAATCTGATATTTAATCGAGATACATAAGTTGGTTCCACACTATCATTATTTTAAGAAAAAAAACATAGGTCTTGATAAGCCAAGTGCTAACAATTTTTAAAGGAAGTGACAGACATGCTTACAGACCAATTAATAAAAACATAAGTATATAGATAATAGAGCTTCATTAATGATCATCTCATATGATGCCACACTTACAGCTGATTCTGTAACTCCCAAAAAAATTAGGATGAGTATCACAAGTTAACGTTAATTTTTGTTAGTCCACTTTACATTTTTCACTTTTTTAAAGAAAAAATAACGTAAGTTTTTAACGTTAATTTTCATTTTGCATTTTCAGGTAATGAACTACTTCGCTTTTTTTCTTTGCTATAGAATTTTTTTTAAACCTATGTTTCTTTCTTCCGTGTAAAATAATCTGAGAAATTTTATGTATACATAGTTATGTAATATTTCTTGATGTTAAAGTTTATGTCAATAATGTTATCAAAGAACTTAGATCTTTCAAGAACCCAACTTTTCTTTCTTTGTTTTACTAAGAATTTAGATTTCTTGATAATATACACAATAATAATTAAAAAAATCCTTAAAAAGAGTGTTAAATCGATACGATCAAGTAAAATGAGACGAGCGAGGGAGTACTTATCTTTATTGAGTAATCAATATGCTGTGTTGAATTTATTAACAACAATTGGACTATGGGAAATTGGGGACATGAATAGTAATAGTAGTATTAGTTAAAGAGAAAGAAATTTGTATCAAATTTATTTATTTCTATTATTCTCGAAACTATAACTGATAAATACTATATTTCTTCTTTTGTTTCTTTGGATACCATAGTTGTATAGATAAAGAAGAAGAAAAAACCATATTTTCTTTTAATAATAATGCATAGATAAATGTACACTTTAAGTTATTGTAGATAAGAATTATAGCAAATTAGGACTCTTTTTTATGTGCTATGTTATTAAATAGCCAAATTAAAGGCAAATATTATTACAATTAAAGTAAGTACAGATACATGACGTTGCAAGAAAAAGAATTTTTGTACTATTGCACTGATTTCTTTTCTTGCGAGGAGACAACTCATTTCTTCTTTGTCTTGCTCAATTTTCTTTTTCTAGTTGAAAGTAACAAGCCACTCTACTATTGGAACAGATGCGAGATAAAAGGTTGTTCATTCAGTCCAGCGGATCAATGTTCTACCGAATAGAACAAGGTGTTCTTCTTTCGACTTCTTTAGTTGCTCATCCAGCCCAACGAATCAATGTTCTACCAAAAAGAACAAGGTATTCTTCTTTTGACTTCTCTGGTTGCTCATCCAGCCCAACGAATCAATGTTCTATCTAATAGAACAAGGTGTTCTTCTTTTGAATTCTCTAAGTGGAGTCATTATTTCTAGTAAATACATAAGAGACACATACATATTTCTCTCTATATCCTCTCCACAGTTGGAGATATACCTCGACAGAAAAACAATAACTTTACTCAAGAAAACTCTATTTTCTTTATCATCTTGGGTCAGAAGTTGATTGGATCGCTCGAATTCTCACTTTGATCCATCGGTTTATTGAACATACATTATATTTTGGAGGGTTTTAATCTATGTAATGGCGATAAGTGAATGGAGGATTATGAGAGCAATGACAAAGGTATATATTCGTCTGATCGAGAATCTTCGACGGACTCAAGAATGAGGAGGCAGATTCTCAATGAGGCTCTTCCACGGGAAATTCCTACAAGGTGCTTTAATATCCCTAGAACTTTTCTTTATGAACTGAATTTTTAGTTTACTTGTTTCGCTTTTGTGTTAAAAGAATTTTGATGACCATGTATGTTATATAGGACAAATAATCTAAAACAATTAGCATTTTAGGTCAGTAAGTATTTGTGTAATTTTCTTGCTAGTTCTAATTAGTAAGTAGCATAAAATAAAATTTTATTTAACTGCTTTTAAACTTATAAGCAGATGGTCTATAGGAAACAACCTTTCTACCTCTGAGGTGGAAATAGTGTTTATGCACATTCTATCAGCCCAAACTCTAATTTATGACTAAACTGAGTATATGATATTGTTTTTAAGTGGTAATTTCAAAGACTCTTCCTTTATTACAATTTAGATAAAGAAAAATTTATAAAAATTTAAAATCTATAAAGGAAAGCCTGGTAAATACCCTAAACTTCAATCAATCAATTATGCCCTAATCCCAAACTAGCCAGAGAATTGCAAAAATACTTACTGACCTATAATCCTACATGTTTTAAATTATTGAAATCACTATTCCTACCACATACATGATATGATCATCAGAATTATAGCTTTAACAAAACAAAAAAAAACGAAGCAAGCAAACTAAAAAAATCAGTTATAAAGAAAATTAAAATTCCATATTTTTTAAAGCACCTTGCATGAATTTTCTGTGGAAAAGCCCCATTGAGAATCAACCTCCTCGTTCTCAAGTCAGTAAATCCTTGATCAGATGAATATATGTCTTCATCGATGTTCCCATAATCCTCCATTCACTTTTCATAGTTGCACAAATTAAAAAACCCTAAAAATGTATGAATCAAAAAATCGATGGATCAAACTGAGGAATCAAACGTTCCAACCAGCTTATCACCAAAGATGATATAAAAAAAATTAGAGGTTATTTGGATAATTCCGACGAGGTATAGCTCCGGGCGGCGAGAGGATAGAGAAAAAAATATGTAATGCTTTTTTTTTAGTTTTATGGGAAAAGGGCTTTACTTAGCCCAACTATTTATTGATAGAAAAATAAGAATATAGATAAGGGCTTCATTAATGAAAATCTCATATATAACGTCACACTTAAAAGTTGATTTGACTTTAAAAACATATAATAAGTATATAAAGAAGAGGTTCATTAATGATCATCTCATATATAACGTCACAATTAAAAGTTCATTTGACTTTTAGAAAAAAAAGGTAATTTTCAGTTACTCTATTCAACCACTTTTTATTGTGATGTTATACTTTTTTTTAATGTTAATTTGATCAATTTTGAAAATTAAATATTTAAAATAAAAAAAGTAGTATTTCAAAATTATACAGAAAATACAATAAATTATAATTTCTTGCATATCAAATTATTAATATAAAAAAAAAATCATAAAATGTTAGTCAAGTTTTTTAAAAAGAAACTATGACAATTAAAAGTGGACTGAGAAAGTAAAAAAATAAAAAATCAAACTTAATACTTTCTCCTTTCAAAAATAATGTCCGTATTTCATTTTTAGTCTGTTTCAAAAAAAAGAACGTCCCCGTTCCTTTTTTAGCAACATTTTAACTTTAACTTTCCACGTGACATATTTACGATCACAAGATTAAAGGACATTTTGATACATTTGACATAACTTTAATTTAGAACCACAAGATTAAAAAATTTTTTTTTTTTAAACTTCGTTCCAAGTCAAATAAGGTCATCTTTTTTTAAACGAAGGAAGTAATATTTAAGCCAAAAATAAAAAGTAGAAAGAGACTTGCTTTTCATTTTTTAACTTTTTAAAAAGTTAATTTTAACTTTGTCAAACATTTTAAAAAAACATAAAATAACTTTAAAATAATATTAACCGATTTTTAAGTTAATTCAAACGGACTTTAACCATATTAGGATTAGTGTTACAAGTTACTTTTATAGTAAGAGCTATCAAAAAGAGTCTGCCAAGCCACACTCAGCCCAAGCTCACAGGCCAACTAATTTGAAAGGATAGGGTGTGTCGGCCTTTCATTTGAAAGGGTTTGGAAATGCTCAATCTACTTGCAAAATGATTAGATTTATGTTTATTTTAGTAAAAATGTCAAATTTACATATATATTTTTGCAAAAACAGACCCCCCATTTTTTTTTATAAAAAAAACAGCCTCTCTCTTTTTTTTGTTATAGCAAAAACATGATTTATGTATCAACTTCATAATGATAAAGATAGAATTAACATCTAGTTTAATAATAGAACACAAATATACAATAACAACAAAACATAATTTAACTAATTCCAATAAAGTTATGTATCAACTTCATAGTCAGTGGCGTAGCCACACTTGTGTCACGGTGTTCAATTGGACACCCTTCGTCAGAATATTTTACCGTATATACACGTAAAATGATAAGTTAAGTAGTTAAATAACATATTTGGACACAACAGTATGATGTAGTCTAGTGGTTTCAGGCGCCTTGAAATAGTAAAGATAAAAAACTTTGAAGTGTTTGTGTGTTCGGATTTCACTACTAGCAATTTTTTTTCACTTTTTAAGAAGAGTATATTCACTTGAGCACTTGAACAACCTACATGAAAATTCTGGTTCCGCCACTGTTCATAATGATAAAAATAGAATAGCTTAATAATAGAAAATAAATATACGATAACAAAAAAATATAATCATATTAAGTATCATAACATATTTAACTAATTCAAATACACTAAACATAATAATTTAACCAAAAATATGAACATGTTTCATTAGTCTTTGAAGTTACATTGCAAAATGTAGGAAAAGGGATATACCTATAGAGATGATGACAAAAAATGATGAAAGCAAACTTAATTGAACTCCCAAAAATCACAAAAGATGAAATATATTTATTTTTTTCTTAGAAGAGTTCTCTAAATATATTTATTTTTTTCTTAGAAGAGTTCTCTATTCTTATGTTTTTTCCTCTTCTAATTTTCTATTCTTGTTTTTTTTTGTTTGTTGTGTTTTGTTCTTGTTCTCTTTTTCCCCCCTTAAATCTCTCTCAAATTCCTCCAAAACTTTTTTTTTTTCAAAATTCCTTCCCTAAAAATGAAAGTAGAGAAAGTTAAAATAGATTGAGAAAAATAAAATAAAATTCTTTTCTTCAAAATTAAACGCCAATGCATGCATACTTGAGTTTTTTCTTCCCAATGAATTTTTTTCTTTTTTCAATAAGCATTCTTGTTCTCTCGAATGAGCCATCCAAAAGAACCAATGAAAAATCTTCTTCTTTTTTTCTAAGAGAATATTAATGAAAATGATTTCATTGCCCTTATAAAGGACCTCATTTGATTTTATTTTTTTTAAAATAGTCCCATTAAGTAGGATTCATCAGATTTTAATCATCCGTACCCAAAAGAAAAATCAGCTCACTGACACAAAATTCAAACACTTTGACATAAAAGATAATTATATTCAAATAATTAGTATAAATTTTGAATTTAAAAAATAAGATAGCTAACTCTTGCATTACGTGTGAATTATCTTCTCTTCCACTCAATTGATCAATCAATTCCAAACTAATTATGATTAGCGATAAGTCACGTTTCATTTCAATCTAATACAAGTAAATAATCTGTCTCTTAAGGCAAATTGAAGGAATATTACATTTCAATATCTTAATTATAAATATACAACTTGAACTAATATCATAGCAAGATACATAAAATGACTTATTCCTAATTAAGAGTATTTATTTAAAGTGACATAAAATGTCTAGAATTAAAAAACAAAAAACAAGTAATTTCATATATTCATCTAAAATATAAGAACCGAAAGTAACTTGTCAAACAGTAAAACGAAACATCTATTTACAAAAATCCATCCTAATTAATTAATTACTGAAAGTAAATACAAGAAAGATTTAAAATATAAGCTATCAATAATCCTAGCAGAAAACCTAGATCATGGCACTGTAGTTTAATTTAGTGATTAATAAAATAGGAGAAAATCACGAGATACATTATGATATAAGTATTTTTATTTTCTCATTTCATAAAAACATAAGTATATAGATAATATAGTTTCATTAATGATCATCTCATATGATACTACACTTACCGCTGATTCTATTAACTCCCAAAACAATTAGGATGAGTATCACAAGTTAAAGTTAATTTTTGTTAGTCCATTTTATGTATACATAGTCTTGTAATATTTCTTGATGTTAAAGTTTATGTCAATAATGTTATAAAAGAACTTAGATCTTTCAAGAACCCAACTTTTCCTTCTTTGTTTTACTAAGAATTTAGATTTCTTGATAATTTACAAAATAATAATTAAAAAAATCCTTAAAAAGAGTGTTAAATCGATACGATCAAGTAAAATGAGACGGAGCGAGGGAGTACTTATCTTTATTGAGTAATCAATATGCTGTGTTGAATTTATTAACAACAATTGGACTATGAGAAATTAGGAACATGAATAGTAATAGTAATATTAGTTAAAGAGAAGAAATCTGTATCAAATTTATTTATTTCTATTATTCTCGAAACTATAACTGATAAATACTATATTTCTTCTTTTGTTTCTTTGGATACCATATTTGTATAGATAAAGAAAAGAAAAAAAAAACATATTTTCATTTAGGTTATTGTAGATAAGAATTTGTAGTAAATTGGGACTCTTTTTTACATGCTATGTTATTAAATAGCCAAAATAAAGACAAATATTATTACAAATAAAGTAAGAACAGACATATGACATTGCAAGAAAAAGAATTTGTGTACTATTGCATTAATTTCTTTTCTTGCAAGGGATAACTCCTTTCTTCTTTGTCTTGCTTAATCTTCTTTTTCTAAATGGAAGTAGCAAGCCACTCTACTATTGGTACAGATGCAAGATAGAAGGTTGCCCATCCAGCCAAGTGGATCAATGTTCTACCGAAAAGAACAAGATATTCTTCTTTTGACTTCTCCGATTGCCCATCCAGCCCAACGAATCAATGTTCTATCTAATAGAACAAGGTGTTCTTATTTTGACTTCTCTACGTGGAATCATTATTTTTAGTAAATACATAAGAGACACATACATATTTCTCTCTATATCCTCTCCACAGTTGGAGATATACCTCGACAGAAAAACAATAACTTTACTCAAAGAAACTCTATTTTTCTATATCACCTTGGTCAAAAGTTGATTGGATCGCTCGAATTCTCATTTTGATCCATCGGTTTATTGAACATACATTATATTTTGGAAGGTTTTAATCTATGTAGTGGCGATAAGTGAATGGAGGATTATGAGAGCAGTCACAAAGGTATATATTCGTCTGATCGAGAATCTTACGACGGACTCGAGAATGAGGAGGCAAATTCTCAATGAGGCTCTTCCACGGGAAATTCCTGCAAGGTGCTTTAATATCCCTAGAACTTTTCTTTATGAACTGAATTTTTATTTTACTTGTTTCGCTTTTTGTGTTAAAAGAATTTTGATGACCATGTATGTTATATAGGACAAATAATCTAAAACAATTAGCATTTTAGGTCAGTAAGTATTTGTGTAATTTTCTTGCAAGTTCTAATTAGTAAGTAGCATAAAATAAAATTTTATTTTAACTGTTTTTAAACTTATAAGCAGATGGTCTATAGGAAACAACCTTTACGTACATTCTATCAGCCCAAACTCTAATTTATGACTAAACTGAGTATATGATATTGTTTTTAAGTGGTAATTTCAAAGACTCTTCCTTTATTACAATTTAGATAAAGAAAAATTTATAAAAATTTAAAATCTATAAAGGAAAGCCTGGTAAATACCCTAAACTTCAATCAATCAATTATGCCCTAATCCCAAACTAGCCAGAGAATTACACAAATACTTACTGACCTATAATCCTACATGTTTTAAATTATTGAAATCACTATTCCTACCACATGCATGACATGATCATCAGAATTATAGCTTTAACACAACAAAAAAAAAAAAAGCGAAGCAAGCAGACTAAAAATCAGTTATAAAGAAAATTAAAATTCCAGAATTTTTAAAGCACCTTGCATGAATTTTCTGTGGAAAAGCCCCATTAAGAATCAACCTCCTCGTTCTCAAGTCAGTTCTTAGATTCTTGATCAGATGAATATATGTCTTCATCGATGTTCCCATAATCCTCCATTCACTTTTCATAGTTGCACAAATTAAAAAACCCTAAAAATGTATGAATCAAAAAATCGATGGATCAAACTGAGGAATCAAACGTTCCAACCAGCTTATCACCAAAGATGATATAAAAAAATTAGAGGTTATTTGGATAATTCCGGCGAGGTATAGCTCCGGCCGGCGAGAGGATAGAGAGAAAAATATGTAATGCTTTTTTTTAGTTTTATGGGAAAAGGGCTTTACCTAGCCCAACTATTTATTGATAGAAAAATAAGAATATAGATAAGAGCTTCATTAATGATAATCTCATATATAACGCCACACTTAAAAGTTGATTTGACTTTAAAAACATATAATAAGTATATAAAGAAGAGGTTCATTAATGATCATCTCATATATAACGTCACAATTAAAAGTTCATTTGACTTTTAGAAAAAAAAGGTAATTTTGAGTTACTCTATTCAACCACTTTTTATTGTGATATTAATACTTTTTTGAATGTTAATTTCATCGAATTTAAAAATTAAATTAAATCATTAATTTGATTTTTAAAACAAAAAAAATAGTATTTTGAAGCTATACGAAAAATACTATAAATTATAATATTTTGCATATTTATATAATTAAAAATACATTATAAAATGTTAGTCAAAGTTCTTAAAAAAGAACTATGACAATTAAAAGTGGACGAAGGAAGTAAAAAATAAAAAATCAAACTTAATAACATTTAAGTCAAAAATAAAAATTAGAGGGAGACCTACTTTTAATTTTTTAACTTTTTTAAACGTTATTTTAAAATTTGTCAAACATTTTTAAAAACATAAAATGACTTTAAAATAGGATTAGACGACTTTTAAGTCAACTCAAACAGGCTTTAACTCCCAACATTAGGATTAGTGTTACAAGTTAAGGTTATACTTATAGCTATCAAAAAGGATCGGTCCAACCCCACTTAGCCCAAGCCTCACGGGCCAAGGATTTTGAATGGCTAGGCTGTGCCGGCCTTTCATTTGAATGGGTCAGGAAATGCTCAACCCAAACCTAGAAGGGCTGAGCCCTTTTTTTCCTTTTCAAACTTATAATTCTATAACATCAAAAAAATGAAAAGATTTTCAAATCAAATATGGCAAATAATGATATGTTGTTTCAATAACACTAGCAAAAAATCTAGTGTAATTAGCATGATCTCGTATACTAGATATGCGAGCGAGGATAAGAGAGTGACAAGCAAGATGGGAGGGCCCAAGATTTGTCTATGTATCCTAGATACATGTGAATCTACTTGCAAAATGATCAGATTTACATTTTTTGTAAAAATGACCAGAATAACATCTTTTGCATAAATGACCAGTTTTGTGTTTTATTTTTTTTGTAAAAAACTCTTTTTCTTTTCTTTCTTAAAATGACCTGAAACTAAAAACAAACAAACTTTGAGATTGTTATTTTTTTTAGCAAAAGCATGGATTATGTATCAACTTCATAATGATAAAGATAGAATTAACATCTAGTTTAATAATAGAACACAAATATACAATAACAACAAAACATAATTTAACTAATTCCAATAAAGTTATGTATCAATTTCATAATGATAAAAATAAAATTAACACCTAGCTTGATAATAGAAAACAAACGATAACAACAACACATAATGATATTAATTCAGTATCATAACATATATAACTAATACAAATAAACTAAACATAATAATTTAACCAAACATATAAATATGTTTCATTAGTCTTTGAAGTTACACCGTAAAATGTAGGAAAAAGGATATACCTAAAGAGATGATGGCAAAACAATGATGAAAGCAAGCTTAAATGAACTCTCAAAGACCACAAAAGATGAAATATATTTATTTATTTTTCTTAGAAGAGGACTTTTTTTTTCTTTATTCTTATGTTTTTCTCTCTTCTAATTTTCTGGTCTTGTTCTTTTTATTGTGTTTTGTTCTTGTTCTCTTTTTTTCCCCCTAAATCTCTCTCAAATTCCTCCAAATCTTTCTTTTTTTCAAAATCCCTCTCCTAAAAAAAAGAAGAGAAGAGTTTAAATAGATTGAGAAAATAAAATAAATTTTTTTTCTTGAAAACTAAACACTCAAATGCATGCATACTTGAGTTTTTTTCTTCCCAATAAAACTTTCTTTTTTCAATAAGCACTGTTGTTCTCCCCAATGAACCACCCAGAAGAACGGATGAAAACTTTTTTTTTCCTTATTTTTTTAAGAGAAGATTGAAAATGGTTTCACTGCCCTTTTAAGGACCCCATTTTCTTTAATTTATTCATTCAATAAAAGATAATGAATTATTTGAAAAAAAATTTTAAAGGGAAAAGGGTCAAATATGCCCCTAAATTATTTGAAAAGGTTTAGATATACCATCCATTTTAAGTTTGGTTCACTCATGCCCTCGCCGTCCAATTTTTGGTTCAAATATGCCCTTATGGGCATTAGTTGCCATGTTGGACATATCCAACTCATTTTTCATTTCTTTAAATCCACATGGAATTGTCATGTCATTTTGACCTTACCACATGACATTTTTATAAAAATGAAAATATATTCGGACTCATAAATACCTGATCCGACCCATAAATCAACTCCTTTTAAATACACTATCCGACCCATTTTTAACAATTTTATTTAATTTTTATTTTTTGGTAAATCCCCAAAATAAGTAATTGATTAATAAAAAATAGGAAAATATGAAATAAATATAAATTTAACGCCAAAAATTCATAAATAAATATAGTAACCTTAAATCGAACATTTCAATATTTTTTTAAATTTTTATTTTTTCGGTTAATCTCAAAAATGAGTAATTGATTAATAAAATATGAAAAATATAAAAAAAAAAATATAATATTAACCGCCAAAAGTTCACAAATAAATATAGTAACATTTCAATCAACAATTTCAACATTTTTTTAATTTTTATTTTTTTCGACAAATCCCGAAAATAAGTAATTTATTAATAAAAACGTTTTCATATTTTTCCTTTTTTTATTAATAAATTAATCATTTTCAGGATTTATCGAAAAAAATTAAAATTTAAAAAAATTGTAGAATGAAATGTTACTATATTTATTTGTGAACTTTTGGCGTTAACATTATTGTTTTTCATACTTTTCATATTTTTTATTAATCAATTACTCATTTTCGAGATTTACCGAAAAAATAAAAAATTAAAAAAAATATTTAAATGTTAGATTTAAGGTTACTATATTTATTTGTGAATTTTTGGCGTTAATTTAAACAAGGTGTTCTTCTTTTGACTCTCTACGTGGAATCATTATTTCTAGTAAATACATAATAGACACATACATATTTCTCTCTATATCCTCTCCACAGTTGGAGATATACCTCGACAGAAAAACAATAACTTTACTCAAGGAAACTCTATTTTTCTATTTCATCTTGGGTCAGAAGTTGATTGGATCGCTCGAATTCTCACTCTGATCCATCGGTTTATTGAATATACATTATATTTTGGAGGGTTTTAATCTATGAAGTGGCGATAAGTGAATGGAGGATTACGAGAGCAGTGACAAAGGTATATATTCGTCTGATCAAGAATCTTACGACGGACTAGAGAATGAGGAGATTTATTCTCGATGAGGCTCTTCCACGGGAAATTCCTGCAACGTGCTTTAATATCCCTAGAATTTTTCTTTATGAACTGAATTTTCAGTTTACTTGTTTCACTTTTTTGTGTTAAACCTACAATTTTGATGATCATGTATGTTATATAGGAGTAATAATTTAAAACAATTAGCATTTTAGGTCAGTAAATATTTGTGTAATTCTCTTGCTAGTTCTAATTAGTAAGTAGCATAAAATAAAATTTTGTTTCAACTGTTTTTAAGATTTATGAGCAGATGATCTATAGGAAACGACCTTTCTACCTTTGATGTGGGAATAGTGTTCACATATATTCCATCCTCCCAAACTCTACTTTATGACTACACTGAGTATATGATATTGTTTTTAAGTGGTAATTTCAAAGACTCTTCCTTTATTACAATTTAGATAAAGAAAAATTTATAAAAATTTAAAATCTATAAAGGAAAGCTTGGTAAATACCCTAAACTTCAATCAATCAATTATGCCCTAATCCCAAACTAGCCAGAGAATTACACAAATACTTACTGACCTATAATCCTACATGTTTTAAATTATTGAAATCACTATTCCTACCACATACATGACATGATCATCAGAATTATAGCTTTAACACAAAAAAAAAACGAAGCAAGCAAATTAAAAAATCAGTTATAAAGAAAATTAAAATTCCAGAATTTTTAAAGCACCTTGCATGAATTTTCTGTGGAAAATCCCCATTGAGAATCAACCTCCTCGTTCTCAAGTCAGTTCTTAGATTCTTGATCAGATGAATATATATCTTCATCGATGTTCCCATAATCCTCCATTCACTTTTCATTGTTGCACAAATTAAAAAACCCTAAAAATGTATGAATCAAAAAATCGATGGATCAAACTGAGGAATCAAACGTTCCAACCAGCTTATCACCAAAGATGATATAAAAAAAAATAGAGGTTCCTTGGATAATTCCGGCAAGGTATATCTCCGGCCGGTGAGAGGATATATAGAAAATATGTATGTGTTTTTTTTTAGTTTTACGGAAAAAGGGGTTTACTTAGCCAAGTGCTAATAATTTCCACATGCTCACAGACCAGCTATTTATTGATAGAAAAATAAGAAAAAAGATAAGAGCTTCATTAATGATCATCTCAATTCTCATATATAACGCCACACTTAAAAGTTGATTTGACTTTAAAAACATAATAATAAGTATATAAAGAAGAGGTTCATTAATGATCATCTCATATATAACGTCACAATTAAAAGTTCATTTGACTTTTAGATAAAAAAGGTGATTTTGAGTTACTCTAATCAACCACTTTTTATTGTGATGTTATACTTTTTTGAATGTTAATTTCATCAATCTTTAAAATTAAATCAAATTATTAATTTGATATTTAAAATAAAAAAAAATAGTATTTCAAAATTATATAAAAAGTAAAATAAATTATAATTTCTTGCATCAAATTATTAATATAATAAAAAAATAAATCATAAAATATTAGTCAAAGTTTTTTTTTTAAAAAGAACTATAACAATTAAAAGTGGACTGAGGAAGTAAAAAAATTAAAAATCAAACATAATACTTCCTCCGTTTAAAAAATAATGTCGGTATTTCATTTTTATTCTGTTTCAAAAGAAATGTCCCCTTTTCTTTTTTAGCAACACTTTAACTTTAATTTTCCACGTGACATATTTAAGATCACAAGATTAAAGGGCATTTTGGTACATTTGACATAACTTTAATTTAGAATCATAAGATTAAAAAATCTTTTTTTTCTTAAACTCCGTTCCAAGTCAAACTAGGTCATTCTTTTTTAAACGGAGAGAGTAATATTTAAGCCAAAAATAAAAAGTACAAAGAGACTTACTTGTCATTTTTTAACTTTTTAAGAAGTTAAGTTTAACTTTGTCAAACATTTAAAAAAATCAAAAAATAACTTTAAAATAATATTATTCGACTTTTAAATCAATTCAAACGAGCTTTAACCACATTAGAATTAGTGTTACAAGTTACTTTTATACTAAGAGCTATCAAAAAGAGTCTGCCCAGCCCCACTCGGCCCAAGCTCACAGGTCAACTAAATTGAAAGGATAGGGTGTGTCGGCCTTTCATTTGAATGGGTTTGGAAATGCTCAATCTACTTTGATCAGATTTACTTTTTTTTTTGTAAAAATGCCAAATTTACATTTTTTTTGCAAAAAAATGATTTTTTTTTAAAAAAAATAACCTCTCTCTTTTTTTTAATAGCAAAACATGATTTATGTATCAACTTCATAATGATAAAGATAGAATTAACATCTAGTTTAATAATAGAACACAAATACACAATAACAACAAAACATAATTTAACTAATTCCAATAAAGTTATGTATCAACTTCATAATCAGTTGCGTAGCCACACTTGTGTCAGGGTGTCCAATTGGACACCCTTCGTTGGAATATTTTATCGTATATACACGTAAAATGATAAATTAATTAGTTAAATAAGATATTTTGGACACAACAATATGATGTAGTTGTAGTCACTTAAAATTTATTAAATATAAATTTATAAAATTGTTCGGATTATATTAAATTAATGAATATATTAGTCCAAATAAATATTATGGATTAATATAATTGATTTAATTATTTAAATTCAGATAAATATGAATTTAATTAAAGCCCGCTCCATAAAGCCCATATGATATTTCATTTAAATCTGATTGGTCGAAGGGAGACCTATTCCAATCGCAACTGTTCTATTCTAAAACTATAAATAGGGGTCTCATCATTCAGAAAAAGAGAACCAAGAACTCTAAACAAAAAGCTAGAAAAAGCTCGTGGATCAAAAGCCATAAATTTCTCTACAAGTTCAAGAATTCAAGAATTCAAGCGTTCAAGTTCAAGATTTGAAGAAGTCAAGATCAAGTTCAAGAACGATCAAGATCAAGACCACCAAATTCAAGATCAAGCTCCAAGCCCTTGAATTCAACTAGAAAGTCAAGATCAAGATAAAGTTCAAGTCAAGATCAAGTCTAAGTATAAGTTCAAGTCCAAGATCAAGTTCAAGAACGATCAAGATCAAGACCACCGAATTCAAGATCAAGCTCCAAGTTCTTGAATTCAACTAGAAATTCAAGATCAAGCTCCAAGTTCTTGAATTCAACTAGAAAGTCAAGATCAAGATAAAGTTCAAGTCAAGATCAAGATCAAGTCCAAGTATAAGTTCAAGTCCAAGATCAAGTTCAAGAACGATCAAGATCAAGACCACCAGATTCAAGATCAAGCTCCAAGCCCTTGAATTCAACTAGAAAGTCAAGATCAAGATAAAGTTCAAGTCAAGATCAAGTCCAAGTCCAAGTCCAAGTTCAAGTCAAAGATTAAGTTCAAGAACAATCAAGATCAAGACCACCTGATTCAAGATCAAGCTTCAAGCCCTTGAATTCAACTAGAGTGTCAAGATCAAGATAAAGTTCAAGTCCAAGATCAAGATCAAGTCTAAGTTCAAGTTCAAGTCCAAGATAGAGATCAAGATCAAGATAAATCTCAAGTTCAAGTTCAAGCTTTAAAGCCTCTGAATTATATTTGAAAAGACGAATTCAGAGGAATCATAGAGATTGTAACACTCGCACTTGAAATAATAAATCGATTGTTGCTATAATTTTCCGTTCTTGATTATTATTTTCTCGACGCGAATTTTATTGTCTACATATTCTGGCACGCCCAGTGGGACAATCTCTACCTCTCATCTCAACTTTTCAAGCATAAAAAAATATCAAAATGTCTTCCACTATAGAAGAACAACTAGCAAGCTTAACTAAAGCAATTGAAGGCCTGACAAAGTGCGCACACGAACAAGATGCTAAACTTTCAAAGCTAACAAATAAGATGGATAACATGATTGAAAGAAGATCAAGTCAATCACCTCTGAAGCTTTCTAAAATTCAAGACAAAGAAGTGTCTTACGTAAAGCAAACAAAGATCAAAGAGATTCATATCTCAGATGAAGGTTTGATTCCAATTGATCAGTTAAAGAACTTTATTATAGAGGCTATCGAAGACAAATCTGAGTCTTCATCCAAATTTTCTCCCATATATGCAAAGCCATATACACAAAGGATTGATAACTTGAAAATGCCTGAGGGTTATCAACCTCCTAAGCTTCAACAATTTAATGGCAAAGGAAATCCCAAACAACATATAGCGCACTTTATCGAGACTTGCAATGCTGCTGGAACGTATGGTGATTATCTTGTTAAAGAGTTTATTCGATCTCTCAGAGAAAACGCCTTTGATTGGTACACAGATCTTGAACCTAATTCTATAGATAATTGGGAGAGATTAGAGCAAGAGTTCCTTAATCGTTTCTATAGCACAAGACGTGTCGTTAGTATGATGGAACTTACAAAGGCTCGTCAAGGTGAAGATGAGTTAGTTATTGACTTTATCAATCGCTGGAGAAGTTTAAGCCTCAACTGCAAAGATCGCCTTAGTGAAATTTCTAGCATTGAAATGTGCATCCAAGGTATGAATTGGGGTCTTCACTACATTTTGCAAGGATTAAAGCCCAATACATTTGAAGAGTTGGCAATTCGTGCACATGACATGGAATTAAGTATGACTTTAAGAGAAGATCAACAATCTCCTGTCTATGGACCTCATGAAGATGAAGATATAGAAGAACTCCAAAGTGGGGGCAAGTCTGCATCCGAAGATGACTTTGAAGAGTCAATGTATATCTAGACGCTCCTTAACGCATGAGCTTAAGCTGCAAGTTACAATGCTCCTTAACGCATGAGCTTAAACTGCAAGTTACAACGCTCCTTAACGCATGAGCTTGAATTGCAAGTTACAATGCTCCTTGAAACACGAGCTTAAACTATATGTCACTTAAATCTTCAAGTTAGAGTTAAATCTTCAAGTTGAAATGCTCCTTGAAACACGATTTTAAACTGTGTATCTTCAAGTTTGAGTTATATCTTCAAGTTGAAATGCTCTTTGAAACAGAGCTTAAACTATATGTCCCTTAAATCTTCAAGTTTGAGTTAAATCGTCAAGTTGAAATGCTCCTTGAGACACGAGTCTAAACTGTATATCATAAAACTCTTTAAATTTGAGCTAAATCTTCAAGTTAAAATGCTCGTTAAGATACGAGCCTAAACTGCATGTCACTCCTGGCCCGCAAGAGTATAAATTGTGTACGACACAATAAAAAATCATTCACTCCTCCTGAACTATGTTGTGACTTGATCCTCTTCATCGAGGTACGTAGACACTTATACCATATTCTAAGTTTAGTTGCATGAGTGTCAAAAACATCAAATGCTCCAACTTGATATGTGGTATGAGTTAAAGCTATGAGTAATCATTCATAAAACTTCAGACTTGCACCGAATGGTGGTGATTCAATGGGGGCAAACCCTTATGAATAAAATTGATTCAAGATGAAGTCTTCAAATTCTTCAAGCCTAGTCTTTGAAAGATAAAATATCTCGACAAGACTTGAAGAAGGGGGCATTTGTAGTCACTTAAAATTTATTAAATATAAATTTATAAAATTGTTCGGATTATATTAAATTAATGAATATATTAGTCCAAATAAATATTATGGATTAATATAATTGATTTAATTATTTAAATTCAGATAAATATGAATTTAATTAAAGCCCGCTCCATAAAGCCCATATGATATTTCATTTAAATCTGATTGGTCGAAGGGAGACCTATTCCAATCGCAACTGTTCTATTCTAAAACTATAAATAGGGGTCTCATCATTCAGAAAAAGAGAACCAAGAATTCTAAACAAAAAGCTAGAAAAAGCTCGTGGATCAAAAGTCATAAATTTCTCTACAAGTTCAAGAATTCAAGAATTCAAGCGTTCAAGTTCAAGATTTGAAGAAGTCAAGATCAAGTTCAAGAACGATCAAGATCAAGACCACCAAATTCAAGATCAAGCTCCAAGCCCTTGAATTCAACTAGAAAGTCAAGATCAAGATAAAGTTCAAGTCAAGATCAAGTCTAAGTATAAGTTCAAGTCCAAGATCAAGTTCAAGAACGATCAAGATCAAGACCACCGAATTCAAGATCAAGCTCCAAGTTCTTGAATTCAACTAGAAATTCAAGATCAAGCTCCAAGTTCTTGAATTCAACTAGAAAGTCAAGATCAAGATAAAGTTCAAGTCAAGATCAAGATCAAGTCCAAGTATAAGTTCAAGTCCAAGATCAAGTTCAAGAACGATCAAGATCAAGACCACCAGATTCAAGATCAAGCTCCAAGCCCTTGAATTCAACTAGAAAGTCAAGATCAAGATAAAGTTCAAGTCAAGATCAAGTCCAAGTCCAAGTCCAAGTTCAAGTCAAAGATTAAGTTCAAGAACAATCAAGATCAAGACCACCTGATTCAAGATCAAGCTTCAAGCCCTTGAATTCAACTAGAGTGTCAAGATCAAGATAAAGTTCAAGTCCAAGATCAAGATCAAGTCTAAGTTCAAGTTCAAGTCCAAGATAGAGATCAAGATCAAGATAAATCCCAAGTTCAAGTTCAAGCTTTAAAGCCTCTGAATTATATTTGAAAAGACGAATTCAGAGGAATCATAGAGATTGTAACACTCGCACTTGAAATAATAAATCGATTGTTGCTATAATTTTCCGTTCTTGATTATTATTTTCTCGACGCGAATTTTATTGTCTACATATTCTAATTTGTAGACATTAAAATTTTGTGGGACTCTACAAGATGTGTTCGATTCGAGTTGGGACTCTACAAATTGTGTTCAATTGGAGTCTACTCAATCCTAAACCCTAGTTTATGCCTGTATAAAGGGTACTAAATTCCCTTAAAAGGCATCTCAAAAATTGCATAAAGAGATCAAGATCTCGAAATATTCCACAAAAGTCATGGAATATTCATATAGAGAGATCAAATCTAAATGATCCTAGTTCGAGAAATACGCCATTAACGGCCCTTGAATCATGGATAAATCTTAGGAGAGTAGAATCAAGGGATCAACAGAATTGTACCCGCTATCTTGATGAATAAGATCATGTTTCTTCAAATTTTATTTGTGTGGTTTATTATTTTCCATATGTTTAAAATTTGTTGCAAACAAATTGGCACGTCCGGTGGGACCAAATCTGCCCTTCATCTCTTCTCTCCTAAATCAAACGTGAAAATCTGAAGCTGCAAAGGTGGAAGAATGAGTACTTCAAGTTTGTCTTTGAGTTTCATCAAGTCTACACTCCGACAAGCCTTGAAGCAGGGGGCATTTGTAGACATTAAAATTTTGTGGGACTCTACAAGATGTGTTCGATTCGAGTTGGGACTCTACAAATTGTGTTCAACTCAAATTAGGATTCTTGGAGTCTACTCAATCCTAAACCCTAGTTTATGCCTGTATAAAGGGTACTAAATTCCCTTAAAAGGCATCTCAAAAATTGCATAAAGAGATCAAGATCTCAAAATATTCCACAAAAGTCATGGAATATTCATATAGAGAGATCAAATCTAAATGATCCTAGTTTGAGAAATACGCCATTAACGGCCCTTGAATCATGGATAAATCTTAGGAGAGTAGAATCAAGGGATCAACAGAATTGTACCCGCTATCTTGATGAATAAAATCATGTTTCTTCAAATTTTATTTGTGTGGTTTATTATTTTCCATATGTTTAAAATTTGTTGCAAACAGTAGTCTAGTGGTTTCAAGCGCCTAGAAAGAGTAAAGATAAAAAAAATTTGAAGTGTTTGTGTGTTTCGGATTTCACTACTTGCAATTTTTTTCCCACTTTTTAAGAAGAGCATATTCACTTAAGCACTGGACACCCTACGTGAAAATTCTGGCTCCGCCACTGTTCATAATGATAAAAATAGAATAGCTTAATAATAGCAAATAACTATACGATAACAAAAAGGTATAATCATATTAAATATCATAACATATTTAACTAATTCAAATAAACTAAACATAATAATTTAACCAAAAATATAAACATGTTTCATTAGTCTTTGAAGTTACATTGCAAAATGTAGGAAAAGGGATATACCTATAGAGATGATGACAAAACAATGATGGAAGCAAACTTAATTGAACTCCCAAAAATCATAAAAGATGAAATATATTTATTTTCTTCTTAGAAGAGGACTTTTTTTTCTCTATTCTTATGTTTTTTCCTCTTCTAATTTTCTATTCATTTTTTTGTTGTTGTGATTTGTTCTTGTTCTCTTTTTTTTTTTTCCCCTATCTCTCTCAAATTCCTCCAAATCTTTTTTTTTAATCCCTTCCCTAAAAATAAAAGAAGAGAAAGTTTAAATAGATTGAGAAAAATAAAATAAATTTCTTTTCTTCAAAATTAAACACCAATGTATGCTTACTTGAGTTTTTTCTTCCCAATGAAATTTTTTTTTTTTTCAATAAGCACTCTTATACTCTCGAATGAGCCACCCAAAGAGCTAATGAAAAATCTTCTTCTTTTTTTCTAAGAGAATATTATTGAAAATGATTTCATTGCCCTTATAAAGGACCTCATTTTCTTTAATTTATTCATTCAATAGAAGATAATGAATCATTTGAATTTTTTTTAAAAAAAAAATAGTCCCATTAAATAGGATTCATCAGATTTTAATCATCCATACCCAAAAGAAAAATCAGCTCATCGACACAAAATTCAAACATTTTGACATAAAAGATAATTATATTCAAATAATTAGTATAAATTTTGAATTTAAAAAATCAGATAGCTAACTCTTGCATTAGGTGTGAATTTTCTTCTCTTCCACTCAATTGATCAATCAATTCCAAACTAATTATGATTAGCGATAAGTCACGTTTCAATCTAATACAAGTAAATAATCTGTCTCTTAAGGCAAACTGAAGGAATATTACATTTCAATATTTTAATTATAAATATACAACTTGAACTAATATCATAGCAAGATACATAAAATGACTTATTCCTAATTAAGAGTATTTATTTAAAGTGACATAAAATGTCTAGAATAAAAAAAAAAACAAGTAATTTCATATATTCATCTAAAATATAAGAACCGAACGTAACTTGTCAAACAGTAAAACGAAACATCTATTTACAAAAATCCATTCTAATAATTAGTTACTGAAAGTAAATACAAGAAAGATTTAAAATATAAGCTATTAATGATCCTAGCAGGAAACCTAGATCATGGCACTGTAGTTTAATTTAGTGATTAATAAAATAGGAGAAAATCACGAGATACATTATGATGCAAGTATTTTTATTTTTTCATTTCATAAAAACACAAGTATATAGATAATATAGTTTCATTGATGATCATCTCATATGATACTACACTTACCGCTGATTCTATTAACTCCCAAAACAATTAGGATGAGTATCACAAGTTAACGTTAATTTTTGTTAGTCCATTTTATGTATATATAGTCTTGTAATATTTCTTGATGTTAAAGTTTATGTCAATAATGTTATAAAAGAACTTAGATCTTTCAAGAACCCAACTTTTCCTTCTTTTTTTACTAAGAATTTAGATTTCTTGATAATTTACAAAATAATAATTAAAAAAATCCTTAAAAAGGGTGTTAAATCGATACGATCAAGTAAAATGAGATAGATCAAGAGAATACTTATCTTTATTGAGTAATCAATATGTTGTGTTGAATTTATTAACAACAATTGGACTATGAGAAATTGGGCACATGAATAGTAATAGTAATATTAGTTAAAGAGAAGAAATCTGTATCAAATTTATTTATTTCTATTATTCTCGAAACTATAACTGATAAATACTATATTTCTTCTTTTGTTTCTTTGGATACCATAGTTGTATGGATAGAGAAAAGAAAAAAAAAACATATTTTCTTTTAGGTTATTGTAGATAAGAATTGTAGTAAATTAGGACTCTTTTATACATGCTATGTTATTAAATAGCCAAAATAAAGACAAATATTATTACAATTAAAGTAAGAACAGACATATGACGTTGCAAGAAAATGAATTTGTGTACTATTACATTAATTTCTTTTCTTGCAAGGGGATAACTCCTTTCTTCTTTGTCTTGCTTAATCTTCCTTTTCTAATTGGAAGTAGCAAGCCACTCTACTATTGATACCGATGCAAGATAGAAGGTTGCTCATCCAGCCAAGCGATCAATGTTCTACCGAAAAGAACAAGATATTCTTTTTTTGACTTCTCTGATTGCTCATCCAGCCCAACGAATCAATGTTCTATCTAATAGAACAAGGTGTTCTTCTTTTGACTTCTCTACGTGGAATCATTATTTCTAGTAAATACATAAGAGACACATACATATTTCTCTCTATATGCTCTCCACAGTTGGAGATATACCTCGACAGAAAAACAATAACTTTACTCAAGGAAACTCTATTTTTCTATATCACCTTGGTCAAAAGTTGATTGGATCGCTCGAATTCTCATTTTGATCCATCGGTTTATTGAACATACATTATATTTTGGAGGGTTTTAATCTATGTAGTGGCGATAAGTGAATGGAGGATTATGAGAGCAGTGACAAAGGTATATATTCGTCTGATCAAGAATCTTACAACGGACTCGAGAATGAGGAGGCAGATTCTCAATGAGGCTCTTCCACGGGAAATTCCTGCAACGTGCTTTAATATCCCTAGAATTTTTCTTTATGAACTGAATTTTTAGTTTACTTGTTTCACTTTTTGTGTTGAACCTACAATTTTGATGATCATTTATGTTATATAGGACAACTAATCTAAAACAATTAGCATTTTAGGTCAGTAAGTATTTGTGTAATTTCTTGCTAGTTCTAATTAGTAAGTAGCATAAAATAAAATTTTATTTTAACTGCTTTTAAACTTATAAGCAGATGGTCTGTAGGAAACAACCTTTCTACCTCTGAGGTGGAAATAGTGTTTATGTACATTCTATCAGCCCAAACTCTACTTTATGACTAAACTGAGTATATGATGTGTTTTTAAGTAGTAATTTCAAAGACTCTTCCTTTATTACAATTTAGATAAAGAAAAATTTATAAAAATTTAAAATCTATAAAGGAAAGCCTGGTAAATACCCTAAACTTCAATCAATCAATTATGCCCTAATCCCAAACTAGCCTGAGAATTACACAAATACTTACTGACCTATAATCCTACATGTTTTAAATTATTAAAATCACTATTCCTACCACATACATGACATGATCATCAGAATTATAGGTTTAACACACAAAAATAAACGAAGCAAGCAAACTAAAAAATCAGTTATAAAGAAAATTAAAATTCCAGAATTTTTAAAGCACCTTGCATGAATTTTCCGTGGAAGCCCCATTGAGAATCAACCTCCTCGTTCTCAAGTCAGTTCTTGGATCCTTGATCAGATGAATATATATCTTCATCGCTGTTCCCATAATCCTCCATTCACTTTTCATTGTTGCACAAATTAAAAAACCCTAAAAATGTATGAATCAAAAAATCGATGGATCAAACTGAGGAATCAAACATTCCAACCAGCTTATCACCAAAGATGATATAAAAAAATTAGAGGTTATTTGGATAATTCCGGCGAGGTATATCTCCGGCCGGCGAGAGGATAGAGAGAAAAAATATGTATGTTTTCTTTTTTAGTTATATGGGAAAAGGGCTTTACTTAGCCCAACTATTTATTGATAGAAAAATAAGTATATAGATAAGGGCTTCATTAATGATAATCTCATATATAACGCCACACTTAAAAGTTGATTTGACTTTAAAAACATATAATAAGTATATAAAGAAGAGGTTCATTAATGATCATCTCATATATAACGTCACAATTAAAAGTTCATTTGACTTTTAGAAAAAAAAGGTAATTTTGAGTTACTCTATTCAACCACTTTTTATATTAATACTTTTTTGAATGTTAATTTGATCAATCTTTAAAATTAAATTAAATTATTAATTTGATATTTAAAACAAAAAAATAGTATTTCAAAACTATACGAAAAATATTATAAATTATAATTTTTTGCATATTAATATAATAAAAAATATATTATAAATGTTAGTCAAAGTTCTTAAAAAAGAACTATGACAATTAAAAATGAACGGAGAAAGTAAAAAATAAAAAATCAAACTTAATAACATTTAAGTCAAAAATAAAAATTAGAGGAAGACCTACTTTTGATTCTTTAACTTTTTTAAAAGTTATTTTAAACTTTGTCAAACATTTTTAAAAAACATAAAATGACTTTAAAATAGGATTAGCCGACTTATACGTCAATTCAAACAGGCTTTAACTCCCAACATTAGGATTAGTGTTACAAGTTAAGGTTATACTTAGAGCTATAAAAAAGGATCAGCCCAACCCCACTTAGCCCAAGCCTCACGGGCCAAGGATTTTGAATGGCTAGGGTGTGCCAGCCTTTCATTTGAATGGGTCAGGAAATGCTCAACCCAAACCTAGAAGGGCTGAGCCTTTTTTTTTTCTTTTCAAACTTATAATTCTATAACATCAAGAAAATGAAAAAGATTTTCAAATCAAAATGGCAAACAATGATATGTTGTTTCAATAACACTAGCAAAAAATCTAGTGTAATTAGCATGATCTCGTATACAAGATATGCGAGCGAGGATAAGAGAGTGACAAGCAAGATGGGAGGGCCCAAGATTTGTCTATATATCCTAGATACATGCGAATCTACTTGTAAAATGACCAGATTTACATTTTTTTGTAAAAATGACCAGAATTACATCTTTTGCATAAATAACCAGTTTTGTGTTTTATTTTTTTTGTAAAAACCTCTTTTTCTTTTCTTTCTTAAAATGATCCGAAACTAATATAAAAAAAACTTTGAGATTGTTATTTTTTTAGCAAAAGCATGGATTACGTATCAATTTCATAATGATAAAGATAGAATTAACATCTAGTTTAATAATAGAACACAAATATACAATAACAACAAAACATAATTTAACTAATTCCAATAAAGTTATGTATCAACTTCATAATGATAAAAATAAAATTAACACCTAGCTTGATAATAGAAAACAAACGATAACAACAACACATAATCATATTAAGTATCATAACATATATAACTAATTCAAATAAACTAAACATAATAATTAAACCAAAAATATAAACATGTTTCATTAGTCTTTGAAGTTACACTGTAAAATGTAGGAAAAAGGATATAAGTAAAGAGATGATGGCAAAACAATGATGAAAGCAAGCTTAATTGAACTCCCAACAAAGACCACAAAAGATGAAATATATTTATTTATTTTTCTTAGAAGAGAACTTTTTTTTTCTTTATTCTTATGTTTTTCTCTCATCTAATTTTCTGTTCTTGTTCTTTTTATTGTGTTTTGTTCTTGTTCTCTTTTTTTTTGGGAAACTTTCACATATAGCCACTTAACAATAATTAATATAATTTGTTAATTACAATTTGTAGCTACATGTTATATAGAGGAGAGAGACGAGAGAGAGGGGGAAAAGAGTGGGAGAAAGGTGAATTGTATATGTATATTGGTTAAATAATTGTATATTATACATATGTAATTGTATATATGGCAAGAGAGATTGGGAGAGGGAGGAGAGAGGTGAGCGAGAGTGGGAGAGAGAGGAGAGAGGTGAGCGAGATCGAGAGAGGGAGGAGAGAGGCGAGAGAGAGAGGGCAGAGAGTGGGAGAGATGTGAATTGTATATGTATATAATTGTATATAACTGTATATATACATATATATTTGTAAAATGGCAGCGAGATTGGGAGAGGGAGGAGAGAGGAGAGCGAAATTGAGAGAGGGAGGACAGAGGCGAGTGAAATTGAGAGAGGGAGGAGAGAGGCGAGCGAGAGAGGGCAGAGAGTGGGAGAGAGGTGAATTGTATATGTATATAGGCTAAAAAATTGTATATTATACATATTTATTTGTATATCCTGGCGAACTATACATATACAAACATGACTAATTATACAAATTCGAAGTCAGCCCACGTAATTAATTTATAATGTTAGTCACGAATGGTAATTATAGCAAACTATAGCTATGATGAGTAATTAAATAGTATAAGTTTGCTTATCCGCGTAATTTTTCCTCTTTTTTTCTCCTAAATCTCTCTCAAATTCCTCCAAATCTTTTTATTTTCAAAATTCCTCTCCTGAAAAAAAAAAAAAAAAAGAGAAGAGTTTAAATAGATTGAGAAAATAAAATAAATTTCTTTTCTTGAAAACTAATCACCCAATGCATGCATACTTGAGTTTTTTTCTTCCCAATAAAACTTTCTTTTTTCAATAAGCACTGTTGTTCTCCTCAATGAAAAATCTTTTTTTTTCTTTTTTTTTTCCTTTTTTAAGAGAATATTATTGAAAATGATTTCACTGCCCTTTTAGAGGACCCCATTTTCTTTAATTCATTCATTCAATAAAAGACAATGAATTATTTGATTTTTTTAAAAAAAAATATAGTCTCATTGAGTAGGATTCATCGGATTTTAATCATTCAAACCCACAAAAAAAATCAGTTCATTGACACAAAATTTAAATATTTTGAAATAAAAAATTACTAAATAAAAATAACATTAAATAAATAAAAATACATGTATAAAAAAATAATCTTATTATATATATCGAAGGAGCAATTAAACACGTCAAAAATTAGGTGTTCACAATCACGTTATTCATCTTAATGTATAGTCATTAGTCTTAGATTTAAAAAAATTATTACTATTGAGGTTAAAATAGAAAAGGAATAATTACTTTTGTTAATACATTAAAAATAATAAATAAAAATAAAAAAAATTGTTTTTAAAACAGTGAATCTGTAAAATTGAATGAAAAAGAGTAAAAAAAATGAAAGGAATAAGATTATTTTATTTTGTGAAACGGTACATATAATTCTTCCTTAATTATCTGTAACTGAATCAAATATCTCCTACAATTTCTCTATATTCTTCTTTTATTTTATCTCTCTTCTATTAGTTATAATCTTTTTTTCAGAGTTAAGGGTTTGCATTAGCACTTTTCGTTTTCAGGTATTGAACTACTTTGCTTTTTCTTTGCTTTAGAATTTGTTTTAACCTATATTTCTTTCTTTAGTGTAAGATAATATGAGAAATTTGAGTATTATTTAATTTACATGTAATATCAGTTGATGTTAAAATTTATGTCCATAATGTTATCAAAGAACTTAGCATCTAGTAAGACTCCCAACTCTTCCTTTTTTTTTTTTGTTCTTTATTAAGAATTTAAATTTCTTGATAACTTATAAAATAGTATTAAAGAAATGTGTCAAATCAATCAGATCAAAGTAAAATAAAACAAAGGGAGTAATCAATATGAAGTGTTGAATTTATTAACAACAATTGGGCCATGGGAAATTGAGGACAGGAATAGAATTAAAGAAAGAATCTGGGGTTAGATAAAGAAAGATGTTCAATTGGAAGAAAATTTATTTATTTATATTATTTTTCTCGTAACCATAACTGATAAATACTATATTACTTATTTTGTTTCTTTGGATACCATAGTTGTTTAGATAAAGAAAAGAAAACAAAGCCATATTTTCTTTTAATAAATAATGCATAGATAAATGTACACTTTGTGTTGTATATGTAATTGTGTGAATCTAGAAAAGAACGTTCTAAAGACTTATTGGAAATCTTATCAAAACATATTTGCATGTGCCCCTTATATAATTTTTAAAATGCAAGTGCAGATTTAACAAAAAAATTACTTGTTATAAGTGATCTAATTGTATAAATATTTTACGGCATAATAATTAAAGTGTGTTAGGAAAAATCCGGTGTCTGAGGACCTAGACGTTGAGAATAACAGGCAGCCACATAAATTTATATTGTCCACAATTTTAGCATGTCGAGGAGTTACGTTATCGTAGATAAGAATTATAGCCAATTAGGACTCTATGCTATGCTATTAAATGGCCAAAGACATTATTATTATTATTATTATTATTATTATTATTATTATTTTAGGAAAATGTTAAAATAATCTTTTATCTTTCAATTAATATTTAAAGTCGTTCTTGAATTTTCACACTAATATTCTCTTATGTTTGCAATATTGGTGCATTTTCGACCACCCTTCAACTTTTGCCTACTTTTTTTTTACATTGATTTTATCCAAAATTTATGTATGAAATACTTAATTGCCTTTTTATGTATTTGATAAAAATAATAACTCGACGTGAGAGAAGGTGAGAAAAAAAAATATTGTTCTGATTCGTATAAACATATAGCAGCTAAAATCGAAAGGTTAATGACATTGATTTCACATGCAATACTAGAAAAAATAATTTTCTTGCTACGTCATATATCAACGTGTTCTTAGTTTAGAAGCAATAATTTCTATAGAATAGAACAAGGTGTTCTTCTTTTTCCCTTCTTTATATGAAATTATTATTTCTACTAAACATATATAAATATGGCTGAACATTCCATACATAAAATTGTGGACAAAATCAACATTAAAAAATAGGCAAAAAATTGAAGGAGAGTTAGAAGTACACCAATATTGCAAACATGAAGAACTGCTCTGCTCAATGTGAAAAGTCAAGGATGACTTTGAGTCTTAAACTAAAGATAACGGACTATTTCGGGCTTTTTCCATTATTAATTTTATATACACTAAAGTTCATGCATTTTGATGTTACCATACCTATGTGATTAGATGCACTGTTTCTATGTTATTTTGGTACATGTTGTGTGAAAGCATTTAGTTGTAATCTATACAAACTCATTTTTGTAACGCATTTCATTATAATGAACTTTCCCCTTCCTCTTCCTCTTCCTCCTACATGTTGCAACATTATTAGACTAATCTAAAACTCCACCTGTGTAAATTCAGGTCCCAAACCCAAGACAAAGGAAGAAGGTTGCACTAGGCTAGCAGCCAACATACATAGATAGTGTTGTTAAACTAGCTATAACTCACTGTCCAGGATACAAATTTCGAATCACGATACACATTTGTATCTCCAGGAAATCGCAGTACTTAGTTAGAAATCATGCTGGAGGTCTAGAAATATACATGAATCAATCTCATCAAATATGTAAAGAGGCATTAGGAGACATCTAAATAAGAGAAGAGAAACCAGTAAACAACACTGATGTAGAAATTTTACCAAATATATTTCCCATAATGGACTTGAAACCAAAAGTTCAAAGGGAGCATTGCCCGTTTAGAGTGCTCACAGGAGGGTGAGGGAAGGGACAGTAAGAAAATACATAACTACCTAGCCCAAAGAAGCCAAATAAAGGCTATACATTTGAAATCTTGACCAAAACCAACTATTTTTTAAGGTAATTTTTGTCCTCTAACAGGGCATCTCAAAAAATTTGAAGAACGGAATAGAATGACGCAGTGAAATGCAATCACCTGTTAAACTATCATCTCAACTCTCTGAGAATAGCTTTGTCTTTTTCTTTCTTTTTTCTTTTTTTCTTTTTCAGAGCTGTACACTTGGTTCAAAATAACTAGCAACTCAATAAGGTCAATTCCTATCAATGAGCTCAGCAGGCAAGTTAAGATCGAAAAAGCTACCACCGGAATCCTCTCTTGAACGCTTCCTTGAGGAGCATCCACTCTCATCTGAAGTCCCACAACCTGATGGATGAACCAATTCTATGGAACCTCCTGCAAGATGTACAAGAAGCAGTACAATGTTCAAATACTAACTCTTTTTCTGGTTATAATGCACAACCTGCATTACCAAAACAAACAAAAAGAAATGAAAATAAAGGAAACAAACTTGGATAAACAGTCACTGTACATCCCAACAACCCCCCCCCCCTCTTAAAAAACAGAGGGAAGACGTATCCTGCAAAAGAGAATAAAGGAAAAGGTGTGTAGGCAAGAACAGAAGCATTTCTAAAGAAACTAGGCATTTCACATAACTTGCATTGATTTGATTGTCTACAAAATTAGTAGTGTGGTATTGAACTGAGTAAGATCTAATATATTAAATAGCCATCATTAACCATCACAAAGTTCTTATATGGAAGGTCAAAACTGTTGTATGGTGATGGTGACTGTTAATGTTTGAAACCATAGTTCTTGAAGTGTTTTTGGTAACAAACTGATGAAGATGATTTATGGATAAGAAAGCAAATAGTTCTCGAATGTAAAACACAGATTTGTTTATGAGACTTAACACTACAAGTTAGTACATGAGTTAATTTCATTGTGGAAGACTGCAGGGATGAAATAAGAGGAGACGTTTTCAACACTGACATTTCAGAATTATAATATTGAACTCATATGCTTGGTTGGGTGAAATTGCAACATAACCAGAAAACTTGTCTAGTACTTGATCAATCACGGGTCAACCAATTAAGTTACTAAAACAGTATATTATTTTTGCAAAATTGCAAATTACGACCTAGCTCTTGCCTGATGCTTAACAAATTCATCACATAAAATAATCAAAGACATTATCAATAGTTCCAAGTTCTCTCATAGGTTAAGTTCCTGGAGATGGGGAGGTTTCTACCATTACCTCTCTCTCTCTCTCTCTCCTTTTTTTTACAAGTAAAATTTACGAATCATGGCATTTCTTTTAATTAAACATACTTCTCAGCAATCTATAGCTTGAGACTAAGGCTACTTTTCCATTTCTCCAACTCTCTCACCACTCCAACTAGCACCCACTAACTTAAACAGCAGCAACATAGAATGTCAGCCCTCTCTAAGATAACAACTAAAGAAAGGCAACCTGCTTCCTTTTGACACAGTTTGCCAGTTCACCAGCTCAACTGAATGATGATGATGCAAAGCATTATTGAGTAATAGAATGCATAAACTACTTAAAAGTAAAAAACATTCCAAACAACTAATAGAATGTCTAAAACACTTAAATTAAAGCATTCCCCAGCAAGTCAAAAACATACTACCGTTCTATGGTGTGGGGCTAACCTTTTTGGGTGGAATAAGTTTGATGTGGTTAACTATAAGATGATGTAAAGTACTTCTATCACTTGCAAAAGCAATGTAAACTGTAAGGTAGACACAATAAACTACCACGCCCCAGTAGGCAGAGATGACTGATCTACATAGGTACTCTGGCATGAGAGAGGATGGAAACTTCACCATTTGTCTGGTCATGGGCTTTTTGACCTGTAATGTTGTTGTTTGCTTTGGCGTTCCGGCCTCCATTAAGCTCTGTTGCTCTCTCAATGCCCTTTGACTGGTACGGAGCTATATTGTGACTACTAAACTGTAGAGCTCCCAATAAATCAGTCTCGATGCATTCATACCTGAAAATCAGCATTACCATCAGTTCCTCACTAAACTACCAATAACTTAGGACATCCAGATGTCTACTTACATTTTCTTACATAGTGTATCAGTTACCACAGAGAGATTCAAGACTTGCATCCTCATTTCCATAATCTCTGTCTCTTCAAAACTATCAAATGGATCCTCAAAAACTTTTGATAACTTTTCAACATTTGCCTCAAGCTGCTGTTGCTGGTCCTCAAATAAATGCTGTTTTATTTCCTTTTCCTCATTTGTCATTTCATCCTTAAATAAGTCATCACCAAACATATAAAATGCAAATGGGTATGAAAATGAGAGAGCCCGTCTTGATCTGAAAAGCCTGTAAAGTCCATTTGTAACCCAACTAAAATCTCTCAATCTTGAATCCCTTGATTCCAAATTTGCTACCTTTTCTTTTATGGTCTCCCTCAGACGAGACTCCTGTGTAAAAGAATCCGTATGAGCTTTATAACGATTGTGATAATGCATGTAGCGATAGAGATCACGCTTAGCCCGTTCAGACTTCTTCTCCTGATCTTCTTTATAACGACCACAGCTGTGACCAGCGATACTTGACCAAGTATGATCTCGGCCAGTAGCTCCACCACATAGCCAACTACAGCACAAAGAAAAATGTAACAAGATCAACATACTAAACTGGAAAAGAAGAAATTCCTTTAGAGAAGTATAAAGGAATGTAGAGAAGTATTTAGCTTTAGGAAACCCAAACTGTTGATTACTGGAATGAAATGGGTAAAACAACACTCAAACTTAAGAGAGTGTGAATATGTGCACCAGGCAAAAGAATTTGAACATCCAACTCAAAATTCTAAAGTTAAGGTGAAGTAAGCATAAAATCTACATAAACCCCTTTGGAAGCCATTACACAGTCCATATAAAACAATTATATAGCTCAATACAGTTCAAGTAAGACAATATAAGCATTGCAAGTTTAGCCATATAACAAAAATGAGGTTACAGTGAGATTAGACAAAGGTTGTACAGTTGTACTGCCTAAAATGTATACAATTATGGTACTTAGACTCCATCTTTGAGAATAATATCATGCAATTAAATAAGATGATTGAATTGAAGGATGCTAAGGGAATACTATGCGATAAGAGAATACCTAGTGTAGAGAAAATCCTAGTAACAACTGTATGACCAACAATGGAAATAGGTGTGCATATTGGCCACTAAATCAAGCCATATCCATAACATAAATGTTACAGAAGTGCAAACATACTAAGATATATGTGCAATCATTCAAGACTAGACAACAATAGAAATCATCACGTATGACATAGTGCAAGTAGAAACATGCGGATGAATGAGATAAGATTGTTGAGATGATTAATTCATGTCTTACATAGACATCCAAACGCACAAGCTCATAGCACTGACACCATGATCATTGGAGATATTAATATGGGAACAAAATAAACTTAAAACTTATATGGAGGAAAAGCTGTCTCAAATTACCTCATCCAGACTTAGTAAAGCATAGAACACAATGTAAACTAAGTAAATATACAGGAGATACCAACTGATTGAGACTAATGTTTAGTTATTGTTGCTATACTTACATGTGCTGACATGAACCTTTTGGGTTTGGCTAGATGTTAGTGTTGAAATAAGTGTGAGGTCTAAAATTTCTAGTTTAAGAAACCTTAATTAAATACTGGGATGTTGTACCATGGGCTTCAGGGAAAATAAAGAGAAGACTCAACCCATGGAATGTTGCCCCTCAGCCCTAATGTGGGTGATTTGGAAAGAGAGGAATATGAGAGCATTCGAAGGGGTTGAGAATGGCATTGTACATTTGCATCTTATTGATGCATTCTAATGAAATCTCCTTACTACATCACAAAAAAAAAAAAAAAATGGCCTCGTACACTTAAGGATCAGCTTCATTTTGGTGTACACGACACTAACACGTCGTTGTCAATGTTGTGTGGTGCATCCAAGACATTCCTACTTGTATAGATAAGTAGTTAAATTCCATAGAGTATCAAAATTAGGTTCCCTACTTATGGTATATTTCTGGAGTTCATTTTCTCCCATCATCAACAAAATTAGTAACTTTATCCCCCCCAAAAAAAAAGGGAACCTCAACTAAAGACAAGACAGTGAGCCCTAGAAATCCAAATTCTTACAAGCAAAGATCAATACAACTTAAGTTAAACTAGATATATGTTGACTTCAAACTAGATTAAAATTTTGGATCGCCTCCAGGCTTTAGTATAGTGGTAAGAGTGCAGCGCAACAAGTGATGTGAGAGTTAGGCGCACGTCACCGGTTCAAACCTTGCCACAGATAAAAAGTCTGGCTATTTAAGTGGAGAAGGACAGAGGTCTGGAGCCATTGTCCGCGGATTTCAGTCTGTGCACCACTAATCCTCGGGGATATCTCAGTTATAACAGAAAGTATAGGATCAAATCCGACCCTGATCCTAAAATTCCAAAAGGAGTCTCAATCTTTTAGGCTTTTTCAGCTTTTAAAGTATTAGGGTAAAACAAAAAGTTGTGCCATCTAGCCATGTTCTCTGCAAATGAAGCACCAACTGTGTTGACATATATCCAGATTGTTTGTTCATCAATACCATCAAAATCAGCTTTCAGTTAAGAGAAATCTAGGTACAAAACAGATATCAAGAATAAACTCACCAAAATGCTTGCCCACAAATGCAGCTAACTAAGTTGCAACCTCCATTCTTCTCGACCGGCTTATGACACTTTGGACAAGGCTTAGTGTGAACGGTAATCCAGTTAACAGTCTCTGATTCGTCTCGGCACTTCTTGGTCCAAAGTTCCCACATCCAGCAAGAACAAGGTGAATGTGCTTCTGATAAGCAACTGAAACAAAACTGTAAACCACATGAACATTCTACTTCACAGAACTCATCGGTCTCTACCCGTATAGCATTCCCACAATGAGGGATACTTGGACACCATTTCACCATTTTATTGTCCTCAATGTATGATTCAAGGAGAAACCGATCAAATTTCTCTGCCAAATCAGGATGCCTTTTACTAACTAGCTTTCTGATAACAGCTTCATCACAGATAGCAAAGCATTTATGAGCCATGCACCTTATTCTCTTACTCTGACCCTCCTTTATTTTCACAATAAAATGCTCTGTCCAACCTAAACAAATAAAATAAGAATTAGTCTATCTCCAGCACAAAAATGAAAATAAGTAGCAGAAAAAATTGCAATTTGATTATCATGTAACAAAAAAGAGAACACTGGAACTTCTTTAGTTAGACACGTCTAAAGGAACCAAACGTAGACACCATTTGAAAATAAAAAGAGCACACCTTTTGATATAGAAGCAAGAACCTTATAAATCTTAAAAACAACAACATACCCAGTGTACTCTTACAAAGTGGGGTCTGGGCGGGTAGAGTGTATGTGGACATTACCCCCACCTCAGAGGTAAAGAGGTTATTTCCCATAGACCCTCTGCTCATAAATCTTAAAATCAGTCGCAACAAAACTGTATTTTATGCTACTTACTAATTAGACCCTAAAGGCCAAAAATCAAAGATTAACAAGTTTATAAGAAGTAGAATGAAATCTGGTGGAATCAATAAAGAGGTGGTTTTACTCAAAGAATTAGTTCTCACAGTCATTGCAGAAGCAGTGGCCACAGTCCATTTTCGTGACTTCACTCCCTGCTACCTCTTCCATGCATATGCCGCACATCATAGTCGAAGAAGACACAGACGAGTCAACATCAATTTCTTCGAGAATAGTTACCCCTGCTTCAGCAAATAAGCAAGTCTTTCCCTTTTCAACAAGAATCGCAAACAACCTCTCGACATCCCAACGATAGTGAATGAGCAAGGTCCTTGCATGGTGTTCTCTTAGTGAGAGCAAGTCCATCACTCTCCGCAAATCTTCTCTCTAGCATAATTATGAAACATCTGAGATATTAAGACGAACACTACAATACAAACCTCAAGTGTCAAGAAAAACTTAAGACTTATTACCTGTGCCACCAAGAGAGATTCCCTTGTGATTACCTGTAAAACAAAGTGTAAATTATCAAACAAAACCTATAAAGAGAGGGCCAAAGAATATGAAAAAGGGGTTCAACAACAATGGCGAAGCATTCAATTGAAACCCACAGAAAAACAACCTTAATTGATGGCGGTAATTTCAAAGACACTTTCTTTACTACAGTTTAGACAAAGAAATCTTGCAAAAAACTTAAAACCTTTAAATAAAAAGTCTGGTAAATACCCTAAACTTCAATCAATCAACTATGCCCTAATCCCAAATTAGCAAGTGTATTACAGCAATACTTACTGACCTAAAATCTTAGATGTTTGAAATTACAAATTACTACTCCTAGCACATACATGATCATCAAAATTTATAGGTTCAACACAAAAACCGAAACAATTAAACTAAAAAATCAGTCATAAAGAAAAATTCTAGGGATTTTAAAGCACCTTGCAGGAATTTCCCGTGGAAGAGCCCCATTGAGAATCAGTCTCTTCATTCTCGAGTCCTTCATAAGATTCTTGATCAGACGAATATGCATCTTCGTCACTGCTCCCGTAATCCTCCATTCACTTGTCGCCGCTGCACAGATTAAAACCCCCCAAAAAAAAAGTATGAATCAAAAATCAGATGGATCGAAGTGAGAAATCGACCCTTCCAACCAGCTTGTCACCGAAGACGATATAGATAAATAGAGGTTCCTTGAGTGAGTTAACGTTTTTCCGGCGACGTATATCTCCGGCCGGCGAGAGGATATAGAGAAAAATATATGTATGTCTGTGTTTTTATTTTTTAATTTTATAGGAAAAGGGCTTACTTATTTTTAGCTTCTCCGGAGCTGAGGCTGGGAATTCGAGTTAGGATTGGAGTTAGGGACAGTCTTACGACGTCGTTAGAGAGGCTTACAAAAAGGAAGAATTTAACGGAACGACGCGTTTTGATGTGGAAAAGATTGTAAGTATCCCCTCTGGTTAGTTAACGGTGACTTGGTTAAATTGGATTATATAAAATATATAATAAAAAAATATAAAAAACTATTATTTTATGTTTATTTTTGGTAGAAATTTTAACTTTGAGATTAGTAATTAAAGAATTATTTTTATATTATAAATTGTGGTAATTACTTTCCATTTGTAAAAATGGTTAGAAACTGTCCGTTGTCCCTTAATATATTTGCATCTAACTAGGTTATTTTAAAAGTCTTTACCAGCGAAATTGGTTACGGTTTGATTATAATTTCATAGTAAAATATGAGATTATCTTAAATTTACTCTACGTAAAAATAATAACTATAAATTTAGCAATTTTAAAATTACTTTGTTTTATAATTGTGGTAATTACTTTACTATTAGAAGCGTCCAGAAGCGACCAGACACAGACAGTTGTCTGTCGATATATCAATATCTGGCGAGGTCATTATTTCAAAGTTTTAACGGTGGTCTGTTACAATTATATTATCATCTTATAATAAAACATGAAATTGTTTCATATTTCTTTTAGTGGAAATATAACAATTTTAGAATTGTTTTACATTACAATTGTGATAATTACTTAAGTATTAGAAGCGTCTAGATGTAATCAGACGCAACAACTGTCTGTCGAGATATCGACATCTGGCGAGGCTATTTAGAAGTCTTAGCGGTAGTTTGGTTACAACTGTATTATCATCTCATAATAAAACATGTGATTACTTCATATTTACCTTTAGTGGAAATGTGGTAATTACTTTAGTATTAGAAGCGACCAGACGCAGACAACTGTCTGGCGAGGTTATTTCAAATCTTAGCAGTGATTTTGTTACAATTGTATTATCATCTTATAACAAAACATGAGATTATTTCATATTTACTTTTAGTTGAAATATAACAATTTTAGAATTGTTTTATATTATAATTGTGGTAATGACTTTAGTATTCAAAGCGTCCAAAAGTGGCCAGACAGAGACAATTGTTTGTTTGTATATCGACATCTGGCGGGTTATTCAAAGTCTTAGCGGTGGTTTGGTTATTATCATCTTATAATAAAACATGTGATTACTTCATATTTACCTTTAGTGAAATGTGGTAATTATTGTAGTATTAGAAGCGTCCAGAAGCGACCAGATGCAGACAACTGTCTGTCGATATACCGTGGCGAGGTTATTTCAAATCTTAGCAGTGATTTTGTTACAATTGTATTATCATCTTATAACAAAATATGAGATTTCATATTTACTTTTAGTTGAGATATAACAATTTTAGAATTGTTTTGTATTATAATTGTGGTAATGACTTTAGTATTCGAAGCGTCCAGAAGTGGCCAGACAGAGACAATTGTTTGTTGGTATATCGACATCTGGCGGGTTATTCAAAGTCTTAGCGGTGGTTTGGTTACAATTGTATTATTCATCTTATAATAAAATATGAGATTATTTCATATTTACTTTTAATGAAAATAAAACAATTTTAGAATTGTTTTATATTATAACTGTGGTAATTACTTTAGTATTAGAAGCGTCCAGAAGCGATTAAACGCCGACAGTTGTTTGTTGATATACCTACATCTGGCGAGGTTATTTCAAAATCTTAGCGATGGTTTGGTTAATTGAATTATAATCTCATAATAAAACAGGTATTTCATATTTACTTTTAGTGAAAACATAACAATTTTCGAATTGCTTTATATTTTAATTGTGATAATTATTTTAGTATTAGAAGCATTCAAAAGCGATCGATGCAGACAGCTGTATGTCGATATACTTGCATCAGACAATAGAATTTCAAAACTTTAGCGGGGGTTTGTCTACAATTGAATTATAATCTCATAATAAAACATGAGATTGTTTCATATTTAGTTTTAGTATAAATATTGACTTTAAGATTAGCAGCTTTAGAATTGTTAAAATATTTTAAAGACATAAGAAAGTTTGGATGACTTTTGAAATTCTATGGTGTCATTAAGTTGGAATAGAAAGTAACATATGTTATTTAAAATGATGAAACACTATAGGTCACAAAAGAATTAATAACATATAAATTTAAAAGATCATATAAAAATTTAATTGGTCAAAATTCTATTGGTGACACATAAATTGAAACAGAGAAGTACGTATATTATTTTAAAATTATGTAAAATATACCACAAATCACATGATTAACAACTTAAATAGATATACAAATCTTATTAAAAATTTGATCAACTCTCCAAATTTATTTGAGTTACATAAATTGGTATAACTGAATAACATGTATTCAGTATGTGCCAGCGTAAGCTGTTGTATCTAGTATTTTTGAAATTTTCAAAAAGTTCTATCTATTCGAAGTAATTGATAAAGGGTATAATAGGTAAAAGAAATTATTCTTTCTTGATTTGTCAAAATTGACAAGTAATTAGGGATAACTAAAAAAGAAAAAGTAGACAAATTATTAGGGATAGAGGGAGTATAATTTTAATATAACCTACTAATTAATATAGGCAGAATCATGAAATATTATTAATTTGTAGATATATTATTTAATCGATAAATTAATATTTATTAATTTAAAGAGTATTTTGAGATTAGATGAAGGTTAATTTTGATTCCATTAAAATTATTAAATCTTACTAGTTTATGTATCATATTTATTGAAATCACATAAAAAAAATGTATTATATATAAAGTACAATACATCAAAATTATTGTATCTTACTAAATTATGTATCATATTTATTGAATTCATATAAAAAATAAATTTGTTATACATAAAGTACAATGTATGTTAGGATTCATTGTAATGTATGTTTTATGTAAAATGATTCATTGTAAAATAAATTCAAGAATTCAATGGTTCATTGTAAAAATCAATCCATTATACATAATATTTGTTGTTTCTTAATAATCAAATATTATTCGTTGTTTCTTTACTGAAAACATTCAATATATGATGACAAAAGAATAAACTATATACGCAACACATGAAACTTTTTTGGAAACCATATCCAAAAATAGTTTCTCATTAAAAAGGTGTTGCAAAATCCATGATAAATCAAATACGTAAAACATTATGAGAGTACAAACGATATCATTGCACATGCACTCAAAAAGATTTACAGCCGTGGCAATATCAAGACTTTTTGATACAACAAGAAAAGTTAAATATGAGCTTCAAATAGATTTAAATTTTAACAAAAAACAAAACACAATAGCATCATATTTCACTAAACTGTTTACTATATATTTGTACTTTTAAAAAATATATTATATTATAACATTAATGGTAACATATATTTATTTGAATAATTTTTTTTTATTGGCTTGCATCCAAACCAGAGAAAATATTATTTTAGAAAAATTATTAATTCATCAAATATTAATTTAGTAAAGTTGTGATGTATTTGCAAATCATGCGACCACGGTTAGACTAGAAGTCTTTGTAGCCTCTAATGATGTGAATTTAAAGGAATGAAATCAAGAAATAATTTAACTAGCAATTAGAACTAAGAAATTGAAGAACAAAAAATAATAATTTCAATGTCCACTCCATGGCCAAGAATATAAGCAAAGGAACATAACACAAACCTTTAATTTTGTGTTGAATGATAGGTAAATAGGATAATACAACTTGAGTAGGACTGATAATCTGCTATATCTTATCCTTATTACTTCAAGAACGACTTTTGCACCTCACTATATTTTATGCAACAACTTGCTATATTAAAACTTGTTACGATATCCCAAAAGAAAATTTAAGTGGAGCAACATAGTATAATTGATTTCGAACTTATTTGAAATCGAGACGCGATTGTTGTTTTTGTTCTCAAAAAAATTATTTCATAGTATTATTTTCTTACAGTAACTTGATTATTATTTTTTTTGAGAAGAGAAAATTATCAACTTACCATAGCTAATTTCCTATAAGGTTTCCCATTATTGAATAGATAAAACTTCTTTTTGGTTCTTCAGAATGATAGTCAGGTTTCCCATGATGATTATTCATGCCTTATGGGTGTAGATCCATCACTAAATATTATCACTTCCCGTCATTCTGGAGGAGAAAGAGCATATTCCTCCAAGTTCCAGCCCCAGTCAAATTGCTCTTCATGAAACGGCAATAACAAGAAGCTGGAGTAGCTCAGTTGGTTAGAGCGTGTGGATGTTAAACACAAGGTTGAAGGTTCAACCCCTTCCTCTAGCGATATCAATTATTTTTTTTGTCCCAGAATGTACAACCAAATTAACTAATGTCATAGTGATGGAAAAATTACATTTTTTTTAAAATATTAAATCTCAGTCCTGAAACAAAAGGCAAATAATGGGTAGCGAGTCACAATTTACATTTCACTTTTAGCTTTCCATCTCATCAATGTTGGTTCTGAATAAAAAGTCTTCACCCTCTAATTCGTCATGGTATAGAGATATTGATGGCATATGAGATTTCTCCCTGCACTCCTCGCTCTCTGATGATCTTTGTCCCTGTATTAGTTTAGTACTCAATTCAGTATCTAACTTTAAAACCCGTATTTTCTTTACGTAAGCCAACATCATGTGGAGCGAGACAACTTTTCTGGACCTACAACTTACCTTTTTCAAGACGTAGAAGAAATAGTGGAATGTTTCTCCAAAAGTATTCCACTCCATAGACCAGGTAAACTCAGGATCACTAAAGAAGCGACGCCTGAAGTGTGGCTGGCCAACAAAAGCAAAAATGAAGCAATTTAGAGGCGTTTAGCAACAGAATGGAAAAAAACAGGCTTTGAGTAAGGGAATTGATAGAAAAGAGATAAGGTGTTGGTTACGTCCTACTGCTCTTACTATTTACAAATAAAAAACTAAAATAAAGCAGAAAATGCTCCTAATACCTGGCCAAATGTGATAGATATAAATATGCCCTCGGGTTTCAGAACTCTGTGAATTTCATGAAGCATTTTCATCACCTTCTCCACTGTTGCAGGGTGTGGATTCCACGGGTCACCACTGTCCACGAACAACACATCCTTCAATTTCAAACAATATAAATGTTCAAAAATTTACATATGATTAACTGATTATTTGAAAAGGAAAAATGATTGGCAGTCTGCTGCACTAGGTACTCCAATAATACCATTGTTCCTTTCTCTATAACCACATCAAAACATCCATCTTCAAAAGGCAGGTCTAGCATATCAGCTTCCAGTACTTTTATTTCTGTTGACATTGATAACATAAAACATCAACAGTGGAGCATCTCAACACCCTTAAATTGTCAGACATATTAACTTTTGTTATGTGTTAACCTTCTTTTATCCAATACAATTGAGCTCTTTTACTTGGAATCGACAAATGCGAATTCTCTTACTTAAGCTTTTGTAGCCAGAAAATTTCTTAAACTTTGGATGGGATGATAATAAACAAATATTCTTATAAAACAGAAATCTTTGTCATCTAATCTTAGTTACTGAAAAATGTTGGCTAAGTTACCATTGAAATTCCTCGTCAAAACCTGTTTTTGACTTTGCACAGAGCATTTCATAAGCATGAAAATTGTGAAGACACTATCTCAACCAGAAAAAGAATTAAAGTCAAGTGTTGGACAAGCTTGTGTATAATGCAGTCATACACATATGAGTTACCATCAAATTTCAAAAGTTATCTAATTCATAGCATCTTCTTGCTCCTTTTTCTCTCTTGGAAGATATTATATTTACTCAAGAACTCCTCCTAACTTCTATATGCCATCATTGTTTAAAGTACATCTTTTCTTTAGGCGTTAACGAATACTTTATCTAGAGTGGACAAGCAATGAGATCCTAGGTCCAAACCTGAGACCTCAATCTTCATACAAAGGATCATCCATCACAATCCACTTAAGCTAACGAAAAATGTTTTAATTTAACAATTCAATTGGTCAAAAATTGAGTAAAACCAAAGGAAAGTCCAAAGATCATTAGACTTCACTGATCAACTCATAAAGAAAATAGACTATCAATTTGAATAACGAAAACAAAGCAGAAAGGTAATGATCCTCTCCTTTGTTTCTCCTTCCTATTGGTAAAAGATGGAACTACATTACTAGTTGGTAACCTCCTCTGTTTGCCTTAACGTTAGAGGAAAATAGTTAATCATGTCCAGCCCTCAGTATATAAAAATACTCACATGTCAAATAGAATTATATTCTAAGGCAATCAAACAACAAAAAGACTAACCAATTTGTTCTATAACAGCCAAACATAAGCTAAAGCAACCAATGAAATAGCATAAATTTGAACAAGTAGAAATCCTCTCATACCTTTGTATCCCTTGTTTATCAATCTTTGTTTCATCTTCTCCACTGCAATGGGAGACAAATCAATGCAGGTCAATTCAGTAATGCCATCTCTATATAATTCTTCACACAACTGAGAATTTCCACATCCTAGCTCCAACACCTGTCACCTCAGCTAAAACTAAGTTCCACTTTTACAATAAAACATCAATGCTTAGTAGATGGAATTAGAGAGCCAGAGAGAGAAACTTACAGAAGATTGAGGTTTAATGTGTTGAAGAACAATGTCACGGAAATGGGAATAATCTTTGAACCATTCGTAATGTTCCTCTTGAGCGAACCTCTTATCCCTGAGCATGTGAAGGGAGATTGAAAGGAGAAAGCGAATTGGACTGAAGAACGAACATACTGCTACTTACTTACCAGTAGTTCCGATCAAGATATGCCAAAGCTGTAGAAGGAAGGACGTCGGGTTTTTCCGGCTCCGGCCGGTCCATGACGATGAAAATGGGGGCGCTTCCTTGATGAAAACCCTAAACCTTAATTCTCTAATTATTCATTTAAAATTTTTGGACAATCTGAGAGATTTATTTCCAACTTCTTAATCATTTGCGGATTTTAAAAAGGTTTTCAAACTATATGAAATTGAACAAAAATATTTTAAGTTTTTATAATTTTATTCAAAAATATTTATATTGTGGATGTCAAAGTATTTTTTTCACTCTAAAAATAAAATTATTATTTTAAATTTCATATAATAGAACATAATTAAATACTCATTTACATAGCTTTTCGTCAAGTGAGCAAAAAAATTTGCAGTAAAATCTCACTAAATTAATAGATGTGGAATTATGAAATGTTATAATTTTATAGGGGTATTATTTATTTGATAAATTAATATTTATTAATTTAAAAAATGTTTTCAGATTCAACCTTATGATATTGGAATAATAAAAATTTTCAAGATGCATTACCGCAACATATTTTATTATAGAATATTAGAAGGATATTAAGTGGGACAAACGGATCAAGTAAGGATTAATGTTTTGGATGCTATTAATTTTGCAATTTTTATTTGGACAATAAATGTTCAACAAGAAATAATGTTAAATTTTTTTCAACACTGCAAAATTCGTTGGGGGATCAAAATCTCGAGGGATCTGAATGAACTTATGAAAACGTCATTTAAGAACTTGAGATAATAATTAATGACTTAGTTCGCAATAAAATAGACTTCAATAATATGTTAAATGACCCAGATGAAAAATGATACATGTTCAGAAGTCTAAAGTTTAGAAGAAATTGAGGATGTCATCGAAAAAAACAACGTTTCATGATAATATAATATCTAGTGACGCGTAAAGACATACTTATAACATCTAAAACTCTTCACAATTTTTTGGATGCAATAACAAAAGTTAAAGATGAACTTACTTTTAAAAGAAATATTAATTTATAATATTATCGGAATGATATATTTTACATAGGAATCTTTTAAAAATATATTATTTTATTATCTTATTGAAATGTGTAAATTTCTTATTGATCCTAATTGAGACCGGAGAAAAATACTCTTTAGATAGATTATTAATTTACTAACTGAAAAAGGTCTAAAATAACCTTAAACTATTAGAAATGGTACAAAAATACCCTCCTTTCACCTATTAGCCCTCAAATACCCCTCACATCTAACTTTGAGCTCCATATTACCCTTACTTCTAACAAACCTTAATTAAAATTTAATTAATAAATTCATTAAATAACGTGGCAATCATCTATTGGTCACCCTATAAATCACTTAAACTAATTTAAAATATTCCACCTATTCAAGTCAAATCAACTTGCCCCAAGTCAAATAAAAACCACCCCAAATTAAACACGTGGCATCCATTGATTTCTTATTGTATGAACAACGGCTTAGATCTCTCCGACAAGTTTGGATGTCACCACCGTGGATCTTGTCCCTACTTGAGTCCACAATAAAGACTTGTACAACCATCATTTTTTTTCTTAAATAATAAAATTCCTCAATTTATAAAAATTCGACGTCTATATTCCCAATTCTTTTGTAGCCTCAAAATAAATAAAATTGTTTTGTTAATTTTTTATTTTTTTTATTTTTTTAAGAATCTTATCCTGTAAAAGTATATTTTAATTTTTTTGGATTAATCAAATATAAAAAAATTAAAAATATTTCTAAAAAATGTTTAATACAGACTAAATAAGGCAAAATGAATTAGTGATACAGCCTAATATTTTTGGACACTTCCTAGTTCCTCCACCACAAAACAGAGTGTGTCAAGGAAGTCAATCGTTTTTTTTTTTGGACTTATAATTTTAATAACTATTTTCTTCATTTTTATTTATATATTATCATTTTAAATTTTACGCTTTTTAAAGAATCAGATAAACTTATTTTTTTATCTTTATTTAAGGTTTTTTTGAAGTCCAATTTTCAATATGAACACGATTTAATTTACTTTGATTAATTAATTACATCAATAAACATGTAGTACTTAATTTTTTATATTGGAGTGTAAACTATCAAAGGTAATAACTTTTAAATGATAAAATAAAAAAGAAAAAGAAAACTATCAAAACTAATAATAACGTTCTTAAAAATGATAGATGACTTTTTTAATAGAAGAAAAAAACAAAATTTTGGACAAATATCTTCCAAGTTTATTGTTTCCTGTACCCATCCAATTCCCCAACTTCATAATCTCATTTTGTGATTTACTAAATAACATATATAAATATTTATTTAATAATATTTTTCAAACTTACTTACCAAATATTTGTTTGATAAAAAAACAAACTTAACCAATACAAATATTCCATCCCACTTGATATTAGTATCAAAATGCCGGTTTAGTTACGGGATCCTCTTCAAGCTTAAGGCCAAACTCCCTCTTATAACAATCTAAATAAAAATTGAATAATGGTACAGAATAACAAATTAATAATATAAAATAAATATAATAGGTACCATTTGATTTATTTTTGTTCCATAACAAACTGTTTGTCAGTCCCTCTTTTCTCCCTCATATTCTCGCTTGCCACTCTCCTTTCTCGCTCGCTTACTTCGCTCGCCTCTCTCGCATTATGCAATAGAATTGTATAAATTGTGTTTCTAATGTATAAAACGAGAGAAAATTGTATATACACATGCAAATATATATATATATATATATATATATATATATATACGTCTTATACACTTATAATTATACAATAAAAGTACTTTCCTGCCCAAGTCTCTTTTGTTTTTCTCTTTTTCTCGTTTTATACAAATTCAAATAATATATAATTTCTCTCTTTCTCGTTTTATCCAATTCGATTCAATTGTATATTCTCTGCCCAAGTCTCTTTTGCCTTTTTCCCTTTCTCGTTTTATGTAAATTCAAATTGAATATAATCGTCCTATACACTTATAAATATACAATTCATTCTATATACTTCGTTTTATACAATTCTCTACCTAAGTCTCTTTCTCTTTCTCATTTTATACACTTCATTTTATATAATTCGCTTCAATTATCTATGTATAGTGAATTATACATATACATATTTGTTATAAAGCGCAATTATGTAATCTTTGCTATAACATACAATATAAATTTCATGTTTTCTATATATGAAAGTTGTCCAATAAAAATTAATTATCAATTATTAACTAAAAAGACAAAAATTGAATCAAACGAGAAAAGCATGTGGTGAAGGATAAATTGCGCTCGCCATTTAGTTAACTTCACCTATCTTGCTAGGCCAAACGCAATTCGCTAACGTGCGCACTCTCATCCTTCCATGGCTATTCCTCTTCAATTCTCTAGTATATCCACTCGCACGGATCTCTCCTTGCCGGAGACTAGAACTTTCCGGTTACCGAAACCTTTCTCCGTTGTCAGATGCTCCGCCGGCGAACATGTTCCTTCCTCGTCGGCTACTGCTGAGTCAGAGTTCGATGCTAAGGTTTTCCGGAAGAATTTGACCAGAAGTGCTAATTACAATCGTAAAGGTTTTGGACACAAAGAAGCTACTCTTGAACTCATGAATCGCGAGTATACAAGTAAGTTCTTGCCTCCATATCCATAACTTAATTTCAGTTTCTTGAAATGCCTACTTTAGGTTCTGTTACCGATCATCAATTATTTCCCATTCAAAATTATAGAAGGCATGAGAATTTAGAGAACTTGTTTGGGTAAAAAGTCTTCCAATTTCTTTTCTTCAAGAAACAGTTTCTTGAATTAGATGATGAATAACTACTCTATGAATTTCAGGTGATATCATCAAGAAATTGAAGGAGAATGGATTTGAGTATACATGGGGAAACGTTACCGTAAAACTTGCAGAGTCCTATGGTTTCTGTTGGGGGGTTGAGCGTGCAGTTCAGATTGCTTATGAAGCGAGGAAACAGTTTCCAACAGAGAGGATTTGGATAACTAATGAAATTATTCACAACCCCACTGTGAATAAGGTTTCTGCTTATAATCCTCAGATGTGTATGCCATCATTTTGCTCCGGTCTTCCCTACTCTACATATATCTTGGCAGTTTAGGAATTTCCTCAATATGCCTCGACTTTTAGACTGATATTGGTTTCGTATATATAGTAGTTGCTTACTCAGAATAAGTTGCAGCTAAGGATAGGAACTATTGCTCTCATGCTTTAAGACTTCATTCTTATGTGAGACTAGTTACACATAGAAGAGTACTGGCTTTGACTATAAATGATTTTTAAAATATCCTTTTTACATATAGTTTTTTTTTTTTTTTTGATGAAGTAAGGAGATCTCATGCAAGCTTTTTCACATATAGTGATACCTCCAATAATGTATAGGTTTTCTCTGGTGCCCCATTCCGCTTTGACAGGTTTATTTGTCTGTTTCCCTTCTTCTAGACATAAAAAGTCCTTGAATGGCATGAAAATTGAGATGAGGAATATGTGAGAAGAAAGGATTTTTAGTTAGTCTTGATGCTGAAAAGCTAAAATAGTATTAATTAATTTCTGGTGCAGAATTTTCTAATGGGATATATAGCAGGTGAACATTCTTAATTTGAACCGATGCCATCCTCTGCATTTTGTGCTTTTTGTACTTTCATAGGCAGGCTATGTTCTCGTTGATGCCTGTTGTCTATTTGTTTTCTCATCTTATCTCATATAAATTCTGAAAAATTACTTTATCTGGATCAGAGGCTAGAGGATATGGATGTTAAGAATATTCCACTTGACGAAGGGAAGAAAAACTTTGATGTTGTTGACAAGGATGATGTTGTGGTTTTGCCTGCTTTTGGGGCTGCTGTTGATGAAATGTTGGTTTTGAGTGATAAAAACGTACAAATTGTTGATACAACCTGCCCGTGGGTGACTAAGGTTTGTGATCTAGTTGCTAAAATGAATTGTTGGCATGTATGTTCTTTGAACTATATTAGAGTTCCTTATAATTCTTAGTACAGGTTTGGAACACAGTTGAAAAGCACAAGAAGGGAGAATATACCTCCATTATCCATGGTAAATATGCTCATGAGGAAACTGTTGCCACTGCATCCTTTGCTGGGAAGTACATCATTGTGAAGAACATGGCAGAGGTATTTTAACCTCACACCATAAGTGTTCTTTGCTTGAAATAATGATTGGAATCTTATCTTGCTTATTCTATGGCAATTTTTCCTTGATGCAGGCAACTTATGTCTGTGATTATATTCTTGGAGGTAAACTTGATGGTTCTAGCTCAACCAAAGAGGCATTTATGCAGGTGCTGCCTGAGTTGCCTATTTGACCTGCAGTATACAGTTGCAGTACTTCGCATTAATACTGATATTTTCTGTGAATATTTTTCTGTATAGAAATTTAAATATGCAGTTTCTGAAGGGTTTGATCCGGATGTTGACCTTGTAAAAGCTGGTATTGCAAACCAAACTACGATGTTGAAGGGAGAAACAGAAGATATTGGTTAGATTATATTCAGAGTATCACTCCCTATTCTAGAATTCCTCCAGACTGCAATCATGTAGTGATTTAACTTCTTTTGATATACAGGGAAGTTGGTCGAGAGGACCATGATGCAAAAATATGGGGTGGAAAATGTTAACAACCACTTCGTAAGTTTCAACACTATATGCGATGCCACTCAAGTAAGTTTTCTTACATCCTCCTTGACCCTAAATTTCACTACATACAGATGACGGTGTTATGTGCTTGTTTATTGCATCATATGTTCCTTTATTCCTCTTTGCCTTGAGACATTCTAGTTAAAATCTGACTTACAAATCGATATTCTACATCTATCATTCTGTGTGATGCACATCCATTTTGGTATCTATTTTCCTCCCATAGTACCCACCTCAATTTCTTCAGCAGTACGTCCTTCCATATATCAATATTAGATCTCAATTATGCAACTAATTTATTAAAGTGATGTTAAGTGTCGAAGAAGGTAAATTCAGCCTACTCTCTAGTGTAATTTGTTTATTTCCTAGCCCAAACTACTAAGTCTTTGTCTTTCGGTTAACATCGATAGTCCTATTTCTTTGATTTGGGGCGGTTGGGGGAGTGGAGACAAGTGATCCCTGTTTAGGACAAGTCTCTTGGTCTTTTCTCAAAGTTTCTCTTGCTTCTGGCACTAGAAGGGTGGATTTTTGGCCTGGTCTTCTAGAGTCATTTATTGTTATCTATTCTTTCTTACAAGAAGGGGAGCCTTGGAGCAACGGTGAAGTTGTTTCCGTGTGACTTATAGGTTACGGGTTCGAGCCGTGGCATTAGGGTGGACAGTCTATATCACACCTTTTAGGGTGCGGCCCTTCCCCGGATGCTGCATAAATGCGAGATGCTTTGTGCACCCGGCTGCCCTCTTCTATTTCTTTCATAAAAGGCATCTTTGGATTAAGAAAAAACAGAATTTGTTGCATGAAAGTCTGAACATTGGATATATTCTTTCTTACCAAACCATTATAGGACCTTCTGAATTTTCGTTTCTTATGCTCCTTAATATCATTATTCTTTGACCTATAACTTATCCCTACTTATAACAGGAGCGTCAAGATGCAATGTATAAGCTGGTTGAGCAAAAGCTGGATCTTATGTTAGTGATTGGTGGTTGGAACTCAAGTAACACTTCACATCTACAGGAGATTGCAGAGGAACGTGGAATTCCCTCATACTGGATTGACAGTGAGCAGAGAGTAGGTCCTGGAAACAAAATAAGTTACAAGTTAATGGTGAGCTGATTTACTTACACACTGTGATTTGCAACTAAATTTGAAGAGAGTATTTTGGTTCTCATACCTACCTTATTTTGACAGCATGGTGAGTTGGTTGAGAAAGAGAACTTCTTACCGGAGGGTCCTATTACAGTTGGGGTGACATCTGGTGCATCCACCCCCGATAAGGTAATTCTACTGAAGCTGCTAATATGGTTATTGTGCTTTTTATAATTATCCTTTTCCCTCTAGTTCTTGTGTTACCAATCCAAGTGATAATTCCATCTATGAAACACGTTGATGTATTTATCGGCTCTAGTGTGATCACTTTATCCATAATGAGAAAATGGATTTTTGTAGGTTGTTGAAGATGTCCTTATCAAGGTGTTTGATATCAAGCGCGAAGAAGCCTTACAATTGGCCTAAACAAGATTGGAACTCTTAAGATAATAGGAGTGATGCAATTTGGTTCCACCCAAAAAAAATAATTTGTACGTGCTAGCTCAACTATGCTAAATAACATGTTCTTGTAGATGTATAACTCAAAGTTATTTATAATATAATATTAATATGCCGCTGTCTAGCTCTCTGTAGTGATGTTAACCTTGCCAGAATCCATGTCAATTTGCCAGTGAGTCCCTTTTTAGATACAGTAATATGGACTTCTTAGAATGAGAAGATTACTAGTCGATAAAAAGAAATATTTGATAAATTAGTTTCAAAGCTAATTTTTCTAAAAAACAAACAGATTAATACATATATTTATATAATTTTTATAATTTTGCTGATTGCCTGTAATTCATGTGATCAAGTTTAATCCAAAAGTTTATTGTATATGTTTAGCCAAAAAAAGAGTTGAACAAGACACCTTCCCCCATTTGTTGTGGGAAAAGAATCTTGAGTATACTTTTGTTAACTTGAAAAGTCTGCTGACTTATCCTAAAATTGAGTATTAATGGTTTTATATCTTATATTAAAAATAAATAAATTATGCCACGTCATCACGAATGTTGCTGAGTCTCTGTTGGTGCACCCCATGTCTTCACTCTTATCTCAGCTTGAACTGCCTGCAATTATGTGATTTCTTAGTTTACACTATCAATGCAATGCTAATTAGAGTAAACTCTATGTTAATTACCTCTTTCTGCCAATTGGTTCGACCAATAATAACAAGTATGATGATTGTTTGAAGCAAGCTGCCACCAAGCATTGCATACCATACCCCTTGTACACCAAGTTTAAACTTGTACCCAAGAAGTGCTCCTAATGGCAAACCAAAACCATAATAACATCCAAAGTTTACAAAGGCCACTAGAAATTGCCATCCTGCACCTATTGCTACCCCTGCAAAATGTTCCATTTGACTTATAGTTGGTAAATTTAACTTGTTTTTTCTAATGTGAGGTAAAAAAAAAAGAAATACATACCATGGAGAACAGTTTGGATGCTGGTAATGAAGGTGGTTAATGCAAGAATATAACCCAACTTGGATGTCTCACTTATAACCTTTGGCTCATTTGAGAACATTCTTGGAAACTGTGTTCTTGTGGTCAATATGATAACAGAAAAAAGAGCTCCAAATATTGCTGCCATCAACATATTGACTCCAATTGTGAATTTTGCACCTTTTGGATTTCCTGCCCCTAGTTCATTTGAAACTCTCACACTGGTATGTGGAACATAATGTTTAGCAAAATTACTAATATCAATTTTTATCAGAAAAAAAGAAAAACTGCTAACCTGGCTGATATAGTGAAACCTATGATAAACATAATTGCCCATACTTGCAAATTAATGCTGCAATATCCAAAAAAAATAAAGTACTAAGGATTCAGAATGCTTAAAACAAGGGGGATTGCAAATCGGGAATTGAACCTCATCAATAATTTGAAAGTTCAGGTAGCCAACCGACTGAGCTACAAAGATTCCTCCGAATGAATGAAGGTACTTATGAATGAATTTATGGAATATATTTTACCAGATTGATAGTGAGTCAACAGCAACTTCAGCATCCTTCAAGCCTCCTACAACTAAGATCACTGCTGTGAAGTACCATACCTCAAAACTGCCATCATTACATTCATTCATCAGAGTATGTAACACACTCTCAGATGTACTGAAGCTGAATTTGTCTATGTTGCTCGAATCCTTCAAAAATGTATGGGCTTAACATTTTTGAAGAGTCCGAACAACCTATGAATTTGTAGTCATTCACCACACTTACCATAACATTATAGCTGAGGAAACTGAAAGCTTCAAGAATTTGGCTAATGACTTAAAAGCCAAAAATGAAAAACCAGTCCATGCCTCAGGAAACCAACCACAAACAATATAAATAATCTTAGCGACAACCAAAATCCAATAAGATATATTCCCAGCTATTGCAGCACCAAGAAGTCCCATACTCAACTTTGTCACCAAAATCCAATTCAACAACACATGAAAAGCCAATGTCAACATTGAACTAAAAGCCATAAACCAAACTTTGCTCTGAGCTTGAAGAAACTTCTCTGTAGGATAGTGCAATGCACTTGCAAATATTTGAGGAATTATCCAAATTGCAAATTTACCAGATAGATCAGATATTTCTGGATCTTGATGTAGGAGCTTCATTATTTGAGACGCGAAGACATAAGTCGGTGTCAATAGCAATGCTACCATTATACTGATAATCCATGATCTTTGTAAGTAAATTCCAAGCATGTTGTATTCCCCTGCACCAACTGCTTGACCACAAAGCGTCTCCAGTGCACTTCCTAATCCTAACTAATATCATAGAATTCAACAACGAAACGAGTCATTTTTTTGAATCAATCATATATAAGTAGAGACGTATCTAGAGCAAGTTCTGTTAGTTCAACATACCATTATTCCAATTACAAAGCATAGTAGAACATTTTGAACTTCAGAGACTGCAGCAAGCTCAAGTTTTCCAAGTTGACCAGCAAAGGCAGCAGTTACACAGTCCAAAGAGAATACAGAAACTGAACTTATAATTGCTGGTCCTGCTATGTGCCATACTTTTTTGAATTCATCTATCCATTTCTTTGATATCTGTTTTCTATAAGCAAAGTACATTGCTTTCTTCCATAATTTCATACCTGATGCTCTTCCAACACTTCAATGTACCATACAAAATTAGTGTTGTTTTTGCTCGAACTATGTATATACTATGCAAAAATAATTCAGATGTATACGTACAATATAATCACATACATCCAAAATCCACTAACTCTAGATTCTGAATTCGCCTTAGCTTTTAGTCGGTTCACTCCATTTTATCAAAAAAATAATTAAAAAAGGGGATAATATTTTCTCTAGTTGATCAAGAACACAATGAATTCACAAGTGGAATAATGTGGATGTCAAAGTTATTCTTAAATGCAGAGTTGTGTGTACGTTTCTACCGCTGATATATTAAGTAATTTGACATCTATCTCCGCAACAACCAAATTAATTAGTATTTATACTCCCAATTTAAGTTTGTTATTCTACTTTTTTCTGTTTGTTTAAAAATAAAAAGTGTTTTTCTTCTATGTTTATTAAGTTTTATTCAATTTCAATATTTTATCTATCAAGTTTATGACAGCAAGACTTAAATAATTATACACATCTTAAATTTACAATCACATAATTCAAAAGTATTTCGTTATTTTTTAAATTTTAAATTGGGACGAGTGAATACATGTTTAGTACTACTGCAAATTGATCTATCAAATATTTAAATTTTCCATGATTTTTTATGTAGGCAGATCTATCTTTTTCTCTACAGCAATTTTAGTAGTCTTTTTCCCAAAGAAATATATTCCTTAAATTTCCTTTCATAAAAAAATAAAAAAAAGGAACAAATCTTTAGTTACTTCTAGAACTGTAGATTCAGTTCTATCTAAGCAATGACTTATATCATCTCTCAATCAAACTACTCAATCCGTTTTAATTTATTTGTTTAATTTTAATTTGAGACAGAGTTAAAAAAATAGCACTACTTTTTATGGGGGAAAACTTTATAACATCCTATGAGAAAATAATACAAAAATAAAAAGTACTGCAGTGAGTGGAATCCAGCAATGTTAGATCTCAACTCAGTACAAAAACAATTCGAACTGTCAAAAATATATTTATCAAACAAAACAGTATTTAAAATTATCAACTAAGAGCAAAAAATTGCATTTTTAAACTTTTAATAAAAGCTTTGAAATAACAGGTATCTAACCTTATGATTTGTTGAAAGGGCTATTAACTCTGTTCATCAATTAAAAAAAATAATCTTAGTGGTAGTTTACTTCTTGAATGATGTTATATAGAGCCCTAACATAAATAATGGGCAAATAATACTAATTGACAAGAATTTATATAGTCTTTGACTAGATTGCCAGCATTTTGAATTTTGTGAATTCTCATAAATGATAGTAGATCACATATTAATATCTACCATTCCTATAATTTATATTTTCATTTTCTTTAACTTTCGATTTTCAAATTCTAAGACTTTTAAATACAACCAATAAATACATAAGTTAATTTTATTTATTTTTCTAGTACAAATACAGAAACTATAGAAAATAAAAAGCTATTGATTCGTTTCAATACACGGACCCTCCACCTAGCTCCGCCTTTTGGCAGCAACACAATTCATTTAGAAAGTAGCAGAGTTCAATTCTTTACAACTTCATAATTATAAGTACGAAAATATAAGACTTGCAATCAGGTCCATTGTGACCAAATTTTTGTTGCAGTCCTGAACAATTCTAATGCAAAATTTTCCGATTTTACTATACTATATACCTATTCGATTCTTGTATGATCTACTTTGTTTATTGCAGAGGCGAGGTAGTACGCGAACCAATGTGCTCAATCTCATCTAGAGAAGGCTGATCACCATATGTTCTGATGCGTTCTTCAGCATGTATTGCCTGCACCAGATAAAGTATACATTCACATTCCCAAAATAAATTGTCTAGTTAATGGATCAAATTTCAGATTTGTAAACTTTCAAACCTCTTTTCGCCAATTAGCTTTCCACATTTTGAACGTCAAAACTATTGTTTGAAGAAGGGTACCAACGAGCATTCCTGTCCAAATTCCCTTAACACCAGTATTGGCAATGTAACCAAGACAAGCACCTAATGGAAGCCCAACCATATAGTAGCAAACAATGTTTATAATCGCGACTGAATATTGCCATCCAGCACCAACTGCTACCCCTGCATTTGCACAAGAAATGTTTGTTCAGATAACTTAGCACTACGACTAGTTTTAGTGTCGTTTTTTTTTTAACATTTGGGATGAATTTTGATTACCATGAAGTATAGGTTGAATGCTCATTAGAAAAATAGTAGCAGCTAAGAAGTATGCCAACTTAGATGTCTCATGTATGACTTCTGGTTTATCAGAAAACAATCTCGGGTAGTAGTTCTTAGTAGCAATTACAGCAACTGTAAATACAACTCCTACTAGAGTTGATGTAATTACAGCAACTACTACTGAAAACTTTGCAGCTTTTGGACGACCAGCTCCCAATTCATTGGAAACACGAACACTACAACCATGGAATTCAAAGTGTCAAAGAGGAATACTTGAGCGTAAAATAGATAGCACAAAAATGGAATTTTTGTAAACCTGATTGCAGCATTGAAACCTAGAGTGATCATTAGTACCCAAAGTTGCAACGCCAAACTGTGACAAACATGAGAAAAGAGAGTAAGAATAACAAAAAGTTGATCAGCCAAGAAAAAACTAATCAAATTCTATTAAGATTCAAAAGTTTAATACCTGGTTGATATAGCATCTACTGCAATTTCCGGATTCTTTAACCAGCCAACCATAAGGATCACCACAGTAAAATACCAAAGCTCCAGACTGCCAATGTTTCACAAGTCAAATATATCATCGAATCATCATAACAATCGTATAAGAATAAAGACGATAGTTAAAAATACACCTAAACTGTCATTTTTTTGGGGGAGTTCCACCGCTCAACAATCAATTGTTTACTATTCCTATCTGAGGTATGTTTTATTTTATTACATAGATGGTGCTAGTTGAGATATGTAAAGGGAACAACTGATAGTCGAAACGTGAAACTCATGAAAAAGTGACTCAGATGTGTTTTACTAAAACCCCCAGAGAATAAAAAGTAACTAAAAATCAATAGAACTTACCATAACATGACAGCTGATGCAAGTGATAATTTAATAAAACCCCAGAGAGATTTGAAAGCTAACATAGAAAATCCAGTCCATGATTCAGGAAAAAACCCAGCAATAACATAGAAAATCTGAGCTAAAACCACGAGCCACCACGAGACATTCCCTGCCATAGCAGCACCAAGAAGGCCATGCTCGAGCTTTGTCACGAGCACCCAATTCAATACAATATGAAATACCAATATAACAATATTGATTACTGTCATAACCCATATTTTGCTTTGAGCTTGTAAGAACTTCTGAACAGGAAAGTTCAACGCGTAAGCATATAGTTGAGGAATCACCCAAATCGCGTACTTCCCTGCAACTTCTGAAATTTCCTTGTCCTGATGTAGTAGCTTCAATATTTGTGATGTGAATACATAAAAAGGTGTCAATAACAACGCTGTCGCTACACTAATCACACATGATCTTTGTAGATTTACGCCAAGCATATCAAATTGTCCTGCTCCAACAGCTTGTCCACAAAGTGTCTCAAGAGCACTTCCCATCCCTAACTAATACAACACACACACATTTAACACAAACAAAACATTCAATCCATATGAACACATTATTAAATAATCAAAAGTACCTTCTCTCTAACAACTTAAGCTTATAACAACACAATTTAACAAACACATTTCGAATACGTACCATAATTCCAAAAACAAAACCTTCAACAACATTCTGAACAACAGAGATAGCTGCTAGCTCTAGAGAACCAAGATGTCCAACGAATGCAATGCTAACAAATCCAATAGAGAACTGAGAAACCGCGGTGATAATGGCAGGAGCAGCTATTTCCCATAACTTTTTGGATTCATTTAAGCTCTTTTTACTCATCTTCTTAGCATCATCATTATCATCACCTTCAAATCTCCTTTCCATTTCAAAACTCCCCAATGGTTCTACAGCCATTGTAACAAAATCCCCTGTTTTCTTCCTCTGTTTTTTTTCCCAAGTACAATTACATGCTATCTTGTTAGTTAAATTCAACTATATTTTATATATAAAGTTGGTAGCTACAGACTACGTGCATACAATAAAAAGTCAATAATAATAGACTACAAGAATAAAACACTAACCTTTTTTTTTTTATTTTCACTTTGTTGTATGGAAAATAAATTCACAATATGTTTATATACTTAATTGTGATGTTCAGTTTTGCATACTTGTTCTAGAAATTTTTTTAGCTACTAGTTTTCTTCTTTTAGTTTCTAAATTATTCAAACTATTTATAGAAATGAATACTTTGACCATAAAGAAAAAATCCTTTTTTTTTTTTTTTTAACATTACAGTATGTGAAAGCCATTATTAATTTTTACTTTTGCTTTTATAATGGCAACCTTTTCAAACTATATAGGTGTGAATAAAACAATGTTGCAAAAATAGTATTAGGATGAAAAATGAGAATTTTTTTTAATTAATTATTAGATCATACATGATGGAAAAAATAAATATATCAAAAATTTGGTGAAAGGCATAGTTGACTTTCAATACAACTCAACTACTTTGTTCGTATTTCTGTTAGCATTTCTCTATCCTTTTATTTTCATATATATCAAAAAATAGTAGCTCTATTTATTACGCATATACATGTATTAGAAATGTATTCAAATCAATTCGAATATAGAATTTGTACCATACAACTGGATGTACTAATTATTAAAAGGCATATAGAGCTAATAATATATTTTTGATCATATTATTGTAATACTCGTTTGGTTGATCTATCAATGTATTGAGTATTGACTATTATGAATGAATATTGAAAAATGTACAATTAAAACAAAATATAGATATGATAATGATAGATTTCTAAAGAAAAACTTCATAATAGCATAAAGAATGTCGATAGTATATATATTATTTAAGCTATGGATTCAAAATTATACAATATTATACGGCCTTATCTAACTATTGTATTGATAAAGTTAATGCAAAATACCCCTCTTTCGTATAGACATTTATTAGTATGTATGTTCACTTCAATTCTTTTAATAACGAGCAAAATCTAAAATTTTCATATTCAGTCGAAACTTTAATGTGGACTTCGAACCCTGAAAATCAAAACCAAAAAAGAAAAACTTGCGTTTTTTTTGCCTCAACTGTTACTTCCTAAAGGGGTTTTGTTCCATTATTGACCCTATCTATGTTTCGATGGCCTAACAACAAACTCCTTCAATTATAGAGAGAAATTTTTTATTTCCCAGCTTATTTATTTGATACAAAGTATTTTTAAAGTACACTTTTAATTAAAAAAAATCCGATCAAGTACTATTTCTTCAAGTAATGTTCAATGACTTTTTAAATTAATAACATATGGATCATAAAATAATATATTGTTGAGATTCATTTCTATAAAAATAGTAAACATAAAGTTAATCCGTATACATTTATTGAGCATGTTTTTTGATAAGCACTTTGGTTTTGCACTTAAAAGAAGAAAACATTAAAAGTTAGTAATTTGGATGATGTAAATGTGTAAATAGTTGGTGTCATGCAAGTTGTACAATTGGAACGTAAAATCTTTGTATAAGTTCAACTCTCACCAAACTCTATAATACTTTGAGACTATCTTATACTTATCATCATATATAATATTTGATAATTATATGATATCCATCTCGTAATTAGACAGCAAAAAACTAACTATACACATGTTCATCTTACCAACCCCTTAATTTTGAAATTTATCACTATCCTTTTCATACGTGGTACTCTATGTAATTAATTAATTATACATCTACCTATATTTTTTTCACTCAAGTCTAAGAACCAAGTCATTACGAAAACTACTTTTTTGGTCACGTAACAACTTTTAGGAAATATAATTTGATGAAATGTGTTGTCATTTTCTCTTTCACTGTAATAGAATGACACAAAACTCAGTAAGGAAGTTATAAGAGGAAAAGTCGGTTGTCCCATTTAACTTCTTTCAAGGATAATTTTTTGGTAATTCTCACATTATAAACGTCATTTTAGTTTAATTTTTTTTTTTTAAAATAATTATACTATTTTAGAAATTTAATTGATTTTTATTTTCAATTATACTCATAATGTTAAAAGAATAATATATTGTATTTAAGAAGAAACAATATGCGGAAAATAAGATAATAAAAATGATGCACCTTTATTTTAATCGTCAAGTAAGATGTGTGATATCTCTCAACAACATAAGTAAACTATTTTATTAAGTATTGCCAGATCTCGTTTTAATGTTAGCATTCTCCACAATTGATTTCCATATTATATTTACTTTTTACTATCAATATTCTACTTATATATCATCGACATTCATTATAACAATATATATATTTTTTGTAAAGTTATTCCTCCATAACAAGCATATTCAATTAATGTGTGATGATATTTGTAAGAAATATATTATATATAAACATAAAATATTAAAATGCATATAGCAATGTCATTCACAAAGTAAATTTCAAGTATAACTACTTAAATTGAAGAAATTGTATTTAAATGGTATTTGAGATTTACACCTTTTTCATCGGTTATTAAATCACACTCTTAATTACCATGATAATTTAAAACAAATGAAAATAGCATGTTACAGAATTCAAATTCAAATTGTGTACCCTCGTGATACCACAAAAAGATAACTATTCGTCCAATTTAGTCTTCTTCATTGTTTCTGGAGTATTAAATGATGATTAAATGGTCAAAGCTCAGCCATAATATAGGTAGATAGGAAATTGGTTGTCATTTGTCAAAACAAATTTGTGTTCAAATTCTTTACACATCTTATGAACAAACAAGTCCCACCAAACTCTGTTGAATAACAGTAATCAAAACCCCACCAACACAACCCTCATTTATTAAAATGTTGGAAATAATTATCAAGAAACAACACTATACCAAGAGAAAATTATGATGCATTATATTTTTAAAGTTATGGTTTGCAATGTAAGTAGTAAATTCTTACAAATAAATTTATGCTCCATGCTCAAAATACTGGATTCAGATGAACCTGATAACCAGAGGCACAGCCGATTAATATTAGAACCTTCAGAGTTCTAGATTCCAATTTTTTTAAGTTATCGAAATTACACTAACACTCTCTCTCCGCCCCTGCTGCTAACATTAAGCTACATCCGAAAACGTAAATGCTACCACATAACCACAAATATCGTCCACAAAAAGTGGAATTAATAAACCGGAAAATAAGACAGGTTACCTAAAATGTCTTTTTTTATATTGTTTTGTATGTACAACTACTATTTACATGTTGATATACTACTCTTCCTAGCTATAAACAGAAACAGAACATTTTTTGAGAGCAAAATCAATCCCCAATAACCTTTTTTTCCTATCATACATACTAATTTGTACACCTGTAATACCTCTACCTATCAGCCCACCACACCAAGAGAATTGGACAGCTAATTACATTACAAAGTCAATAATTTGATCTATAACTTGTCCTACACATGCTATCAAATCAAGATTTTGTGATCAACTTTTTTTGACTTCATTTTTGTACTAACTTCAGCTACTTACATATCAAAATCTTTCTTGTTCCAAATTCCAACTTGCATTCTGATGCCAATGAAACTATCAGATTCCTCTGTATAAGATGATTCAAATACCTCAGGGACTTGATCAAGTGAGTGATCCACTGTGTCCGAGGACTCTCCCTTGTCTCGGTTAGTCTTACCACGAATTGCCTCAGTTATTCCATCTTGGAAGACTGACATCTATCGAAAAGATTCATACAAGTCAAAACTATACAGAAGTTGAATTCAATAGGTCTAAAATGTAGTCTAAATGGGACAGAGTTTCACCTGTGCATGTGACAAATAACTAATGCAAGTTGAAAGCATTAGAGAACCAAGACTAGCATAGACAACTGGTGCCTCTGAATCAGTCTGTAGGGAATACACAATTAATAACAAATGCAAATATAACATAAAAAATAAAAATTATTTGGATGTTGCTACTTCAAATGAGGATTTACTATTCTTGTACCTTTAGGTCTGAGTCACTAGTACCAATCGCGTCTGCAATGACAGTTTTTGATCCGTCAATCTCAACTGGGAGTTTGGAGTTTGGTCGTCTAACTCCAGTACTTATGGTTTTCCTCAGTACTTCCTTTCCATTAAGGTCAAACAGAGAAATATCAGTATGGAACTGTGAAACCTGCAATACATATTATAGACAACAGAGAAATAGAAATGACAAAATGAGTTATTCAGCAGTTTGTGCAAAAAGAAACTGTAGTTAGTTAGCTCGCGTAGATTGAATGTGCATACCTCTCCACTTTCATCATAGTCCACGTAGAATCGATTGACATGAATATCAGTACATAAAGCATCATCAGAAGGAGAACATAGAACCCCTGATGGTGTAAGTACATCCTCCACAACAGTATTTAAACCCTGTGGAACAGTCACATCCTCTCCTAAACTACCTGCTGCATCGAGAGTTCCTCCTGACATTACAAGCAGGAGCGCCAAATGTACTCCAATTGAAGCAATTCGATCAGCCAACCCCTTAAGTGCATGTAGAGTTGGACCTTTTACGAATACCTAATGATACAGAGGTTGCTGAAATGTTAATATGATCCAATTTTTTCTATATTGTTTAACTTAGAAGTAACTTTTCGAGAAAAAAATTCCAAAGAAATGGAAGTGCTTTAGCAGACTTGTTGATAATTGTCGATTCATGCACTCTAGCATTTGTTCTACGAGTAGAGCAATTAATATCTTGATTCATTCATTCCATTATGTATCCTCTGCCATTGTAGTTATTACACTAAGGGCTAAGATAAACCATAGGCTAATCAGCAGAAAACATTGTTTTGTATATACCTCATATCCAGCTCCCATTGGTGTGACACCCGAGTCTTTAACCGATGTTCTAGGTGGAGTGTATGCATCATCTTGCTTTTGAATTTCCTCAGCTGAATTCAAGAAAGACCTCCTGCAGATTTAATCAGTATGTTTTAATTTTAATCTCCTTTGGAGACCTTAGCAAAAAAAATTCACTCAAACTGGAAATCAAAAGCAGACCTTCTTGCTACCTTCACAAGTGGAGTTTGTGTTGTGTATGTGCAAGCCATCAATGATGCACCTAACATAGCCAATGTCCCAATGAAAATAGGCGATGAGAACATGTGATCAAGGCCGAGGGTGATCCATTTCGAAGAGAATAGGCTGAAGAGAGGATGATTTTCAGGAATATTCTGATAGACAAATTCTGGAACCTCGCCTTGTCCAACCACAGAACTTCCTGCAGGTAAAGAAAAAATGGAAAATCAAATGAACTCCAGTCATAACAGAATATTCAAATAGAGAGGCACACATTAAATTATCAACTATAAAAACAACAACATATCCAGTGCTGTCCCACAAAGTGTGTGGTCTAGGAGCCGAGTAAAAATAATAATGTTCAGTACATATATAGTCATATAGACATCAATATACTCGAGTCCTACAACCATAGAAATAATGCAGGCTCTATTTTCTCTGTTCTCCTCTTTGATATCGATGGACAACTCCAATCACCTAATCCATAAAAACGGATGTGCCTATAGCACATGTCTGCAGTACTCTAGGACTGTTATTTGAACTACTAATTCCAAAATTATGAATGACAAAAGATCAAAGGCTAAACCAATAACTCATTAATTGAATGTATGTATTGTCTATCATGCATGTTCTGCATCCAAAAACAACCGCAAGACAAAATTCTTACTAGAAGTATAATAATGCAATCTCTGATCATAAGTATACAAACACACACGAATAATTGAACACGGAATAGACATTGAGGATTCATATAACGAACACCAATAGTTTAAAATTGACTTTTTAGGTGTGCATCTATTTTGCAAAAGTTATATATATATACGAGGCTTATTTATCGAGAAATTACTAATAGCAGCAAGTAGAGGTAGATTCAAAATTTAAACTTGATTGCCTCAACTATTTAACAATTGCACTTCACAAATTATGTGTTATAATTTGATATTTTGTTGAATTTTCATGTTGAAAAAAAAATATTGGATTCAGTTGAATTCGTACATGATCCACATAACTGCATGCATGAACGAAAGAAGAGTGCAAGTATTTCTAATTACCTAAGGCCATTAAGGCAGCAACAGCAAACGTCTCACCAATTGCCAAAGGCAAATTCAATAGTCCTTTCAATAATTCCCTTTTGAGCTTAATGCCATTATTCCTAGTGGTGGCTTCCTCCGCCTTATTCCGCTCCATAAGCGGCAGCGCTACACCGGAATCCGGCCAATTAGAAATTTTCTTTTTCTTGCTAATTTTCTCCCCTTTTGATGAAGTATTGAACTTACAAGTAAGAGTAAATGAAAAGGTTGCACCTTTTTTGCTATAAACACCAATAATTCTTGAATTTTGAGGAACAAATAAATGATTATGTAAACAGGGGGGATTAATTGAAAATTTAAGAGTTTCCATTGATGTGGGAATTTATAAAAGAAGATTTAATTAATTTGGTTTAGTTGTGGAGTTGTAACAACTATTTTTGGTTAATTTATCTATCTACATATATAATATAAAGGGTGCAAGAGAGGGTGTGTACTACAACTATTTATACTTGTAGTACTTACTTCGTTAATATTGCTTAGTACTTACTCCTACGTACTTTTACACAAATTATACTACTTGGACAACATTTTAAGCAAACTAAATAAGGATCAGACTAAATTAATTAATGCATAATTTTCTAAGATCATTTGTCTCATTTTATATGATATTATTTATTGTTACTAGTATTATATTTGACGTATATTTTTTGCAATTTACAATTATTGAGTATATAAATTTTATTCTATTAAAGAAATTGAAGAATCAATATTTGATGATGAATTTATGCTAAATTAAATTGAGATGTTTTTATTCTAGTATTTAAGATTGTCATTCTCCATAACTAGAAGAAGAAAAATTAATCGGAATTTGTACATATTTTGATGAACCCATTTTGCATTTTTTTTAAAAAATATTATGAATGATGGTTCTCGATCTATGTCACACATTTATTTTTGGGGCAAACATATATAAGTCTTTTTTAATCAGACACGCAGATTGATCAAAACTCTTTGTCAATGTACTAGAAGTGTGATGTGGACTTATTGTTGGATCAAAGTATAGAGGTAGTACCTTATTGGAATAGAAGGTTGGTAGATAATCGAGATCTATCTAATTTTCTTATCAGTAATATTGTTGTTATTACTACTATCCTATTACCTTATTCTCAACTTTAATATTACATATTGTTTATTTTGCGTTAATTATCTATTATTTGTTGCTATTACTACATGTTAATATCTTCTTAATTATTTTCAACATTATTTCTTTAATATTGCATTGTTTAACATGTTTGATTTACGTTAGTGTTTTACTTGAGCCAGCTCAGAAATAACGTCTCTACCTTCACAAGATAAGGTTAAGGCTACGTACACAAGCTTTTCTCATATCACCTTATTTGTAGGATTACGCTGAGTATATTGAAAAAATGATAAATACCGAAAAATATGTAATTTACTAAATGATACAACAATGGCGCAAGCTAAGGCATATGGACAAAGACAACCATGCATGACGTGCTTCCATAAGCCTACAACTTGCATTACAATACACACTATCTCCATGACCATATGCATGTGTTTTAACCTAACCAATTCTACATTCCTTTCATGTTTCAACAAAAGTCTCATTTCTTACGAAATCAAAACATTTTCAATCACTTCCCATTTCCCAATAAGGGGGAAATTTACATTTGCCTCATCTCAAACTTGTTAGTTTAGGACAAATAACAATATAAATGATTAGTTCCTTGAAATTAGGTACTAATATTGTTAAATTGCCATTTATGCAAAAGCAAGATTCCAACCTTGCCGTGAAAACAGCTAGAATAAGAATTTTATTTGTTCTTTACCTTTACGTACAAGGAATATATGCAATGCACTCTAACAATTCCCAAGTATTGCTTTACTTGTGGGATATCCTACCTTAATTGGATATGTTTAATTATTGATAATAATTATTCATAAAAGAATAATAACATCGCTTAAACCAATTTAACACCACATGAATTGCCAATGTCAAGTTGTCAACATACGTACAAGTCTCTAATTAGACTGATCAAAGCTCAAAATTAGTATGTATTGCTTCCGTTGTATTTTAATCATAGGTTAGATAATTATTAGGCACATAGATGACAAATCCAACCTAAAATTACATGGAAAGAAATCGTTTCGATTTGAATTGCGACTTAAAAGTAGTTATATATTGTTTTACCAATATATATAGCAGAACTTTACTTTTTCATTCTCATAAAACTAACACCATTTTCTTATAAAGAAAAAATAAAAGGAAGTGTACGTAAATACTAAATAATACTCGTAGTACTTACTATTTGTTTGTCGCAGAATTCTAGACAATATTGTGTATTGTACAAACAAGATAATGGCGCAAGGTAAGGGCACTGACGTTCACATAAATTCAATAGTTTTTATAGGCGTTTCTGATGATTTTAATAAATTATGTATGTTAATTCGAATAGATAATTATAGGTATTAATAAGTTCAAATAAGATATTGACCATGAAAGAGAGTTTTTCTATACCCAAAATTATCATCTAAAGACAAAATAATGAACGTTCGAAATTTCACTCGTTTACAATTACACTAGTCTCTAGTAAAATGGTCATAATAATTTACTTTAAACATTAAAGGATACAAAATTGGTGGCATTTGAAAGAAACTTATTGACTTACAATTTTATATGTCATGGCTCACCTAATTAATTACGTACTAAAAGATATGGTAGTATACATATTTGCCTTCTAGAGAGGCACATATTGATTGCATATAGTTTTTTGACCAAAATTTTTTGTGATGTTTTTGATGATTTAATAAATTATGTATGTTAGTTCGAATGGATTAATTATAGGTATTTATAAGCTAAAATGAGGTATGGACCGTGAAATAAAGTTTTTCTACCCGAGTTTAACATCTAAAGCCAAAATTATGAACGTTCGAAATTTCACTTATTTACAATTACACTAGTCTCTAGTAAATTGGTCATAATGATTTACTTTAAATATTACTTCCTCCGTTTCAAAAAGAATGTTCCTATTTCCTTTCTAGTTTGTTTAAAAAAGAATGACCCCTTTCCTTTTTTGGCAACACTTTAACTTTAACTTTCCACGTGGCATGTTTAAGATCACAAGATTAAATGGCATTTTGATACATTTGACATAACTTTAATTTAGAACCACAAGATTAAAAAGTCTTCTTTTTTCTTAAACTCCGTTCCAAGTCAAACTAGGTCATTCTTTTTTAAACGTCATTCTTTTTTAAACGGAGGGAGTATGTTTAAAAAAGAATAGCCTCCTTTCCTTTTAAGTATGTTTCAAAAAGAATGACCTCTTTCTTTTTTTGGTAACAACTTTTCACGTGGCATGTTTAAGACCACAAGATCAAATGACAATTTTGTACATCTGACATAACTTTAATTTAGGACCACAAGATTCAAAAGTTTATTTATACTCTTAAACTCCGTGTCAAGTGAAACTAGGTCATTCTTTGTGAAACGGAGAGAGTACAAAATTGATGACATTTGAAAAAAACCCATTGACCTAAAACTTTCATATGTCATAGCTCACCTAATTAATTACGTATAAAAAGATATGATAGTATATTTTGTTTGCCCTCTAGAGAGGCACACATTGATTTATTTGTCATGTTGCAGTTTCTATAGTCAAATTTGACTTATTTTCAAAATTAAATCAAATTACATTAATTCGATAATTTAAACAAAAAAAATTAGATATTCAAAAACTATATGAAAAGTAATATAAATTGAATTTTTTTTACATATCAATATGATGAAAAAATATATATTAAAATATTAGTCAAAGTTATTACAATTTGACTTTAAAAATAAAAATTATGACAAATAATATTGTACGGAGAAAATATTAATATATTGTTAATATAAATTATATATTCTGAATGCATCATGACAGCCATGACTTGCTAGCATCAGCCTGCAACTTGCATTATAATACACACGACATGTGCTATTTGTAAGACTTCCATTGGACTACACACTAACCAATTTCAACACTCCTTTCAACAAAAGTCTCTTTTCTTGCGTAATTAAACCATTTTCAACCACTTCCAACGCGGTAACTTCATTTTCATTATTTACATTTGTATCATTTCTAACTTCTCACAAAAAGACACGCGTCTTGTTTAAACGTATGTTGCTTACTTTAATGCTGCTCACTTCGTTCGGTATTATTTGGCATGTTACTCTTTTTGAAAGTCAATTTAACTAATTATTAGATCACATTAATTCAATATTTTAAATAAAAAAATTAAATATTTTAAAATTACATGAAAAGTACTATAAATTTGCAATTTTTCACATATTAATATGACGAAAAATATATCTTAAAATATTAATCAAAAATTTTATAATTTTACTCTAAAATAGAAACCATGACTAACAATATTGGACGGAGGAGTAATATTTTAACTTCCCATTAGAAAGTGAGCCACGAATTAAAACAGAAAGAATAAGGACTTTCTTTACCTTTACGTGCAAGGTTGAATAAATGCAATGCACTCCAACAATTTTCAAATATTGCTACTTAGCTTGTAGGATACCGATATATTTTTAACTTGATATATTAATAAAACATAATTGTTGAAAAAATTCATTTTCTGTAATTTCCAGATCAAACTAGAAGTTACCAAAAGATCATGAATAGTTTAAGAAAGAAAGTCAATTAAATAAGAGAAGTCATAACAAACATAAACAACTAGGATGTCAAATGGCGGATTGGTTGAAATTGAAAATATTACAATAGGTTGAATAGAAATCGGGTTTGGTTTTGACCCGCCCAAGTTTACTTTGGGTTCAAATGGATCGGGTTCAAATGGGCTAAAAAACGGATTGGATCTTGACCCGCCCAATTTGACCCGATTAATCACAATAATTTAACATATTGATATTTAACTTTTATAATCACAAATTAAATTTTCGCTCAAGAACTTTTTGTTAAAAAAGTAACAAATTGATAGATAAATCCTAAAAGATGTTAAATAGATAATAATTCGTACCTTAAATATAGGAACATATCTTAATAAAAAATATTTAAATGGGTTGAAATTGGAGATTGAATTAGGCTCAATTAAGAATTCTCTGGTTAAGCTTGAATGGGTTGAGATTAAACCCAATTCAAATTATCTTGAGCCCAACCCTTAAAATTCTGGGCGAGTTACCTATGTTTGGGTTCATTTTTGACACGCCTATACACAACTAATCAAAACCAGAAGCCCAACGTATGATTTACCGGAAGCATTTGCAAAAATGGCCTTTTGTGAGGCCACAATTTAAATTGTCCCTTCTTAGTCTAGAGTGCTAAATTTGGATAACAAGGGACAGAATTTAAAGAGTGACATCAAGAAAGGCCATAAGATGCAAATAATCCAAAGGATGGACCTACCCTCTTTGGCCCAACAAAACTTTCACCTTGGGCTGCCATTAGTCTAACTTGAATTACTGTACTTTGAAACCCAAGCCCAAACATATTACCCATCAAAAACTTCACACACGCTGGATAACAAATATGTTATCCATGTATTAATTTCCGTATAACTAATACATTTGTAGTTATGACTTATGAGAAAATCTATGTATTATTTTATGCATGATAAAAGATGGAATAACTAATACATGCGTAACACAACACATAGATACACTCATAACTAATATATTAATACGTGCATAACTCTAACCAGCTATCAAACTACCCAATGGGTTTATACAAATGGACAGAAGAGAAACTAGCAATAATGTGAATCAAGAATTCACTTAGGCCCAAACATCACTCTCTTGTTAATTGGTTACACAACAATTTGAAGACCATCTTTTTATTGGAGAGGAAAAACATGGTGTAGATCATACTAGTTCTAATTAATGACAGTAAATACATAATCCTAACTCCTAAAGACGTGCAAGAAAGTTGCACTGGTTTACTACACATATTTAGGTTTAGCACACTATAGGATATACACATGTATTTATGAAATTAGGGAAACAATTAAGAGGAAACCGACGATCAAGAAAAGCACCTTCATAAAGAACTTTGTCCAATCTAGGTTGTTAGAGTGATGGAAACCATGAGCATAACCTCCATGAAATGAACCAGAAAAGAGGTATGGAACTCCGCTAGTCGCCCCATAAACAGTAGCATCATGAAATCCATGTACATTATTTAGACTAAACAAAGCTGGAATAGCTCCAACAAGAGAAGATAATGTTGAGTTTTCAAACCTTGCACTCGGCATGGGCATGGACATGAGCCCCCCTATGGAATCAAATTCATCATGTCGGAGGTAGTCCATATCTACAGCTGGAGCGGTTTGAGGTCTCTGCCCCACTGGACGTTTAGGAATATTGATTCCCGGTCTTAACCGAGATCTTGGGTCAGAACTTGCTTTGCCTCGTCCATATATTGGAACCACCTTGTGCTCTTCTATGAGAGCCTTACATATTGGACACTCGTGGGAATGTGAATGAACTTGTAACCATTCGTAAAGGCATGGCCAACAATAAAGGTGTCCACAAAGAGTCACTATAGGATCTTGAGCTAATTCAAAGCAGATATTGCATTCAAAATCACCAGAGTCAGAATTCATATCTGCTGAATGCAAAGCATCCAATGATTCACCTGTCCTATAATCCATATCCACAAACCAAGAATCAAAAACCTGCCACCAAGTCATAACCAGAGGCCAGACTTCAATTAACCTAGTGACATCATAGAATGAAATGACTAGAAAGAAACAGCGTACAAGGCAGAGTGGAAAATGTTAACCAGACGTAATGTGTCCATTTACATAGGACGACCACGAACAGTAACTTAAATGTCCTTCCAGAGAAGAAATGAAACTTCATAAATAATAATACTAGTATGTCACACTCCTCTCCGAGGCCTCAAAGGTTTTTAATCTCAAGTTATTAGACAGTACAGCTTGGGGTATTGAAGAACCTAATATTTTACTTTCAAAGGTGTAAACATCAACTGATTAAGATAACTTACTTCGTACCCTCCTCTTCAACTATCTTCCTACTGAAATGCTAAGTAAGATTGCGTACAATAGATCCAACATAGTCTACTACATGGCTGCCCTCAATAAGTTCCTCTTTTGTAATGAAGTATGTCTTTTTAAAAAAAATTCAAGCAAATTTACCACTAAACAATGTCTAGCAGTCTCTTATTAAAGATAAATATCAATAGGGACAAGTACAAGCAAGGGTTAGGCCTTACCTTACTAATCCTAATGAAGTACCCAACTTCTGCTACCTAACAAACATGAAGAAAATAAAAGTTAGAAAGAAGTAAGTATTTTTTGATCACCACAGAGTTTGTAATACAGTCCACGATGATATTACAAATGAGGATGCTTAAATAATGTAAAAATATGTCAATCAAGAAGAAAGTTGAGTTACCAGCCTCAAACTTTCTATTACAAACACATGAATTAAAAAGAAAGGATTTTTCACTCAGAGAGTCTCCAAATGATTGATAAACAACTTTCACTATAATGCTGACCATCTAACTTCTTTGATACTAATACAAATAAAAAAAACAATGATAAAGTACCAAAAGATAAAATTAGAAACCCCTATTTAAGACAATATTCCAAAACAAGATCCCAGCATAGTTGAACTTGAACCCACCAAAATTTATTACAAGGATGTCAATTCAAACATAATTTATCTTGTCAAAAGTTACAATTTTTTTTCAATACTGGCAAAAAGGAAGAAGCAAAACAGATCTAATCATAATAGAGCAAAATAGTACAGTATTTTGACATAGTAAGTTAAAAAAGAAAGAGAGAATCCACCTGGAATCAGAATCAGCTAAGAAAAAGCAAATGGATGACAGACACTACATGAGATGAGATGAGATGAGATGAAAAGGGAATTTGGAATGGGTTTGTCTAATACCATAAAGTGAATTTTCTCAGCTCTATTGTCGGTAGGTGCCTAATTTTACTATTTTACCTATACTCACTAATAATCTGCTTACCCAGTTTTGTCAATGTTAATTAATCAAACATACGTTTTTTCAACTAATTTTCTTTCGTGGAAGGTATGTTGGAAATGCCTCTTTACCCTCTCAAAATAAAAATAAGGTACACAAGTTTATAAGATTCACGGATTTCTTTTCATATTATTCTTAATAAAGTTCATAATTGATTTCAATATAATGTATCAATCAATTAAAAAAAAATACTCAATTACAAAATTGTCTATTAGTGAATTATAACAATTCGATAATTGTACGCGATACAAGTTGTCAATCAATTAAAGAGAGAGAGTCAATGACGGCTATTTTTTATTCTAGTTTTTTGGTTAAACGGTCATATTTATTTAATATTATGCATCATCATATAGTACATAAGAGTAGTATTGGTTCGGCCTAGTAACATAAGTATACCCAATAATATAATGGCTTTATATGCGTTACAAAAAAGTTCCTTGGAGAACAAAAAGAGGCTCCATTTGCTTTAACAGAAAGGGAAACAAAAAAAATATGAAAAACAGCCTATACCATCCAAATCATTTTTTATAAAACAATTTCTTTTCTCCAATTTTCTTAAATACAAAAAATGAAGTTATTCTCACTTAAGTAAAACTAACTACATTCGAAATCCTAATGGCTACTGCTTTTTATGAGAACTCCTGCCTAATTTTAGAATCCTTCATGAAGAAGTATAATTTAAGGCAACCATCCCACTTTGTTACAAATTAAATTTGACTTTCCAAAGAACTTGAACATGACGTAATATAGCATGTAGCATAGCAAGTTTTAGATTTTTTATATTTGTGAATAGAGAGGATATACCCTTCTTGTCACTTAAGTGGTTTCTGTAATTCTTTAATTTTTGACACACTGCTTTAGAATTCATTGCCGATTTTAACTGCTTTTATAAGTTTTGACTCCCTCTCTCATCACATTCATCCTTTTTTTTTCTTTCCCTTTTGATATACTTGTTTCACCATTGTTGTCGACCACAAAAATAACAAAACTGAAAAGATCTGGTCTCCAGAGGGAAGTCGTGACATTGTTTCACGTATAAACTCGTACCCTCCTACAGCAACAAACATACTAGCTGCCGAAGGAACTATCCACATCGTGCATCTTCACTCTGGCAAAAAAATGTCCTAAATTGCGACCCATGCTATGTAACCAGCTCAACTTTGCTTTGTCATGAGCTCAATGTCCGCTCCAACTTCAGCAATTTTTGTGTCTTTAGATGCCTTTGCCGCTTTTGCAATATTTGCAACGTCAAAGTCCATTGCGATTCTTTTAACAACACCTTCAAGCATCTGTAAATGAGAGACATTATGAATTAAATGACGGGTAAATAGAGAGATTTTAGGTTTCAGGCATATTTCCTATTTAGAATTCAAAAAAAGATCCATAGAAGTACCGAACATACCAGTGATCCTATGGCAACTAAAGCCCGAAATTTTGCATCAGCTTCAACACTTTCCTCTTCAGCAATCTTCAGATATAAAAGATGTCCCCACCAAAAGTGCATTAATATTTTGTTTCTCAAAAGCAGACAGTAAAATGCACGGGACGGGGGAGACAGAATCCAGAAGGGGAAGGGGAAGGCAGAAGCAATCACTAAACAGTAAAAACCTCAAGTGCAGCTGAAAGAACTTGAGATTGTCCCTCTTCATCCTTCTTTTCAATCAAGAGTACAGCATAGCTGCAAATTCAATACATTACTGAGTTAGAACAAGAACTCAAAAGAACTTGTGGAAGCTGGGATAATATGAGAATAAAGGCAGAGCAGAAATATAACGTCTGAAACATCATATGACCCATTTCAAAACATTAGTTAGTAGTACACAAGTGAAAATAGCTAAAAAGAGAAGGCAACTGGATTAGATTATAATCAGTTCATCCCCCAGAAGCCTAAATGCAATACAAATTTTCCATTCATCCTCAACCTAATAAAAGGATGAATCTATAATAAGGAGGCCATCCAGCATTTCACTATGACTACTGATCTAGCAGCAAATCTGGAAAAATCAAATATTTTTATAGCTGGTTTTGAGGATGATACAAATAATAGCCTTTTGGATTTGACTGGTTTTCCCTGGGATCTTCCCCAATGAGATACCTGGGCTTACCATTTTCTCCAAAGAAATGGAGTAAACTGGAGAAGATCACTGCTACAGATATGTTCAGACTCTGCTAGGCATTTATCATATGTTAGAAGGCTACATGTTATCAACTCAGTCCTTTTTATCACTACACAACTTCTGGGATCAGTATTCATCTTACCCTGGAGTGTGTTAAAGGCAGTAGATCGGAAATGCAGGGAGCACCTATGGGGGGTTGTGTGTGTGTGTGTGAGGGGGGGGCGGGGGACTCAACATCAGGGATCGTAAGCTACAGAACATTACTTCTGTGGGCAAACTTGTGCGGCTGTTAAATGAGAAGAAAGATATGCTTTGGGTGAAATGGGTGCATGGATCAAATATGAAACATAATGGAGATGATTTTTATATGCAGACCCTTTCCGGTGGATTCTAGTTGGTACAGGAAAACCTTGCACAAACTTAAAGGTGACATAATGAACTGCTACATGATAGAGTACTCCTTGGCCGCTAATGGCAAGTACTCAGTACTGAGTTACTTACCTTTGCTTGAAAGTAGGCCTGTTTGGAATCTGGCAAAGTGTATATGAGGTGCAGTGACAATTCCTACACACAGATCCATTCTCTGGTTGCAAGTGCAGTGAAGAAACTTCTAACTAAAAATAGACCGCTGAAGATGGGAACTCATTGAGAAACTGATACCTGCTGCTTATAAGACTGATACCATGGAATCTGTTCATCACCTGTTTGCTTGAAAGTGATTGGACTACTGCATTAAGGGACGACTTCACTAGATGGTTTGGGTTGGCTCTACAACAGCATGATGTTGCAACATCTCAAGTCAAACTAAAGAGCAAGCATTCAAGGAGAATGAAGAAAGATATAGTAGGCTGCTGAACTGGAAGCTTTTGTATACCACACTTGGATAGCTAGAAATCGGAAAGATGTAAGGGACCATACTGAGAATAGAGATACTATCATACAGCAAATACAACTAGAACTTAGAAAGGATTGACATGTTCGGAACATCAAAAAGAACTAAGAAATATAGTTTTTCATTCACAAAATATGTAGCTGGTTTTGTTTTTGAGGCCTCACATGTGTGATAGCCTTCCTGGAAGGAAGTCATGGAATGGGATGTTCTTTAGATGTATTTGTTTGTTTTTTGTCTACGATAATATTTCACAGTTATTACCAAAAAAAAAAGAAGGATGAATTTACAGATTAAGAAAAAAAAAATACAGAATAAGCTCCTTTTCTCGAGAAATTTTTACCTAATTAACCCTGACTACACTTCAATGGGGTCAAACAGAAAAGAAGACGCTGATCTTAATATATAAATGTAGACAACAAACAGAAACAGAGATGAATAAATGCACAACAAAGTCGAAAGAACTAGATTCTATATTTCTGGGCAGCGTCTTGTTCGTGGGGGAAATTCTGAAATGGTTTGGAATTAAGTGGGTGATGAAAGGCACTGTACAAGAACCAATGTTTAGCTGGACCTTTAGAAGAAGAAAGAGAAGACGCAGGGCATGAAATGTCGCTCCATACTAATGTGGACCATATGGAGAGAGCGGTATGTAAGAGCTTTTGAAAGAGTTGAGAAAGATTTTCTTCACTTGAGAAATACTATTTTTTCCCTTATTTCCTTTTGATGCACCCATGAGGTTCCTAGTTGAATCAAAGATTGGTATACTTCTTGTATACAGGCGCGCTTTTTCCCTTATTTTAATGAATTAGTTCAAGTCATTAACTATAAGAAAGAGAGAGAGAGAGAGAGAGAGAGAGAGAGAGAGAGAGAGAGAGAATTTCTATAAGTTCACATTAAAGGGAGAGACTTGGATTTTTTACGTGTAAAACTAATCTAACACAATAAATACGAATGAAGTAACAGCAGACATGAATATCCTCAAGGATACAGAATATTTGTCATGGATGGTTAAAACTTGGAGAATATTTATTGAGCTACTTACTTGAGTATCAATGTTGAATAAGCCAACTGAACATTTTTATTGGAAGATAAGTAACAAGTGGAATATGCATCCAGAACCTACAAGGACAGCAAAATAAAAACACACACAAATCACTTTTATGACCAGTACAAGTCAAATAAAAGCTCCAAAATATTGGATAAAGCAAAAAATGGTATAGGAATCTTATGCACATATTCAGAGCAAGAAAATAAGGAAGCTAACAATCAAGTTTTCAAGCTGAGCAGAAGAGATCTATTAAGCCTGGGCACAAGAAATCCCGGAAGATCTACATCTAACAGGAAGCAACAAAGATTTTCTATTTTAGATTGGTGGGAAATAATCCAAAGACATCTATGCCAGTGTCCTCAATCCAATAATCCCAAGCATTTACCAGTGACCATCACAGAAATACAAGGAAACACAATGGAAATATTCTCAAATATAATTAACTACCATATTTCTTTATCAAATATCCTCAAAAATAATAAACTCTTAACAAATTTAACTTTCAACGAGTTAATTCCTATCAAGTATGGTCGTCGTAGCATTCAACATGGAAAAATCACTAACCTCCCCGCGATGCTTTAACAGCCAATCATGATAGGATCCATTCTTAAAGAAGTTGGTCAAAGCACGAACACTTGTCAGAAGATTTGCAGGTAGTGGAGGACTGGTTGTGACCTTCTTGATCAACTCCATAAGCACATCTACGTAAAATTAGCAAACAAATCACTAAGAAACCCACATTGTACTAAAATTTGTAATCCAGCATTTCAACTTGGCTAAATTAACGAGGGAAACTCAAGATTCACCCCCTCCCACTTTGCATGTTAGGCAAGGGGCAGCAGACATCATTCACCATTTATAACTCACTCACAATTCAGACTAACAACAAGCATGGTAAGTCATAAAGAGAGCAAATTTCAGTACCATTCGCCTTGTTGACATGCTTGGAAAGTACAGCAGCACCATCAGCGTGCAGTATCATCATCCTCAGAATATCGATTACTGCCAATGAAAATGAACAAATATCAGAACAATAAGATTAGAAGACAACCTTAATTAAGAATAATCAAGTTAGGATTTGCATAATCGCAACCATGTTTGAGTTCCTTCATAGTGAAGGACTAGCAATGTAGCATAGCATCAACCACTTCACAGGAACAACTAAACAACTTTAAAATCCTATATATAGCAACTGAAAAAAAAGAAGAAAAAAAAACTTCCACAATCTCTTTTGAGTTGCTTCTTCTCAACAACTTCCATTTCTGTGATAAAAAATGGAAGAATTTACATGGAACAGTTCGAATAATCCATTATGTTTCAATAAATCTAAGTAAATTAATTTATTTTTGATGAAGTAAGAAGAATGTCATCAAAATAAGCATCAAGCAGATGCACAGATTACAAAAGAAAGAAATATCAGCTCCCAAAAAGGCAAAAAAAGCTATCTAAACAGCCAACAACAGAGATCTATGGAGCTGATAAATTCTAGGTAAGAATCGACACTAAGTACAGGAGAGATTAACCCAACCAAAAAGAGTAATCAAACATCTTGCTTTAGATTTAGATTCAATAAATCCAAGTAAATTGTAGTTTAATTATCCACTTATTCTTGATTTATTCTCCCATCAATACTAATTCATAAACACAAATTTTAGTAAATACACTTTGAACACATAAGAAAATAAAATACAAGTTGTCCAAACCCAAGGCTTTTGCTTATGAACTAAACTTATCTTTTTAATCTGGTAGAGATGAAATCTGATCATCTCCTGTTTAAAAGGATGACGGAGCATACAAGAAAAAAGAGAAAAAGAAGCTGAAATATAAGAGTACAACTTTTACTTGTGTCATCTGACAACCACCTGAAATTGCTTAGTTTTGGCACCTACAACTCCTTATGGATAAACCATGCCATAAAGAAATGCTATGGGTTAGAAGGAATTGATTATCAATTTCAAAGGCCTGTTCTGTTGGAATCTTATACCTGCTTTAATTTGATTTTCCTGGTTTAATAATATTCATAATGAATAGTAGTGTTTAAATGATGAACATCATTTCCATAATTTAAACAAAACAGGATGTCCGTGCAGCTATTTTTGGAACAAACTTTTGGCTTTTGTGGGTTCATTATTCAATGCCTACACTTCAGATATTGGTAACAATTTAAATACTATATTTCAGAAGAAACAGTCACCTGGAAATAACATCGTCAACGGCCAAGATTTTAGCAACTTCAGCACCATTACAGCATCATCATCTGAGAATTTACTACTATGGTAGTGTGATGTGTCCTTCAAAACATGAATGATGGAAGCCAGTCTGGACATATCAGCCTCAGTCAATACCATATGTGTTTGCTCCTTCAGGATGATTTATTGAACAAACATGAGTAATGAAAAAAGAAAAAGAAAAAGAAAAATTGACCCTTCTCAAATCTCATATTTTGAACTTTATAGCAAAAAAAGGTAAATTGGTATATCAGTGATCATAAGGACTTCAAACACTGTTTAAGCAAATTAAAAACACGATCAATAAAAAGAAAGAAGATGAGCGGTCATATCAAAATGTCAAGTTTTTTATTGTTTTTATAATGTTAGTTAAAATATTGAGCAGTCATCTCAAAATGTTAGTTTTTAATTGTTTTTATAACGTTCATTAAAATATTATCACAGTGCAATAATAGTTTCCTAACATGGTATAGAATTATAACATCTTGTGAATGGCAGGACAAGAAATAGTTTATACCGATTACAAACACAACTTACTGGGGCAGATAGTAAAGTATTATTGAACTCTGAAACTTTCTTGAGGATACCATCAAATTGTGCTGCATCAAAGACAAGCATTCCTTTCTGGAAAAGAAATAAAAGAAAAATCCTGGTATCAGAGTATTAAAAAACCAAAATATCCTCTGCGTTTTATAGTAGCAAAGTGCTCTTTCATCAGTTCAATACTTCATACAAGACAGTTCAATTTTTGCTCTTTCGTCAGTTCAATACTTCATACAAGACAGTTCAATTTTTCATAGCTCTGCATGCACAATAATTTGACTAAATGGTGTGGTTGATCTCTTTTCTAAAATGTAATATTATAAATAGCCAAACATATGACGGTTGCTTCATATTATTTCGACACTATTCATTTCTCCACACTAAACTTTAGAGAACCACAACAGGGGAAAACCCATTCCATATGTTTGTATCATTAAATTCATCAATATATAACAGACTATGTGTACAATAAGCTTTTTTGTAGTGTATAATAGGTTTACACCATCATAATCCATAATTACCTTTTATCATATACTAGAACAGCCTATAATCCTGAGTGAAAGACAAACTGAATTGTGCTAATGTGATCACTGAATACTACACCGAGTCAAATAATCTATTAGCTATTTCCTATCATAAAAGATTTACAATAACGTAAAGCTATGACTGCATAGAAGCCACAAGAGCTCACACTGCTTTGAAGTGCCAAAAACATATTGGCACCTTTCTAATTGTCATATGTGAAAACCCCTTTGAAATATTGATCATTCCTTTCAGAAAGATTAAGCAACTTATATGTGCAGCACTAAAACCACATATACTAACTGTATCACACGACATACTAATTCTACATAGATCATCTTTAATATGCTTTGCTACACTTGTGCCAACAGTTCTATAACTAGATGTACATGAACACTCAGTACAAGGAGACCATTTGACTGGCTGTAGAATGAGTCTGGTCAACTCATTTGGTTCCTGTGTAGAAAGATTACCTTGGGGACATGCTTAAAAGTAGGTTTTGCTGCTGCAAGAAATAATGACAAAAATAAGTTGATTTTAGAAATACTCCAAAAAAGGCAAATTGGGAAACAATTAATTATTAAAGTACTTCAAACTTACCAACTGGCTTTGAAGGTTGACCAGGTGTATAAGCGCTACCTGCAAGTAAGAGATAGGATCAAATATGAGACATGTTTAAGTACCACGAAAACAGAGGGACAAAGCCGAGGCAGCAGGAAAATCAAAGTATTATTCCATAACCAAATAAATATTCCTTACTGCCAGTGTAGGGGTCACGGAATGATGGATCCGGAGTAAACTGTTTCTGACCAGTATTTTGAAGAATGAACTCCACAATTTGTTCACGGTAAGAAAGAGGCAGATTCTCTTTGAGTAGCCACTTGTCAGCAACGTCATATGGATTATCTGTCAATTACTCAAAAGAAGTTTTGGAGTCGGGTCACGAAGAGTTGTCTAAGAAACAGAACTTTTGTGATAAAGAAACCCACCCAATTGTGACCACAAAATTAACTTCTTTTCTGATAATTTGATGAACTACTGACAAGTTTCTTTATTGGTCAATATGGGTAGCATATTTAACCTAAATCAATCCAACTTTTAGATAGGTCAACTTGGATTGTGGAAAATTGACCGGACAGAATATCCCAATCTGCTTTGGGGCAGGTCACATTTTCATGGGGTAATTTGCCCACCCCTAGACCTACTTAAAAACTCCAACCACAAAATACAGTTTAAACATAATTGTATTTTTTAAGTTAGTTGTACTAAATTAGATATAATAGACACCAAAAAGATTTTTAAAAAAATCAAACAAATAAACAAACAATAACAAAAAGGTCCAAGAAGTCCTTGATTTCTTGAATTCTTTTTTTTTTCCTTCCAGCAATTAATATAATTAAAAAATTCTGATAATTTTTAATTCAATAGCCAAGACAAAAACCTAAATCATGCCATTAATGGCTGCATGCCTAAATTATTTCAAATAGGAAAACTCACATAAATATAGACTTTAAATTTTGATTCATCGTTAAGAAAATGGCATGTGTATATTGATAGGAGGCCAAAGGGCAGTAGTGACAATGCAAATACATTCCCCAATTGAATAAAACATTTTCCAAACCTATCCACAGTCCCCAAGGTCATTCCAAGTGATGCAGAACATAGACAAACATAGCCATGGATGCTAACTCTAGAAAAAAACTCAGAGGAAGATGTGGCCAAGTATTATAAGTTCACCATGTCATGCCACAAACACTTGAGAGGAAGATCCATATTCCAGATACTACAGAAACATCCTCCTCAATAACTCAAAAACAGAAAATTAAAATACCTGAACGATTGCAGGGTAATTTGCGAACAGGTTCACCATCCCCAATATCAACATCAAACACTGTATCCAAAAAATAAGTTAAATGGTCATTGGAAGTAAAAAGATGATATAAAAGACAAGTGCGAAGAGGGTAGAGCGGAATAAGCAGTGCTGACCATGATCATATTGGATTCCATCAAGAAGAGGACGTGACATGCCATCATTGGGCCCGTCAACCACTTCACCAATCTAAAATCGATAGCAAAAAGCATAAGAACGACAACATGCATAATTGCATATGACAAAGGCATCAAGCATGTAGACAGAGGATCACACCTTCCCAACTCCCTGGGTATCCCCAACGAGAAGGAAACACAACAAAATAAAAAGGCCACGAAGACTAAGAATGACAGTGACCAAAAAGATTTATATAACCGTGGTGCCCAGACACCTCGACTAATTTCCCAGGGTACCTCTGCAAACCTCCCACCAACAGCACATACCGAGTAACTATATCCACCAAGGCTGGGACAGATGGGAAGAAATCACCTAATGTTTTTTGTCCCGTTGGGATTTGAATTTGAGACCCAATGATTCTCAACCCACGTCATTGACTACTAGTCTACACCCGCAAAAATGACCAAATATATGCAGAATATATCATTGAAAGTAAAATACAAACATAAACATTATTATTACTTTATCCCACTTCTGTTCCATCATATTCCATGCATACGCCACTCCATTGTCTCCTTCACGGACAACTTTGGTCTGTCCATCACTAGTACCTGATCAACACATCAAAAGAGAAGTGTTACAGAGGAGAGAACTACAATATAGCTTTCACTTCCAATAATAAAGGTTTCAGGCAGAGTCAGATATTAGATTTTTCCTATTACCTTTAGGTTCTTTAGAGCAGGTTCTTAGTTTTGGATATTGAAATAGAAGAAAAAATAGTCACATCAGCAACTACTTGTTCTTTTCCTTTTCTACTTTTGATGGGTCACTTATCCAACTTCTACTCAAATTCCAGACACTTTTTTTTAATTGGTCCAACAGTAAATTGACGAGATATCTTATTAAAAATGATGAGATGATTGAAACCATTGATACTTAGGACAACAGCAATAGGCATTATCATATACACACCTGGGGTTTGTAAGGCCTCAAGCCCAGGAAGCTCTTCCAATTTCAACCCTCCAACTCTCTTCCTAAGATAAAATGAAATATAACTTGAATTAGAGCACCAATGTATAATTTGATATCCAAAAAGCAATGCATTAGTGAGCATCTTTTCATTCAACAGCTGCACGTAAGACAAGATGAACAGAAAGAAAGACGTCTAGTTTTGACAAACTCCAGGCACAAACTAAACCAGAAGTTTTAGAATTTCCTAAGAGAGCAAGCACCTTTAGAACCCAAAAAGAGGCAACGGAGAAAATAAAAACATGAAGATAGAAAATCATTAACTAGCAACAAAGTAATTATCATTAACAAGCACAGCATGCCAAAGTATTTCATCTTACACTATTAACCACACAAAAGCTTTACGCCAGCCGAAAGAGATACAGTCAGGACTAGTCGGAATCCCAAAAATATGGCGAGAAAGACAAATTAGAAGAGTCTGGATGCCAAACCTACTCAGCGTGTACTGTGAGAGTTGGGCAGCATATGACTCTAGTTCTAGCGGGTCAGCAATCTTATCCTGATGGACAGTCCAAATGCGCACCACACCATCAGAGCATGCAGTCACAATGTCGCCATTGTCTAAGAATTTGGCATCCCAAACACAGCCGGGATGCTCTAGGCTTTGGACACAGACTCCATCTGCAACACAGTGATTTCACGCCCACCATTAGAGGGCGACATTCAGATAAGAACAATCACAATGTAAACAATCAAGGAAATAGAGGACATTTACAAATTGCAGCTAGGATACAGCCGTGACTACTAGCACTAGGGTATTTGAAAGAGAGTTCTTCCTAAACTCCTTCAATGCAACTGTCCTTTGCCAAAGAAACTACATTAAAATAAAAAAAGGGGGCATGTGGGGTCACAGTAACTACCAGCAAGCATTCACCAACCAGTACATTAGTGTTTTTCTTTATACAGGAAATTACACAATAAAGGGCATTGTGGTCACGATACATTTCCCCCCTTTATATATGAAAGACAGAATGAGAAGAGAGATTCCAATTATTCCATCAGTGTGTTAAATGTTATTATGTAATATTTAGTGGCTAATTGAGGAGACCAATGCCAGTTCAGAAGAGCAAAGAAGAAGAAAGAACAAATACTGCGAAGTCAAAGGCTAAACTCAAAAGAGCTCCACTTGAATAAGCAACTACCAGAACAGTTTTTTTTTTGAAACTGAACAACTACCAGAACAGTCGCATGCACTATTCTGATCTTCACAATTTACAATAAACAGTTTTTATCGGCCATCATTTCTGAAACAAAACTTTACTAGTCAAATACATAGAGGTGCATGTATTTGATCTTAGCCAAAAGGCATAGATAGGTATGGCAACAGCTGCATATACAGAAAGATCATTGTGAAAAATGTACACAACTACAATGATGAATTACAATATTACCTTTCCAGATCTTTGCAAAACGATCCTCACTGCCACTGACAATAAGCCCAGAGGCATGAGCATCTACAGAATAGACAATAGAAGTGTGACCAACCATCTCCAGTAGAACTTGACCACCAAGTTCCCACAGCCTTATGGTACTGTCAAAATGAGATATGCACGGATTAGAATAACACTTTGTTAGGAAGGAAAAGGACCAAAGAAACTTATAGGAAGATTAAACTAGGGCTCTGTGAGATAACCGAATAACTTCAGAATCTTAACCATGCACCTAATAAACTGGTGGTATGAACTGTGAAGTATGAGCCCTACAGATGAGAATAGTAGAAGGAAAAACACAAAAGTAGAGAATCTACAGAAAGAATTGATTCTTCATGAATCACACCCAGACATCTATGCTAAGTCAAGTGCTAACGATATCTCATGAGTTCAATAATAGTTTATCAAAAAACAACAGATGTGATCTCAGTTGTACAAACTCACTTTCTACCCCTTCAAACAGTCTCCAATCCCCTCCCCATCAATCACCAACGTAACGGTCAATGGAGCTATATCCGTGTTCTCCATCGCAATCCTCCTCTGAAGGTCCAACTAAACAATTTGCTTTACAACTGCCAGGATTGAACATCGGACTTAAAAAACCTTTAGTGTTGACCACCACAACTTGCTCACAACCGCAAATTCACTAACAGAGTGGCCCACATCTTCTCCTGAAAAGTTTGAAAATGGGTATACCAGCTTACAAATTTTAATCTTCGTTTCTCAAGTTTCCCGTTGTTGATCCCTCGTTGTCAAACATGTGAAAAATATACAGTCCTTGACATCCTAGGAATCCAACCTGATAGGGTTGGGCCCTGTATCCTTTCTCTTTAATAGCATGTATAGAAGGTTTCATCGACAGTAACTGCTTCCTTTTTCTTTCATTCCCAGCTGTTCTATTCTAACTAAATGATTCTGCTTATAGATTAATTCCATACAGTTTCTGGAGTTCTTTTACCTCTAGATCTTGTAAATTCCACCTGAAATCTCAGATCTCACAAGATTTGTCATCTTCAAACATGTGCACTTGATTGTATTATCATGTTCCACTTGCTTGAGATGCTGAAAAATGGTTGAAAAAGGCAACGCTCAAGCTACCGTCCATCTGTGCTTCCAGGAATGAACTGTACCGCTCTTCACTAGTTTGAAGTTACTGTTGCCATTGAACTCTTCTGACCCCTATCATACTTTCTGGAATCACAACTCTCCATAAAGTTTATACCCTGTCGTTAACTTGTTATTTCTCCAAGCACTATACCCTAAGAGTCTTAATTGAAAATCCAATAAAACTCCTACTCATTCATATGTATATTCAAATGATTAATGTAATACAAAGTTACAGTATACACCATGTATTGATATCAATTGTCACTGCAAGGATCTATGTTTCTCAGTTCCTTTAAAAACCTTGTTGCACCGGTGCCGTTCCAACACGATTTGGTTGTGTGTGGTGTGTGTGATCTGCACCAGATTTGGTAACCTAACTTGGGTGCTTCGGCATACACCTATGGTGAATAATAAGTTGATTGGTTAATTGGTTATTCAGTTTGAGCTTTGATTTATATTTACACATAAAGTACTAGAATGCTTTGTGATTACACGAGAGATAACTTATGAAAAATATTACGTGCTCATAGAAAATTTATAGCAGCTTTAATTTAGTAACTGCAATTGTCGAAAAGTACACTTATATATGTTGTAACATACATTTGTAGTTGTATCCAGCACTCGTACCTGTATTCTAATCCATACCCTTAAATCCTAAATTTATGTGATGAAGAACCCAAACTCTAGATCTACACCTGTACCAGTTATCAACACCAGTATCCAAGCAACATAGCGAGGATCTACTGACACAATCTCTCCTCACATTGAACAAGCTATTGAGATTTTAAATAATTAACTAGGCATAATGGAAACTTTCTCATGATAGGCATGGCTATATTCTATACAATGCCCTGAATATCGCCCAGTAATTGTAACACCCAAAAAGAGCGAATATGATATAATTTTCCAGTTCTTCCCAAAAATACATTTAACATGTCACTATTGGCAACATATTAATGTGTGCAATTTATCTTTGCTGTCTTTTCATAACCAAGACGAAACTAAAAAGGAAAGGAAGAGGACGCACAGCAGCTTTAATTTAGTAACTGCAATTGTCGAAAAGTACACTTATATATGTTGTAACATACATTTGTAGTTGTATCCAGCACTCGTACCTGTATTCTAATCCATACCCTTAAATCCTAAATTTATGTGATGAAGAACCCAAACTCTAGATCTACACCTGTACCAGTTATCAACACCAGTATCTAAGCAACATAGCGAGGATCTACTGACACAATCTCTCCTCACATTGAACAAGCTATTGAGATTTTAAATAATTAACTAGGCATAATGGAAACTTTCTCATGATAGGCGTGGCTATATTCTATACAATGCCCTGAATATCGCCCAGTAATTGTAACACCCAAAAAGAGCGAATATGATATAATTTTCCTGTTCTTCCCAAAAATACATTTAACATGTCACTATTGGCAACATATTAATGTGTGCAATTTATCTTTGCTGTCTTTTCATAACCAAGACGAAACTAAAAAGGAAAGGAAGAGGACGCACAGCTTACTCTATAACAAAAGTATGCCAAATCAAATAAGACTCGTTTATCATTTGGCAAGATGAGAAACAGACTATTGCTTTGATTCTCATATCTTGTCGTACTATTTACTTAAGTACAAGACATATATAATTCCATTAAGATCCCACGTCAGAAGTTCTTGTATTTTGTACTAAAGCATAACACACTAAAGATCAGAAACAACTGTACAGAAAAAGAGATGACAATATAAAGCAAAACCTTACCCATCATGGGATGCAGAAAGAACTCCTAGACCAGGCACTGCGGCAAGGCCTCGAACAGTGTCTGCAAGATGCAATATTCCATAAGCGCATATCGCAAGCACAGCATGAAACTTTTGAAAAGGACAAGACCGACAAACAAGCATAAGGAGTTGCATGGAGTACACCGCATATAAAGAAACCAATCGGAACAAGTAAGCATGCTTTTACACATAGAAAGATATGTATAATATAAGATAGAACGATAATGACCTAATAGAGATAGAATGATTTAACTCACACGGGAACACCTAAATGTCAAATGCTACTTCTGAAAATCACAACTTTTTTAATCATGAAAGTCCTCGCACCACCCATTATTTATATTTGTTCCTTTTAACAAATGCTTTCTTAACATCCATAATTAAAGAGAGACATTAACAAAACTTGAATAGATGGAGAGGGAATGTAGCACATGTGGATTAAGCAGAGATGACAAAGACAAACAAATACACAATATCCCAGAGTTACATTCATATGAATAAAGCATGCATCAAACCTGTATGCCCAGAAAAAGTGTGTACACATGCTGCTCCATTCCAAACTTTCAGTGTTGTGTCACTTGAGCCTAGTATCAACGTAATCAACATTATTCAGGCAACACTATTCGATACAAAACATAGTTTTTATAGTATCAACCTACATATTTATCTTGATGAGACTAAAAAGGAGAAGTTTCAATAGAAATGCAAATAACTTTGATATCTGGATGAATTGATAATGAAACGAAGTTTTAAGATCTTCACAATTCGAAAGAGTGTCGAGATGAACAGAAAAATTAGAAATGCCTAAAAATGTAAAACTTCATTTGATACATATTATCTTGATGAGACTAAAAGGAGAAGTTTCAATAGAAATGCAAATAACTTTGATATCTGGATGAATTGATAATGCAACGAAGTTTTAAGATCTTAACAATTCGAAAGAGTGTCGAGATGAACAGAAAAATTAGAAATGCCTAAAGATGTAAAACTTCATTTGATACCTGTAACAAGCTCGCCTGAGGGCAATTTGATAATTGCTTGGATTGCTGCTTTATGAGCTTCCAAAACTTCAACTTCTTGGCCCTTCCTCCATCGTCTTAATGTACTGAAGAAAGGAACATGTAAACAAACATGAAAGCTTCAGACAAAAAAGTCCATTGACACATTGATAAAATTATATGCATGCCTCCCACAACATGCAATGGACATTAACCAGCTGGAAATTTTGGCACAAATGACACGTAAGCAAACAATTTAACAAGGGGAACACCATGAAGACATGCACCCAGTGAGGTATTTGAGAAGGGGAATACTAGACAGGCATTCATAATCACTAATTTAAACAACTAACGGCCGTCGACCTTAACACATTGCAAGAAGGATGCTATCGGGACAAGACCTTGGCTGTACATTGCAAAGATAGGAAATACCCAAGGCACTCCAACAAACATGAACAGAAAAACATGCCAACCGTACTTAGAATCCTTACCCTAAAAACATCCTAGTTACACATGCTGATGCTAGTCATCCACTGTTAAAAGATACAGTTTGCAATTTGTCAAAACCTCATGGTCCTAAAAGAGAATCAATTTTTATGTAGTTCCTAATAAGAATCTTTGACCACACTCAACAGTCAATTTTTTTAATAACCAAATGAGGTAATATAGGCAGCATTGAATCACTCATATACTAACAAAAGTTCGAATTCTGTCTAAAACCACTCTATCTCCACTTTTTCGGTAATAATGGTGTCTAGACCACCGTACGTGCACCTCAACTAATTCCACGGATACTTACTACCGCTCACCTGCACAAGTACCTAGTAACTCCATTCACCAAGACTTTTTCGACAGAGAGAAATCACCTAGTGCTTTTTTTTTTTGCCTCTGATGAGTTCACCTTATCTCCCCTTTAAGATCTATTTCTGTTTATGTGCCGTAAAACTCAACTATTGACTTAATGCCCATTGTCATGTCCGTACAATCTACCCTCCCCGGACCCCACTTTGTGGGATTTCACTGGGAATGTTATTGTTGTTGTTGTTGCTGCCCATTGTCACTCAAATGAGAAACCTAGTATACACCGAGAGAGTACTATAATTAGTAGCATATTCAGTAAGAAGTAAGAAATTTGACATACCAATCAATAGATGTTGATACAACGTCTGAGCCATCCAAAGCAATACCTGTAACTTGCAACTTATGACCCTTAAGTGTCTGAACTTTCTCTCCAGTAGACAAATTCCACACCAAGATAAGAGTGTCCATGCCACCAGATACAAGTCCTCCCTCTGGTAAGTCCTCAGTGGGAGCAACCCAAGCCAGTGGGCCAACAAAACTTGTATGCCCTAGCAGTATCTTTGACGTAGTAAAACTGCGGTGATTAGATTCATCTGGAGACCAAAATCGAATGGTCCTGTCTCTAGATGAGGTTGCAAAACCAACCTTGTCACAGATACATATACCCCGGACCTAGTTTTGACAAACAAAATAAAAATAATTTAAAAGCTTATTTTGAAATAAGGGTAACTTAAAAATAATTTAAAATTTGATCCAGAAAAATTATTTCCACGTTCCAAACATAACGCTTTCCATCATGTCCCATTATATGCAAGAATATATATACATATATATCAACAAATTTCTTGAATAAGAGTATATATAAATCAATCATCACAGAATATTTGTTATTAGTACGGATTAACGTTCAAGAATCCAATCAATTGTACAATAAGTTAACCGGGCTGAAATTCACATGTAATGCCAAGAATTATTAAACAGAAATTACCACATATCATTCATGTAACAAGACAAATTATTTCCACATTCCAGAGATTACACTTAGCAGCAGCAGGTCCCTTGTATGCAAGAACAGATTTCTTGAACGAGAGTATATTCTAAGTCAATCATCACGAAAGATTTGTTATTAGTAGTATTAGCAATTTAGCATTCAAGAACCCAAACAATTTTGTAACCAATAATTATGAACAATAAGTTCCTTGGGCTGAAATTCACATGTAAAGCCAAGAATTATTAAACAGAAATTACCACATATCATTCATGTAACTAAGACAAAAATATTTAAACATTCCAAAGATTACACTTAGCATCATGTCCCTTCTATGCAAGAACAAATTGCTTGAATGAGAGTATATTCTAAGTCAATCATCACGGAAAATGTGTTATCAGTAGTATTAGCATTCAAGAACCAATCAACTGTGCAGCCAATAACTGAACTGTTACTAACAATAAGTTCCTGGGGGCTGGAATTCACAAGTAAACCCAAGAATTATTAAACAGAAATTAGCACTAGACAAAATTATATCCACATTCCAAAGATTACACTTAGCATCATGTCAATTTTCTTGAATGAGAATGTATTCTAAGTCAATTTTCTTGAATCACAGAATATTTTTAAGAATCCAATCAATTGCGCAACCAATAAGTTCCTGTGGCTGAAATTCACATGTAAAGCCAAGAAAAGAAAAGAAAGAATCATACATCGTCTTCGTGACCTGTAAGCTGACACCTTAACTGATACTCGGCAGAATCGATTTCCATAGTAATCTTGACGGAGAAAACTAGGGTTCCGACTAGATTGAGAACGGAATCACTTGCTCTCCAAGACTTACTACTGAGTTCTTTCCACCGTCTTTCCGCCTTCTCGGCGATTTATTTATTTAATTATTTTTGTTTGAAGGAAATAATATTCGTTTCCCCCTGATTTACCCTTCTTTAATAGCAATCTTAAACTTTATAGAGTGGGAAAAAGAAAAAGAAAGAAAACTTAAATAGAACTATCTATTATTTAAAATTCATTATTTTTTTTATGTGTAAGAAAATAATTCTTTTATTTACCTACTAGTTGAACAGGAAAAAAATGAATACCCCTTGTAATTGTATTTATATAAAATATTTTGAAATTATAATCATTAAAATATATAGTTTGAGAAATAAGATATGCTATATTATTTGTTTGATTAAAATTATTTTTTCGCTTCATATTATATAAACGATTGATAGAAATTTTACAAAAACTTGAGTGAAAATTCATATCATTATTTTAAATTCTATTATTTTAATAGCTATGGTGCGTGAAAAATTAACTATAGTTATTACATATATAAGTGAAAATATATATAATTTTTTAACAAATTTTTTTCAATTATTATGGTGTTTAACGTCAACTTGTGGAATCACTGATTTTTAATTTTAGGTTTTTGCTATCTTATATCAACAACAATATTGGTAATTATCTTTACCGCAATTTGAATATACAAAAAAGAACATTTTTATTTTTTATTGGAAATAACTTACTTTGAAATTAGTTATGCTAGAATTAGTTATCATGAAATAACTTATTTCATGTATAGTAGATGGAAATTGATTACATGGCTTATATATATTATTTTTCTCCCATACAAAAATAATAGTAAAAAGTGTTAATTTGCAAAATCGCTCTTTTAATTTAATGTCTACCTCTAATAGAAATTAATAAACATAACATTAATTTCTCACTTAAAAAGAATATTAATTTATTCGTGAAAGATGGATAACTCTTTTTTTTTTTCGGAAAAGGGTCTAAAATACCCTCAAAGTATTGAAAATGGTACAAAATTACCCTCCATCCACCTATTGGCTCCAAAATGCCCTTTTCATCCACCTATTGGCTCCAAAATACCCTTGTCATCCACCTTTGGGTTCAAAATTGACCACTTCTTTAATTGTTTTAAAATTAAACTCTTTATATATTTTTTTAAAAACTTGGCGTTCAACTATTGGTTTTCATTTAATTTATTAATATAATTTATAAATCAACCCACTACCCACTCATTACTAACTAAACCCCACCCAATTAATAATCCAATTATAATATCAAAATTGTCATAAATATTACTAAAACACGATGAAATTATAGATTCCTGAAAATGACATTCAAAATTATTTGAGTCCGAATCGAAGCCCCAATTAAATATAGGTTGAGCCGCTTATTTAGGAGGACACTTTCAATAGGATTCTCTTTCAAGATTGAATTAAAAATTTATGATTAAAGATAAAGAAGTAATACATCTCGAATTAATTCATTCACTTTTTTAAAATATAATTTTATAAATATTTATGATTTGTTTTAAAACCTTTAATATATTATTTTGAAAAAAAGTTAACTATGAAGTAACATCACATAATTGAGACGTAAGAATAATTAAGATGAACATAGTCAGACTTTTAAGTTTATCAGTAATTTTTATTTAGACACTTAACGTATGATAATTTACTTCTATAGATATTTTCGCCTCAAATTTTTAAAAACACTCAATTGATAGTAGCTTTTTTGTTGTTGCATTAATAATGTGACGGGTGTATTAATTTGGAGGGGTTTAATTAGTAATGGGTGGTTAGTGGATTGATTTATAAATTATACTAATAAGTTAAATTATAACATATAGTTGCGTGCCACGTATTTAAAAAAATATTTAAATAGTTTAAATATAAAACCGTTAAATAAGTGGTCAATTTTGAACCAAAAGGTGGATGACAAGGGTATTTTGGACCCAATAGGTGGGTGGAAAGGGTATTTTGGAGCCAATAGGTGGATGGAGGGTAATTTTGTACCATTTCCAATAAGGGTATTTTAGGCCCTTTTTCATTTTTTTTTTTGGTATAAATAAAGTCCAATGAGATTTTGAGAAAAGGAAGAAATGCAAAAGAATTTTGGGAAACAGAAGGTTGTTGCAATAAGAGATAAAATAATAAGTTAGCGTTTGGCTACAGATTTTTTAAATATTTTGGCAAATATTATTTGAGTGAAAATTTGGGTGAAATTTTACAATGTGTCTGCCCATGCTATTTGGGAATATATCTCACTTTTTTAGAAAAATATGATTTATACCCATAATTTTTAAAACTATCAAAACTAATCCTAAGTTTGTATTAAAAGTCAATTTGATATTCGTTGTAACAATTAACAAGTAGTGTCCATGACACTAGAACAATGTGATAGTTTAAAATGAATGCAACAAGTATCATTCCATACATTATGAAATAGACAAAGCATATGACTTTGTTACCCTGAGCCGACTGTTCATTATTTTCATCAACAACCATATCATCATTTTCATATTCGTTGAATATTTCATCACTACTTTGATGTTTGTGTAAAAAAATATGTAATACTCCGTACAACTCAAACACTACTCTGAAGAGTTTTTTTGTAAAAGATAAAAGTTTGATATAAAATTTTAATTTTCAAAAGATCTCAAATAATGATATTCAAATACTAGAAAAAGTTGTATTTAAAAATTTAGAATATTTGCTAAATAATGACAAATTGTTTGAATAAACACTATTTGTCATAATTTTCACTTAATATTATTTAGAAATCGGTGGCCAAACGGGCAATGTTGTTGTACATGTGGATGGAGCCCACTCCTCTTGGTAGGGGTGTGCATTTGGTTTTGCACTAATAGATTTGAATTTTTTGATTTTTGATTTTCTAAAAGTGCAACCCAATCTGATCCCAAATAAATTTGATTTAGTTTGATTTTCCTCTATTCGATTCTACTTTTTTCAAGTTGATTATTCGGTTATGTCAATAATTAATAACATAACCAAAGTAATAATATTTATTCCATTAAATATACTTTCTAATATAAATCAAAAGTAAAACATAAAACATAATATTTATAAATATACCTATTATTGTTGTTTAAACATAAAATATAAACGTTATCATCAAGAAAGACAATAACCCAAAAGGGAAAAAAGTGATTAGTTTCAACTTAATTCTAAATATATGATTCGTTTTTATTTTTATTTTTAAAAATTCAAAATCAAACAAAAAACCAAATAAAGTAATTAATTAATCTAAGATCAATTCAAAAAAAAAATCAATCCAAATAAAAATTTAATTTAATTTAATTTAATTATTCAATTTAATTAAAATAGTGCACACGCAGAAAATATTCTCAATGGCACACCCAGAACATGGGGCCAAAAATTGTAGAGGAGCAGGATAATAGAATATTCCAAAGCATGATGGCCAAGTAGATCACTTAGCAAGTATACAACTCCAAATTTGATGGCCTATAAAGCCTTCCATTCTACCAATAATTTTCTTTTTATTTAAAAATAAAATAAAATCGAATAGTAATAAATAATCAGTTCGTCTTTAAGTAATAGTACTATGTATTTTACTATAATATCCTGTTTTTATATTTTGTAATTCCAAAAACAGCCTTCAAACAAAAGCCCTAATTTATATTCGTCTCTTTCAGTCTTCTTCTTCTTCTACCATCTCTGCCATTGCTGAAGGTTTTGGTTTTCTTTCCCTTTGTTTCTGTTTCATCTTTTTCTTAATTGTTTTACTTCTGTTAGAATCTTTAGATTTCCTTTCTTAATTTAAATTGCATGTTGACCCGCAATCTTAGCTGCGCATGCACGTGTCAAAATGCAAGTATATTTTAAGAATTTCTCCTAAACCCTAATTCTTGTTCTCCGCAGAAAAATCAAAAACAGATAGATGGATAACAAAGAGGCTTCAGAAAAATCATCTTCCCAGTAAGTCTGAGCTCAAATTAGTTTTAAAAATTATCAGAAAAATCAGTTAATACCGTAATTCTATGTGGATGCAGGAAAATGGATAACCAAGAAGCTTCAGAAGCTATTGATGCACTCTCATTGACAGCTTCCTCATCCAATCCTTCCATTTCAGCTTCACAGTAAGTCAATATGCTCTCAGGGTTGTGTAATTTCTTTTTATGTCTAGTTACTGAGTATTGGAATGAAAGTGCATTGAATAGCATGAAAAAGATATAGTGGATCCAGATAGATGTTCCACTTAGTTCGGAATAGAGGATTAGTTGTTTGATATTAGTGAAATATGATTTTCTTTTTTGGTCCTTTGTTGTGTATTTTAGTCGTGTTCCTATGTGATATTGAATTTGTCGCATACTGATGTTTTAGGATGAGTTTGGAGGAAAAGTTCAAGCTTGTTAGGAGTATTGGGGAGGAATGTATACAGGAGGATGAATTGATGAATCTTTTGGCAAAGAAGCCGCAACCCATTTGCTATGATGGTTTTGAGCCTTCTGGTCGAATGCACATTGCTCAGGTATGTAAACCTCAATACCACCCACATTTTAACTGCAGCAATGAAGATGATACAAATTTGCCACTTGCCTAATGTCTGGTTTGTGGAATGTGTGTGGCTTACTTTGTTTCACAATTCTACTTGAACCTGATTGTTTTCCCTTTGTCTCCTGATCAGTAATCTACTTCTTTCAGATGCAGGGGTTTTTCACTTGTTAATAACATAAAATAAATGGCATAAAGAAATAAAGAAACTCATTGGTTGACTTCAAGTGGTTGTCAGATTTGGGGAAGGAAGATTTGTCTTTGCTCTGAGGGGTGATGATTGACAAAAAAGCCTGAATCATTTCATATGAACTGTTTTTATGTCATACAATGAAATTAGTTATTTAGATTGATAAACCTATACATCTTGTTAATGGAATTATTGGTGTTTCACTAGAAATTGCTTTTAATTTCACCTTGCAAAATAAGAGCTTAACTATCACTTGTAAATTATCCATAAAACATGACAAGTGCAGGAACTACTAAAGGTACTAAAGAAAAAGAAGAACAACTACTATTTCATCGGTCGAGATATTCCCACAAAGTTGAAAACAGAAGTAATAAAGGTTTTGTGGAATCTTCTAAGATGTTAATGGCAACCAACTAATTATTGGACTTTCTGAAAAGGGATGTCAAATATTCAGAACCAAGTAAAAAGCACTAGGCAATTAGATCACTGCAAGCTAAGTGATACATCGTTGAATAGATCATCAGGAAAATCTATTTTTTATGCCATTATTTCTTCCTGTTACATTTGTGCAGGACAACTACTGAAATTAGTGGAGGGGCTTCTGTGCAGTTATGTGTTCCTTTTAGCATCTCAAGATTGTTTTTTTTTTCTCTTTTGCATTTTCTTTTCCAAACAGGGAGTTTTGAAGGCACTAAATGTCAACAAACTGACTTCGGCTGGCTGCAAGGTGAAGATCTGGATTGCAGATTGGTTTGCCCAGCTAAATAACAAGATGGGAGGTGATTTGAAGAAAATTGAGGTTGTTGGTCAATATTTGATTGAGATATGGAAGGCTGTTGGAATGAATCTTGAAGGGGATCAAGTGGAATTTTTGTGGTCTTCAAAAGAGATTAACTCCAGAGCTCATGAGTACTGGCCTCTTGTTATGGACATAGCTCGAAGGAACAAGCTTGCAAGGATTTTAAGGTAAAGCCTAAAGCATTTGAACCTTCCTTATTTCTTCTGAAAAGGAGCAGTCAGTTATTGCTTACATGTTTTTTCTTCATTATAAGGTGCTGCCAAATTATGGGTCGGTCTGAGCAAGATGAGTTGACTGCAGCCCAGATTTTTTACCCGTGCATGCAATGTGCTGACATATTCTTCCTTAAGGTAATCTGTTTTTATAACTAACTATTTGGAAATAGTTTCTTTCTAGTTCAGTTAGCTGGATAAGTCAAAGAGGAATCTAAGTTGCTCAATTAGTTGAATGACAAATGAGGCTTGCTCGAGTGGTTGAGCACTTCCACCATCAACCGATAAGTTGAGGGTTTGATTCATTCTGGAGGATGAGTGGGAACACTGTTGATCCTCCTGGGTTGGGGTGGAAAAAAAAGAGACACTTTTGAAAACGACAAGTCAAATATAAGCATCTTTTTTGAGACTTTATTAGAAAGAACAGAAGCAGCTTCACTGTATTTTTTAGGCATGCAAGCTACCTCTCTAGTATCATAATCTACTTCTTACTTGTCTTGGTAATCCCTGCAATGCTATTATGTTTCTTGCTTGTCTAGGTTACCAATGAGTAAAAAGTGCATTGCCAGTTGTTTCTACTTTCTATGCATATTGCTGGCTTGCATTGAGTTTCTAGTTTGGGTAAGCATATGCTTCTTGATATGGACAGAGATGAGAGATGCGTACTTTTTGTTCATTTGTTGCCTGTGAACAATGTGTGTTTTTGTTTAATTCTATGGTCTGTGTGACAATGGTAATTATTTGTTTAAATTATGATTGTACCAGCTAAATAAGGATATTTGTTGATTATAGGCTGACATCTGTCAACTAGGCATGGACCAGCGAAAGGTTAATGTACTTGCAAGAGAGTACTGCGATGACATCAAGAGGAAAAACAAGCCTATCATATTGTCCCATCGTATGATAGTCTCTTTTTATTCTAGAACTCAAACTCTTTTTTACTTGACTAACTCTTCTGATATGTTTGTTTCCTTCTGATCTTGGCGCGCAGATATGCTCCCTGGTTTGCAGGAAGGTCAAGAGAAGATGTCCAAGAGTGACCCCTCTTCTTCCATTTACATGGAAGATGAAGAGGTATCTTCAGATTTTTCCTCTAGTCTATCTAGCTATATATATTTGTCACCTGTAACACAGTGCTACAATCGTTTTTAGGTAGAGTGTCAGTGTTCGTAATAGATTTTTCTAGCTGGTGGTTTCATTGCCTCCGATGTCCTAGTGTACTGACTGTATTCTTTTCCCTGTGCCATGCATGAACACCTAAGGCAGAAGTAAATGTCAAAATAAAGAAGGCTTTTTGTCCACCAAAGGTTGTAGAAAAGAATCCATGTCTGGAGTACGTCAAGTATATCGTCCTCCCTTGGTTTAATGAGTTTAAAATTGAGCGAAGTGCTGAGAATGGTGGTGACAGGTGTGTCATTTCCGCATTTGCTCAAATTTATCTAGCTGATTTGCTAACTACAGTACAGTCATTTATTCAATATGGCTCATTTTTCATCTTCTTCTTTTTCCCACACTAGGACCTACACAAAATTTGAAGAATTAGCTGCTGACTATGAAAGTGGGAGTTTGCATCCTGCAGACCTGAAACCTGCATTATCCAAAGCAGTCAATAAGATATTACAGGTTGATACATTGATACATTCTTCATCCAATCTCTTCTATAGTCCTTGTTTTAACTACAAATTGATAAATTTGCAAATTTTGCTCCGTTCATTTGCATTGACTCTTCATTTTGATATTCTACTTTTACTTTAGCAGCACTAATGTGAAAGTGATCTTAATTGTTGATGTTATTACCTCAATAGTTCTTTGAGTTTGATATATACAATTAATATAGTCCCGATACCCTAGAATAACTCTTTGTTTGTGGCATATCTCTTTTTTACTTGCTAAAAATAAATCAGTAATCAATCATATCAGCAATTTAATATCAACTAATACTAAATTTAAGATATTGTACTCTTGATGCCTAGTCGGTCTCTCAAGATGCACCACAAATTTTATTTTTTTATAGTTCAATATATTTGTAATTCTACCTTTCTTTGTGCGCCTGACCTAGTTTTCAATGTGATATGCAGCCGGTGCGTGATCATTTTAAGAATGACCAGAAAGCCAAAGACCTTATGAAAAGAGTGAAGGTATGCGTTCTTTAAAATTTGCCCGAAGTGTTCTGTGTGTTGGATAAAACGTCTCATCAGTGTTAACTAGACTTTGTCACTTGAGGGGGTCAGGGTACCACTGTTTTTTTTTTTTTTTTTAAAAAAAATAAATTGCAAAGGTTCTCTCTCGAAGAAAGTGCAACTACTGTATATTTTAAGTTGCTCTGTTTATCAAAATGAAGATTATTGAAAAAGTAAATTATGATTGAATAATAGAATAAATTATTGATGTTTTTCATGAGTTTTGAGAAAGGTAGTTCGTCTTAGACCATCTTGAAGTCGTGGATTGGGTTACAGTGATGCCCTTGTATCATTCCTTCGTCAGTTAAACCCACCTTAACGGGACTAAGTCATCAATGTTTATTCTTTATGCTGATAAAGTTAAGCCAGAGCTGAAATATAATGCTGTTTCTTATATCTAGTTTTTTGAATCCTCATACAAGAAGCACCATCCATCTCTCTTCATTTTTTTCCCGAACCTCATGTTATTGCTTTACTTGTGAGGCTTCTTGATACAAGAAAAGAGTAATCTGAATTATGGGCAGAGTTAAGAGTCAGATTTACCCCTTTGTCGAAAGGGATGATCGAATTGAGTACTTTGTCGAGTACATTTCTTCTGTTGCTAGCACACAATTTAGGTGAGAATGGCAAAAGACATTCGTAGCAATCACAGAAACAATGTTTCACATAGTCAAATGCAGTAAGCAAGCTTAAATTGAAACCTGAAATTTGAACATTCAGAAACAATAGCACCATTTTTGTGGCTATTGTCTTGACCGTATTAAACGGGGTGGTGTTCGATACTAGTTTCATGGCAACTTTCTGATCTATTTTTTTTCTGTATTCTGTTGTGCAGAGCTACAAGGTAACAAGGTGAGCTCTAATTGAATGAAGTGTAAATGGATTGAGAGATGGTGATGGCCATGTGGAAGTTCCATTCCATTTCTCGTCCGCTTTAGTAACTTGGTTTCAAAAAAAATTTAAACACCATTTTTGATTTATTATTTTCCTGTACTTGCGTTATTGAAATGCCCGAATCACATGTTTAAATTTTATCAACTGTAATTTCACCTACATGGTGATTTCCAGATAGTATTTTTATTCCGCTCCTAAGTCTGGCATATCTCATCCATTTGATTGTACGTAATCATATATGATGATCTGCTTTGTGTTTTTAACTATCTATGTCTTCTTTATCGGACAAAATTTGAAGAAGAAAAAAAAATGTATTCGTTAGACCTCCTCTAGTTTTATGAGCATACTTGGTGTCATTCTATATGAGCATGTATCAAAAAGAAAAATATTAATTATTTAAAATCAATCTAGACCTACATAAATTGAATTATCAAATACGTATGCGGAAAAACGTAATAAATATAAAATAAAAATATTAGAGTCACGATCATGAGAATGTGGTCGAAAGAAAAAACGTAGCCATCATCGATAACCACCGAGAGGACAAAATAAAAGCAATTATTAAACCAACTATGGAAGATCGGCGCACGTCATCCACCAGATACGGGTTGACCCGGCCCGCCCTGAAGCCCAATTTCCATATACAGTATGCTGGCTCCTATATTCTCTCTTTGCTTTCTGAGACCGACTGACCGTCTTATATTTGTAAACCATAGAAAGTGAGTGATAGGGAAATTATGAATTTTATTAGTATATTATATCTCAACAAATAGTTACTCAAAAAAAGGACTAATTTGCTTCCAAATAATTGATTGTGTTTGTAGAGAATAACAGAAGAAAAGTATAATTAGAAAACCTTCTGCTAGTCAAGACCGTTAACTAAGATCAGAAGAGTTAACTAAAGAAGAGGAAGCTAGAAAGGAGATGGAATATTTTGAATAAGAAAACTTTAATATAAAAGAAGACTACTTGATTTGGATGGATTACAAATGACTATGACCATCCTATTTATACTAGTATAGGGATGATTCTAAAAATTATTCTAGAAAGATCTACAAGAAAATCTAGATGACCTTATCTTCTAACTATCTAACAAGAATCTAGATTATTCTATACTTTACTACGTATAAGTATCTAATCATCTATAACATCTAGATTTTTTTTAAGTACAAACATAAAAAATATTTACTCTACAAATTCTAGAAAATTTTACTAAATATCTAAGATATTTTTTGTACATCCAAAAAATTATCTTTATTTTTACTGTGTTGTGTCTTTGTCCAGATATACCTTTGCTATTTCTCATTATAGATTCAGTACAACTGGTTTCAAATGTTAGTATGAGCTGCTATTTGGCAAAAACCATTGTGTGTGTGTATTAGGGTTGCATGCAGAGTTCTGTTGTTGTTTTTGTTGCTGACAAACTCACCATCACCATAGTTGATTTTGATCAATTCTGCAGCCCATTTTGCTAAGTTTGATCTCCATCATCGTGATCCAACAGTTTGTGATCTTGCATATTCTCATAAGCCCTTTTTCTGTTCTACAACAATCAATCACTGAAGAAAAGGTCCTCACCCAGCAAAAGTTACAGTTACTAATTTCACAGATTAAAAAGGTGCTCACTCTGATGTAAATGAAGAATCTGGCAAGTATGTTTACTCACTCTCGCGTTCTTTCAGAATTCAGACTGTTGAATAGGTCTTTAACTATACAGAGTAGCCAAAGAGAATGTCTCGGCTCATGCAACATGATTTCTTTCAGCTGGGCAGGGTTGTTTCAACCCCTAGGCCACTAAGAGCCTGTTTGGCTCAGCTTAAAAGCTGGTCAATTTGACTTAAAAGCTGGTTTTTGACTTATTTAGACTCAAAATAACTTATTTTAAGCCAAAAGTTAAAAGCTGAGGTAGGGGTGCTTTTTTTTTTTTAGCTTATAAGCTGTTTTAAGTTGACCACATTTTTACCTTTTTGCCCTTATTTCTTTTATTTTTATTTTTATTTTTATTATAATTATTAGTATATTAATATTTGTTATTTTATTATTATTTATTTTATTACTCTTTATTATTATTATTATTATTATTATATTATTATTATTATATATTATTATTATTATTAATAATAATATTTTATTATTATTATTCTTTATTTTATTATTCTTTATTTTTATTATTATTATTATATATTATATATTATATATTATTATATATTATTATTATTATTATTTTCATATTATTATTATTTATTATTATTATTATTATTAATATTTTATATATTATTATTATTATTATTTATTTTATTATTATTATTTATTATTATTATTATTATTTTCATATTGTTATCTTATTATTATTGTTATTATTATTATTATATATTATTATTTATTATTATTATATATTATTATTAATATTTTTTTATTTTGTTATTATTATTATTATTATACTTTATTTTATTATTCTTTATTATTATTATTATTTTATTATTCTTTATTATTATTATATATTATATATTATTACTTATTTTATTATTCTTTATTATTTTTATATATTATTATTATTATTATATTATATCTATTCAAATTATATATTATTAAAATGTAAAATAAGTTGCACATATAACTTAAATAAAAATTTATATTCCTCTTATAAATAATTTGTGATAATAAAGAAATATGTAATGATAGACAATTATTATTACCTATGGATGAAACTAAAATAAATCTTAAATCGTTCTTTGATCTATTCAAATTATATATCTTTAAAATTTATAATAAGTTTATATTCCTCTTATAAATAATTTGTGATGAGAAAGAAATATGTGAATGATAGCAAAATATAATTATTTATGGCTGTAAAATATAAATTAATTAACTTTTATTATGTTAACAACTTTTAAGGGTATTTTAGACATTTTGATTTAAAAAGCTGTTTATCAGCACTTATTTGCCAAACACATCAACAACTTTTTTTTTAACTTCAGCATTTTTATCCAAACGCATAACTGCTTATTTTAAAAATAAGTTTCAGCATTTTCAAAAGTACTTTTTTAAAGCTGCTTTTATTAAGCCCATCCAGGCCCTAAAGCCATTGCTTGAGGCCCATTTTCTTTTATAAACAATTACTTATATATATATATATATATACTATACTATGAGTGTTATACGATTTTCACTAAGGAAATTTCATATGAAAAGAAAATAAACTTGAATTTTATAAGAAACAATTTGATGAAAATATGGATAACAAATTACAAAGTCCCATGAAGAATCTTTTAAGATGATTGCTTTATAGGTGTAAAGTAGATCAAACTATTTTTTAACTTCAAAAATAGATTTGAACCAATTGAAGCATATGAATTTTTTTTTGATTTCTTATTTAGTGCTCCCTCTGTCCCTATTTACTTGTCCATATTTCCTTTTATATCTGTCCCTATTTACTTGTCCATTTTAACAAATCAAGAAAGGACAATAATTTTGTTCCTAATATGCCCTTATTTAATTCTAGAAAATTTCTAGTACTACTAAGTTGTAATTAATGCTTTTTGGAATCAGAAAATACATTTATTATACTTGGAGAGTTGCATAATCTTTTAAGTTAAAGAGTAAAATTGTAACTAACCTATGATAATCATTGGTGCCTTATATATGTGTCACTTCTAAAGTAGACAACTAAATAGGGACAGAGTGAGTAGTAAAATATTGAGATCACTAAATTATGAGAATTTAGAAAATATTGTCTTAACCTTGAACTTTCTTTAACATTTAATAGTTATTCCAATATTGATGGTTTAGATTTATTTTTTTAATTAAAAGTGTTAAGGGAAATAATACAAGTAGAAGATAATGATCTAATAAAATACTCAATCAAATAAAAAGACTTGATTCTTTTCCAAATACACATATTGCTTATAGAATAATTTTTTTTCAAATACACATATTGCTTATAGAATAATGTTAGCAGTTCCTGTAATCGTTGCCTTAGCCGAAAGAAGTTTTTTCAAAACTAAAATTGATTAAATCTCCTTTGAGATTAGCAATGTCTTAAGAGAGATAAAATGAATTAGTTATATTATCATTTGAAAAGAAATTATTGAAACAAATTGATTATAAAACAGTACCTAATAACTTCACATATAAAATAGCTTGAAAAATAGATTTTAAATAAAAGTATATACGATGAAAAAATAAAATATTAGGACGCTCTTTTAAAGTTTCGCTTTAAGCCCCAATGTTATTGAGTCGGCTCTACTAATGAGGTCATTTAGAAATTTGTCTTCTTATTTTCTCCTTTTTCGATATTCAATATAGGGTTAGAACAAAATGTTCTTATACAAGGTTTAATCATTTCATTAAGAAAATAATATTCTTATACAACATGATTTCTTTCACCTGTTTCTGGATTCTATTTGTATTTCAAATGGTCGTATTGATTAGCCAAAACCTTTTGATCAATTTTATTTGATAAAGTGGTAACTTAAAATCAGTATATTTAATTTCAAGATGATTTATGTGAATCACCAAATCTTTGATCAATGAATCCACATCTTCAAACTCTATGATTCACATCACTGTTTTCACGAGGCTTCTTTCTGGGCTCAACACAGATTTCCTAAAAGGAACACGTATTGATATTGATTGTCATTTCTACGTAAGGATCATCATATGTTTGACCCGATGTATAAATCATATAATTGCTCTAATTTATCTTAAATTCACATAGATGAGAACCCAACCATACAGAGAAAATTGATTATTGAAATTTCTTTGTATTCACATAGATTTAACCCTCTACACATGTTAGTTTTCTATATATAATAATTTGAAGATATCACTTCAGTTAGATCTATGTAGAAAGATATGTAACTTTGCTCCAAGCTAATTTTTCAACAAACTGCCTTCATTACTTTCAATTTATATTTTCTCTATACAAATTTTAATAATTTCTTATAAACATCTTCAGAAATTGTTCTTTCATGCTCATTTTTTGATTTTTAGCAGCTATTATACGTCCACTTCGCAAGAATTGACAATAACTTATCTATGTTTATCGTGAACATTCTAAATCAATGTAAGAAATAATAATTTGAATAACACTAAGCTAATAATGTGCCTACAAAAGTTATTAAAAATTGTCTTAGTAATTACTATGAGAATCAGTATATATCAATGTTTCTAGTGTAGCCAAATCACAAGTTTTCTTTCTAAAAAAAAAAATTAAAAAGTTTTAGTTTTATGGTCTTAAACTAAAAATATATATATCAAAATAATTTTTAATCTTGTGGTCTTAAGCCAATCACATGGAAGTTAAATTTAAAAATTGATCCATAAAAAAGAACATTTTTAATGTTTCAAAACAAACTAAAAAAATGACAAATGAAATAAAAAATATAGTATATTTTTGTTAAAAAGGTTTATAATAATTTTATTATTACTAAAAAATTAGAACTCTTCGATTTTTGAGATCTAAGCTAAGTGATACATTGTTGAATAAATCACGAGGAAAATCTATTTTTTATGCCATTATTTCTTCCATTTCGAGTCACCATTCTTTTAGTAACTTGGTTTTACAAGAAATTTAAACACCATTTTTTATTTACTATTTTCTTGTACTTGTGTTATTGAAATGTCCGAATAACATATTTAAATTTTATCAACTGTAATTTCACCTGCATGGTGATTTCCAGATAGTTCAGCTCCTAAGTCTGGCATATCTCATCCATTTGATTGTACGCAATCATATATGGCTTCTTTATCGGACAAAATTTCAAGAAAAAAAAAACGTATTGGCTTGACCTCCTCTAATTTTACGGGCATACTTAATGTAATCCTATAAATAAAATTTGATTAAGATAATGTAAACTAGAATCTTATCTCTATCGTGTGAATGTAGAACCAACTTTTTTACTTTGTCATTTTTTGATTCAGTTATTGTTTTTCTTTTTCTTCTAATAAAATGTCATTTGGGCAAAAAATTGAAATGTTATCATGAATAAAGAAAGTACCTAATTCAAGGATTCTTAGGTATAATGTCGTTTTATGAATATTGAATTCATTAGCATGTATAAAAATAAAATAAAAAAATACAATTTTTTTTTTCCAAAATGAATCTAAACTTACCTAAATTGAATTAACAAATAATTATGCGGCAAAACGTAATAAATAAAAAATACTAAAAGTATTAGTCTCACCATCATGAGAATGAGAATGTGGTTGAAAGAAAATAGGTTGCCATCATTGATAACTACCAAGAGGACAAAATAAAAGCAATTATTAAGACATTATATGAAAAGACCGGCCCACATCATCAACTAGATACGGGCTGACCCGACCGACCCGAATCCCAATTTCCATATACAGTGAGCTGGTACTACTACTTTACGAAGTCTCTCCGCTGAAAGTGTACCGTTGAGAGTTGAGCCGAGCCACATTGGATCCTTCAATTCAACAAAGTTTTCAGCAGCTTCAGGTTTACATTACTGACTTCTTGTTTAGTTCAACAATTTATGTTTACCCTTAAGTTTAAGATTGCTGAATTGGGTGTTTTGATAAGGAATAATGCTGCTTTTTTCTGAAATTTACTTGTATGTATTTCTTGAAAAAGCTTGAACTTTCTGTTCAAGTTATAGTGTTTTTACATCCAAGATTTAATTTTTGATGAGTTTATAACAAGCGTAGAGCTGTTCCTTTTGTTTTAGCTAACAGAATAACATTTTGTTCATGTATTACAGTGTATGGGACCAGGGGTAGGGAGGTCTTTGTTTGATACATGGACCAAATCCCACTTGGATTGAGGGACATTTTGATGCCTAGTTTGGGATGAGAGGAAATTCTAATTTAAGCTCAACACCAAATACATATTATCATACTTGCTGTATAAAGCAGAGTTTTTACATCAAAGTTTTATTTTTGATGAGTTTATCGCAAGTGTAGAGCTGTTCCTTTCGGTTTAACTAACAGAATAACATTTTGTTCATTTTTTACAGGGTAGGCAGGTAGGGACTAGGTTAGGGAGGGCTTTGTTTGACATTTTGATGCCTAATCTGTGATGGATTAATGAGTTGTGAGAGAAAGTTCAGATTCAAGCTCAGCAGAAAATACACAATTTTGTACTTGCCTGTATTAAGTTGTTTATCTTTTTTGGTACTTGTATTCTGCTTTCTGCAACTACATGAATGTTCAAATGGGTGATGATTCTGGGAAGCAACCAAGGCACCGTAATCTAACCCCGCTGAGGATGATGAGGGGTATTTTCTGTCTAATTGTGTTAGTACTCTCTGCATTTATGGTGTTAGTGTATTTTGGCTTTTGGAGTGCTACTGGCTTGCGAATTGTCAGTGTCCATTATAGCAGAGTGGGGACATCCTTCTTTTTTGGATGTTGGTTAGCTTTGTGGCCCTTTTGGTTTGAAAAGATTAACAAAACCAAAGTGGTAATCTCTGGAGATTCTGTTCCACCTGCCAAACGAGTCTTGGTTATTGCAAACCATCGAACTGAGGTTGATTGGATGTACTTGTGGGATCTTGCTTTGCGCAAGGGATGTGTGGGTTCAATCAGGTATATACTTAAGAGTAGTTTGATGAAATTGCCTGTGTTTGGATGGGTTTTTCATATCATGGAGTTCATACCTGTTGAGAGAAGATGGGAGGCTGATGCATTGAAGTTGCGTCAGATTCTTTGCACCTATAAAGATCCTGAAGATCCACTGTGGCTTGTTGTTTTTCCAGAAGGCACTGATTTCACGTATTTCCTGATCCCTTTTAACTCTGTATTTAAAATTTTAATGTATATTCATGTTTGAGATTGTGCCCGTATGGCATGCTAAATTAGTGCATTTTCTCTCCAGTACTAGTTACAGAACTTACTGGCTTCCTTACTTTTAAAACAGAGAACAGAAGTGCATTCGTAGTAAAAAATATGCTTCTGAAAACGGATTGCCAATCCTGAACAATGTACTTCTTCCAAAGACAAAGGGTTTTTATGCATGTTTGGAGGAATTGAGAGGTTCCTTGGATGCAGGTAGCACTTCTTTTATCTTCTTCCTTGTGTAACTATTTGGCTGATGTTAATCATAGTTTTCCTATTTTTGACCTTCCATAAAGCAGGATTTTATTTTCTGATGCTAAATTGAATCCAGTATCATTCCTCCATGTTCTCACCAAGATAATTCAAGTATTTGCTATTACTTCCTCATTTGTCCTGCCTAAATAATAAGGGGGCATAAGGCTTTTCAACTAAATTTAATGGCAGTCCAATAACTAATTGCCTTCAGATATGGCTGTGTTTTGTTGCATTTTGGTTCAGTAGTATTGCCTTCAGATATAGCTGTGTTTTGTTGCATTTTGGTTCAGTAGTATTGCCTTCAGATTTGGTTGTAACTTAATTGTTGCATTTTCCTGGACATCTAATATTCTGTTTGCGAGCAACATCGCATCTTCTACTGGTATTTGGTAATTATAGAGGTAGAATAGAAGTCATGTTTTCCTCTGTGAAGTTATAATCTGCTCATCTTGATTAGGGATATTTTTAGACTGGTAGGTGTATTGTGGATAAGATGCAGTTGGTATATTAGAGGCTTGTCATGTCAAAGCTGACTGCGGTGGACAAGGGTGTTCGATGTGGATAGATTTAATAGCTTTGCTGTTCTCTAAATCTCTTGATGTATGTGGCATTAGTGCCTCACATATCAAAATAAGAAGTTCTATCTCTTCTTGATATAAATAGTTGTGTTCTGGTAGTCCACTTAAGAGAGAGCAGAGTACCGTCGAACAGAGATCTGTCTTCATAATGTCTTTTCTAATGTATCATGCTTTTTGTTGCATATGCATTAAAATCAGATAGACACAAGCCATGCTATATTCATCATGGCCATGTCCTATCGGTTTTATTATTCTCATTAAAATTCAAATTAAGCAGAATTTCTTCATGCAGTTATCTCTCGAGTATACTTTCATTTGGTTGCTAGTCCATAAATGTATCATTCAATGAGACTAGCAATTATGCTTCTTTTGACGTCCATTTTGTGCTCTTTCAGTTTATGACATCACAATTGGCTACAAGCATCATTGCCCTTCTTTCTTGGACAATGCTTTTGGGGTTGATCCAGCTGAAGTTCATATGCACGTTCGCTGTATTGCTATTGCGGATATACCAGAATCTGAAAATGAGGCTGCTTCATGGTTGATGGATACATTCTGTGACAAGGATAAATTGCTGTCTGATTTTCATTCACAAGGTCATTTCCCTCGCGAAGGAATAGAAAATGAGCTGTCTACGGTCAAGTGTTTAGCAAACTTCATCTTAGTGCTAACATCGACTGCACTTTGTACATATCTAACACTTTTCTCGTCCATATGGTTCAAGATATATGTTTCCTCTGTATGTGCATACTTGACAACAGCCACATACTTCAACTTTCGGCCTTCGCCCATTGTATCTTTATGAATGTAGTTGGCCTTCTATAGGGAGCCTTAATTTAGTACAACTTTCCCTGTGCTGTTGTGTTGAATTCAGTTTCTGTTGTGATCCCTTGAAGTTCCTTCCTCCTGGGCTATATGAATCCTTACTAGTCATGTTTCTATAGTTAGTATTGTGATGTAAATACTACTACAACATAACAACATGCCCAATATGATGTTGTTTAAATACCTACACAGACTATACCCCTATTTTTGTGTGGGTAGAGATGTTGTTTCCTATAAACTTTCAACTCTGTATTGTTAGGTGAATATTCATCACATATTGTGGAAATTTCTTATTTCCTTTTCTTGACTGAATCCTTGATCAAAATTTCAAAGGATTTGGGACCATCACCATGACTCATATGTATTAATAGCAATAACAATGGTCCTCATGTTGACTCTTAAATGGTCAGAAGGTACCACTGGAAAAGTCATATATAAGTTATGTCTTTTTTCCCAGTCAAATGAAGAAAGATAAGTATCACATTTTGTGTTTAACTATCTGCTATTCGAAATTCACATAGCTCAACTAAACTGGATACGCATCGGGTTAGCTAGTTAAAGAGGCAAAACGTTAAATTTTCTACTGTCCCTATGATGAAATCAGAAAATAAAGAAAACCATTGACAACAACAGCCTCAGCATGTATCAGAAGATAAAATTAACATGTAAAAGAATAAATGAACAACAAATAAAATAAGTACTATTGATATACTTTATAAAAGAATCCAATAAAAAACTTATTATTCATGGTATAAAGGGTCCTCTAAGGCTCTAACCATGATATATATGTTTCAGATTAAGTTTTCACATATTTAACATCACAAGCTATGAAAATCAGATAAATGTTAAAAGTGCTTAGGCAGATTTCAGCTGTAACCTTCTGCATCTTCAATGGTTTGGGGGTTTGATGATTCTTTGTAAGATAACAGTCCTAGCTCGACGAATATCCCTGCTACACACATCAGCTTGCATTCCAAGATCTTCGACATTCTTCATAAAGACATCAAGCTTTTTCCTGATCTCTTCTATAGCAACCTTAACAGCATCTTCATCAATAGCAAACTCAACTTTCTTCAAGAGTGATTCAATCTCGATTTCCAATCGATCTATAAGCACCCTGATACTGTCCAAATCCTTGATTGTGATAAAAGTACCTACATGCATTGTATTGACCAATTCTTTCTGCCCTTTGATAGCATCTTCATAGTTCTTGAGAAGGGAATCTATCCATTTGCCCATTGAGCCCAATGGAATCGATGCTGCAGCAGCCAGAGCAGATGCGACCGGAGGTGCAGCTATAGCAGCAGCCACTACTGAGCAAATCAAAACAGCTGCAAATGTAGCCACAAATATAATGTTTGACACTTTCCTCCAAGCATGGATGTACTTAAGCCTCTTATCAAGCTTGTTCTTTTTTAGCTGCAGCTTTTCAAGCATCAGCATTTGCTGTGTATAAACAGACTGGAATATTTGGAAAAATTCCTCTGTGAAAGGATCCCCTGCAGCTCTGAAATTCTTCAGTTCCTCTAAAGTCTTGGTATATCTATTCCCTTCAACCCCACTTTCCTCTTCAAATTGTTGAAGTGCTACAAGAATCAGCAATTGGCTATCCCGAGCACGTTTTAGGCATTTCTCTAAAGCAGCAAGGAAATCCAGAGTTTTGAGGCTATTGTCAAAATATTCCTCAACTAGCTCAAACAATTCTTGATTCTTCCATATGTCTTTCTTGCAATCCAATATCACCTTCACAACTTCCTGATTCATTTCCAAAAGGCATCCAGTTACTTCCCTCAAGGAATCAAACGAAAGTGCTCTAACTTCAACCCCATCAGCAAGGGTATTGATAACATGACTGGTTCGTGCTTGTAGATTCGTATCAAAGGATTGTAAGTCTGTGTCAACCCTGCACGCAGCTTCATATGAATTCAGCTCAATTTTATACTGCAGATTGTCGATTGCAGCTGAAGTTTCACCAGGCTTTTTGCTCATGTGTCCTCCCATATTTTCCTCAAAGCTCAAATTCAGTACAAATCTCTACACAAGCTGCAACAATGCAAAATTTTAGAAATGTAATTTCACAACATAAAACTATGACAGAAACCCAAAACAAATAATCCCCTTTTAAGCTAAACTCCAAATTCAAAAGGGAAATAATGAGATAACTTTCACACATATAACATAACTTTCACACATATACCACCAAACACAAAATCACAAGAAGCTGCAACAACTGAACCAAAAAAACAACAGACAGAAATATGCAGAACACACAAATAGAAAAGATCCAAAGTTTATCCCATCAAACTCATACTTCATATATTCCCCAACTTTGCAGCAACAGATAAATCAAGATCACAAATGGGCAACTGAAATACATGTAAAACTTTCAAGATTTTCAGCTTTATTAAAGAATCTGAGTTTGGAGAACAAATAATGAATAACAAACAACGGTCCCACCCCAAAAACAATCACTTTCACAACATAACATAACATCAAAACAAAACAAAACAACCAAGAAACAGCATCAACTGAACAAATCCACCTTAATATGCAATACCCAAAAACAGAAAAAGATCCAAACTTTATCCAACAGATTCTTACTTCATATATTCCCCCAACTAGCAGCAACAAATTGATCCAAGATCTCAAATGGGGCAACTTAAAAATGTAATTTTCAGCTAATCTTTCAACTTATGCTACTCCGTTCAAGAATGGGGTTCTGAAAAATGAAAGAGGGGTAAAGAACAGGTATTTATAAATAAAAAGAAAAAGGGGGAAGATAAAGATTAAAGGCTAGGGAAAAAGGAAGAAGCTTATAGAGAAATGAAAGTGTTAAGAGCCAAGTAAAATGCTTTGGGGTTGACACAACACAAATTAGAACAAATAGCTTGCACGCATGAGTTTAGTTAAACTAAATTTGAGATGGAAAACACGGGAAGCAATGTTCTTTGTGGTTCAAGCTTCAATTTTTCAGTGTAGATTAGATAGATATGTATAAATAATTTCATATAAAGAGAAAAGAGAAATGTAAATGCTAACAGAGTTAGTTCTAATTTAACGCGGAAAGCAAGGAAAAATGATGAAGGATACCTAGTAAGAAACTGTGAAACTTCAGCTTAAAGAAAAGATGGAGCGAGTTAAGGAGAGAGAGACTATACAAGAAAACATGGGTCTTTTTTTTCTTTACTTTTTTTTTTTTTTTTTTTTTTATAAATATTTTCGAAACCAGGCTTGTTTGTGTATTGTCATAGTATTACTTGTCATTTATAGTGTTTTGAATTACGACATTATTATGTTATTATTATTTTTCTTTCATATAGACTTACAATGTTTTTCGTATGAATGTACTATGTTTTCTTGCTCTTCTTCTTTTATTTGTATTAATGCATTTGAGCTAAAGATCTTTCGAAAACATGCTCTCTATTTTCACGATATAGTAATATTAGTCTACTTACACTCTATATTCTCCAGATCTCTACGAGTTGTAAGTTCTTTACTTCGATTTTAATTCTTATACATTGACAATGCATATTTCGAAAAATATTATATTATACCTAAAAAAAAATATAAAATTAGTATTTAAAACATAAAACTAACAACCAAACTACAACATGTTAAATTACAGGGATGGGCAGCACATATTCTTGTATATTGACTGATTTAATAATCTAGAGGGTAGTTGATGTACTTAAGAGTCAACCTTGAACACAAAGCAATGGATTCCATAACCAATTGGGCTGAGAAAAAGTCAAATTAGGACTATATGGTTTCATCAATATTAATTAATCTGACCAACTATGGTGAAACGGAAAACGAGTAGAAAGGAAATAAAGAAACAAAATTATAATATAGATCACTAGAAACTCATTCTATGTATAGATGCAAATTAGTGTCTTTTAGGTGTGTTTTGGTATATGGCTCGTCGAAATATTTTGAAAAAAAGTACCTTTTTGAAAAGAAATAAATTTAATATTCTAGACTGATGATCTAATCATCCCACTCTCAAGTCTCACCCCTTTACCTATACACTTACTTTCACTATAGGAAAAAGATTTACTAGGGGCCAAGATTTAATGACGATTTTAAAATATAATCTCTAATGGTATATTTTTAGGAATGAGATTATTTTATGGTCTTCTAATGGTATATTTAAGATTATTCTTATGTGAAATAATTTTAAGACTGGTCCACTTGGGCACGTCGCCCAGATTTAATTTGCCATTAGTGGAGCTATGACAACATAATAAGGGAACCCAACAACGCATTTATTAAAAAATGAATTAAGTCTAACCGAATATATATAACAATAAGAATCAACATTATTATTAGATCTAACTCGAATCCTAAATATTAGTCATGATCAGAGGAATGTTGATACGTGGGACAAACTCATCAACACATTTTATTGTCACAAATTTGTTTTAAAGACACAATTTTCCTTGGTAAAATTAAAGAAAATGGTGTAGAAATCTTCACACCGTTGAGTGATATGATGCTACATTTTTTTTAGGTCTCGATTAGCTAATTGTTATATATGATGTTTTTCAAGGAGGAGCAAATCGTTTACTAATGCATGCATTTGTTTTGCGTTAGCTTATCGATGATAAATCATTCGTTAATTCACAATGTAGTAAGGAATTAATGGAGAAGTTAACTTACCAATGATCTCAAAGTGTGTTAAATCTTCAATCGTACTTGAGAAGTAGTTTCTTTTGGGTAAAAATTATGATAGGAAGCAGCAATATTTATAGGCAAAATTAGTTATGTGAAAAGACCAAGCTAAGACAAGTGACTTGCCATGAAAGTCATAAGTTGTTGGTTTCTAATTTATTCCCCTTTTTATCTTTTTGGTTCTTCTTTTGTTGTTTAGATAACAGTTGTCATTGTTACAAGTGTCAACTATGATGTTTGAATGCAATGGTTTTGAATTTTGTGTACGTAATGTTTTTAGGTAGAAAGGTTAAATTAATGCATCATAGTTTCCACAATTAATAACCATGCAAATGAAAATTAAACGTATGGAGTATTTGGTGTCAATAGATAAAAGAAGTTTCTATTACTACGCGATGACATTAATGCAATTATTGCAAAATTTTCTACAAATACAACTTTTTTATTGTGACAATAATATCTTCACTCTATTTTCTTTACTATCAAATTTTAGGTACCACATTATATCATTGGAGCTTGTTTCCTATATATATGAATCAAGTTTATTTACAATAATACATACAAGTATAGACAAATTTTCCTCTTAAAATTCTAATTGACCACAAACATAAAATTTTAGTCAAATTTTCACATACAAATATGTATTCTTCGTTGAAAATATAGAATTCAAATCAACAAAATATCGAAGCGTGTCAATAAATGTTAATCAATGTAAAATCAAGAAAATGTTGGACAATCAAATATCGATAGCAAATTAATTACTTGACTCAATGAATGAAGGGAGTGCCCTCCAACTTGAGCACGAAATCTTTGTTGAGTTTACAATTATCGAGAAGCAAGATCGAGATCACCCCTTTCCCACCACCATAAGCTAAGCTTACATTTTGTACTTATAAGTCAATTTCTTCTTTTTTTTAAAGGATAAAGGTGTAAGTAAAAGGATTCAAAATACAAACTGATACAAATATATGAATCCATCAGACCATTTCGTTTTATTTGTTTAACTCAATTTTTCTTAAAATATTTAACACAACTAAAGTTGACAATGGTATATTCGCAATTTCATTGAATTCAAGGGAGCTTTAAAAAAAAAAAGTGGATAAAAAAGAAGGAAAAACGGTTATGTTACAAAACAGCACCGCGTGCTTTAACATACGCAGGGTGCGTTATTTTCGGAGCTGTTGGGAATTTTTATCAGCCCAGGCATTTCGGGGTTGACACGTCATCATAGTGGACGCGTGTCAGCAATTGACTGGTTGCCGCCTTAAGTAGGATTTAAAAGGATTGTACGCTACGTCAAATACAGAAAAACCAATCTTTTAGTTAAGTTTATTTGTTATCCCTCACGTGCTTCCTAACCTTTTTGCCTCTCCCACGATTATCGTGAGATAGATAACATCCTTTATTTCTAATCAAAAATTTTGAAATTAATTTCTAATAATGGAGAAGTTTCGATAAAAACATTAATAGAAAATCAGGGTCAAATGATATGCAATAACTTACATATTATTATGTATTAACTTAAAATCGTTATAGCAATTCATAAACTTTAAATTGTATAGATAGAAATATTTTTTTAATTAAAAAGGTCTTATGCAACATGAATCCGAATTAATTGAAAGCAGTCTTAGTGCTTGGCGTTATTGTTGTATTATTAATTTGATCATTATATTATTAGACTAACCATATTTAACTTCAAATTATATGAAGTGTCAATATTAATTCATATATTGATTAAACCCATCTGAGTATTTATTGATCTAAAACTAGCAACGTATTTTATTTTTTTCCATGCATATGTTTACATCTTATTATTTTTTGTTATATATGCTCATTTGCAGCTATTTCGTAATATTTTTTTACATTTTGTTCATCTATAATATATGAGTGTTCAGAAGACACACTTTGATTTTGTTTTCTTCCCGTTTCGTATTAATTTTTTTTCTTGCGTGGGTCAAAATGAATTGGATTAATATATTGACATGTTATTGATTTACTCAAAGTTGAGCTAAAATCAATTAAAGTACGGATAGAGTTGAAATAATTATATTTTTATGAGTTAATTTTATCACCTAATTTGCACCGGAGTTTGTTTTATAATTTGGTATATTATTTTAAAACTTTATAGTTAATTTGGACTATAAATGAAGCTTTACCTTTAAGTGAAATTATGATTTGAATGACTGAATGTTTTTTAGAATTGTGATCCTCATTGAAATGATGAAACAAAGAGTAAAAATGTCTTGTAGTAATGATGGTACCAATCAATTCCATTTAAATTTAAGGGACTTGCCTAGGCTAAATATTTTTATATAATTATGACGTATGGATATCTCAACTAATTTTATGAGACATTTATAATTATTTTATCGATAACAAATACTACCATTTAGCTATTTACCAACACTTACTTCCCAATTTAGATTTTTCCTTTAGGTAGGTTCGTGAGCTAATAGATGATATACTTGCCCCTCGTTAATTAGTTGTATAAGGTTTTTAAAATCAAATCTTGATGTGCTCGTCTTAATAACCATTTTCTCACTTCATGTTATATTTAAAGGCCTTATTATTAGTTTTGATTTATGACTTTAATCGTAAGAGGAGGTGACTATTTTCGAACTTCTCTTAATTTATCAAACATGGATTGTGGTGCACTGGTGACAGTGCTTCACCCTTAACCAGATGTCTTAGATTTGAGTCCTGAAAATGGAAATTTTTTTGTTGGGAGCGTCACCACTCACCCTCGAGTGCAATTTGAATTTAGTCGGAGCTCTAATACGGACTCTGGACCGATGGGAAAACAGAAGAGCTGGTTTCGATGTACTTCAATGGTATAGAATTATCATATATATTAGTACTATGTACATTAAAATTTATGACTCTCGTGACCACTAAAGAATAATTGATTAGACAGACTAAAAGCACTACAAATTTGTTTCTATTCTCTTTAAAAAAGTTTATAATTGTAAATAGTATAATTAGGGATATGAAGTCCGTGATATGTGCAGCCAATTTTGCAACCTTAGAATTGCCTGTTTTTTAGTCGGTGTCAAGATTCTCCCACACTTATTCCTTTTAAATAATCCACTTATTACCTTTAAATCCCTACTCACGGGATGTTTAATTCATTAGTATAGAGTAATTTTTCAAAAAGAAATTAGATGAATCCTTCTATTGAGACTCGTCTCGATCGTAAGGTCACTAAAGCAATCACTTGAGGCTTTAAATTGTATAGGACTTTAGTTTTTTTAAAGATCAAATATATAAAAAAAAATTTGAATATAATAAAATTTACTTTATTTAATGTGGAGGTAGTAATAACTGAGAAATGGTGTTAAGTAAATTGTACAACTAATACATAGTATGATCACTCAACTGATAGTTATTTTCATTGAAAGTTACTCAACTTTTATTTATAACCTCAAGGTCATTCAACTAGAGATTTTTCTCACCTAACTTAAAATATAAATAGACTTTAGGCCTCAAACTTGTTGAGACATTCTATAGAAAAAAGTTTAGAGTTTTCTTTTTAAGTAACTTCAAAGGTTCTTTGTCTTATATTTCTCATATTTGATTGTCCAAAAATTTTAAAAATTATTCGATAGAAAATAGTTTCTTAAGAATGAAGAAAATGACTTTCCTAATGGAAATATGAAAAACAAGTTTCACGTATTCCACATTGATTGTGTCTTTCTCACCATCCAACACACCTGATCATCTCACTCCACCCCCTAGCCTTCACTCCCACCATCCAACCCCCAACTTTCACATTATTTATCTAAATTATACTCAAATATTTTTTACTCACGTATCTAACACATATATATAAATAAAAAAATAATTTATTTTTCTATTGTACCGAGTACATCCTTAATCCAAGAATGTAACTGTACGTTCTTATCTTGTACGTACTAAAATCATTATATTATCCTACAACATATCATTTGGAACTGCATGTGAAATGTCATTAACCAACATTACAAAAAAAATAAAAAATCATCAACTAGCCAAGGTCTTCATAATAATCCTCTATATAAGCCCTTAAACACTTTCACAAAAACCACACCACCAAAAAAAAAAAAGACAAAAAAATTGAAATCGATCGATCGATCAATATGGAAGCAAAGCAAAACTTGGTCATATTATTTGCAACATTGGTTATAGTTGCAGCCATTGGAATTGAAATGGCCAGTGCAGATTCCTTGTGTGGTTTAACAATAAATGATTTAATGACATGTAAGTCAGCAGTATCTGGGCCTAAACCATTGCCACCATCTGATAAATGTTGTGCTGCTTTAACCAAAGCAGATTTGCCTTGCCTTTGCACTTTCAAGAATAGTCCAATGTTGTCTAATTTCAAGATTAATTCAACTCTTGCTATGGATCTTCCATCTAAATGCAAACTTGATTCACCTAATTGCTCCGCTTAATTATTAAGGTGGATTCAAGATTTGAAGATTCGTACTGATGATCACGTACCCCTTAATGAGTTTTAAATTGTTGTTGTTTGAATATTTTAGTGTTTGGTTCCTGTAGTACTTATGTGTTTTGTTTTATTGTTTTACTTTTATGGCAAGAGTTTATGTTGATCAACTTTGTGTGGTTGATCTAATTAGTTATTTTAATAAGTTTGACGTTTTGTTTGTTGAGGTGATATAGTTATTTATCTAATGTGTTGGAGTTTTCTTAAGTTTGTATTCTATAATATGCTTCAAAAAACTGTGAAAATTCGTAAGAAACTTATTTTCCTATAAATTTCATATTAATTCTCAGGAAAATTCAGATGAAATTCACAGTTCTCTGGTATATAATTGATTGACTCAAAACGAATGACACAATACATTATTGGATTATTAAAACATATCAAACTATTAGGGTTATTTATGGGTAGCTGAAAATCGAATCAAATAAGAAAAAAAAAAGAAATTATTTAGTTTGATTTGATTTTGGTTGTTCATTTTAGAAATTGATAAAAAATGATTTGCTTTTATAGAAAATGATAATTGCATCAAAACGACAGGGATAGTAGCCTACGAAATCATTACTAAAAGTTGAGGTAAACATCAAGCGTTTGTAGTCCAACGGTTAGGATAATTGCCTTCCAAGCAATAGACCCGGGTTCGACTCCCGGCAGACGCAATTCGTTTTTGTTATTATTTTTGTCCTTCTTGTGATGTGAGATACTTCTTCCTTCTGTTTTATTGTATTTCCGTCAAAGTAAAGTATTGGGTGAATTAATTAGTGCAGTTATTTATTATCTCAATTCATCTAAATTCGTTCAGATTCAAATTAAACTTTGATTTGCCGGATCTGATTGGAACAATGTTCTACCTAATCCATCCAATTTTGATCAATTAGAATACCTTTTTTTTCGTTACTATCAAGTATCAATATTATAATGCAAAGTCAAAAACTAATTTTAAGAATACTATGATATGTGCTTCTTAATTAGTTAGATAACTTTGAAATATTAATCTACACGTGTCTAAAAAACGCTAGGTTTGAGTACTCATTTATATTTTGAACTCAAAGGAATTATTATATAAGTAAACTGTTAATTAGAATGTGTACGAAGATAAAAAGCTTTATCAATTTCAAATACTATTGTATCTTTAATTTATTAGCTAAACTATGACCCATTTTGTATTCAGAAAAGTTTTTGTTATGTTCTGTTTGAGTATTCGATTAGAGCTAAGGTTGCTAGGTTTCACGAAGCTACTATCAAAGATTTTGTTGTGTTTTGTTCGAGTTCGCTTGCTAATCATATCTAATATATAATGATATTTCATTTATATCAATTAATATAGATGAATCAAATAAAAAAATATTTTTAATTCATATACGAGCTTCTTAAGTATTAATAAAGGAGGGTCACCAAAAATAATTATTGCGCTACAAAAAATCTCTCTCTACCAGTAGTTCTGGAACCTCAATACCCTTTGAAAAGAGCTTGAGGCACCTCATTACTGAATTGGTTAACGAAAGATAATGACAAATTAAATTGAATAAGTTGAGGGTATCTTAGTCATTTACAATTTTTTTTTTTTGGATGAATCCATTTTAATCCACTTTGACCCAATTTATATTTAATTTAGCCCAGTCCTTATTAGAAGTGAGTATGTCAATAGTGAAATAGTTGAAACAGTGGGAGCAGTAAGTGAATTTGAACAAATTTAAGGGGTCAAAAGAGTAATAAACATAGGGTTACGGTTCACATTGATCACTATATAAACCCTCGCCTCACACGCCAGTAGAACTCGTCGCCACCAGCCTGCTAGGGTTTCATCTTCTTCTCTTAATATTTTTCGTTGTTAAAATATGTTTTGTTTTGGTTGTCAATCTGTGTGTTAATGGCCTTCATAATCCCAAATAAGCTGAGTTAATTCAAAGTGCTTATTTGATTCATGGGAGGCCTAAATCAATTGGAGGTTTCGCTGATAATGCCTTTTCTATATTTTCAAGGAGGCGTTTACTAGTAACTATCCATACATATTTTTTATTTTTTTTCTGAATCTCAGAGATTGTTTCTCTTTAGTTAAAAAACTGTACTAAACACAGCATTTTTTCTGGAATCTGGATAAATTGATTCACTTAAAATTTACTATAACAGACGATCTAGCCTTCCTTAGGTACGGATTTCAATTATTTTTTATATCAAAATGACTCGCAACAATTAGTTTTAAGTTTGAGTAATTTTATATCAAGAAAAAATAGTTTGATTTGTATAAATTACATGACCTCTGTTAAATCAACCTGGTTGTCAATCTTAATATAAATTGAAAGGAACGAGAGCTACTTATATTTATAAAAAATAGTGATATTTGAATTTGAATTTTTTGCTTTTATCTAAATTGTAATTCGATCTTTGGAATATGTACATTTAAATTACGAAATATTAATGGAATATTTAAAATAATTTCTGTATAAGAATATTTGAATATTAACAATATATTAATATTTTATTTTCTTTGTAATTTAGTTCTTAAAAGCACTTATAATAACAAAAAAAGTATATTAGTCGAGTACAATTAGGTATCCAATACTCTTTTCAAATGAATTCGTCATATATAATTTGTTTTTTTTACCATTAAAAATTTATTTTACAAGAGTTAATACTTAATATTAATTAATAGAAATAATATTATAAATTTTATATATCAATAATTAGTTTTAAATAAATATAATAATTCAAACAACGACAGAAAAATATTAGCTGATGTCTAATGTGGTGGATATTGATCTTTAATTCATCAAAGTAAAAGTTTAACTTTATCAAACTTTGTAACTATCTAACACTGACTATGTAATTCATCAAGCTGTATTAAATTCTAAAAAATTAAAATTAATTATTTAAAACATAAAGTTTGTATTGGATAAATAAAGACCTTTATAAATGCTATAAAATTAAAATTCAAGATATTTATCGTTTTTTAAAATGTATTAATTAATTAATAAACATAAGTTCTTAAATAATATTATAAAATAAATGAATTTATATATTTTAAATTAGTATACTTTAATTAAATTAATCAAAAAAATAAAATTTGAGATTTATATGAATATTATGAAATGTATATTCCATGAAAAGATTAATATTATTAATACAATATTATATAATTATTAAAATAATTTGATAAATGACTTTCAATGAGAAATATCAAGTGAATATTACTATAACCAATAAAACATAAAATATAACAGAGTTCTAATGTCTAAACAAAAAAATTAAGACAATACTTTTTTTTGGGGGTACAAATACAATACTCTTATTTCATATTTCAATATAACACACATAAATATGGCGTAAAAAAAAAACATAAATCTATAACCTTATTCAACAATAATTGTACATCAATATAGAAATGAGAAAACTAACAAAATTATGCTAGTGAAAACACAAACACAAAATTAAAAATCTAGATAATATGAAAAAATTATATGGAATCATGTGAAATAAAGATTGAGAATGAGAATGAAAAATTTTTTTTAGAAAAGAAAATACTAGAAATAAAAATAAAAGGAATTTATGACAATAAAATTAAAACTAAAATAAGAATAAAATTAGAAATGAAATACAGAAATTACAAAATAATCATATTACCATTACAATTATGTAATTATCAACAATTTATCGCTCTAGAATGGAAAGAGGGTAATTATTCATGTCAATATCAATTACTTGCTTATGAAATAATTATTAGACATACGATAAAAATTTCATTCAATTAATAGTTAATTAATTAATAATATCTCTAAGATAATAATTCGATCTCAACTTCGTCAATTAAAAAAATCACTCACATCGATAATATAAGATATTTTCAGAGGACCCCTATAAATATATGGTCCATTATAATAATAAATTAATAAGTCTTTAAAAGTACAAATATTTCTAAGACAATTTCATGGAATATAATTCTATTATGTTTTTTTTTTGGTTAAAATTTAAACCTAGTTCAAGCTTATCTCTAACTTTTCTTATTGCATCAAAAAATTTTAATGTTGTCTTTTCTAATTGCATCATAAAATTGTGAATAGTTCTAGATGTAATTGATTCTAAAAGTATTTCTTCCGTTTAAAAAAGAATGACCTTATTTCCTTTTTAGTATGTTTAAAAAAGAATAACCTTTTTCTTTTTTTGGTAACAACTTTCGACGTGGCATGTTTAAGGCCACAAGATCAAAGGACAATTTTGTACATTTGACATAACTTTAATTTAGGATCACATGATTTAAAAGTCTTCTTTATACTCTTAAACTCCGTGTCAAGTCAAACTAGGTCATTCTTTGTGAAACGAGGAAGTATATCTTCTTCAACTTTATCATCAACATTGTTTTTCTAATGATATCCACAATTTCTTATAAACTCTGAACCTTGAACATGTATATTTTTCACTCATTCAATATGTTATTAACATCCATTTTATTTCGATAACCGAGATCAGTAATCATGATCTCGAATTCATGAATGGTGTTTATGCAAGTGAGTTTTTTAAAATTATTTGAGATTTCATTTCTAAATAATTTTTCGATGTCGAAACACTCTTTAAATTAATAAATATTAATTTATTGATTGAATGATATTTTTATAAAAATAATAATATTTATGATCTTATCTATATTAGTTTAGAGAGATATTACTGTATTAGGATGTAGTTATTCCCTGCACCAAATTCAATTAAAATAAATAAGTTTTATCTTTCGTAACGCGCTCTAAAAAAAAAGCAATCGACTCAATTTCATTCTATTTTCCGTGTATTAATTATTAACATCTATAAATAGACCCCACCTGCGATTATAGAAAGGGAAAATTTCACCACCATAGCCGACCCAACCCGCCTATCTTTTACGCTACCGGCGCTGCTCCTAACTTTCCGGGTGACGATTCCGATCAAAACTTTTATGAACGCTTCTACTCTTTCATAAGATTTCGCCACTCTTATCTTAGGAAAATTTGACAACTTGTTGTCTTTTTAACTTGTTAGAATTCTTAATTTTGAAAAATAATCAAGAACTTGTTGAAGTTACTACATTGGGATTCTTGGTTTAAGAAAAATCAAGTTTCTTTAAGTTACTACAATCGGAATTCTTGATTTAAGAAAAAATCAAAGAACTTGTTGTCTTCTTGATGTCGCTATGTTTCATTTTTTTTTTTAATGATTCTACTAGTTACTGAGTGTGTGTTTCTTGAAGGCCTCACTCAAACAACTCAATTTTTTTTTTGGTAATTTCAATGAAGGCCCTCAATGGAATTTTCATTTACATGGTCTAGACTTCTTGACTTCGATTGTTTCTTGAATATAGAAAATTGGGCCAGGTAAGAGAATGGGGAGTATATTGTTTATCTTTTCTGATTTTGTTAATGTTTTGAGGATCAGTAGAGTAGAGTTGGACTGCTGTAGTTAAGTGACTAACAATGGCAAGTCGGATTGATGTGGTAACTTGGAATGATTGTTGTAGTCTATAGGATTGCATGCATTACTCAACTGATAGGCAGTTTGACAGTTTGTGTTCATTAGCACAAAATACATTTTGGTTTTGCTTTTATTCTAAGTGTTCTCGTACATCACTTTCCTGGTGATTCATTTGCAATAGAATACTTTCTTTATCTGTACCACCTTCCCAAAAGAAGGGGAGGGGGGATGAAATATATTTTTTGTTGATCACTATTGTATATAAAGATGTTCTGATTATTTATTCTAGATGAAGTTGAGCTGGAACAAACATATTGGTGCTTAGGTACTTTTAGCCCAGCTTATGGAGACAGTACATGTGCCTGTTTCTTTCATCTTTTGTTCTGTTTCCTTTTTATCTGGCCATTCTAACGATGGTGTCATATGTTTCCTTTACACCAGCCACATCAAAATACATCTGTTCAGATGATATGCATGCTTTCCTAAGGAGAGGTTCTGAGCTCTATTTTTGACGTTTCTTTGGTTTTGATATTATTTGTACATGTGCGTGCCTTTTGTCCATTCCACATTCCCTTCCCTGTAGGCTACAGGCCCCACCTGCCTCCCTAAAAGAAGAGGGGGTTGGGGTTGGGGGGAAACAAATTGTGGAGGGTTGGTTAGTGGAAGAGAGAGTTACTTATGCATCAGATGGTGCAAATCATTGAAGTGTTATGCCATCCTGTAGTTTTTCACTTTCTTTTCTCTTAAGCTACTTTTGGAAAACCTAGAGGCCAGATAGAGTAATGTTTCAAGTAATGTTTTACCCACAGAGGCTGATTTCCTGTTAAACGTGAAGTTGTTGTGACACATAATTCGGAAACATGGAACATAATCTCTTGGTAGCGACATATAGTTTTGGAAACATGGAACATAATCTCTTGGTAGCGACATATAGTTTTGGAAACATGGAACATAATCTTTTGTTTGATTCTAGCATTTATCTATATTTAATATTACACTAATTGTAATGTTCTACAGCATTCTGCAGATGAGTAATTCCTTTTGGAAGAACTGCGTGAGAAGGTAATGATTGTCTAAATGCTCATTGATGTGTTATTTCAACTTGGAGTCTGTAACAACAACAACTACATACCCAGTGAAATCCCGCATGTACTTGGAGTCTGTACTTGTTGAATTATCAAGTCCTATCTGGACAAATGAGGACATCAACTTATCCTGATTTCGAGCAAGAATTGGTAAATTGATTTTGATAAATAGGTAATATTGAATTTGAGTTTTGTGGGGATCTTTATAATAGGTAACATTGATTTTAAGTCTTCGACTATGCTTTTGCAGGTCGTTCCTGAAACTGGTTACCAATTACTACACAACTGTGCCGACCAAATTCAAAACTGGGGTTGGATGTACAACATTCATTCACAAGCTTCAAGATCATTTACTTGGTAAGTTACTATCTTTAATTAGATTTTCATTACACAACCACTCTGTGAAACTTAATAAAATTGCCGTTTACCAGAATCCATTGCACTAAATTTTGCAACATTCATTAAAGTTGAACCTAACACCTAGCATTATCTAATATTGGACACCAGAAAAGCACAAAGTTAAGTAGCCGCCTTAGTTTTCTTATAGCGAAAACATAAGAAACTGAATACCACCGGATGATCTGTCTAGAGAAGTTCCAGTAGTTGGAAGCTTACCAGGAAAGTTAATGTTTGCTGTCAGAAAAATGACCACTTCTCTACAGGAATAATCACCAACAAGAGGCACAATGTTGTGGGAACTCTCTTCGGAAAGGGGCGCAACCTGACCAGACGATCATCTGAAAAGAGTCACGCCTCTGTTAGAAAGTTATAGGAAAGAGGCGTGACTCTGTTAGAATGGTTGTCGTAGAGAGGCATGACATTGCTAGAACTATCATTGGAAAGAGGTCTTCTCGACCAGCTTCCTAAAAGAGGTATGTTCTCTCTGGAATGACCACGAGAGAGAGATGTGATACTGAAGAGAGAAGGGCACCGATAGTACAGGCTGCTGGTCTTTGGTAGGTAGGGTGGGTTGCTGGAGAGAAGTAACGCTAGTTGCCGGTATTGGCTAAGACTAACTTCCAGTAGGTCTAACCTGTATGAGATACAATCCACATCTTAGAGGAACTAGCTTTATTTGAACACTTTAAGACTACTCTTAAGTTCTAGCAGTTCTATAAATACTAGAAATTATTAATTAGAATCTGGTGATTAAGGAATAACTAGAATAGGCTCCGAGGCGGTGACAAAATTTTCTTATTTTTCTTTGATGATTGGAGGAAGTGGGAGCACATGTAAGCTGAGGACTGCGTTTGGTTCCTCTTAGTTTTCGACTGCAGACCATGGACTAGATCAAACTTGAGAACTGTTGCACTTTTCTGGATTACTGAATTTTGTTTTAACTGATTACATTGTCTGATTATGTAGATATCTTGCTATGAACTGGATAGGAAGCTATTGACTTCAATGTCATCTTATTTGTTAGAAATGCTGGTCATCACCAGCTCAGAACTTCTACTTTGTGTACCATATGTAGGTTAAGAGAGGTTTGACTTATCACCACAAAAAGGGTAATAGCTAAGAAGTGTGTGTGGTTCTTGTTTGTCTATTAGAACATGCCACTTCATTTTTGTTCCATGCTATATGTGCAATCGACTTGCAAGAATTGATGTGCAGCATTTAACTCCTTCTGTTGGAACCATTGATACTGAATTTGTTTATCTGATAAAGCTATTTTGATGCGTTTTCAAGAATTTGTTATGGTGACTAGTTGGTTCTTAATGGTACTTGTAGGATTGGCGCTCCATCTTCTCTTTATTGAGGATACTGTCATGAATGTTTGGACTGGAAGTAACTCTGTCGGTGAGAGCAACTCCACATTTCCTTTCCTGTAGGCTGCAGCCCCTCACCGTCTTCGTTGAGAGGGGGGGGGGGGGGGCACTGTGGAAGGTTAGTGGAAGAGAGAGTATTACCCATCAGATGGTACAAAGCATTTCAGTGTTATGACATTGTGTAGTTTAGTTATTTTCTTTTCTCTTAAGCTACTTTTAGAAAACCTAGATAAGAATATAGTTGTTGAAGTATCCGCCTCATCTATTGTTATCCCATTCCCTGCTCCGTTTTTCAGATATACTTGTGAATTATGAGATCAAGAAAAAGAAGTGTGGGGCCCAGAGTTGCAAAGTCACACTTGAACTTCCATCCCCACAGCCAAAGAAACTGATTGGAGAGTGCACTGTTAGGAGAGAGATTCGATTTTCACAGAATATTCTGTTGGGAAGTGCTTCTGAAAAGCTTGATACCGACTCCAGATTCCTCTGTCAGACCTAAATTTCAAGTCGGTCAATTGCTGGATCTCTTGCTCATTGCACAGTTGGTGTAAACTGGAAATCCAGAAACTCAGAGCAACCCCTTTCATCCAATGCCAGGTAATTTGTCCTTGGCTGCTTGTTTGTGTTAATAATCAACAATGTTATAAAATGTGTGTAACTAATTAATGTTCGTTTCCACCGTGCAGAATCTAGAACTGTAAGGAGACTGCAGCATTCTTCAAAAGCTATCTGCTCAGAGCTTCCACAGCAGTCGTCCCATAAGTGTGATCAATCTTCCACCCAAAGTTGTGGTGACAGTGTATTCTCTGATGAAAGGTAATGTTATCAAACTTCTTGGGAGGGTTAGGTCTCTTTCTGATATTATCTCAAATATGTTAGTAACTTACACAGCCTGATGTTTCTCTCTTCAGGCCAAGTGTGAAAATGAAACTTGTTAACATCTGGAATAGCAAATTACAAACTTAAGGGGTGTGCGCAAGTACACACTATGGAGAGTCAAAAAAGGTAAACATCTATACTTTTGATGTTTGTTATTCTTATAAGTTGTGTACTCCGAGTTTGAACTTTAATCTAGTTTCCACTTTCCACCAAGTATCTGTTGCTATAGGCTTTGGGACCTGCTATGTCAAGGTGGATGACAAAGGTAAGTATTCGTTTCTTTGACATTAGTCTAATGCATTTTGATATGCAGAAAGTTTGCTGAATTTTGTTATTTTATTTCATCACCTGAAGTCATAGTTTTTTCTTTGAAGGATCTGGAGTCTCACGAGATGGACTGGTGCTGATGGGAGAAAGATATGGTAAATCTTTTTGCAAAAAATTGAACTGACATCATCTTTTCTATTGCATTGCTGCTGCTGTACATAATTTATTTTGCCTGGCAACTAGGATGTTCATAACTTTGAATGGTTGTTGTAGTCTATAGGATTGCATGCATTACTCTACTGCTATAGGATTGCATGCATTACTCTACTGCTATAGGATTGCATGCATTACTAGACTGATAGGCTCTTTGACAGTTTGTGTTCATTAGTGTCTTTTTACAGATGTCCTTTTATTTATTATTTTATGTTTTTTACTTGTAATTGGGAAAAGTGGTAAGTCTGTACACACCACAAAATATTGATGCTTACACTTTGGTTTTGCGTTTATTATAAGATGTTCATGTACATCGCTAAGCTAGTTCTCAATCAAAATATTTAGTTACTCGCACGACCTGTTGTTTCTTTCTTCAGGCCAAGTGTGAAAATGAATCTTCTTAACATCTGAAATAGCAATTTACAAGGTCAAGAGGAGTGCACAAGTACACACGATGGGGAGTCAAAAGAAGGTAAACCATCTCTGCCTTTTGTTGTGCTTCCTTCTCATCGCCATTTTGACTATGGTTTCGTATGCTTGCTTTACAACAACGACAACAAAATACTTCCATTCAGATGATATGCATGCTCTCCCAGCAAGCTTTGGCCTTAAAGGAGAGACTCTGAGCTCTATTTATGATGTTTCTTTGTTGGAATTGTTACCAAAATTCACGGGAGGCCATTAGGATATGTATCAAACTACTATAGATCTAAAGGTAGAATTTCCCTTTTCTCCATTTCCTTTAGGATAAAGTTCTCTTTTGCAGAGAGGAAGTTTTGGTGTCATTCGAATTGATGAAGGTCATATATCCTTTTTTGTCCCTCTTAGCGATGTGTTTATGCATGATATGTTAATTTGTCTTTGCTGATGTTCAGGACAAGTGGAGAACCTGAGTGTGATGGCAAATGACTGTGGTTCTAGAGAGAAAGCAAGGTCCGCTCTCAAAAGATTGAATCAAGCCCGTAAACAGGATGAGAGGTCTTTATCTATCTCCACTGAGGCTAAAAATGATGAGGAAATGCTTGAAGCAAGGCTAGCTACAACTTCTAGTGAAACTCCACAGATTCGTGGGTCAAAAAGATCTATCATAAGGTTAAACCTTGCTCATTATTTGTTACAATATGACTCAAGTTGTAGCCTTATAGATTTGCTTCTGCTCGCGGATTTAGTTAAATGTTGTCTTCTGCATGATCTCATACTTCTACAGTTCTAATTATTTTCACATTCTACCCATGTTATTTCCAAGTAATAATTCGTGTTTTGTTTTTAGCATTCTGACTATGGTAGATGGATAAAAGTTGTCCTAGCCTTATCATAAGTTCGTTATGTTCCAGTTTTTGGTCTTACTCTTTGCTGGAAGGACGACTATCTCTTAAGTGTTGCTGCTTTACTACTATTATAGAATGGATAATCTTATAATGGAGGCTATAAGCAACTTGAAGGAGCCAGGTAGTTCCAACCAGACTACTATAGCAACGTACATAGAGGTACTCATCTTCTTGTTGAGCTTGATGTCCGAAAAGTAAGAAAATTTAGAGCAGTACTGCTTAGTTAAATTGCACTATATTCTGTCTTATGGCCTCTTTACACATTTTGGAATTTTGAAGTCTTGCTTGTCGTGCAGAAGCTGCAATGAAAGCACTACAAGGGAGAAGCACCCTAACGATGGTAAAATACTTGCACAATATCAGGTCAGTTACTTGGTTTTTCTTGATTGCGTTTTGGTTGTACTAGAAAAAATAGTTATTTTTTTCGTTTAATTAAAAACCGACTAAATTGATCTGGCAGGAGGGGTCTATTGCTTAAAAGGCAATTATCCTAACCGTAGAACTACAAACACTTGCCTATTGTACATTCTCAAGGCATAAATATTATCTGTACTATCTAAAGACTACTCTTCCAACCTATTCATTATGAATCTTCACGTATTTGTGTCAAGTTTTACATTTGAAAAAAGAAATTGAAATCACAATTTGGGATTCCAAATTATGATTTTTCTTTTTGTTGAGAATTTCAAATTTCAAATTATGATCTCAAATCACAGTTAAATATAAAGTGACAAACTTTAAGTAACTTATTAACTCTATATTCTATATGACAGAATAAGAAATAAATTTATAAATTTCAATCAACAAGCCCATACTGGAAAAGAAAGAAACTTAAAAGGCTAAGCAATATATAAGCTTTTGAAGTACAATTGGTCCTTAAGACACACTCTGTTTTGATCATTGTTACCCATTGTTTCATAATGTATTGTATTGTATTGTAGTCTATTGTATTGTATTGTATGGTAGATACAATGTTTGGCTAGAGTGTATTGTTTGTTGTTGTTTAATAACATTTTAATTGTTTGGTTTGATTATATCGTACTGTATTGTAATTTATAAATTTATTAAAATATCCTTAATCATTCTAGGGTAGGAGGTTTGACTAGATTTAAATAATTAAGGTAAAGGGTAAAATAGTATTTTGAAATATTATGTAAAGATATAATTTGAAAAAGAAATTAAGTATCAATGAGAATACACCAAATCGATCGTTCCATAAAATAGGGGTTTTCATTGTTACGTAACAACGAAATTTAACAATACAGTACAATACATTTTAAGTAACAATCAAAACAAACATTGTAGGTATAATAACGATACAATACAATACAATGGATAACAATGATCCAAACGTAGAGACTAATTTATTCACTTCAACGAAAGAAAGAAAGAAAACTACTACAATACATAAGAGATGGTAGAGAAATCAATTCCCCGTCAGTTCACAACGGATCCAAACACGATTTAAAAGCTCTTTCTGTTGTGTTTTATCCGTACAGTCGTCTTTCAATACTTTGAAGGCAACATCTTCCAAAGAGTAGTATGTATAGTCGTTACTAGAGTTAAAAGTGGGGAAGAAAACTGCATTATCCACATTTATGTTCATGCCACAAATAGCAACAGACGAGGCTTCGCTAGTGAAAAAAAGCCAATGTTTGACTTGTTTTACTAATCTGACTATTAGATTCCGTCCAGAGCCTAGTTCATAAACATGAACGTGATGTTGTGGTGTCACAACCACGGAATGTAGCACATTTTGATCCTGTTGAACTAAAAACAAACGGCAAGAACCAGAAATAGGAGGTGAATACTGTTGAGAAAGTTCATGGATAACCCAGTAAGGGGTTCCGTCTTGAAAGAAGCCAAATACACCAACATCACCGTGTTGGCCTATGACATAAAATTCTTCACCAAAGTAGACCGGACTAGAACATGAAAGTAGGAAAGACAGCTGATTGTACATTGTGATGCTAGTCCATTTATCATCCCCTTGTCTCAAATATGAAATCCTAACTTGAAAAAAGTTTAAGAAAGCTATACCAAAAATTATCCAGGAAGAAGAATTAGTTGGAGAAGCTGAGAATGACATAGTGTCGCAGAAATAGTTGTCTGTTTTTTGCGGGAGATAGATTATTTGATTCCCAAAAGGCGAAGGCAAAAGTAAGAAGAGAGACTTTCCTCTAGACACAAGAAGCCATCCATCTTTTGCATACCGAATTTCACAGCCTACTAAATCGTTGTTGGTCATATAACAATTGAAATTTCTAAAGGGATTGTAGAAGGTGCACAAACCATCCTTTTGGTTTAGAGATAGAAGCCACATAGAGTCTTGATCATAACAAAGAGCAGCATGATCATGATCAACCACTTTCCAACGTAATGGAGGAACAACGGATCTCCATAATTTACACACCAAACGAAAACTCATGTATGCTTCTTGATAAAGTAGATAACGAGAAATTTGCCTTTGTAGGTCTAGAGAAAGATGGATGCAAATGTTGCTGTCTACAGACACGGAAGGAGGACACTTTTTCAACTTGTCGCCTCCGGTACTAGTGTTATGTGGAACATTGGTCCCTCCTGACCTAAATAAGTCAAAATAAATCAAATGTTATGAACAATATTCATAAACATATATGATAGACAGAAATATCTAAATTAGTTACCTGATGAATAGAGGAACTGAATTGTGAGGGACTGAGACACGAAATTGCTTAGTGGTTGACAAGGTTTGATCGCCAATGTGGAAGGCATATAAATTGCGGTTATGTGTGAAATAGACATGGTTTTTTTCTTGAGGTAGAGATGAAGAAGTTGCAGCAGAGGATTTTTTACATAGAAAAATAATAAATCCGTCCCAATTGTATACTCTGTTGAATTGATTTGTTTCAAAGTCAGCCTCCCAAACTTCAACGACGGAAGGTGATCCGAATTTTCGTTGAACTAGAAACAATTTGTCTTGCCACGTTACCAAGTGTCTGTGTCGATACAGAGCAGTCGCATCTGTTGGTGCCCTGAATTTGATAGGTAACAGACTAGTAGTTATTTCGGGGATCATTTGTATTATGCCTAGTTTTCCTTTCTGGAACAGAGCACATATTTTCTCACCATTACAGAAGGCGACTGCGTCAACCAACATGTGATTTTTATAAAGTCTTACCTTTACCCACTTTTGATAAGGAGGACCACAAATAAAACAGTACGGCTCTTCACTGAAGAAGAGGGAGACGTTGCATAAGTATTCATCCTTGTTGAGAAAATATTCATGCGTTGAAGGGGAAACAACACAATTGATCAGCGTATCTGTCCATTCATTGTAGTAGTAATGGGAATAAGGGAGCTTGATTTTGGTATGGTATTTGAAGTGCCAAACAAAACACTCCCTCCGGTCAATGAAAAAACCCCAATCGTCCAAACGAGCCCAGCAATATCTGCCCTTCTTGTTAACATCAATTTTTTCCTTGGAAGTGATTGATGAATAGTAGTTCATCTCCATGACCATGTTTTATTCAGACTTTGGGTCGTAATAACCCAATTTTTACATCCCCCTCTTTATATAATGACTCATTAGCTTTAAGGAAACCTATGCATGTTTAGCCAAAAAAGAGAAAAGCATTTTTTTACTTTAATTAGGATTCCTACTACATATTTACTTTCTTTTTTTGCCAAATATAATGACACTTCTTCAGGCACGGCAGTACTTGTTTTGCCAAAAATAATTTCTTCCTATTTAAATTAGGGATAATTGTATATAATAGCAAACTAATAACTTAAAATAAATGGAGTAGCTAGGGTTTGATTTAATTGTGTTCCATAGCAAACGTTTGCAAAAAATTGCCAGGCGCCTCTCTCCCAAATATCTCGCTCGCCACTCTCCTCCAATCTCTCGCTCGCTTCCTCACTTTTTATACAAACACAAGTGTATAAAAATTGTTTCTAATTGTATAAAGCAGAGAAAATTATATAAATACATATATTTTTGTTCCCCTCTCTCCCCTCTTTCAGATCTCGCTCGCCACTCTCGCCTTTCTCACTTATACAAACAGAAGCGAAATGTATAAATTGCGTTTCTGTTTGTATAAAGCGTGAGAAAATTGTATATACACATGCAAGTACATATATTTTCGTCCTATATACTTATAATTATACAATAAAAATACTCCCCTTCCCAATTTCTTTTGTCTTTCTCTCTTTCTCGTTTTATACAAATTTCAAATTTTATCTAATTTCTCTCTTTCTCGTTTTATACAATTCGATTCAATTGTATATTCCCTGCCAAGTCTCTTTTGTCTTTCTCTCTTTCTCATTTTATACAAATTCAAATTGTATATAATCGTTCTATACACTTATAATAATACAATTCGTTTTATACACTTCGTTTTTATACAAGTCTCTGTTCAAGTGTCTTTCTCTTTCTCGTTTTATACACTTTGTTTTATACAATTCGCTTTAACTGTATATGTATAGCGAATTATACAGTTTCTATGTTTGCTATGGAGCGCATTAAGCAAATTTTGCTATAGTATACAAATATGAATTTTTTATTTGCTATATGTGAAAGTTGCCCTTTAAATTATGTTTATGTTTTATCTTTAACTTATATATATGTATAAAATAATTATCTGAACTTTATCGGTTCATTTTAACATGTTGTCACAAGTAATTTGCATTGTTCTTTTATGTTATAACACTACTCGTTTAATGACGGATTATCACAAAAATACTATTATTAGTTATGAAGTTAATCGTTAATTCTAGTTTTTTTTATGTTCTATATCACTTTCTATGAATGATTACATGTAAATGATTAAACCTAACATTCTTTAAGCACCTGGTAGACTAACATTTCAAGATATTCGTGTTTTTGCAATTCAAGTTTAAAGAGTTTAGTAACTTTTCGTTAATTATTATGCTCATAGTATGCTATACTAATAGAAAACGAGAGATTTGTAAGTTAATGACATTTCACATCACAAATGTCAAATTGTGGTGAAAGGATGAAACCATCGAAGCATGAGTGACGTCTCGAAATAACCTTCTGCATTTGTAGTTGAGAAGCATTATAACCAACATCCAAACATTCGAGCATGCAGTAAACCATATTATCATAGATCATAAAGATATCATAGTGTTCGAGCCTATCTTACCAACAAGTTTGATGTCAGTATTGCCCACTAGCCATTGTGTGCTCCATCCTTCATGAATCCGACTTATCTTGTATCAAATGCCTTTTTCCACATAAAACGCCGGAATGTCAATATACTTTAATAAGTGTTGCTGCCTTTTACCACGTAAGACGCCTGAATGTCAATTTATTTTAATAAGTGTTGCTTCAGGAACCTGATAGCGTTTATCCTTCTTTCTATACCGAGTGATTATATATACACCAAAATATTTTTTAATTTTGTGCTTTTAAACATTTCATGTGGAAGTTAAATTTAAAAATTGATTTATAAAAAAGAAACATTATTTAATGTTTCAAAATAAATTAAATTCTTTATTATTATTATTATTATTATTGTTGAAAAAAGCTTAAGATAAAGGCCTAAGACATATACCTCAATTTTTAAGTCACTGAGCCACCTCTGGACCGCAAAATTAGACAATACGGATCTTCTTAAAGAAAACGGTGACGTTGCATAAGTATTCATCGTCGTCGGAAAAATATTCATGTGTTGAAGGGGAAACAACACACTTGAGCAACTTTCTTGTCCATTCACCAGTTTTTGGATGGTATTTGAAGTGCCAAACAAAACATCCCCACATGTCAATGAAAAAAACCCAATCGTCCCAACGAGCCAAAGCACTATCTCCCCTTCTTGTTAACATCAATTTGATCCTTGGAAGTGATTGATGACAATAATTTTTTGTCATGCTCTTAAGCCACGACTGAAATTGATGAAAGAAACGGGAGCAACTTGCCAAAACAAAAAATTCCTTGGGAATTGTATGCATAAAATTATTACTCTCACCATTATTTAAAAAAAAAAAAAAAAAAAAAAACTAAAGCAGCAATAAGAGCACAGGCGTCGATGGCTTTCATAAGTTCTAATTTATTTATACTTTATAGTACATCAAATTCCATCCTCCCCTTCCCCAAACCCATCTAAGATCAAATTAATAAATGATAAAAACATGACTTTCTAAGGACACACAGATATTGATACATTCGTTTAGTAAATGATTTTAGGAATGGACAAAAATTACAATTCTACTATATGGAAGATCTTGAGTTTACTAATGTGATATATTTTTGAAGGGCATCCACACCTTTGCCGTTCTCACCCCAAACGGAACTCAAGGTAATTTTTAAGTAAAGTGAAAAGTACAAAAGGTAAATTGATACCTTATCATCCGGTTCACTTTGGAACTTTGTTGAAGGCAAAGACAGATACAAAGATGATTTGCTTAATTACAAAGGTATGAATGACCCCAAAGCATAACTTAAAATTAAGATATTTCATAGAATATAGGGGAAAATTGGACATTTTCAATTTCTAAAACTGCCGAGTGCTGGCATTATCAGGTGGTAAGGAATGTTACTGAGCCAATCTTTTAACTGTCATTGCCATGTACTTGCCCTGGTGCTCAGCCAGGGCCAACTCTGGCTCACTAGGTTCCCTGCTACCATCTCCGGAGAAAGTTCCTGCTCCATATGGAGAACCTCCACTTATTGAATCCATTCTAAACATTCCTGCACCAAATGTGTATCCTATTGGAACATAGAGCATCCCATGGTGAGCTAATTGAGTGACTGCTGTCCAGCTGCAAATACGAAAAATGAAACATTTCAATATGGTCCACTGGATTTCATTAGCAGATTGTCATTGACCAAGATTTGTCTTTCAATAATTGGTTGCATGATTAATATTGGAAATATAAGTGGATCATAAGAAAGAAGAAGAAAATAGAACAGAAGATAAAGATATAGAGATAGCATAAGAGTACAACTATAGTCCTTCACAGACTATGTTAGTCTGTGTATAAAGTTCAAGGATGGATTCTAGAACATATATGAGCAAAGCCATTTTCACAAAATAACTAATCACAATCCAATTCATCCAAGATTTGAAGTTCATCCATTAGCATGAATGCATGATGACTTCCCAAGGTTGCAAAACCAGCAAGATCAATAACAAAAGAGACCTATTAGCCCGAGGAAGTTACTACAATAATAACAATTTTTTTAAATAAGTATACCTCTAAAATGACTTCTGAGCAAATATGGATGGAATGACAGTAGATGATGCACCTATGGAGTAGTGGCTACAGCTACAGATCTCCATCACTATAATGGATAGTTATAGTAGCAGCCAACCCGTTTGCTAACTGAGATTTATACTGACAATTGTAAAGTGTTCTTAATGCCTTATATACCTATTACAATAAAATCTGACTGCAATATACTTAAATCCCTTTGTCTGTTGAAAGATCAAATTTCTTAAAGTACTTAATTGTTGGAGATCAATCAGAAACAGTACTTTCGGGTCTCTAGAGCCTTCATCCTCAATGATTTCTTGCATATCATTGAGATGAAGGGATTCCTTTAACATAATCAGTACCACTTTAACTGATCACTAGTTGAAGGCAATCCATTGGATGCTATGGGGACTACATACAATTTTGGTAGGGCTGACGAAAGGATTCAGACTAGTTACAAGTATGCACTCTCATCAATTATGTTACGGACTTAGATTCTGCTAATGTTCTCTGTTTCTTCTGTCTCTTTATTGGCAACTACAGCTAGGTGAAGCAATTATCTGAAGGGTATCTATCAATTTGCTTATGTACAACTTTGTCATATTACTCTCCTCTTTTTTGGTTTACATATATGTCACATTGTCCAAATGCATTAACATCCAACTGAAAGAAACACAGTGATCACTGATCAGACATCATCAACGACATAAAAGAGACGATTAATATATAAACACAAGTAAATGGATGACAGAAGACAGACTTACGAGGTGGTCTCCTGCCCTCCTCCTTGTGTACCAGTACTGACAAAGAACCCTGCAGGCAATCCAGCAAGCTTCTGTTCTCTCCACAACTTCCCGGTCGAGTCAAAAAATGCCTTCATCTGAGCTGCCATACATCCATATCTTGTAGGAAATCCAAACAAGAATCCATCAGCTTCAATCAGTTCATCCACAGATATTACTGGAATGTCATCATTTTTTGGGGGGACTTTCATTTGTTCCAAAACATCTGGTGCCAAAATTTCAGGAACCATATACAAAACCCCTTCAACACCTTCAATCCCATCAACCCCTTTTTTCATCCTTCTAGCTAATGTTTCAACATGTCCATACATTGAGTAAAACACAATGAATATTCTCAACTTCTTGGGCAATTCTGCTTCTGACCCTGTTATATCAGTTTGACTCACTGGTCTCTCTGCTGGTTCATTTATAGGAAACTTGTTCTTGGTTGGCATACAACCCCCTCCTTTACCCATTTAGCTGAATTTAATCAAGAAATCCAAATTATCACAACCCTTTATCTCAAAGTTTTCGACTTTTTCTTCAGGTTGTGAGCAATTCTTGAATTGAGCTATTTTAGAGTATCTTGATTCTTTGGATTATCACAAGCAGAGTTGACCAGAAGTCCTTAGCTACTTCGAGACTTTCTACTAGAAGCTTCGGTGGCAAGTTCCAATTTACTGCCAACCTCAAAGTGGATTCCACGATTCAAATGATTTTGACAGAATTATACTGAAGACACACATTGTTTCATAGATCTGAAATAAACAAATTTCAATAAGCAATATTTGGATCTTGAAATTATGGCTGTCAGAGTAAAGTGGCTGGACACCATTGTACTTAGGTTTTGTATGCTTATTTTGTGTTATTCCGATTAAGCCCCTCCCTTCTTCTATTCATCCTACGTGTCAAAACAGGCCGCCCCATTCACTCCAATTTTTGAGACGTAAGAAATTTATTTCCAATTCTAAAAGGCTTCTTCTAGGCTCGTTTTTTTTTTAAAATTTATATCAAAATATATAGAATTTATAAGTTTTAATATTTTTAATCAAAAGTTAATTATGCATAACCAAAAATCACAATTTAGAATTTGTTAATTATTGATGGACTACAGTCTACAAATGTTATTAACAAATAAGTATGAGATCATCAAAAGCTTACGACAATGAAGAAATTATCAATTGCACCCTTTTATTCACTAATCCATTCATGTCAATTATCAACTACTCAAGCTATTCTATTTAATGTGATATCTTTTCTGTTCTAGTTTGTCTAGAAAATTATGATACATTTTTGTTTTTTTTTAGTTAGAAATAATTTAATTTCCAAATTTTCATTGGATTCTTAATTATGAGATAACTTGTATTTACAAATATCAATATTATTTTAGATTATAAACTTTAAAAAAGATTTTTTTTTTTAAAAAAAAAAATACTAAGGGGTGGTTTAGTACAAAAATTAAAAAACGCAAGAATTAGTAATGCATAAATTAATAATGCGCAGAGACTAGTAGTGTATGGATTAGATAACCTTTGCACAATTAACCCAAAAAGTAATACTTGCCAAGACCAAAAATTCCTTGGGAATTGTATGCATAAAATTATCAGTGGATGTAATTTCAAATACAAGTTCCCAGTAATCCATTGTTGCTAAACAAAGTAAAACTACCTTTTTTCCGTTCCAAGAAACACTACATCCTCTACTTTCTAACTTTAAAAGTTAGAGCATCAAATACAAAATCTGCACTTGATTCTTCATAATTCCAGCCGTCTTTGCAGCTACTACTTGTGGTACAGATATACCAAGGAGAAGAGGAAGAAACCACCCATCTATCATACAAACAAAATAGAATCATACAAAATATTATTGTAGATGATAAACAACAATCAAACTATATCTTAAACAGCACGTCCTTTTTAATATCCCGTAACTGAAAATATGTACAAATAATCCAACAGATCAGATCATAAAATAAGAAAGACAAAACGTTGTCATCATATTGCGTGTAATGTTTCATTTGACTCCCCTCTTCCAACTCTTAAACATTTTAAGAGGATCCAACAAATACTTAACAGACAGTACATATTTAAGAATCTTCAGATTTTTCTAGGTTTCCAAATAAAATCTTGTAAAATTAATTTGTAATCTAAGACTCCTCAAGAGATACTTCCACAATAGGACACCAACTGCAACAGATTTTCTGTATCCTCAGTTTTCTGATATCCTCAGTTTTCTGATATAACTAAGCAGTTACCACCCATATCTCTACTTTTTAGGTGTTAAAAGTTTGATAAATACCCTCATTGAATCAGATAACAACACTCCTTATACTCTAAAGTCTCGACAACTTGAGGAGGAATTGTCTACAGAGAAAGCAGGGGTTTGAACTATAGAGTACATTAAAAATATGCTGATGGTAAATCAATTGTAATGTGTAACAAAGAGATTGATAGATAGATAGATAGATAGATAGATAGAGAGCGAGAGAGAGAGAAAGAGTGGGGGAGAGAAGTACCATAGAGAAGGATGCTCCATAATAAGGAAAAGCAGCTGTTATAAATCTCTCATATTCATTATGTCTGAAGGGTCGAACAGGAATCTGCAAGCAAAAAGATTCCCCATATTAATGCAAATAACTATATAAGGTGTTGTCAACCACCTCCTTTATTATATTATTCAATATTCATTATTGAATTTCGGAAGATGACATAGTTAAGACCAATTAAATGCAAAAGTCATTTTCTTGTACTTCAAAGCTAAAGTAAATCAGACTGTCACCATTAATTTTTTTAAAAAGCACAGGCATCGATGGCTTTCATGAATATATCTCTTAAACGAGTATCTTATATGAACAGCAGGTCATTGAGGAACAACGGCTATATTCACTGCTTTCATCTGGGAACTAGAGCAACAAAACAAATGATGAAACAAGACAAACTTTTGAGTAAATGATAACAGACTAATTCTAAAGAGTATTAGAAGTTATTTATCATGTTGTAACTATAAGAGCACTTTAGTAATTCTCTCACCAAATAAGAGGGAAAGCAGAGGTCCTAGATAAATTGGTTCCAGAAAGTGACTGATACAGCATAGATATTAGGCTCTTTACTACAAAATCTGTAAAACATAAAAATAACGAATGCACCTACCTCTTCTAACAATTACCCAGCTAAAGTATGATGACAATTTTTTTAAGTTATAGATGCCTCCATAAGAGATGGTGCCTGTAGATTTCGAAAGAACATACCTGTTTAGCAAGGCTCAAGCTTGTGACTCCTAATTTCTCGTACTCAACCTTAAACTGGAATACTCCATAAACATCTGGAACCTTGAATGATGTATAATAGACACCCTATAGAAAATGAAATTACAAATATTAATCCAAGTGCTAAAACAATTCCTACCATAAGTTAATTCCGGAGCACTCAAAGAGTACCTTCTGATCGGTTGACATGGTTTTCAGAACGTAGGGGCTCATCATGTAAAACTGAACTTGAACATCATCTGCAACATAAGGTTCCCAACTTGTTCCAGACCATTCATAAATCTCAAGAGAATATTCCTTGGATCAAAATCTCAGTTTCAGTACACATCCAAAACCATTAAGTAAACATAATATAAGATTGATAGATTATAACAAACTTGCAGTGTAGTAGTACCAGATCATCATTGATTCTGTAAATAGAAGGTTCATCTGCCTCCCCAACTTTGTGATGTCTTACATTCACAGCCTATATATGAAAGTGTATAGACATAAATTCCCAATTCACATATTGAGAACAGCAAATATGGATAGTGAAATGCAGCCAATTGAAGTGCATTTCTTTTATGACTACAAGAATGCCCAAAGTAAAATATTAAAATAAAGAAGCAAGAAGATATGAATTAAGAAATTATATCTGATACTGCACCTTGAGATGGCCTCTTTCATGGAAGACCCACTTGCTAATTTCAGCCACAAATTGCTCATTACCAGATTTCTCATGGCTGTGATCATGGGATAAATTTATGGTCAATCAAGTCAGAAAGCATACACAATACAAAGTTGAGTTGTACTTTACGTGGAAGAGGACAGGAATAGGCACAATTAGCTTCAAGATATTGCTTCTCTAGCAGCATTAAGTGAAAACAAAGAAATTGAGAAGGAAATCAAATCACATCGAATTACACAAACTATTCAAACTAAAATTGTGTGGATCCGCCTAATTGAAAACCTTACAATACATTGAAGAGTATACCAAGTAGAAAACCTTACAATACATTCTAGTTACTACAACAACGGAAGAACTCCCAACATCCAACAAATATTTTTGGTTAGTGGACTTCTTTCTAGTAGTCAAAACAGGAAATACAGGTCCATATCAGGATGCCAATAGTTGAGAAACCTTTTAATTTTGTTTTCTTTTGACACATCAATGATGTTCTTAGCAGCTTCAGTCCTAGAGAAGTCCAACCGATACCAAAGCTTTTAATTTTTGTTTTCTTTTTCATTTTCTAAGTCAATTCATGCTGAGGCTTCCACACACATCAGACTCGAGGTACTATCATGTCAAACAAACAGAAGCAACAGAGTAAATACGAGTGCTTACTTGATTGTGCTTCCAGCCTTTTGCACCCCAGATCTGAAGAATCTGGACATGAGAAAAAGGCTTGTCAATTTGAGCAATTCAGATTAGATATCACTCCACCTAAAGTCTCAAAAGTTACTTACCGATTGCTAAACATGCTTAAGGAGCCAGATATAAGAACTCGAGCATTATTTCTTGCCTGCAATTGAAAACAATTGTCATTGACTTTTTTTGGGCGTGTTGTTGATCTTATTTTAAGCATCATTTAATTGTTCAGCAACAAAAGGAAGGACGGCAATAGTCCAGGGGTAGCATTATGAGGCAACTATTGTCAGCAAAGTATGCAGTCTTTACATATAAAAATTGCCATGATACGTCATCACCATACTGACCAGATCAAATAAATTTCATCTAAATGTGATCTAGCTACTGCAAAAGGTATAACATCTATTATCTATTCCTTTCCAACAACAATAACATACCCAGTGTAAGCACATAGATGGGATCTGGGGAGTGTGGAGTGTAGACCTTACCCCTACCTCGTGGAGGTAGAGAGGCATTTCTGCTTACACCTTTCCATCTTTCCTTTTTCTTTTATTCTTTAAAAAAGTAAATTATGATTCTTTTTCTGCTTAACTTCTATGCAAGCACCCCTGCATGGCTTCATTATCTTAAAAAGCTAAACAGCACCTGTTGAACAACTTTTGAGGATCAAGGTCAATAATCTGAATAAACAGAGAAATCCAAAACTCAAGTAATTGAACAGGTAGAAATTGAAGAACATGATTAGGAATATTAATAGGTCATGTATTGGATGAACCACCTGCACAACTGAAACAAGACTGATTGCAGATCCAGTTAGTGTTGGTGGAGTTGATAATTTGGATTTAGGATTAGCTGAATACGCTGAAGGCGAAGCTGAGAGAACTTTCAGCACCTGCAAGCACGATGAATGCACCCTTTGACATTAAATAAACTATGCAGAAATGTATTTCAAATACATGTATGTCCAGAAAGAACTTGCAGAAACTTACCAAGCTATTAGCTGGATTTACAGAGTGACCAATCCCCTTGAAGAGTACAGGAGCCTGGATTTATATAACAGAAATATGTATTAGAAATATGCTGCTCCATCACAACAGGACTCAAGAGCTGTATCATCTGATACACAATCACATGCCAGCGTAAAAAATGAAAAAGGTAACTGGGGAAGTTTGTACATACAAAATTTATGACCTAATACCAATATTAAAATAACACCTAAATTCCTCAAAAATGCACATTGTAAAACTCAAAAGGTCTATGTTAGGAGATTATACAACAGTCCGTGTTCAAGAATGACCACCTCAAAAATTGCACATTGTTTTATGAGGGCTTTGGCCAAATAGGTTCCTTATTGCATCAATTCGAGCTTACTTGATCTATTCAATCTCGACCTTATACTATTACTGCATACTCTTTTTTCTGCATCATGATTTGCCTTCATTGTCATGATTCATGAACTAATTTTAATTGAAAACTTGAGGTTAAATATATACCTGATAAATATAGTGCATTTGATTCAATATCAAGGTTATTAATCGAAAGAAAATAAAAGTTATCGAAGATAAATTCAGAGCATTTGTTCATTGGCTTTGAATATGGCAAGAGTAGATAAAGTTCCATGGGTCTAATTTGGCACCTCAGGTTAGATTCTGACTCCTATTCGATACACATATGATAAGATACAGCAGATCCTGACAGCTGAGAGTCTGCCTACTTAGCAGTTATGTTGGTTCTGTTGAAAGAGAGAACTATGAGTATTTTAGAATTTGAAGGGTATAGAATGGCAACATACATTTGGGAAAGCCTCTCAAATTTAGTTTCTCTTAGGTTCACCTTGAGGTTCTAGTTTATATATATAGAAGATTTGGTGTCATTCACAGCGAATTATACTATGTTATAGATTCTCTACTCTTTCGTGAATTGTTGGTTTATGGGAGATTTTCCTATTATTATTTTATAAGATATAATGGGAAAATCTCCGGTATTAATCAAATTCTTCACCTTAGAATGAGAGTTTCCTATTATTAATCAATCTATTCACGTTCTTAAAAAAAGATACACGACATCCCTTGTATTATTTAAAAAAGCAGCTACCTCAAAAAGAGAAAACAATAGAGCTTAAAATGAGCATGAAGAAATTACCGAATACTTATTGATGTTTCAGTTGCTACACCATATCGGTTACTCAAGATCATTAGTCTTTATCCGGACCTTATAAAGAGAAGGCGAACACTCTTGAGGGAGTTAATCTTCAGTTTCCTCCCTTCCCCATCCCTATCCCATAGACAGATCAACAAAGAATCTTTTCTTCTATGTGTACTAATAATGATCTGGTTCCAGATCCTTCCTCAGAACTTCCCTGAAGAATTTTGAACTTGTATCTCTAACTGAAGGTCTAATATTAAGTTTATCCATGTGGCTAAGCACTCTACCGCATGAATAATAATCTGCTCCTTTATTATCAGCAAAATTAAGCATCCTTCTAAAAAAATATCTGACTGAACGAGAGTGGTATACAGCTAAAGAATACTCAAATTGTAGTACTTTCTGCAATTTGAGTCACTATTTCAATGGCTTCTCTATGTGGATTAGCATATATATAAGCTACAACAAACAACTGCAAGGATAGAATCCAACGAACATGGCAAATACACAAATGAACAAAAAGAACACGAGAGGTTCCAAAACGGGAGGTTGAAAGCAAAAAAGAAATGGATAGCTACCCATGTTGGGCGGAAAGAAACAACTCTTTTGCAATGCAAGCAAACATTGCTGCATGTTGAGAGAGGTTCGGCCGTTCCCTTGCAGGACAATTCAATTGATCTCTAAAATTGCTACATGTTATGGAATATCAGCATTTCTACATAGGCATCAACAAAATATATTGATAAATAAGTTTTAAGAAATCCTATTTTAGGCGACAGCTCTAGAAAGACAAACTGCTAATTATTTCTTTCTATCTTAAGGGAAAGATGATCACAACAAACTCGTTCAAACCTTTCCAGTTAAACTATAGATATAGCATCTTCTTAAGTGATCACATTATTTGGTTTTTGACAAAAAAAAAAAAAGAGATCACATTATTTGGGTGGTTCGGAACTTTGATGTTGGCTCTTCCCCACTTGAGCATGTGGTATGTTCACGTTGATTCCATAATTAAATAGAAGAGTAGACTCAAAAATCATGATTATTATAGATGTAATATAGTGCTTTACCTTGATCTTTTCTTTGCCCAATATTACATCAGATTGAATGAAATCATCACCAGCAATTAAGGTATGGTCCCCTTCTGTATCCGAAACTGCAAAGCTTGTATGATCAATGACCATAGCTGACTGGTCCTATTATGTAGAACATAAAGAGTAGAAAAACATTAGTCAACATGCCATGCTTAACTTTAGAGGAGTATGACTATACTTATCACAAATATGCAATTACCCATAAGAATGAAAGTGATTGACTACATGTAGGGGGATCAGAAAATCAAAAAATTGTGTTCATCATTTGCTTTTAGAACCCTATCAAATTAACAACATCATCAGTAGCCAAAGAGAATCCCATCAAATTCACTTCACCACAGTAAAAATGTTAAGCAAAGGGTCTCTGTATGCAATATGGATTCATTCACTCAAAACACAAGTCTTTTTAGTATGAAATCGGCCTAATAGGTAAAATTGTCTGATTGATTGAATAAAAATATAACAGAAACGTTTTCTGATACCTCATCAAAATCAACCCCACACTCAGTAGCAATTTCTCTAATTAGATCAGATGCAGATGCATCAGCCGCAAGGATCAAATCATGGCCAGAATCAACAAAGTCCAAAATAGCTGCCGCATTAAGAGATCCACCTAAACCTTAAAAAAGAAAAAAAAACGAGATTAATCTACCTAAAACAGCTAATAAACACCCAAAAAAATTAACCCATTTCGATCTATCCCTTCGCATCAGGTTCACTTGAAAACACTGCATTCAGCTCGGATCTATACACATATGTAACATAAAACATTAAAAACAGTACGAATTATTGAAATATAGCGTAAGAGTCTTACTATCAATGGAAGGTGAGAAGAGAATTAAAGCGTCATATAAATACTGTCCGTATCTCTGTAACGCGATCTTGGGGTCGTCGGCGAGTTTGAAATCAAGATCGAAACCACTGGTTTGTAGAGACTGGAAGTAGAGAGAATGTGAAGATTTGATGGATAAATCATCGAGCAAAACCAAAATTTTCCGATCTGTGGGGTTTTCCGGGGAAAATGCATTGCCAAGAACCGCAAAAAGAAGTAAACTGAGGATCGCTAGCGCTCGAGACATGTTGAAAATGCTCGCAAGCCACTAGGGTTTAGCGAGATTTGAAGCTTAAAGAACCCTTCACTCCACTTCAGAGTTGACGAGAGTTTTTCAGTCTTCGAACAAGCCGATAACAAGTTTACAGTTCAGGTAAAACGAAAGGTAATTGCATCTCACAATTAATTATGGTTAATCACTCAACTTCCGCTTTATTGCACAAAAGTCACAAAACTATTTTTTGGTAAAGAAAAACTCACTTGACTTTTTATAGACGCAGTTTTACCCCAATTTTCTGAAGGTAAATGTCTGTTTTAGACCCTCGGGTACAATATAGTAACGAAAAAGTCATGTCAAATATAATAAAGAGGAAAATTAAATAATAGGAAAAGTAAAATAGAAAAAGAGTAATAATAGCAATACTAAAAAGGAAACTAGACCATTCTCGCCTACTAATCTTCCATTTTAATCCTCGACCTATAAATTTTTTCTATTTAGGATTGCGCTATTGATATTCTACCGGCGAGGCATGTCTTATCTAATAAGTACTTCTAAGACTTCTTCGACTTACCTCTATCACCCTTTAAAACCACTATAAACAATATTTCATACCTATTCACAGATATGAATTATTTCTTCACATGATCAACTAATCTAAGCCTCATCCTCAGTTTGTTCTCACCAAAATGTCACAAGGATAAACAAAAGAGACATGACATTAATCATAATATTGTTTCTCTCATATTTAGGCAAATTTATGTGACTTTTTAATCAAATAAAATTTACTATTATTAGTGTCTTCTAATGATTTTCACGCAAAGTTAAGTAACTTCTTTTGTTATAAAATGTAATTTAGTAGCTTTAGTTCAATAAAATAAAGAGGGTGATCGCCGATGAAATTAGACTCTATTAATGAGTGTTACCACCACGAATAGAGGTGGAAGTCCAAATATAAATTCAACGCATTTTTTAATAATTTTTGTTCAAATGGTGTATTTGTGTAAAAAAAATTCAATAAATATAAAATTTACGTAATTATTAGCATTTGAAATTGACGTTTAACGTGAAATCAATATGCTTATTTAAATGCTTTATTTTCTCCGAATCACAAAAGACTTCAAAACCAGAGAGACCAAAACATTAAAAAATAAAAAAATGGAACACAAATCATAGTTTATACTTTACAGTACATCAAATTACATCCTCCCCTCCCCCTAACCCATTGTAAAATCTAAAATCAAATTAATAAATGAAAAATAAAATAAAATAAAATACATTACCTTCTAAGTTCTAAGGGCACACAAATTTTGATACATTCAGTTTAGGAAATGTTTTTAAGAATGGACAAAAATTACATGTTGGGTGTTTCTAAACCAAAAAGGGTACAACTACAATTCTACTAAATGAAAGATTTTGAGTTTACTAATGTGTTACACTTTTGAAGAGCATCCACACCCTTGCCGTTCTCGCCCCTAACGGAACTCCAACCTGAAGTATAACGGAAGGAGGTAATTTTAAAGTATGTGAAAAATAGAGGGGTAAATTGAAACCTTATCCAGTTCACTTTGGAGCTCTATTGAAGGCAAAGACAGATACAAAGACGATTTCTTAACGAGAAAGGTATGAATGGCCCCAAAGTATAACTTAAAATTAAGACATTTCATATAGTAGAAGGGTAAATTTGGACATCTTTCAATTTCTAAGAACGCCGGGAGCTGGCAGTATCAAGTGGTAAGGAATAGTGCTGAGCCAATCTTTTGACTGTCATTGCCATGTACTTGCCCTGGTGCTCGGCCAGCGCCAACTCTGGTTCACTAGGTTCCCTGCTACCATCTCCAGAGAAAGTTCCTGCTCCATATGGAGAACCTCCTCTTATTGAATCCATTCTAAACATTCCTGCTCCAAATGTGTATCCTATTGGAACATAGAGCATCCCATGGTGAGCTAACTGAGTGACTGCTGTCCAGCTGCAAATACGAAAAATGAAATATTTCAATATGGTCCACTGGATATCGTTAGCAGATTGTCGTTGACCAAGCTTTGTCCCCCAATTGGTTGCATGATTAATATTGGAAGAAGGATATAAGTGGATCATAAGAAAGAAGAAAATAGAACAGAAGATAAAGGATATAGAGATTGCATAAGAGTACAACTATAGTCCTTCATAGACTATGTTAGTCTGTGATATAATGTCCTGTTTAAGGATCCTACAACAACATATACTAGCAAAGCCATTTTAATAAACTTAAGCAATCACCATCCTATTCATCCAAGTTTTGACATGTATCCATTAGCATGATGACTTCCCAAGGTTGCAAAACCAGCAAGATTACAACACAAGAGACCTAATTAGCCCAAGGAAGTTACTACAATAAAATGACTTCCGAGCGAATATGGTCGAAATGACAATAGATGATGCACCTATGGAGTAGTCGCTACAGCTACAGATCTCTGTCACTATAATGGATAGTTATCATAGCAGTCAACTAGTTTGCTAAATGGGATTCTATATGACAATTGTTGAGTGTTCTTGATGCCTTAATTACCTATTACAGAAAAATCTGATTGCAAGATAGTTAAATCCCTTAGGCCTGTTGGAAAGCCAAATTTCTTTAGTATTTTAATTGTTGGAAGATCAATCAGAAACAGTATTTTTGGGTCTCTAGAGCCTTCTTCCTCAATGATACCTTGCAAATCATTGAGATGAAGGGATTCCTTTAACTCAATCAGTACCAGTTAAACAGATCAACAGTTAAAGGCAATCCTTTGGATGCTATGGAGAGCTACAGCCTACATACAATTTTGTATGTCTGGCAAAATGATTTTTCAGACTAGCCACTAGTATGCACTCTTATCAGTTAAGCTGTGGACTTAGATTCCGCTAGTGTTCTTCGTTTCTTCCGTCTATTCATTTGCAATTACAAGTAGGTGAAGCAATTATCTGAAGGGTATCTATCAATTGGATTATGTACAACTTTGTCATATTACTCTCCTCTTTGTTGGTTAACATATATGTCACATGCACCTTAGTCATAGCCCAAATGCATTAACATCGAACAGAAAGTTGCAATTAGCTCACACACAGTGATCACTGATCAGACATCACCGATGACATAAAAAGAAACGATTATTAGTATCAACAGAAGTAAATGGATGACAGAAGACAGACTTACGCTGTGGTCTCCTGCCCACCTCCTTGTGTACCAGTACTGACAAAGAACCCTGCAGGCAATCCAGCAAGCTTTTGTTCTCTCCACAACTTCCCCGTTGAGTCAAAAAATGCCTTCATCTGAGCTGCCATACATCCATATCTTGTAGGAAATCCAAACAAGAATCCATCAGCTTCCATAAGATCATCCACAGATATCACTGGAATCTCATCATTTTTTGGTGGGACTTTCATTTGTTCCAAAGCATCTGGTGCTAAAGTTTCAGGAACCATATACAGAACCCCTTCAACACCTTCAATCCCATCTACCCCTTTTTTCATCCTTCTAGCTAATCTTTCAATATGTCCATACATTGAATAAAACACAATGAATATTCTCAACTTCTTGGGCAATTCTGCTTCTGACCCTGTTATATCAGTTTGACTCACTGGTCTCTCTGCTGATTCATTTACAGGAAACTTGTTCTTGCTTGGCATACAACCCCCTCCTTTACCCATTTAGCTGGATTTAATCAAGAAATCCAAAATAATCACAACCCTTTATCTCAAAGTTTTCAACTTTTTCTTCAAGTGGGACTTTTTCCAAATAGGTTGTGAGCAATTCTTGAATTGAGAATTTAATAGGGACTTTTAGCTATTTTAGATTATCTTGATTCTTGGATTATCACAAGCAGAGTTGACAAGAAGTCCTCAACTGTTTTTTGAACTTTCTACTAGAAGCTTCGCTGGCAAGTTCTAATTTGCTGCCAACCTCAGAGTGGATTCCACGATTCAAATGATTTTTACAGAATTATACTCTGCTGACGAATAACTTTACAGTACTATTCATCTTTTATTACGACAGAATTATACCTTAATTATCTCTTTAAATGTATGAAATATATATTAAAGATATCCGGTTAGCAAAATACAAGACGATTTTTTACTAACCACGTAGAAAAAATGATAACCAATTAGAATATTTTGTGTTGTAGATGATATTTTATTAGCTTAAGATGAAGATTGTTAGTTTGTCAAAAGATTTCCTTTGATACGATACAACTAATAGAACTTAAGAAGACAGCTAATGGGGTTTGAAGTATGATAAACTCATGGCACATGTACTGCCAAATTGTTTTAGCTGGCCATATATCTCTCACCTATTATTATAGAAATCACCGAAACTTCATAGCCATATATTACAGGGCGTTGACATTATTGTTGCAGGTTTTGCTGCATAAAAAAACTCAGTTCACTAAGCTCTCGTTATGCGCAGAGTCAATACAGAAATCATGTTGAATATACTGCAATAAACAGTAATTCCAGTAATGCCAATTTACTAGAGGGGATATAAACAGGATTTTGGGCAAGTGATGTTGGTATATTTGTCATAATTTGGTTGAGAAAATTGTTTGCAAATAGCTCATGGTCCTTCAATATTAAATTTCTACCACAGGAGAAACAAGAATCTCTCTGTTTTAAGTATCAAACAAGAAAATGACTGAGAATAAACAAACAAATACATTTCTAGGACTCAAAATACTGATGCAGAGATTTGATCTTCCGCGGGGTGAGAGTATGAACTGGACAGCAGAACTCGTGACACCAGAATCTGAACTCAGAATGTACATAAATCACCACAGGCAACCCAAAAAGAATCTCAGCCAGCAAGCACTATTCAGTAGTCAAATGAGAGCCCGGTAAATATTTCAACAAGCTCATGGAATGGCTATACGTAGAAATGGTTATCTGACAAAGAAGTCAGTATACACACATGATTTCCATATAGAGGATTACAAAGACCTTATCCTTCCTTCAAAGACCTGCTTCTAGACTTTTTGGATTCCCAAGGCGGCAGACATCCTTTATAGTGGGAGTGCAAGAACAACGATGATATTGATACTTCTTTCTCACCTTGACGCATTGAGATTGAAGACAAACAGTTGAAAGAGCTTCTTAGTTTCCTCTTCTCACTGTCATAGTTTTGTGCATTTGTGCCATGTTGTACCGTGGAAGCTTTGAGGGCTTCTGGAAGAATGCAGTTGCACAATGAACCTATGGGAATACCCAAAAAAGTTTGTTTTTACTTTAGAAGACAAGAAATATGCAGTTTTATCAAGTAATAACGAAGAGATAAAAAAAAAAAAATCACTTTCTAGCTCCTTTTCAAATTTACAACAACTTCAGTTAAACAAGCAGAATGACGAGACACGCAAGATACAAACACATATAGATGGTCTCTGCAAAAGTAATAACTTCGTCATAATTTATGTCCATGGAACCAAAAAAGTGGGCTGACATATGTAGCTTCACAGTTGATTCATCACATAACTCAGCTTTCCCAATAGCAGATAAGTAAAGAGAAAAGAAAAATAAAACAAACAATCAAAGAAAGGATTGCTAAAAGAATGACAATTGAAGCTTTATGTTGGAACAGTAAGAGAGGCTTGTGTTAGCACTCTGAAGCATTTAAATGTTGGGAAGTTAAGCAGAACAAGAAACACGATGCAGATGATAGATTACAGACCTACTCGTGCTAGCCGATTCACCCATTTAGGTATCCGTTTCCCAGTCAACCTGTAACAGATATCATCTGAGAAATGATTACAGTTCTTAGCAATCAAATGATATGTGTCACCATTGTAGTTTGCTGATTGGCGCGCAATGAATTCTCTAAGCTGGATAGGACCCAGATATGTTGTCCCCATGAACACCGACTTTCTAAATTTAAAGCCAGGGCACTGTCGAGGTTCAAGCTCAAAGACACCACTTGTTGGATAGTCATGTGCTCCGAAAGCATATTCAACACCATGAACTGCAAACATGATGAAAGCATTAGAAAAATATACTAATGTTTTATTAATAAAGAGCATTTGAGAAAACATGTGTACGAGAAGATACTATTGTCTCGTCATCTCAAGGAAAAAAAGTAGACTAATTGAATATGTACTTCCCAGATAACTAATACTCAGATTCTCCATTTTTGTGCTATACAACATGTGGCAGCACCATGTTTTGCCCTTTAGTGAAAGGAGCATGTTTCAGTGTGAGTAATCAGTGGGATACACACGCGTGGCCAAGAGAGAGTTGCAGCAAGCTACCACATCTGTTGTCTTCACTCGTATTATCACAAATATTTTGTAGTTGCTCTAAATTTTAAGATTATTAATTTACCAAGGATGAATTTTTAGGCCAACAAGAACTTAACATAAAGTATATGCTCTAAACAAACAAGATTATTGTCCAAGAACCTAGCCAAATAAGGTCTTGATCTCAAAAAATATACATAAAAAATCAAATGTGGACTCACCTTGAATCCCTGTATGGAAGACACCTATGCCTGCCCAGTAGAAATAGCCATTAACGGGTGTCAAGTCGTACACATTAAGGTAAACAGGTGTGTTGCCTGGACTACAACAAGCTGACTTCACTTTGGGAAACATGCAAAAACGTGTTGCGGATTCACCTTGTAAATGAAGAGGGACCACAGAACACAAGCCATTCTTTAATTTTGATTTCATGTTCAAGGCAAAACTAGGAATGCTTCAATACCTAGTTTCTACCTGCAATAAGAAAATCAAGTGTCAACTACAACAAGTTCAGCCAATATAGGATGCACAATCCCACAAAATTGACAAACAAATATGTCCATATCTTATACTCCCTCTGTCCCAATTTATGTGATGTAGTTTTAATGGACATCGAGTTAACTAAGTATGGGAAGACATTGATATGTTCCAAAACTATCCTTAAAATAAACAAATTTTTAAAATAGAAGAGTACACATTTATGGACTTTTTGCTAAATAAGTGGGACCCAACATGGGTAAAATGTTGACAATGTCATAAAATATTTGCCAAATAAGACAATGTGTCATTCTTTTTGGGACGAACTAAAAAGGAAAGTGTATCATATGTTGGGACATAAATTGGGACCGAGGGAGTATCTCCTTAAACTTCTTTGAGCAAAAATAAGCCTGCATTCATGATCTTGGGATAGAACAAGGCCAAAAAGAAATCATTTTGATTGAGAAGAAAAAGGTGGTGAACAGGTTTAACTTCTGAATTAGATGTAGAAAGGGTAGATGGGCAAGTAGACTGAAAATCTGTTGAAGGTTCCAAAGGGATGAGCTTGGGGGATGGTTGTGGAACTGACAGAACTAAAAACAAGGTTTATTGTGCAAACGATTACCTAATTGATTTGTCCATACAAACTTCTTATGACACGGTCTTATTCATGCTCTCTGACAACATAAACGCAGTGTTATCTGAACTAAATTATCAAATAGGTCATATTAATCTATACATCTCAATACTGGTCATGGGTAAGGGCTCAATAAGTACATAGCATTCAACAACTTGTAACACTGGTGTAAGAGAGCGATAATGGACAATAAATATCTCAGACCTGTGTGCAAAAAGAATGGACTACATAGACTCGAATATACAATGTCAAAAAGGAGGTTTATATTCAATATGGTAAAGTGGACTTTAAAGGAAGGCAAAGGGAGCAAAAATTACCTAGGTACTTTGAGTTGAATCTATTCCAGTAAGATATGTAAACATACAACATTCTAAGTTTCTAACCAACCTAACAAGTAAGGCCTGAAGAAATAAAATCATGTTTCTAGCTTTAATTTTGTCAAGAAAATGAACCTGGTTTCACTGGTTAACACAAACAGAAACAAACAAGTGAAACAGAACACGAAGAACATCAAATAATGTATCGAATCATATCAAGTTATAGGTCTTTAAATCTACACCAACTGGCAAAATACTTCTCTTCAAAGAACATCTAAAGATCAATAACTTAGCCTCTTTCTTCTAAGACTTCAAATTGTAACCATTCTGTCCTCAATAAGAATTGAGAAAGGAGATCACTGAACAAACAGACAAAGTTCACTGTATAGTAGACAAATAAATAATCATAGACGAAGCCAAGATTTGAACTTTACGGGTTCTAAATTCTAGAATAGTGGCATCACGTGTTAATGACTCTCTTATGAAGAAAAAAGGTGCACGAAATTTGGGCTCACACTTTATCATTTTGGTAAAGAAACAAATTTGGATCTGAACAGAAACAGATACATATGCACCTTATTACCAAAATCAAGAAATATAACTACAATAAGCTGATAAATCTCTGAAAGCAAGTAGATCAGATTCACAAAAACAAACCCCAAAACAACAATTTCACATGAATGCAGGTACATTAACACATTAAAGAAGAATTCAAGAACCCCAAACAATAAAAATCAAAAACCAGATAAACCCAAATACCTTTTTTGGAAATAACACTCATGAGACCAAGAAAAGAATGTCGCTATGTCAAGATTCCAAAAGGGTATACATATTCAGGATAAAAAGAGCAAATGGGACTGAAAGTGAATAATTTCTGTGTGAAAAAATATGCACATTGTTCCAGCCTGTGACTGATTGACAAATACCAAAGCTGTGAGAATCAGAGATGTAAAAGAAAAAAAGGGGCAGTGGTCTTGTTGAAACCCTTTAAGTGAAAATGAAAAATGAAAATGAAAAGAAAAAGGAAAGTGAAAGTTGATTTATAAAGGATCCAAAGTGTTTTTTTTTTTGGTTTATCATAGAAAGACTTGCCATTTTAGAGGTCCAAGAAGTGAAATAAGATAAATTCTTTTCATGATCATTTTTTGTACCTTTTCACAAAAGTAAACAAACTCTATTATGAGTTATGACAGAGACATTGCTTAACACAAAAGATTGTTTTTGACATTATAAAAATAGTACTAAGAATAGCATTTCTTAATAATAATAATAATTTAATATTTTATTAGTAGTGTTGAAATTAGTTGCTAGTATATTAATATTGCTTTTTATTTACAGTTCTGTTTATTGTATTAAATGAATAAAATATATATCACTATAATGAGAATAATATGATGTAGTATTATTAGTATCATATAATTTACTAAATATGGTTTATAACTAAACCACACTTCAATTTCCAATGTACTTAAATTTAGTGTTAATATATTATTCTTAATACTCTCGATTTAAAACACACTCCTATTAAATGACCACTATAATATTACTCTCTTCGTTTCAGAATAAATGGTGTTTCAGTATTTTTATTTTGTTTTATAATAAATGATGTATTTAAGATTTTTAAGAATGGATTGATTTTATTCTTTCAAAAATTTTCCTTGTTTACATAACTAAAAACCATTTATTAGCCTTTTTTATTATGAATAAGTAGTAAACACATTCTTTATTTTCTAAGAATGAATAATTTCTTAAGTATGTCCAAACTAAGAAAACTACTCATTTTGGTGCATTGCATTCATTAAATTTTGTATTACTATCATACAGTGTAAAGTCCTTAAATAACTTTAATGCTATGATACCCTTACAGTGTCAAAGATATAAATTGAAGGTTAAGGTAGAAAAAAGAATATTTAGTAGTTCAATTACATTTAAATTTGTGTATTATTTATTTATCGAGATAAATTTTGATATTAGCTCAAAAATTGAATATTTCATTTAATTTTTTTATTAAATATTGGAAAGAAAAATCAAATTAGATCAAACTTGAGATCTTAATAATAGGCGGTCGGTCTGCGTAACGAACACTTGTTCTAAATAATTAGTACTTTAAATTCTTTTTTTTTTTAGAGTAGTACTTAATAAAAATTTGTGTCTCAATCTGCTAAAAAGACGAGCAAATAAGAAAAATAATAGAAACAAAAATAGGAATATTTTTGTTTGGTTATGAAATTAATAGTACTATTATTGTTTTATCCGTATTTCTGTCTTTTACTGTTGACCCAAATTCATAGGTACGGAGTGATTAATTAAAGCTCAAAACATGGAATCTTGGACAGCTCGTTTTGACGAGTCAATTACTAAAGGCCATATTAGTTTTCTTTTCTTTTCTTTTCTTGTATAAATATAAAAGAGAAAAAACTCAAATATGTTATCGAACTTTTAAAAAAGATTTATTTATGTTATTAGTTAAAAATTTGGCTTATTCATGCCATTATCGTTAAAGAAAAGGCTTATTCATGCCATTATTTTTCAACAATGATTTTGCAAAATCATTTTTGACACGTGACCGATTATAATTCAGCCATATCATTAATTTTTTTATAAAAAAAATTGAATTAATTTTTTTATTAAATAAATTAATGACGTGGACAATTATAATTTGGTCACATCATCAATTTTTTTAATTAAAAAATTAAAATTCTAACAAAAATTGATTTTTTTTTGAATTTTTTTAATTAAAACAACTGATAACGTGGCCGAATTATAATTGGTCACATGTCAAAAATGTTTTGCAAAATCACCATTAAAAAATAATGGCATAAATGAGCCAAACTTTTAATTGATAGCATAAATAAGCCTTTTCTGAAAAATTCAATGACATATTTGAGCCTTTTCCCAATATAAAATAACAAGTACTTCCCAAGGTATGATATATATCAAATTATCGTTTTATATAATATCGTAATTTTCGTATTATGATATTTGTTGTGATATTGATATTTAGAAATAACATAACAAAATATTGAATATCATATCGTAGTATATAGTTAATTAAATAACATATATAGTATTAAAATTCTAACAAATATGCAACATAGTTAAATGTTTTGAAGTTGAAAATAATTAAATTGATCAATAAACATGTAATAATCATTTAGTTTTCTATTTTTAACAAATTTATATTTTCAAAAATTCTCAAGTATAAAATAAAAATAATAATATTACTTATACATTAATTTTGTGAAATGACAATTATGAACAACCACTTATTTTTTTATAGTAAGCGCACACATGATTGTTATACGTATGATATGAAATTATAATTAAAGCAGTCGTTTAAATATGGAAGGAATTATGTGTCCCAATCAAAAGGTGCCAGCTGGCAGTGCTTTGATTTCCCAATTCCGAAAAGGGTTAGGAAATTTAATATTCCCTCCGTTTCAAAAAGGATGGCCTAATTTGATTTGGAACGAAATTTAAGAAAAAGAAGAAGACTTTTTAATCTTGTGATTCTAAATTAAAGTTATGTCAAATGTACCAAAGTGCCTTTAATCTTGTGGTCTTAAACATGACATGTAGAAAGTTAAAGTTAAAATGTTGCCAAAAAGGGAAAGGGGTCATTCTTTTTTAAACAAATTAAAAAGGAAATAGGGATATATTTTTTGAAACGGAGGGAGTATTAAAATTTGAAATTGAATATAATATGAACAAGTAATGCTTGAGCCATACAAATTCCTTATACAGTATTCTTTTAATTATTTTTTACGTTTTCTCTTCAATGCTTCGTTCTTATACAATTTTGCGTATATATTTTTGCAAACAAAAAGATTTGTCAAATTAGCCAGATATATTGAACGATGATTAAACTCAGTATACATTTTTGCTATATTTATTTGTTTTTTTTTTCTTGAATTATTTCCATTGAACGAGATACTTTAAGTTGTGTAATTGAAGAATTTTAGTAATTTAGTTAGTTGATTACTTGAAATTTCATATATGAGTATTCGATTTCATACTTGTAATCCTCTTTCCTTACCCCTATTTTAAATTTGAAAACCTAACCAGAGTTTTACTTAATTTTGAACTTCGTTTAAAAATTAAAATTTTATTCAGATGAGATAGTTTCACTCCATGCAGAATTATGTTTCAATATCTTTAATTAATTGCTTATTATAAAAGATTATTTGTAATCTATACTTTATATAATAAGTGATCTGATTATGTAAATATTTTGTACACCACCATAGAAGTATTAACATTTAGCTTTCTATAGTTTTTCTTAATTTGTTGTAACTTTTCCTTTTTTTTTCTTTTTCTTAGGATGGTGTAATGACAAGTGAAAACTCAAAACAAAGTGAAACATTAATGAAATTGAATTTTGAGGAGTGAAAGCCATGAGGGAGGCCATGAATGTGTTGAGGCAGATGCACAATATCCTTCAAATATTCAGACTCCAAAAAGGTACTTTTAGATGTATATGACAAATTTGTTAAATTTAATTCTTCTCTAATCTTCTTATAATTAACTATATATGATAGGCAACTTTTCTTTTTTATTAGTTTTTCACATTTTCTCACTTCTATTTTATTTTTTCCTTTTGAACAGAGAGAATGAGAATCAACCAGCTGAAGGCAGTTCAAAACCTCACCAAAGTGTGCGTACACTTGGATTTTTTACTTAACAATATTTTTATTTTTAGTCCGTTTCAAAAATATATTTCTTTTTTTTTTCGCAATTCTTTACTTTCAACTTTCCACATTACGAAACATTTTGATATAATTGACATATGATTAATTTAAAATCACAAAATTCAAGAATCGTGTTAACTGTTTTACACTTCACTCCAAATCAAAATGGAACAAATAAATTGAAACAGCGAGAGTAGTGGTCTTTAAAGTACTGATAAAAACACATACTTTTTATTCCTTGCAGGAAAATGTTAATTCTTTAAAAGCAAAAGAAGAGGAATTAAGGAAGGAAATTTGTACCCTCTCTTCCCTACTGAAGAAGAGTGCAAAATCTTGCATGGAACTTAAAAAAGAGAACTACAACTTGCTGGTGAGTTCCCATTTCTTATTTTATGAGTTTAAGTTATACACACTAATTGACTAATTTTTCTTTGTAAGGTAATTATGCACAAACTTTTATAATAGACACTTATTGTCAGAACTAACAAAGTTTTATGAAGTAATTTTATGGGAGATACTAATACAAGTTAAATAACATGTTCAAATGGAGCAGCAAGAGTTGAAGAACAAACTCAGCAAAGATGAGATCTCAAAACTTGAAGCCATGAATCCTGATGGAAATTCACAATCTCTTGATAACGATGATGAAGAACAGTGCCAGACTTCTTCAGATGATGAAGAAGGAAATGATTCTGATGCACTCAAACCCATGCAAATAATAAAGGAATGAACAAATTTGTAACTGAATGACTTGTGATGTGTTTGTACGTTCATACAATTCTAAGTACACTGGAGAAGTTAAATCATTACAATCTGTAGAAGGTTTTAATTTATCCTATTGGATTACAGTTTCTTATAAAGATTTCCAACTGCATGCTCTTCTCTCTTTACTGTGCATTTCAACTATTTTACCGGGTACTTGCTACCTTCAACTAGGACAAGTATGAAGTACCAGAAACTCTGCCCAGCTAAGTAGAAGAGAAAAAAAACACCTTATTTTTTGTTTACAAACTTTGTGGAAAGCTCCTACTAAGATGAGAAATTCCCCGATAAAGCTGCTAGTACCAGGTGAACTCATATTGGCCAGTGGAAGAAGAAAATGGTGACCCGTTTCTTATTTGGTTCAGATTACAGCAAGAACAAGCAATAGGATTACGCAATAGAATTCACATACTTTGGTGACCTACAACTTGGATTGACACAGAAGCATGGTGGCACTGGAGTAGACAGACCTTGCATCATCTGCAAAATGAGAACACCCGGTGTTATCACTTATTATCATTAATAAATATTGTTGGTTAACCCATGTGTATAGCTTGGAAAATTATGAAGACAGGACCAGCACACTTAAGGTGAACTATCATTCTTCTTCAGAAAGCAAAAAAGAAAAGAAAAAGATGATTCAACGAAAAAAAAAAAAAAGGAAAGAGGGAGAAAAAGATTCTTATTTTCTGAGGGAGAGTCACAATTTAAGAAAACCATGCTGGCAAGCAATGTCAAATTAGAATGTGTATAATGTCACACATACAGGCCTAACTATATCTTAACAGGGAACAAAGCGTGAATACCTGCTAGTTTGGACAAACAATATTCATCAGGGACGTTGCTTTCTACTTCAACAACTACTTTAGCAGCTGCAATCCCAACTGCTATACTTTGCATGACATCTAAACCAGCACACAAAGAAGCTATCGTTCCACCAACTAAGCAATCTCCAGCACCTGTAAGCCTCACTACTGAAGCAGGAAGTGCAGGTAGATGGACAGCAAAAAGATTTGTCATCGTCTTGCACATTGAAGCACCAAAAATTTTGTCCTTTGGGCAAACTATACTAACAGCTTCATATAACTGCTTACTGAAGTAAGGGGATTGGTTTCCCTTGAAAGCAAGTCCCTGAAGATTGAACTTTGCTTTGGAGCATACGAGTACCCCTTCTGATCCAAGTGTCACAACAAGTACCTTAACACCTTTGTCTAGCAAAACCAAAATAGCAGGTTTAAGCGTTTGGAAGAAATATTCCTTGGACAGCTTAGTACTACTATCATCTCTCCGAATTGGTTGAAATATGTCTTTGCCAGCGACTGCATTTGCCATGGCTACAAGTTCATCTTCATTAGGTGATGCAAAAGTTACCTGCAAAAACCTCATTATTTAGTTACAATAACAATGATATTATTTCTCTAAGAAGAGAAAATCATGCAAAAGGTCCTTCTGTGTGCCTCACAAGGAAAGATATACAGCCAATCCAAAATGATTCTTCCTGACTTGTGGAAGTTCCCAATGCTAGAATATTTTGACACCAATATTTTCTACTAAAAAGAGCTTAATGCCAAATTGCTACGAGTCATGTTCGTGTTTGAAGCTTTCAAGTTCTAAAATTCAGCACAATAAGAAGATTAAGAAGTACAATCTTCAGTAGAGCATGAAAACAACAAGTTTTCTCGGGAGTTCTTGCCTCTGAAATGTAAAAGAAACCACCCCTATTTGACTCATTCAGAAATTTAAAAATTACTGTGCTCAAGGCCAAATTAAGCATCCATATTCGGTCTAAGAACAGTAATGCCTACACATATTGTTTGAGGAAACACATAGAAGGTAGAAATCATAAAATACAGTTGAAGGGTTTTGCATTTAGTATCATATACAACAGAGCTAGTTATTCTTCACAGTTTTTTAATAATAGTAACATGCAGTACACTCCTCTTTTCAAGACTTTTATTTAATATCCAAATAAAAGGCATATACACAAGATGTCAAGAACTCACATACTGAACAACTGAAGCAACTCTTCTAGATTTGGCAACTGATACAGGCTCAAACCATACTGGAGTATTAAACTGAGCAGCCACTGAGAGGAAAATGTTTGAAATGGTTCATAAATATCGATACATATTACTTAAGTACTAAAGTAGTAGATAAAGAGAAAACAATATTGAGTATCTTACAAACATTTACAAACAAGAGATATTAGACTGCAAGGCAGTAAGTAGGTTTCGAGCTTCCTAGATAGAATTTTGATTAATTGTGCCTACCCTATAGATAATACAAAATACTCGGTTCAGTATTTGCCCAGTTACATAAACACGAGGGATTTACAATAGAGAAATGTTGGAGAAGATTAATTCATCTCCCTGTGAGGAAGATGATCATTCAAGATAAAGACTCCAAATAGTAGATGAACATCTAGTAAAACTTTAACTTTTGGAATTTATAACAATAGAAAATGACCAACAAGCAACAAAATGGTTAACCGAATTAGTAATAGTTAAGGAGTTAGAAAATTAATCATGACAAGATTATGCAAATTTTTCTTACTATTATAGATAAACTTCGTAAGTAAACTGCGAACTGTTTATGCCAAAGCGCCTATAGACATTTCACTCAAATGCAGAACTCAACCAGAGCTTACTTTAATGAACATTTTGACTTGTAGATACATTCCTAGACACAATTGATGGACCAGCAGTCTATCAGATCCTTAGAAGCAACATCAGGATAAAAGATTGATCTACTGGACTATACAAGCTGCATATAAGTTATCTACAGAATATTTCTAATAATTTCAGCATATTTGTGTAGCCCTATTTTTAGAAGTTTGAATTACTTTTAGCTGAATCCCAACACTTTATCCCTACGAGGATCTGTACCCTGAATCTTAAGATTTACATCATAATGATTCCGATTTCTAGATTTGCACCTGTATCGGATACTTGCACCGCTAGCCAGACAACAGACAGCAGTTAGAAGTAGATTGCTTGTGCAGAAGAAAATATGCTTTGAAGTTTTAAGCTTCAACATTATTTCCTAAAATACAACTTAAGTATGTGTCGCTTTAAGCATATATGTGATATCTTTTTCTTCAACGAAGAGCATGTATGTGGTACTTTTTGAATCAATAAGTTCTGATATGCATATCACCACTTGATAAATATATATAATGAGAAACTTAGCACCTCCTGAACAACGAAATGCAGATTAATTGACAATGCATAGAGGGAGGTATTTACGTTGACAAGATGCTTCAAGAGAAGAAGAGGTCAAGTTTGCATCAACCATCAATATTGGACTGCAGCTTATTTTACACTTGAACTTTTCTATCCACCTTGGAGTGAGAAACTTTTCCTGTTTTAGAGGCATTAAACACACATAAATAGTAGGTAACAGGGAGTATTAACTTTTAACTGCGTCATCTTTAAATCAACTCACAATTGACTCTACATGAGCTACACCAGCTGCCACTTCACCTTTCTCATCAAAGATATGACAAACAACAGCAGTTTCAATATTCTGATGTCTCTGGATACCTAGTCAAGGATGACTAATCAGATTCTGCAATTGATCTTTAATACATGAGAAGACTCCATGTCAAACATGACTAGTTGTTCACTTAAATGGTATGAAACTAGCCTTCATTTGGCAGTAGGCAATCCACTTCCATAAAGTGAAAGCATCACTCCAAATCAAAGTAGGTAAAATGATTTCTCAAGCACTTGGGAATGCAAAAGAAAACACTTGGGAATGTGTTACAGGGAGAAAAAAGAGAAAGTAAAGGTGTATGTATTTAGAGAATGAACCCTCTTCTCATGTCAACATAGTTAATGGCAAATGAACATATAGGTTGACAGTTCATTAAAAGGTCAAAAAGGTTACCTTCTATAGATAATCCAGCAGATTCCCAGTGTTCCAGTAGCATATTTCCTATAAAAATAGAAACACCATGTGCAAGTCCTCAGTTCTCAACTCATATTAATTTGTTGTTCTAGAGTGATGAGACAGAAAAAATTCTAGAAAACATTAAGCTATCCCATAATTGGAATTCTTTTTTTTTTTTGGTAACACTGTTAATATTACCATATACAACCATAATCAGCATGAGTTCAAGCTAAAGGGCACCTTAACGTTATTGGAAATTTCAATGCTGGGTTATATCATAATCTACACATGTGCCTGTATAACAGCGCATCACTGTTTCAATCAATGAGGTCATAGTAATAGATTTACCTGTAACATTAAGGTAGAAATTCAAATGGATTTATTTTTCCAGACTTTACTTTCACTTGACATGACACTCTAAACTATAAGATGGGGGAGAACATAACCTACTTACATCATTCACGCTAAAAGTTAAGTTTTCTTGGAATAGATGACAGAGATAGTAACACTTATAAAGTGGTCATGATACTGCAAAATATAAGACGGGGGAGAACATAACCTACTTACATCATTCACGCTAAAAGTTGAGTTTTCTTGGAATAGATGAGAGAGATAGCAACACTAATGAATGTAACCTTCCTAAACCTGACAGCGTGTTCTTTCAACAAATCCAATCCGTTAGGAATGTCAGAAGTGTCTGACCATCATGTTGTGGGAGAATTTATCAGTTACTACCAAAAAGACCAATTCCATACAATGTGGGACGAGTGGCAACGAAACTATGTTAACTGTAGAGAGAATTCACCTGCCATGTCAAATCCAACAGCACTTATCATAAATGGTCTCGCTTCAAGCTTCGAGATGCAGTCAGCAACGTTCCTTGCCACACCACCCAATGAAAAGATAACCTGAATATGATAGTGTCATTTGTTAGTTCATCGAAACCAAATGGATGGATCATTTAGTTAAAATATAAGTAATTAACCTATTGGGAATATGATGGGTGTCATTAATTAATAATGTCACAAAACAAGGACTAATTTTAGCATGATCGATTTGCAATAGGAAGAAATAAGAAACCTTTCCTTTTGCATTATATGAGTATCTATGAAATATCTCTCTCTAATTATTCTCTCCATTGTGTTTTGTGATTATTTTTCTTCCACTATCTTAATGTTTTTACAATTTTCGAACTTGATAAATTGGCCTTTCATCTGCAAGTTCAAAACCATGTAGCCTTGTGCTTCAGCAACCGTGACAAGGCAAATGCGGCAATTATCAAAAGCTAACCGAATTTCATGCACTAAAGTTCAATTCTTAGACAGGACTGATATGTTGAAGAAAAAAAAAGTACCAAGAATTACACTTTTACAGACTAGAGCAGTAAAACAACATTATGTACATACTTATATTTATGATCCAAAGAAAAACAATTACAAAATTGATACCTTTCCGGGTGTGGTGGTCCTTGGATTAGCATGCATGGAAGATGTTGCATTTACATCCAACACCATACCCCCAATGACTACTGGCTCTACTGTACACTTTCTAGCTTGCTCCACTTCGCAGAAACCCTAAATTGAGCATAGATAAATATGAATTACGAATCAAGAAATATTGAATAGTAATAACGATTCTCTAGAAAAAAAATTGTCACCGATTGGACGCCACAAGGGGTTTCATTTTCCGGCGAACTCATATCGGAAAAATGAGTTATTTGAATGAAAACATTACTCTCCGTTTACTGTCACTGTGCAGCTGCAGTGATAGAGGTGAGTTGAAAAACTTACATAAATATATTAAAATAAAAAAATATTTATTATTTATAGCAATAATATTTTTTTTTACTTAAGCACTTTTAATTTATTTATACTATAATTTTAATTCATATTACAAAGAATAATTTTTTATTCATATATAATACAAATTTTAATGATAGATAATTCATTTATCACACATTTTAATACACTTATAATATAATGTGTCAAATTTTAACCAAACAAATATAATATATTTTAAAAAATAATTATAATTCATATATAATTCATATATATTGTATACATAATTCACTTTTAATACATATTGTAGATTTAACATAATATTGCTATAAATGTTAATAAATAAAAAATATTGTTAAAATCAGTAATTATTTATTAAAATATATCAATTTATGTAATTTTTCGAAGAATAGGGTATTCTGATTCATCTCTGGGCCTTCAGTAACCCATTCACTTATTGAGCCTCCTTTTTTTGTTTGTAACTTGAAAAAAAACAAGAGTTTGATATCATTGGGCTAAAAGTCCAAAATCCTAGAAAAGTATATATACATATATACACTTTATACATTTTTGAAAAGAAATTGGTTGAGGTATTTAGGACCATATTTATACTATTAAAATTAACTTTTGTCATAAAGTTTCAAATTTCACAGAATATAACTGGGTAACACATTTGAAATACGAAACTTCATGATATTGACTACTTCTCAAAGATGAGATTAAAAAATGGCCAGTGAATGTCATTCCTACATAAAAGCAGCAATTTTTGGGGCATGAAAAATCAAGAAATTGTAACGAAAAAAAATGGACAACTAACATTAGACAAAAAGATATTTATCAGATAAATTCACTAATATCAGTATTGGTAGAAAGTCACTATTATTCAATAAAATAATTAAGATTCGAACAAACTGATCCATGTCCCAAGTCAAATAAGGCAATAGACTAGTCCAAAAAGTGTAGTATATATGTGTTGTGAGCATGAGGATATATAATTTGATATCTTTTGCTAACAGTCAACACTATATGGCCCTAACCAAATTGGAGTTTAGTACATCATATCTGACTTTGACTCTTAGACTTAATAGTAGTAGTATTACTCTTTCTTGACAGATAAGTGTAACCAACAATATTATAAAAGATTGACCATCTGATATCATTATTCATAAATGTATTTATTTATTTATTTATTAAAATCTAAACTAAACAGACAATATAAACGTTATTTTAAAATCTCTGCATGATTTAATTTATCGTCTCTGTTATTTGATTATTGTATACAACTTGTATACAGTCTATCAACATGCAACCATCGATTATTATGTCCAACAAAGGTTTTTGTTTTTTTCCTAATATTAAAATCTTGTGTGTAATAAACTTTGGAGAAATAAATACAAGCCATTCAATTAATTTACTTTTCTAAACACGATATCTTTTTTAAAAATTACATAAATTTTTAATTCTTTTGAATCAAAAATCTATCAAAAATTATAATTTATCTAACCTTGCAAGGATACAATTTATATATGTCTTACTTTTATATTCTGATGGATTTCGAAATTATACTAATTATGTTATTTTTGTTTCTGCTGTAATTTGTTGGCAGTCCAAATCAAAGCCCCAAAATTGGGGGTATTTTTTTATGATATATGACAAGATAATAAAGTTGGCATCAAGACTTAGAAAATGTGCAACAATATAGTAATATTCAAAGCCACGTGAAGTGGACTTTTTAGGATTATTTTTTGGTGAATTATTGTTGTCCCACAATTTGATACGTAATTAATACTCATATCATATCATTTTCTATCATTGTCTTCAATTAATTGACACACTTTTTAATTAGGGTAAGAAAATAAATGATTCATTGCATGTGGCTAGAGCCTAGATTAGTTGGTCAAAGTTTCAAAACATTAGCCATAATTTTTATTACTATAATAAAACAACCTTTGTGAAAGTACAATAACTAATTGTTATATTTACCAAATAGTCCAAAGCAAAATAATTATGATACAGACAGGTTCTATTAAAAAATAAAGAATTAGTTACAATTAACAAAATTTCGTAGCAAAATAGTAAAAAAAAAACTCATGTTAATTTTATTTAGTGTTGGATTATAATAAGATTATTCAAAAAGGTATAAGTTTTTTAGTGACAAATTAATCAAAAATTATCAACAAATTACATAGCTAATTTCAAATTTTCTTCAATTTTTAACTTAATTCTATGTCAGAGAATCTATGGGTTGGGGGTAGACAAAACCGGTGAGACTTCATTGATTTTTTTTTTGGCATTTTATTTGTTGTTGATAAAGAAATTCGTAACTGTCTTTTAGATGCGTACATAGTAAGCAAATTGTCATGTGACACGCTATACGGAGCTTGAAAGCATGTTCGAGATTTGAAACTCAAAATCTTTATTTGAAAAATCACTTACTCAACCAACTCGATAATCCTTACGGGTGATTATAGCATTTCATTAAATATATTTTTTAGAAATGTCTATAAATATATAATGGCACGTCGTTGTTATCAACAACCTAACAGCCTGTAATTACAAGAAACTATTTAATTAGACGTAAGCATGAAAAGGCTAGGAATATGGACATCGACTTCTATTTATAACTTCAATAAAAAATTAATTGGGTGAATAAGTTTTGACAAGTCCTAATTTCTATGGTAATTTCTTTAAAATGAATTTGGTGTATTAATCAGGGTATTTTCATGAACACGTCAAATTGATGAGTTTTAATATTAATAATGCTTGATTTCAACTTATTATAGTACTATGATTAATGCATGGGAAAGTCAAACAGCGTATAATAGACTTTTATGATCAGGCTATTTAATTTCTTTTTTCAATTATATTTTTACATAATATTTCAAAATATTATTTTACCCTTTACCTTAATTATTTAAACCTAGTCAAACCTCTACCCTAGAATAATTAAGGATATTTAAGAAAATTCATAAATTACAATACAGTACGATACAATCAAACGAAACAATTAAAATGTTACTAAACAACAACAAATAATACAATCTATCCAAACATTGTATCTACCATACAATACAGTACAATAGAGTACAATACAATACAATATATTATGAAATAATGGCAACAATAATCCAAACAAAGTGAAAGTGGGCAGCCATAATTTTATAATTATATCTAACTAAACTAGATCAGAAAGCAGCAATAATTAAAAGTCATGAGTTGGTTAACTAGAAAATTTAACTAGTAACTAATTATTAGGTTAATGATTTACTAATTGTAAGAAGTGGAGTATATTAAGCTTGATTTATTGGGATCAGAGTATTTTTAATTCGGATTGTTCATGTAGACATATTTTTCAAGGATTCTGTTATCATCATTTATATAACCTACAAATTCAGTTATTATTATTGGTATTCTAAGGAAAATAAGATTTTTTGGTCGTCATTTACAACTTGAATTTGTTTTAAAAAATGATTTTTTTTTATCTCTTGTATCTAAAATTTAAAAAGTTCTTATAAAAATTAAATCATAGAGTAAAAAAAATTATGAATAAACTACACAATCAGTTAAACTGTATTTTAAAGAGATTCTCAGTATAATTACGTGCAACTGCCAAAAAAAAAAAATCAATACTTTGACCAAGAAAAAAGGAAAATTATTTGTACTCTATATTATTGAAAAAAGCCGTATATTATTTGTGATCCCGTCACACGTAAGTCATTTAACTATTCACTAAGATCCATTTAAAAATCACTCTCACGTACATATTTATTTTTTTTAGACAAGAAAAATCCATAGCCGCTAATTTTTGAGTGCGCACAAGGTAAAAACTCTGGTCCTATACAATACAAAGTAAAAATACTGCTCCATGCAACAGCTCGCAAATCACATAAAAGAGGTAATCCGCACTAGACAAATCCGGTGCAACAAGCTCAACCCAGAAGGCAAACCAAATCCTATACTTTCGCTGACAAGAGGTTTCGAACTTGAGACCTTCAATATGGAAGTTGCCCAAATCACTGGGCCACCCCGAGGGTTCATGTTCATATTCATTTATCCGTGCATTTTGTGGGATTACACTTTGGCACTTAAAAATGATTGATACCCTTTTTAATCTCCATATTCGAACTAATTAAAAATAAATTTAAGAGTTAAATTTGATGAATTCATATCTAGTATGTATTATGTATATACATAAGTATACACTTTGCATTGAAAATTACGTTTTTAATAATTAAACACACATCAATAAATATTTGACTTATCATTTGACTCGATCAATCCGTTTACCACCACTAATATATTTTTTGGGAAAACATAAAAAGAACTCAATGGGGGTAGGGGGATGAAGGCGGGATGAGGTGGAGGGGGATGAAAGCGGGGTGGGGGGTTAGATAAAATAAAAATAAAATTGGGGATGAGAGTGAGTAGAATAATAAATTACTTTAGAAAACTTAAAACATATAAATTCATTTTTATTTCTTCAATCAACGTGGATGAAATATGAGTAAACTCATATCCAAACATTAATTATGAAATCATATTAACCCATATAGAATATGAGCGAATTGAATAATTACTTATTTTTGTTCAAAATAAATTAAATTAATTTAAATTCAATCAAATAACTATTTGTCACCCTATAACACACTACGCATCATAAAAAAGTATTTTTCAATTCTCTATATGTGATGAGTCATGTTTTCGATGAATAGATTATTTTGAATTGACTCACAAAACAACAAATTCCACATGTTGGTGAACTGAAGATACAGTGAAATAGACTAGTTGCAATACTCATATAAAAATAGCAGTTGTAGTAATCTTTGAATTTAGAGAAGTCCTGTTATGAATTTGTGTCTCTGCATTTGTTTTATTAGTTAAAAATATCCACTGTCCAATTAAATATCCCCTGTGGGTCTACTAGTCCATATTTAATTTATATTTATTACTATTTAAAATTAAAATAATTAATTTTAAATTTGAGTATTCTGTCAAATGATTCACCAAATGAGCAAGTAGTTGAGTGTCAAAGAGAGACATCGATTCCTTAAATATTATGATAACTCCCAAAAGTCTTTTGTGATTTTCAATCATAAATCCTGTTATATTTAAGGATTTTGATGAACTGAAATAAAAAAAAATCACATTTTATATTTATAATTTATTAGCAAATGAAGAGCATTTACCACGTTATCAAATAAATAAGGGAAACTTTCACATATAGCCACTTAAAATAATTAATTATTCTCCATAGCTACAGTTTGATAATTACAATTTGTAGCTACATGTTATATAGAGGAGAGAGGCGAGCGAGATTGGGAGAGAGAGGAGAGAGGTGGGAGAGGGGAAAAGAGTGGGAGAAAGGTGAATTGTATATGTATATTGGTTAGATAATTGTATATTATACATATGTAATTGTATATATGACAAGAGAGATTGGGAGAGGGAGGAGAGAGGCGAGCGAGACTGGGAGAGAGAGGAGAGAGGCAAGCAAGATCAAGAGAGGGAGGAGAGAGGCTAGCGAGAGAGGGCAGAGAGTGGGAGAGAGGTGAATTGTATATGTATATAATTGTATATAACTGTAAATTATACATATATATTTGCATAAATGGTAGCGAGATTGGGAGAGGGAGGAGAGAGACGCGAGCGAGAGAGGGCAGAGAGTGGGAGAGAGGTGAATTATATATGTATATAGGCTAAATAATTGTATATTATACATATTTATTTGTATATCTTGGCGAATTATACATATACAAACATGACTAATTATACAAACTCGAAGTCAGCCCATGTAATTAATGTATAATGTTAGTCGTGAGTGGTAATTATAGCAAACTATAGCTATGATGAGTAATTAAATAGTATAAGTTTGCTTATCCGCGTAATTTTCCCAATAAATAATACGATACGATTGAATCTAAATCAATAACATTTTCAATCATCTCGCCATGTGTATATACAGGGGCGGACCCACACCATATGGTGGGGGTGTACGTACACTCGATAACTTTCGAAAAATCATATGTATATATGTATATCTATTTTGAAAAAACTGTAAAAATTAAGATATAGTTAACAGTGCATCCATAAAAAGAATAGAAGTGCCCTAGTGCAATTGATAGAAGTTAAAGTTACCACCCTCTACATCGGGGTTCGAAATCCATTTAAAACTGTTTTTATTTCGGTCTTAACCAAACCCCCTAAAGAATCTTTTTGAAGTCAAAGGTATAAGTATAGTAGAAAAATATATTTGTCAATTGTCGTCATCATAATAATAATAATATCAAAGCTAAGAAATTAAAATACATAAAAGAGAAGTTGCGGAGAAGCCAGGTATAACAACTGGCATTTTCCATAAATAGTGTATATAGCATGTATATAGCAATGGCCATATATATATATTTATTTATTTTTAATTTTTTTTAACAATGGCCATATATAATATTGGATACACTTGTATAATTGCTGTCAACTTGAGTAGCTAGTGGAGAAACATAGGAGCCAAAAATATATTTAGAATATATTATCAAATATACCTCGATATTCGTACTTAAGAGTTACAGATTCCAATTATATACACTAGTATATCTCATGCCATTCAAGAATTTTAACAAAATATAAACCGTTCGATTATGCAGGAGTTGTTCGATAGGAAGGATAAAAGATAATAATTTCTAGATAAAATCTCATTATTTATACGATTGTAACAAAATAAGCTACACATTTATATAGCATGGATAACTAATTCTATTCTATAAAATGATTTTATTTATCTCACGTCATATATAAAGACCCTTGAGATAAAGCACTCAACTATATATGCATAAAATTTGTGTATGTTTTATTCTCATCATATTCGATTACATGAACTTTATAATATACAAAAATAAAAAAGAAAAATATAACAAGTTGTAGTGTGAATATATAACTAAAAATAAGGACTTTTCTAATGAAATGAGTGTGGGGCATTTCCTTGTTTTATTTAGCAGTAAAAGATATGAAGCCCATCAGTGTTGACTCCAAACATATCAACAGTTATCATCCAATACTTTCCAAATTGATTTGATTCCCATTTTTTCTAATTTTCTTTCTTTGTGATGCAATTATTAATTTGACTTTATTTCAAATCCGAAAGAAACTCTTTTGTATACGATCACTCAATTATTAATAATTATCTCGCAAAATTGTTTCATTTAATTTTTTTTACTAGTAATAAAGTTTAGATCACTATTCTAATGACTCAATTATTAATAATTAATAAAGGTCATTTTTTTATAACACAAGTGTGATGTTTGCTTCATCTTTTTATTTCTTTTGCTAATAATAGAAAATAGACTTATTTTTCACATCAAATAATTGACTCATCAAAATAAGGAACTAAAAGGAAGTGTTTTACCTTTTTCCCAAGTAATACTTAGGTCCAATAAATAAACATTGTAATATAATAATATTCACCTAATATCTTTTTTCTTGCCTGAAATAATGTACGAAACAATGGATAAGCATCATCGGCGTGTTCCGTGAAAGCATAACTACTACTGAAAATTGAAACTAACATTTTATTTCCGTCTTTTCTGATTATTTACAAATTAAATCGAAGAAAATTAAATATATATTTTAAAAAGACATTCATTTTTGAAGAATCGCGTAGAAAAATTATTTAAATTTATTTTCGTTCAACAAGATCATAACCGAACTTAGGATAATGAATCCCCTTAAACTTAATGACTAGAAATAAATTGGATTATAACATGTACTCTTTTTGAAAAATATGGTGCAAGTTATTTTCATTGGTTTTGATATTGACTTCATTATAGTGGAATATCATGTGGTTCCTCTCAAAATGTGTGGTATTTCTATTCAAAGATTATTAGATTATGACATGCAAATTCATGTTTTGCCAAGCTTTAAAGGCAATACCTTTTTTTTTTCCTCGAAAAAACGATTACTACTACTTTATAACAAGACGTTAGGAGTTGCAAATTATCCAATTTAAAGCTAGCATCATACTTTCTCGGTTCGAATTGTTTATCATATTTTGCTTATCGAAAGTCAATTTGACTAATTTTCAAAGGTAAATTAGATCACATTAATTCGATATTTTAAACAAAAAAAAAATAGATATACTAAAACTATATAAAAAGTACTATAAATTTCAATTTTTTTCATATTAATATGATGAAAAAATACATCTTAAATTATTAATCAAAGTTTTTATAGTTTGACTCTAAAAATAGAAATAATAACAAACAATATCGGACGGAGGGAGAATCATATTAGCACATGGATTTAGCTGTTTTCTAAGTTAATTAATACTAGCTTAATTTAGTGCTTACAAAAATGTGAGAGTATTCTCGTGGGACGGTTGGGTTCGGTAGGAAGGAAACATTTTTCAAAAAAGAAAATTCTAATTTTTTTGAGGTCTATATAATTATTAATTTTTTTGATTTTTTTTTATAGGAAAACAATCTAATTTAAAAAATGAGAAATTGATTTTCCAAATGAAAAAAAAAAGAAAAGATTTCACTAGTAATCACATTCCACAGTATTTGTCCTTCCACTCTTGGAAATATCTCATCCTCGCCCCATCCCCTAGCTCTCATCTCCATTATCCCCTACAAGGCTACAACTTCCAACCCCTATTACCTTTAGTATTTGTCATCTAAGTACGGAATATATTATGAAAATAATAAATCTATTTTGATTTGTTAAAATACACAAATAAAATAATAGGTTGTGGTATACTGATGAGATTGTTTCATCCTTAGTCAGATATTTTAGTTTCGAATTTTAAGTATGGAGAAAATTATGTGTAGAGTTTTACTCCCAAATGATTATTGCAGTGCACGATCCAAATTTAATTGAAACTTCAAAATGAACGCTAAACGTTAAAGTAAATAAAAAAAAAGTAATTAAAGACGAATAATGACAGACAGAAGCAACAAGCACTACAACAAAAGTGACCATTAGCGGCATTTGATTCTTAATTGCCGCTAAATATGTATTTTTAGCGACAATTGTCACTCTTTATATATGTACCTAAAGTCTTTAGCGACATTAGTTCTAATGACACTTAACTAGCGCCAATAAAAATTTTAACATTCTTAATTGATGTTAATATTTAATATCAGTAAAAATTATTTTTATTTTAGTGAGCCTAAATGGAGCAAATGGATAGGGATAAGGGTTCATTGGATCCCAATATTTTATTTTTAAAACTAAAATGCCTTCGTAGGTATGGAGGAAACTCTCCTTTGACTTTTCTATCCTTTTAAATAACCAATGAGTCCAACTTAGAGTTGTTTGGCCTTAAAAAATTAAAATTAAAAAGGTGCTGTTTGGCCAACCGATGTGCTCATTGGAGGTAAAAAATAAATTTGAAAACAAAAAGTATTTTTAATTATTTTTTTTAGAGGTGTTTGATTAATAAGTAAATTCTTTTCCAAGTAGAATTAGAAATAAATTTTTTTATAGTAATTTAAAATTGTATTTCTAACAATAATGTGAAGCACAATCAAAGTGCCTAGTTATTTTCACAAATTCACGCTGTCATTAATGAGTCTATTTGAATCAACTTAAAAGTTGGGAAAAAAAAATTTAAGTCATTTTAACCTTTTGGAAGTACTTGATAAAGAATTAAAATAATTTAAAATGAATTAAAAATGACTTTTGAAAAGTTAAATATAATTTTTGTTAAAACTTTTGGATAAAATTTCTAATAGGAGTATAAACTTGGTACTTTTTGCATGTACATCAAACAATTGAATATCGGCATCACCAAAACGAACAATAATATGCAATGATGACCTTGTTTTTTTGAGTTTCTCAAATCATTTGCTATTCATGTTAGAGTACGATTAATTCAGAATCATTTTGTTAAGTTCTATTAGAGGAATAATGTTATAATTAAGAATCAATTTGAGATATCTATTTAATTCTATATTGTGATTATAATGAGCTTGTTGTAGTTACACTAACTTAACTTCAACTGACATTTTAGACTTTTAATTTTAGATATGCATAAATTGAGAGTTAAATTTTTATCATTGAACAAATACATACACATATACACGCTCAACGTAACATATGTAATAAATATAGGACGCTACATATGACGTTATATCTTTACTTATTTAATTTTATACAAATTTAAATATTTATTTATGCACATCAAAACTCAAACGTAATAAACATAAAAATGAGTTATAATCAAATTTTAAAAGCCAATAAACCAAAATTAAAATGGACCCCGTAAGCTCAATAATATAACATATTAGGTCAATAATAGGGGCCCTTTTTGTATATAAATAGAGGTGTGTGATAAACACAAAGATGAAGACCACACACTCTTGGCCTTCTCTCTCTGGCTAACAATTTTTCTCTTCCAACAATGGAGGAAGATAAACAAAACCAGGTAGCTAGAATTCAAGATTTTGATGCACCAAAGAAACCAAAAACAAACAAATATGCAATTGCTTGTACTTTTCTAGCTTCATTGTCATCCATATTGCTTGGTTATGGTAACTACTTTCATTTTCTCCCTTCTTAATTATAACATACTACTTCATTTATTACCTATGTAAAAAGTTAATCAAAACATCATATAATCTAGCACTCTCAAATTATTTGTCTCTTTTTCTAATAATAGTTATCTCACTAATAGTTATTATAAATATATAATGAATTTAATATGCCATTAAAATACTTAAAACATTGTTATACGTTTAATTAAAATTTTGAATCTGTTTATGACGATTTTATAACTTTTTGGTCCATGCAGATATTGGTGTAATGAGTGGAGCAATCATATATATTAAGAAAGACCTCCATATTACTGATGTTCAAGTAGAGATTCTAGTCGGAATTCTCAATGTTTACTCTCTCTTTGGTTCCGCCGCCGCTGGTCGGACCTCCGATTGGATTGGCCGCCGTTATACTATGGTGGTGGCTGCCGGAATTTTCTTCGCCGGAGCTCTCTTGATGGGTTTTGCTACAACTTATGCCTTTCTCATGTTTGGTCGATTCGTCGCCGGAGTCGGAGTTGGGTACGCTCTCATGGTTGCTCCTGTTTACACAGCTGAAGTCTCGCCGGCGTCATCTCGCGGTTTTCTTACTTCCTTCCCCGAAGTTTTCATTAATTTCGGTACGTGCTAATCTTTAGTAGAAGTTATATATATCGTTAGTATAAGAAATTTACGATATCAAGCAAGATTAGATGGATAATATAACTAGTAAAATTTCAATGCAACAATCCTTCTCTATTTTTACATTTTACTATAACAGTTACTCTATTATTATATGAAATTATTTTTTTATACGATTAAAAGGAGAAAAATTTAAACCAATGGCGTGGGACTTTGAATTTAACGTTGAATTGGCGTTTTCTTTCGTGTATAGCACGAGTCAATAATATGACAAACATGATGTTTTTGTCGAATAATTTTATTGATACGATAATATAGAAAAATATATTTTACTCTATATAATTTGACAGTAGAATCCCTCAAGGTAAGACAAATACCAGCTTTCCCATTCCAATATTTTTGTGGATTCAAAAAAATTATACTATCTTAAAATAATTTGTACTTTTTGTCAGTTGTAATTACTATAGATTATGTGCCATCGCAAATTTAAATTTACAATTTTAATCATTTTAATTAATATGATCTATCTTTTTAATTTATAGCAATCTTTAAATTTTGAACTTTACATAGGCTATATTTAAAATTATGAAATATATTTAATATATTTTTAACGTCATGAAAATATCTATTAAGAGTTAAGTTTAAAAGGTCAAATAAAAAGAGTGACAAGTTATTGCAAGTAATCTAAGTTGTTGAGCTTTATATAAAATTTTAATTAATTTGATGCTATTTTTTTCAACACTTACAAATTCGGTCAGCTCAAAGGGTGAGGCCGCTAAAGTCATTGCTCTAAGGCCGTATTTTGAATGGGTCATTTTTAATTTTATTAAGACATTTTTAATTTAAATGATGAAAAATGTTTTTGATAAATATTTATTTGTATTTGATATTTATGTTTATCCAAATAGACTCAGATTAATTTGTTAATGGCAGGTATATTGATGGGATATGTATCTAACGTCGCCTTCTCCAAACTTCCAACTCACCTGAGTTGGCGATTCATGCTCGGAATCGGAGCAGTCCCATCGGTATTCTTGGCCGTTAGTGTTCTGGCCATGCCGGAGTCACCGCGTTGGTTGGTTATGCAAGGTCGACTCGGCGATGCAAGGCGAGTTCTCAACAAAACATCTGATTCCTTACAAGAAGCTCAATTCAGACTTGCCGATATCAAACAAGCCGCCGGCATACCGGAGAACTGCAACGACGACATTGTCGAAGTACCAAAACGCCCTACAGGAGATAATGTATGGAAGGAATTGATCTTCTCTCCGACGCCGGCCGTCCGACACATCTTAATCACCGGTGTAGGAATCCATTTTTTCCAGCAAGCAAGTGGAATTGACGCCGTTGTTTTGTACAGCCCGAAGATTTTTGAAAAAGCCGGGATCAAGTCCGATCACGACAGGTTGCTCTGCACCGTCGCCGTCGGAGTAGTCAAAACATTGTTCATTCTAGTAGCCACATTTATGCTTGACAGATCCGGTCGCCGGCGGTTGCTATTAACCAGTATCGGCGGAATGGTGGCATCGTTGGTGCTTCTCGCGACCGGCCTCACAATTATCGACCACTCAGAACACAAATTAGTTTGGGCAGTAGCACTTTGCATAGCCATGGTGTTAGCTTACGTGGCGCTTTTCTCAATCGGTATGGGTCCGATTACGTGGGTTTACAGTTCGGAGATATTTCCGTTGAGGCTCCGGGCAACTGGATGCAGTATAGGGGTAGCAGTGAACAGAGTAACAAGTGGAGTAGTGTCAATGACGTTTTTGTCCCTCGAAAAGGCGATAACTATCGGAGCGGCGTTCTTCTTGTACGCCGCCTTAGCGGCTGTGGCGTGGGTGTTTTTCTACACATTGATGCCGGAAACTCAAGGGAAGAATCTAGAAGAAATGGAGACATTGTTTGGAACTTTCTGGAACTGGAGAGAGAGGGCGAGAGAACTGAAAGAATTAAAGACGACGGAGAAAAACAGTAACGATAACGGCCATATTCGGATGGATACTAGTAACAATATATAGCTATGCAAAATTATATGATGGTAACGACACAACCAAACATAGTTGTGTGATTGTTTGAGACTTTGGATAATAGGCAAATAACAATATATGAAAACAGAAGGCAATTTCCTAATTTTGTACATACTGCTTCTTCAATATATAATTTGGGTAAAAACTACATCATGTATTGTTATATATATATGACAAATATTTATCAAAACCAATACATGATGAGTAAATAGAGGTTAAAATTATCTTAAACTGCCTTTAAAATATGTCATTTTTGTCTCATTACCCAAAACAAAATTCCTCAGTCCTTTGAATTTCTTTCGGACAAATAACCAAACTAGAGATTAGCATTGAGCTTCTAGTTATTCACCTTGGACGAGCAAACCAACATAATATAAAACTTGGGTCCCCTATGACGTTTAAGATTGGGCTCACGAAAAGACACATGATAAAATGAGCAAAGGTCGATTGAGATGTTTTGCATCAATCTCTAAATGTATTATAGTTGTGAAAGTATAGTGGGTGGACCTAAGATCACATTGTCTAGAAAGACCTACCAACTGTTGGAATCAATGCAGACCAGAGAAAATATGATTAAGAAATTGCAACTTCAATGGTTAATTGGTACCACTAAAATCTCAAACATCTGCGTCTTCTTACAACTTACAAACACTCTCTTTCACCTTTTTGATAAATTTTTCAGGCCCATTTGTCCACTTTCTCCTTCTCCGTCCTGCCACTAATAGATGTGTTGTCTATTTCAAAAAGAAATTTAGACCATAACTTATTATGATTTAGACGTTTTTCCTGTTTATTTCTACTTTGCTTTGTTTCACTTGAAATAATTATTTTTCGAAAATGTTCTCTCTATCTCCAAAAGGTAAGAATAAAATTTGCACACACTCTATTCTTTGCATTCATATTTTATGACATTTCACTGAATATGTTATTGTTAATCTATATGAGAATTCTAAAAAATCTTCTACCTTTGCGTCGTTTCGTTAGATATATGACAAGTGACGCACAAATTTTGCTTGATATGATAGGTGAAAAGTGAAACTGCCCAGGCCTTAAAATGTTGGTGGTCCTCTAGTCTATGTATATTAGCCCAAGTGTGCTAACATTGTGACCAGAATTTCATGGTCCTATTATGCCACCATCTTTGTTGTTGTTTGCATTAGTAGACAACTGGATGTCGTCAGCTTTATTTATAGGATTTGTGAGGAAATTAACATTTGTTTATAAATATGTATAAAATCTGTGATTATGAACATTTTTCATGATATTGCTCAAAAGTGGTTATTCGTGAAATTAAACGTGCTATTCTGCAACTACATCCATGGAAACAGTATGGGCTCAAAAAATATAAAAGCCCATAATCTGATTCTTCGTTATAGTGGTCTTCTACAAGGAGCCCAAACTCAAAATCAAAGTTCAAAAAATAACAAACACGATGGGCATAATAAGGCTCTATAAATACAGTTACGATAATTGCACTTTATAGCTATAGTTCTGTTTGTTATGAAGGTAATATTTCTGCCTGTTTGTATATTTTGTTTGCACATACGCGAATAGGATAAATATATACAAATTATAAATTTATACATTTAGGAATTTTTCAAAATTCCATTTTGTATATTTTGCATTACAATATACAAACATGGTAGTTTATTATGAATTTTTTCATAAATCGTATAGAAATACCTCTGGTAATACACAAAATTCTGAATTTATACGATTAGAAATCGATCTATACAAATTTTGAATTTATACAAATCAACAGAATTATATAATAAATAATACTTTATTGAAATATTTGAAGTTGGAGTTTGTATTTGGCTATACTTTTTACAAAGAATATTTAGAATTTGAATATATTTTGTATGAATATGATTTAAATCCTCAATTTCTAAACAACTTAACTAGCTTAACCATATGTACTTTTTTTCATTCAACTTGACACTTTTTTTTTTTGTTGGTGACATGAGTTTCTTAAAATATTAGACAGAAGAATAAAACTTGCAACTTTTTAAATAGTGCAAGGATGTTTTTTGTTCAACTTATATAATACAAGAATGTACTTTAGGTTTAAGCCATACTTTAGGGATAATTTTAGCTAAAAAAACTCTTTCAAAATACTTTGCAAATACTTATATACTTATCAGGGCAATTCATATTCTTTGTAAATTAATTTAAAATTATAGTATAAATCATAAAATTTAAATCTTGAATCATATTTACTCTGACAGGTTATGCAAATATATTAAGGTATATCAGTGAATTTAAACAAGAGCATCACAAACCACTTATGTTGCTTGATCTCTTTACAAATATTGCCTCACACGGCACAAACGTTCAATCCTCTAAAAGTACACTATTTTAAAAAGATTCAACACAAATTAAACAAATTTTTAAAAGTCCGAGTAACGTAACAAAATATTAGCTAGTACATAGGTAGAAATTTACATAGATAATGATGGAACCCAAACAAGATTATCTACTGGAAAAAAATGACAGACAGGGGAACTTCCAGGCAGAACTTTCAACACTCTAAAAGCAACATGATCATGATTCCATTCTTTAGTATCCATATGACAAATTGCAGCAGCTTCAATTCTATCTCCATTTTCACCCAAAAGTGAAATCTTGAATAATTTATTTTCCCCTTTTTGCATATGGCAATAGAAAACAGCATAAGGGTAAGGTAAAGTATGACAAGCAACTAATTTTGGCACTAAAATGTCCTTTGGTTTTTGCAAAATTGTGTAATTTTGTAAAGTAACAGGGGATTTATTCAAGAATTCTGTAGTGTATACATCGAGTTTGGTGTTAAATCCTAAAATTTCTTGAACAAAATCGAGCATTGATTCTAATGAAGTAGCGCAGAATTTGGATTCGCCATTCATTGCTGAGATTTCGCAGTGGAAAAATGTGTCTTCCATAGCTTTTGCTTGAGGTGAGTCTTTAGAAAATGAGAAAAATTGAAGAAGATAAGTAAGATTTGATGAAGAAAATGGAATTGAATTTGCTTCTTCTCTAGGAAGTAAATGAGGAGAATTTGAAGGGTCTTTTAGTGCAAAAAACAGGGGCATAATTTTTCCAATTTTTAAATCTTTTGGAGTGAAGAAAATATTGAGTTGTGGATTTAGAGTTTCTTCTGGAGAAGTTTTTGCAATGTTTCTGGCTCTGCTTTCACTCACAAACTGCAAAAACAAATAAATAAATAAATAAATAAATTAAATCATAGTGTAAACCAAAAATAAAAAATAAAAAATCTCTACAACTACACTGTTTACATCACAGTGTATGGACAACTATTTCTCGAACAGAATTTACGTTCACATAAGATCATTATTTCGAATGAGATATAAGATCGATCATATTCAATTGAATTCAGTAAGTTATAAGAAACTTAGTTGTGTATGCGAAAATTCATTACAATATGTCTCAATAAGTAAAAGAAATACATAAGTTGAACCCGTTAAATTTAAATTTCGTACCTGGAACAGAAGAAGTGCATGAAGTAAGATGGAAAGAGTGGGTCTAAACTCCATGGTTGATCAGTTTTCTTGTTTCAACTCTGATGTTTTTTTGTTTTCTAAAATAGATGGAAAGTGAACTTCATGTACCAATAAGAGTTCTTTTTTTTCTTGTCATATTCTTAATTGGTCACTCTTTAAGTATATATAAATTTCTTTTCAAATCCTTTTACTTTTGGATTTATTTAAAAAATAATAAATAACTTTTAGAAAATTTAAAAGAATTTTAATATCATCACATCAATTAAAAGGTAAGCTTGATATGACATGCTAAAATATAACTGTAAATCTGAATAACTCAATTAGTTAACAATCTGAACTCTGCTTTATTGATAAGAACTTGATTTTCCACATGGTAATTCCTTTCTCATTTCTCCTTCTCCTAACCTCAATTTTATTTTATTTTTAAAAAGGCATGCTAAAATATATTAATAATGTTAAATATATTAGTATATAACTACTCTATAAAATATATATTTTTATGAATATGTTTTTTTTCTTGGAAATATAGTCCAATGGGAGGAACATGCCAACTTGACAACAAAACTAAGCTTAAAACAATATTTTAATTGGTAATCTATGATTAATTTATCAAATCACACACTATCAAACAAGTCAGCCCTATGATGAAATAATACTATTTCTGAAAATCCTTTTTTTTAATTATCCTAACACTTTGGTCAACTAAACAGTTCAGTGGTAGCCATTGCAATCAATCATTATGTTGAAACTTAAAAATAAACACAGCAGATGTGTATCTGGAAAAGTTTACTACTCCCTCCATTTTTAAAAATAATTATCGCGTTTGAAATTTATATCAAACTATATATACCATTACAATTATTTTCTTATTAATATGATTAAAAAATATATATAAAAATATTAATACAGTTTGATTCTAAAGAAAAAAAGTGACGTATTTTAGGAGTTTTATAAAACAACTAAGGGACAGTTTTTTTTGCTTTTTAGATTATATTAATATGAATGGTTTAATAACACCGGTAATACACCAGTGGTATTTGAAATTGAGAAATAAAACGTATAGAAAATACAGACATTGGCCATTTGAATTATGCCTAGTTGGTATTAAATTATTGATGAAATTCAGAAAATCTTGTAATTCAAAAATATTGTCTTCCTTGTGCCTGTATCATTGGACTTCTTGAGGCTTCTACAACAATTAAAAGTTTCACTTTATTTTAATCTTCTTATTGTTTTTGTGTTTCCAACTAGATAATTAAATAAGAATAAAATAAGAGTTGTCCAAGTTGACCAACATAAACCCTTAACTAATTAGGCTAATTTAAAATTATTAACTTATATTTTTTCTGTTTAGATGCACGTACTTGTATTAACTTAATATATCACCCTAACACTATACTTCTCTAATTATTTTAATACGTAAGAAGAAGAAACAAAACTAAATAAATAAAAGGGCAATAGGATAGTTTTATAGTTGTATGAAGAATTGTTCTTTAAATATTATCGGGAAAAAGACATGTTATACCCCCAATTTTATGATTGTGACATAAAAGATGTAGATACATTCTTTTTGGCCAATGTAAATGAAAAAATATTTTTTTAATTAAAAGAAAATACATATAGAAATATATTTTATCAGTTATACACCCAATTTTATGATTGTGAATTTTGTGACATAAAAGATGTAGATAAATTCTTTTCGGCTAATGTAAGTAAAAAAAATAATTTTTCAATTAAAAAAAAATATATATAGAAATATATTTTATCATTCTCGTAAGGTTCAGAAATATATTTGATCTTTATCATCATAATTCATATGTGAATGTTTTTTTAACTTCTTTTGATTCAAAGATTTATATTTAAAACCTAAATTAGTGCTCAAACGTAGGTGTTTAGTTGTCAACGTTCTACCCTTGGGCCTTAATTATGACAACAAATAATTCCTAAAGTATACTAATTGTGTGTTCAACTGCAGAGTGATAAGATAGGATAAGATGGTGAAGTAACATTAGCATGAATTAATTCACTATTTTTTTCTAAAATAATGACCCCAAAATTAGCATTATCACTTTCAAACTTTAGGAGAGATGGTTAAATTAGGATAAATTATCATATCTTATTATATCTTCAAGTTTTTTTTGACTTTCTCCTAACCATCACCACTACGTCATAGAATTCTAGTAATACATGTTTATTTTAAACCAATTAACTCTTACATCTTAAATTCGTTTCTCATTATTAGCTTATTAAATGATAAAGTTATTTTCTTGATACCATTTAAACTGACATAAAGTTTTAAAAAATAATAATATTTTTAAAACTTTTTGAAATAATCCTTGACCATTTGTATACTTATAAAAGAATTTTAACGTAAAATTATTTTTAATTATAATAAAGCGACACTCTATTTTAGACGAAATTAAAAAAAAAATATATATCACATAAATTGAAACGAGGAACTAACAGTTAATTGTTGATTTTGTGTTTTGAGGTTTGAAAATTGTGTGATAGCCATTAAAATGGTAATGAACTGTGTTCTGCGTCAGCAACAGCAAAACTATATTTTAGTCTAAATAAATGATGCAAGTACTATCCATGGCCATGAAATGTTGAAAGTACATTCATTTAGACTTTTGATATAAACTGTAGTAACAAAACAGGTGTACGATGCAGTGCAATTTCAAATTTCAAATAGTCTATAGTATACTCCAATATGTCATTATAGTGGATATTTGATATGATTTATGGACGTGTACAAAAATAATTAAAGTAACCCTTGAGTCACAAACAACAGTTATGGTGGAACAGTAAGTACTCTATTATACTCATTTAGAGGTATTTTATTTGAATTTCTTTGGGTACATAAGTAATCTTCATTGAGGAGCATTTACCTTCAAATATAGAAATTTTCAACATAATTTTAAATTTAATTATATGTTAATATAGATATCGAATACCAAACGATAATAATTAAAAACCACTAAGTCTATATTCCACTATGTCGTGTTTCTATTTATGTGCTACTATGACTTTTGTAATGTCATATCTACAATCTTTTTTATTTGTCAAACTATCTAATTGAAGATATGTGTTGCTACTCTTTATCTATTTTGCGTTCATGTAAATCTTCATATATAGTTGACTTTAGTCTATGACAACACCCCTTACCTTCTCCACTAAGAAATCTAGATAACTACAATTTTTTGCAAAAGTTTCACCGGATAATTTATTTAATTTTTGCTATTTTTTCCACCTCCATCTTGTTCTTCATAATTATTGTACAATATATTAGTATTTTTTTTTTGAATTTATGACAATTGAAGTTTTTTTCCACCTCCTCCTTGTTCTTTTTAATTATTGTACAATATATTAGTTTTTTTTTTAATTTATGACAATGGAAGTATAATATTTTGAATAAATGGTCTTAAAAAGTAATTTTTGAGTCAAATAGGTATTATTGGAAAAGTTTGAAAATAATGACAAATCATCATTATTGAATAACTTTATTATTGTTTTGGTAAATTGACGACTTGATTTTGCTTTTTATGATATATGGAATTTCAGTATTAAATTTGATCTCATTTGAGATAAATTTGTATATTAAATTGTTGGAATTCAAAAAACAAATTATTAGTTTTAGGCAAATAATTATTCACCTAAACTTTATGCTAAAATTCTGCGGCCAAATATTTTGCCTAACCTCGCACCAAAATATCAAAAGTGCAACATTATATGTTCGAAGTTATGGTAACCTTACCAAGGCTACAACTTCAGGAAAATAACAATTGCCCTTGGCAAATTTTAATGATTAAAGTTAAGCTTTGCATGCTAAAAGTTAAAATGCCTAAAATTGACGTGACAAATTATTAAGTCTGAACTCTAAAGTTATGCCTTGTTAAGATCGTAATTTTAATAAAAAATATTTGTCATTTTATCATACATCAAGCTAATCATGTTTGAACTTCGAAGTTTGTCAAACTTCAGACACAAATTATTGCAACTTCAATCTCGTTTATCTGAAGTGATCCAGAGTAAATTTATTTATCAAAGAATAAATTATTTTTTACTTAAATAACAATCATAAAATCAGGTATTTGTGCAATTCGATAAAAATTATCTTCTACAAATAACCAAGCCCCAAATCAACCCTTCAATGAGAATCAAAAATTTAAGCAAGTCTTATTTTATCCTTTATTGGAGTAATTGACTAGCTAAAGGGTTCAAGTCCTTTAAAACTATCATTTGGGTGAATGATAATTAAATATTAATAGAACAATGTTGCTGTTGAGGCTGTCACATTTCTTATTTGCTAGTAATGAATAATGACAAATGATAGAAAAAAATATATTTAAATTTCCTGGTTTAAAAATGTAATTAAACATGATTAGGTTCAATCCTTTTGAGACAAAAAAAGTGTTTTTTTTGAGCTAGTGTCACTCAAAAACAAGTCCAAATAAAAGGTATTGGGTACAACAAAGTATGGATTGGTGCCTAACCCTCAATAGTGGAGCTTTAATTTATCAAATTATATTCTCCCTAAAAGTCAATTCGAATCTATTGATCTTGATTCCTGTCCTTCCTTTTTGTATATTGTTCTGGAGCCCCATTAGTATAATGTTATTTACACTGTTTTAATATGTTGGTCTGATTTTAGTTTGATAAAAAATAATAAAAGCAAAATTATATTTATGGTGTGTTTGGTATAACGAAAAAATATTTTTTGAATTTTTTTTATTTTCTCATGTTTGGTTGGGTCAAATATTTTGAAAAATATTTCCAAATCAACTCATTTTCCTCAAATTTAAGAAAAATGACTTTCCGAAAAACATTTTCCAAAACTCTCTTTCAATCTCCCCTACTAACCTCCAATCCCCCCTACCAGCCCCCCCCTAAAAAAATGAAATCTATTTTTTTTAAAAATATTTTCAGTTTCAAAATTTAGTTTTTTCATGTCTATCCTTAACCCCCCACCCCCACCCCTACCACACCCATTCCAAAAAAAAATTCAAGTTTGTTTCTTTTAAATATGTTAACTTAAAAAATTCATTTATTCTCCTCTACCCTCGATCCCACCCCCACCCCCAAAAAAAAAGTTTCTTTTTAAAAAATATTTTAAACTTTAAAAATTAATTTTTTCATCCCGCCCCCCGCCCCCCTCTGCACTAGCCCCCTACAAGCCCTCCACCCCACTCCACTAGCCCCTACCAGTCTCTCCCCTCACACCTAACTCGCCCCCTACCAGCCCCCACACCCCCACTCCTATCCCCACCACGAAAAAAATTTCAACTTCAAAATTATTTTCTACTCTAGTAAAAAATAAAAGATATTTGTCAAAAAACATTCCTTATTCAAAAAGCAAACACTAAAATATTTTTTTGAAAAATATTTTCTACTTACCAGTCAAACATGAGAAAATAAGTCAAATATCTATCTTTCCAGGAAACATTTTTTCTTTATACCAAACACACCCTTAAATTTTGTAGTTTTAAGCTAAGAATATGTGGAATATGTAAAAGTATCATTGGATATTATGATCTTAAATACATCATATAAAAGGTTGCAACTTAAAAGTTGTTTAAAAAAATATATATATATGTGAAATTAGGTTTTAGGTCTAATTCACACTCCAAAAGTTAGCTCAAAAAAAAGAAATGCTCAAGTCTGGGCCCTGCTCTCATACCATGGTGAAATTCGATCTTAGGTGTAACTCACGTCCTGAAAGTTAGCTAAAAGAAAGAAGGATGACCCAAGTCATATAAAAAGTTTACTTATCTCATTAACTACCGATATGAAAATTTTGATATTCTTTTTAACTCTTGAAATAAATTAAAAGAAATAACAATGAAAGAAATAATTAAAATATTGCAACAAGATTCGACATCAAGAAAAAGAGTGAAACAAAGTTAGTGGTTTACAGTACAAATTGGTTTGTTAATAGATCTTGGTTTTTTTATATTTTGTGCATATATGTGCTGTCATTTGAACTCCTGGCCTAAATAATTTAATTGCACGACAGTATATGAATACTTTTTCTCATGTTGATTGGCCTAGAACTTTATTTTGGGTCCTCAACGTTGACTATTTTAATTTATTTTTTGTTGATACAATCATGTTTTGTTCCTTATGATCATGACAAAAAATACTTTAACTAGTTTATGCAATATGCGGTGATCTTGTACTTATCTTTCGATAGATGTTTTTGAATTTATTTTTTTGAAGTAAGAATTGCGAGAAAACAGAACGTATCATCATATTAATAAAAAGTGTATATTTATAAGTGCAATTATTGTCATAGTTAACAAGATAGAAATTTGTAGAAAAACATTTCATATTCGGAGAAAAATTCTCCAAGTAAATAGCGGATATTTCAATAATTGTGGATTAATTTAACACATTGAAATTGAATTCATCTTAAATTTAGTACTTTGAATGTGGAACATAATTTTATATATGAAATTTTACTAAAATTGTAATAAATTGCTAATAGATTTGATTATGTAACCCTAGTGCGCGAAAGAAGTGAACAAATACAATATAATAGAGCACTTAAGAAAATCATGTTGAGGAAACTCGACAAGCTCGAAAAGACTCACGATATCATACTCTTTGACAAACAACTTCTTATTTACGAGATTATTTTCTCTCCTGCTCTAATTTTTGAGATCATGAGGTAGAACTTCAACCATATTTTTTGAGTTAATATTTTGAAAGGTCACCCAACTTTAAGAATTTATCTAACAAAATCATTAAACTTTGTTTTCTATCAATAAAATTAGATTTTGTTATCAATAAAATCACCCTATCAAATTTATCATTAAAAAAATATTAACATAGCAATATTAATTTATTATTTATGTCATATAAACATGGACCCACAACAAACAAAATTAGAAAAAACTTATTAAAAAACGTACAAACAAACTTAATCACGGAAACATATTTTGATATTACTGTAATACCATAATATTTAATTTGCCTCCTTAATAAACAAATGAGGATAAGTATTTAAGCAAAACAACAAATTAAATCCAAAACAGGAAGAAAAACAACAAACAAATCTTAAAAATCAAGTAACTATTTACTATGAATTAATAAATTCTTTCGCGTGTAATCAATTTAGATGTTTCTTGCTAAATATAATTGGTTATAAAGATTTTGGTAAAAAAAATTGGCTTTTTTTTTATAAAAAAAAAAAAACATTTTTTGGGGTGATTACATTTTGGCAGTTTTTATTTTCTTCTTCTTGATCATACAAAAATTAGAGACCTCGAAATTGATTATTTTGTAGCAAAAATTTCAAATAAATATCTAGTTCTTTTATTTTGAAATATTGTCCTTTATTTTTTTGAAATAATTTTTTTTCTAGTCATTACACTTTAGATTGGCTGTTTTTTTTCTTTAAATTCTGTTTTTTATGGTGATTACACCTTGTCAGTTTTTAATTATTTTTTTATGGTGATTACACTTTGGCAGTTTGTAATTAATTTTCGGCTTCACCGAATTAAAAAAAAATAGATTTCAAAATTAATTATTTACTAAAACATATTCCAATGTTATGTAGTTTTTTTTTTCAAATACATATAATAATTTTAAATCACTAAGATGCATTAATCATCTAAGAATAGAGAAGTCACGTCTCCGGCGTAAAATTCAATACTTATTATTTTGTTACCCTCCAAAGACTTTAAGGTAGATTATGTAATGGTAATTGGGGTTCAAAGTTAAATTTAAATATAATTCACTATCAAAAAATAATATTTTTCACTCATTTTTTTATTGCACTTTGTTTCGTGGATAATCTCATTAATATTTTAATTGAATCAGTGAGAGAAGTAAAAAAAATGTGCTAATGTTTTCAGGAAAAAATTAGGAAATTTGTCATGAAAATTTATTTTTCAGTTTGCATTTTCTCAATGTGTCAGCTTAACAGAAAATAAATGAAAAAATCATATTCAATAGCACAAATTTTCATTGATTTACTTTGATTTCTATTAAAAATTTATAGATATTTAATATATTTTAATACAATTATATTCTTATCCTTTTTTTATTTATTTCTTAATTTTAAAGAGAAACTGACAGCTTAAGAAATCAGAAGAACTATACATCATATTCTTTTAGTTTCTTTTTTTCTTTTCCTGTTTTTAAAAATGTGTAAAAACATATTTTATTTGGTCATTGTGGAGAGTCTATAAATAGTAAGTCAGACATTAGAAAGTCTACAAATTTTACAAACTCAAAAGAGTGTTTCAACAATATGAGATCTCTCTCTATCTTCTTCCTTCTCCTATCTCTTTCTTTGGTAATTCTTCTTATACTTCCTCTTCTCTAATATTCTATTCGGTCTCGTTTTAAATTTCGTGATTCAAACAATTACTTTTTACGTACTTTTATTTTTAAAAATTAAAAAATTTCATATTTGAATTTATGATTAAAATTAAATTGTTTAACTATCGAAATTCAAATTGTACCACATAAACTAAGACATTTAGAGTAATTATTTGCAGATTTAATTTCACTTAATTTTATGTCTTCCTATATTTGATTATTTTTTTTTTTTCAGTTGGGATATGTAATTAGTGATGGTCCAGAAGAGTATTGGAAGAGCAAAATGAATGGAGATCCAATGCCAAAAGCACTCAAGGACCTTCTTAATGATCAATATCAAGATTTTCCAATTGAAAGGAACAAATTTGTTAGAAATTTTGATTTAAAGGCTAATATTATTATTTATCATAATGATGTTGATATATATCCAAAAAGATCCAGGCCTACTCCTTAGAATGATCATTTATTTCAGAAACAAAAGAAGAAGAACAAGAAGCTCAAAGGAGAAAAACTATAGATCCATGAAATTAATTCTGCTTAATTATATATATTTTTTTTTTGAATGGTATGTTTCTTAATTACATAGTTACTTACAGTAATAAGCTTCTTGTTGATTAATTAGATGTTGTTTAGTTGCTATTTGTAATCATGCCTACGTAGTAATTTTCATCGATTGGTAGCTGATTTGAAGCTGCGAATTTCTAAAAATTCTTTGTAAGTAATGGATAATGTTTGATAGCTAGTTAGGTGGTAATTATTTATGTATAATATTAAGGGAATAGTGTTTAATTTGCAATTTAGAAATCCACATAACTAATTCATGTATAAGTCACAAATGAATTTATGTATCACTTTATGTTGGATAAAAAGTGGAATAACTAATAACTGAATCAGAGGTAGAGCCAAAATTTTCAATAAGGGAGTTCAAAATCTGTAGAAATAGATAGCCGAAGGGGGGTCAACATTTACTATATATATATATATAAACTTACTTTAACAACGTATAAATAATATAATTTTCTATCGAAAGGGGGTAAGCTCCGCCTCTGACCTGAATAACTAAATTATGTGCAACTAATAATAATATATTACTAATACATGCAATAACTTTAATCTTCTACCAAACGGTAATATCTAGAAATTATTGTTATTTTTTTCACAACGGAAAAGGGCCTAAAATACCCTTGAAGTATTAAAAATGGTACAAAATTACCCTCCATCCACCTATTGGCTCCAAAATGCCCTTTTCATCCACCTATTGGCTCCAAAATACCCTTTTCATCCACCTTTGGGTTCAAAATTGACCACTTTTTTAATTATTTTAAAATTAAACTCTTTAAATATTTTTTAAAATACTTGGCGTTCAACTATTGGTTATAATTTAATTTATTAATATAATTTATAAATCAACCCACTACCCACTCATTACTAACTAAACCCCACCCAATTAATAATCCAATTATAATATCAAAATTGTCATAAACACTACTAAAACACGATGAAATTATAAATTCCTGAAAATGACATTCAAAATTATTTGAGTCCGAATCGAAGCCCCAATGAAATATAGGTTGAGCCGCTTATTTAGGAGGACACTTTCAATATGATTCTCTTTCAAAATTGAATTAAAAATTTATGATTAAAGGTAAAGAAGTAATACATTTCGAATTAATTCATGCACTTTTTTAAAATATAATTTTATAAATATTTATGATTTGTTTTAAAACCTTTAATATATTATTTTGAAAAAAAGTTAACTATGAAGTAACATCACATAATTGAGACGTAAGTCAGACTTTTAAGTTTATCGGTAATTTTTATTTAGACACTTAACATATGATAATTTACTTCTATAGATATTTTCGCCTCAAATTTTTAAAAACACTCAATTGGCAGTAGCTTTTTTCTTGTTGCATTAATAATGTGACGGGTGTATTAATTTGGAGGGGTTTAATTAGTAATGGGTGGGTAGTGGATTGATTTATAAATTATACTAATAAGTTAAATTATAACATATAGTTGCGTGCCACGTATTTAAAAAAATATTTAAATAGTTTAAATATAAAACCGTTAAATAAGTGGTCAATTTTGAACCAAAAGGTGGATGACAAGGGTATTTTGGACCCAATAGGTGGGTGAGAAGGGTATTTTGGAGCCAATAGGTGGATGGAGGGTAATTTTGTACCATTTCCAATACTTTAAGGGTATTTTAGGCCCTTTTCCGTTTTCACAATCATTGTAGATGTTATCTGCGAGTGAGTGATCTTTGGACATAAAAAATATGAAATATGAAGAAAAGTAATAGTATTTATTTTCATGTTGAAAATGATATTTAAAAATTGAACTGATATTTAAATATGAATATAATTTATTTTTGGATGAGGCACTAGTGAAGTAAAAGCTACTGCCAACATGGAGTGGTAATTTTTGGAACCCTCACTAGGATATCCGATGGAATAATGTGACAAATAGGGGATGATCCTATATTGAGCTCTCAGAAAGTTACATGAGATGGACTCCATTCAGAGGTATCCAAATGACAAATTGCAATTGCTTCCACTCTATCACCATTTTCACCCCCCAATGAAACCTTTGAATACCTTGTTCTTGATAATTGTGTAATGATATTAGAAAATCGCATAAGTGTAAAGCATGGTACGACATGCCACAATCTTAGGAGCTGCAACTTCTTGCGGAGCATTCAAAAGAGTAGAGTACTTTTTAGGAGGGGAGTTGAGTTTGAAACATGAGTTGTGGACATCGCTTTGATTTGGGTTTTTCCTCCTATGGTTTCTTGCTCAAAATCAAGTATTGCCTGTGAGGATGTGGCACAGTGCTGCTTTGTGTCTCCCTTAATAGGTGGAGCTTCACATTCTCTCAATGGCATCTTCGATGGCTTTAACTTGTAGAGACCATTGAAGACAAGTATTGAAGCTTGTCAAAATTCTTATCTGAGCTTTTTTATGATTATTCTTTCTTTGTTATACCTTTGTTCTGCCTGTTAAGAGAAGGTTATCTGGTAAATTATGTTTATAGCTCATTGCTTCAAGATCTGAATCCAAAAATCCACATGTAACTTAATTTTGGACTCATTGCAATGCATGATTATAAATTCTTCAATTGAATGCTACTATCTGTGTGTTGGTTGTTCACAATTATCATTAGCAATAGATCTATTACATCCTGTAAATTTAGTTTGAATTGGAACCGAAATATGAAACAAGCTATATTCATGGTGTCTTGACATAGTCATGTCAATTACTGCAATTCACTTTCTTCTTGCATTTAGTAATAGGTTCTTTAATGTTTCTAATCAGCACTTTTGAGTTGCAGTCTTTTATTTGTGAACTCTAAATTTTATGACTACGAATCATCTGTGGAAGTTTCATTGCCAGAAAATCTTATTATTTTATTTGGATCTCACCACAGGAAAGGAAGCTAAATAAAAGGTACACTGAAACAACACAGAAACGATACATGAAAATATAACTAGTAAACATACTTGCATTAACAGGTAATAATAAAACAGTAGCTAACAAAAGCTGCTATCGACATGGAATACTGCTTCTTCAAATCACTTGCGCAGAGGCGATTTTTTGAACCCACACTAGATTATCTGATGGAAAAAAGTGACAGATAGGGGATGTTCCTGGTAATATACCGAGCAATTGGAAAGATGCATGAGATGGACTCCACTCAGAGGTATCCAAATGACAAACAGCAATTGCTTCCACTCTATCAACATTTTCACCCCCTAATGAAACCTTTAACACTTTGCTCTTGCTAATTGTGCAATGACAGTAGAAAATTGCGTAAACGTAAGGCATGGTATGACATGCCACCATCTTAGGAGTTTCTACTTCTTGTGGAGCATCCAAAATAGTATACTCTTGAAGTGGGGGAGTTGAGTTTGAGAAATGAGTTGTGGACAGAGCTTTGAATTGGGTTTTTTCTCCCATGATACCTTGAACAAAATCAAGCATTGCCTCCGCGGATGTGGCACAGTACTTAGTCTCTCCCTTTATATGTGGAGCCTCACATTCTCTGAGTGTGTCTTCCATGGCTTTCCCCTGTGGAGAGTTTCGAGAGAATGAGAAACGTTGAAGGAGGTTTGGGAGTTCCTTTTGTGAAAATGGAATGGAATCAGCTTCTTCTTTTGGCAAGAAACTCGGAGAAGAAGAAAGATCCCTTCTTGGGAAGGAGACATTTATTGTTTTCCCTATCTTTAGATCATCTATAAGGAAGAAAACTCTTAGGGAAGGATCAATATGATCCATATGGGATGATGAATGGATATGTGCCTTTTCTGTTTTTACTCGTTGATGCTTGTTTTCTCCTTGTTTGTCGCTCACTTCTTGTAGAGTTTGCTGAGCATTTTCTCCTTGGTTATTGTATATCCATAGGTGATTATCAAACTTGTTTTCATGATCAATGTTATATGATGATAAATGAACTCGGGCATTCTCTTCCTTGATTTTGTGATTGCCCTGCTGAGAATTTTCACCTTGGTTATGGTATATCCTAAAATTCGTGTCATCCTTATTTTCAAGGTTCTTGTTATTTGATGATGGATGAACTTGGACATTCTCTGCTGTTTTGTGATAATCATTTTCTCCTTGGTTATCATAAACCCAAAAATAGACATTAGGCTTTTGGACTTCTTCATCTGGAATTGGGAAGTTCAATTTTTTGCCCTGTAGGTTCCCTTGAACCATTTTCCTAGCTTCTGTTCCATGAGCAACCTGTCAGCATACATATAAATGCTTTAACATTTAAATCAAAACTTTGTATAAGTAGTACTAATATTGGACAAACCATTAATAATAATACTATTAAGACTGAGGAAAATAGAGTGAAATTTACCAGCAGAATTAGGGAGAGAATACAAAAAACAAGCTTAAGATCCATTTGTTTTTTCTTTTGAGTCCTTCAGAGACTTTCCTCAAGTATAGATAAATATATAGCAGAGATGTAAAATAAATGACCCCCGCTGTGCAGAAAACTGAATCAATCAATAAGTCGAATAGATAAAAATGTTATTGGGTTAATGGATTTTTAATGATTTTATTTTTAAAAAATTATTTGGTTATTAGTTCGATCTTGGTTTTTGAATATTGTATAATTGGGACAAATTGTCGGAGAAGTCATACAATTATTTTATGAGATTTTTCTTATTGGTTAAAACTGAGACCGAATCATTAAGAATCAAAAATTGATTTAAAAACACCTTATTGATTAGTGTATTTATTTATAAATCTAAAATTAATAAAAAATCAAACTGACGAATGCATATCCGACCACACGCACACAAATGGACAATTCAAGATGGCACTGTTAATTGATCTGATTGGAAATAATGCAGCTCAGTCTATTCAGATGGACTGTAGTGGTAAGTGATAATTTAATATATTCCGTACCGTATGAGCAAGTTTCTGAAATTTGAATAATGTCATAAAAATCAATTATAAAGATTGTCCGATTGAAGAACATATCATGCATGCAGATATAAATAATTATTTCAATCTTAACCATATATATCGCGAATCGTGCTAGAGAGGGACATATATTTGCCTCTTCATATGCATGAGGGGTTAGCACGAAAGAACGGAAATTTATTTGAAATTTTCATAAGATTCAAGACCAAACATTTTAAGCAAGATTTTGATAATATGTGTAAATAATGATAAGTCGTGACTATTTACCTCTAAAACAGCAACATATTATTATAGCCAAAAATACATAAACCTCGATCTTAGAAAAGTATCTAGCTAAGGCAATGTATAGAGTAAACTTGTATGGACCACTGACTCGTGTATGTGGTTAATCCATATCTGATATTTCGATATATGTTTATGTTTCAACTTTCAAAAAAGGCTCATTTATACCATTCGTTAAAATTTTAGCTCATTAATGTCATTATCGTTAAAGAAAAGGCTCATCCATGCCATTATTTTTTAACGGTGATTTTGCAAAATCATTTTTGACACGTGATCAATTATAATTCGGTCACGTCATCAATTTTTTTAATAAAAAAACTCATAATTCTGGAAAAAAAATAATTTATTTTTTTGATTTTTTTAATTAAATAAATTGATGACGTGGCCGAATTATAATTGACCACGTCATCAATTTTTTTAATTAAAAAAAATCAAAATTCTGAATAAAAAATGATTTTTTTTTATGTGGCCGAATTATAATTGGCCACGTGTCAAAAATGGTTTTGCAAAACCACCGTTAAAAAATAATGGCATGAATGGGCCTTTTTCTTTAACGGTAATGGCATAAATGAGCTAAACTTTTAACGGATGACATAAATGAGCCTTTTCTAAAAGTTCGATGGCATATTTGAACCTTTTTCCAATATTTTATAAGATATTTCTAGTAAAAATTCTCAATCCGTCATAATTAAATTATACATCAAATATATCTTTAAAGTCACCTCAAAACGTTTAGTGGTTGAACCTCCACAAAATGATTTTAAATTTTTGGACATTAATTGTTTATATATAGTGATAATTGTCCTTTGCATTATCACGTGAATCATGGTTATCAAAGACAAAATTATAGAAACTATATAAAATATGAGTAGGTTGAAGAGAAGCAATCAACTAAACATCAACTTTCCCCTTGACATAATTTACTTATTATAAGTGACTTAATATTTTCATACTGACGAACAACCTTTTAATCTAAACCGTTAATTTCAAGTTCACTAAAGTATGATTAGAGTCCAAAGATGAATTAACCAAAAAACTTTAGAGATTAAAAAGGAGAAGCGAATTAAGCTAACTAAAGTACTAAAACACACAATGTTAGAGACGCCAGTGAAAACATATGTATATTTATAAGTGAAACCAACATAAAAGACCAAAATTAAGAGATTCGACGTGTAACACACCGATGAAAATATTAAAATTAACACGTCATGGCAGTTGTTTTTGATTAAAAAAAAATATGCACATACTATTTACTTGTTGTTTGATAGAGTTTATCAGAAAAAATAATGTATACGTTAGTCTTGTGTATTATTGATACTTTTTCTAATTTATGTATTACTAACACTATATTGTGTTGTAAGGTATGTATTGGTAGTACCATGAGTTTCTATGTATTAGCAATGCAGTGATTTTAATGCATACATTTTAACATGATTAAAGACTCAATTGCCCTTCAAATCCTCTTTTTTCATCTTTTCCACCATATTAGTGCAAGGTATCTTTGTAAATAAATTTTTTTATGGATTGCATGCTATTTCTAATGCATCAAACCAAATAATGCATAAATATAATCTAAGTATATTTAATGCAAGCATAACTAATACATGCATTGCTAGTGCAAGCATTACTAATACACTAAACCATCATTTTTCTTATATACTCTACGAAACGACGTTTTGACATACACTATATATAAGTTAAAATATACTTTATAAAAATAATAAATTTTGAATCCAGTAAATTTGACGATAATGATACATTACGAATTTTAACCTATAAACTTTAAACACATCCTTTGACGTAGACATTGGACAATGGACATTGGTCATAAGTTCCACGCGCCTTGAACAATCACTATCCTAATACTACAATTGGTTGCTCCCTCTCCATTTAACAGGAGAAATGATTACTGTTCGATTCAAAAATCCAAGTTTATTAGGTCTATTTCTGTGAACAATATACAGGAAAATAACTCCATTGTTTCTTTAATATTTAGTAAGTGTAAAAAAAATATCATCCAAAAGTATCTATATATAATCTAGTAAAATAGTATGAAGTGAAATATGGTTGACGGGTGTGGGATAGGAATCAAAAGAGGGGTGAGGAGACAATGAAATTGAGGTTTCACTTGAGGAACTTGTTTTTCCTACTTTTAGTAAAATTATTATTTTCCACATTTTAAAAAAAAATATTTTTCTGGAGAAAATATTTTTCGTACCACACACCCAAATTGGAATGAGAGGTATTTGATCAAATGATTTGGGTTGATGGACTAGGCTTGGCTTATATTTTGTTGGCATTGGACTTTAAAGATCGTACAACATTTGGTGAAATGGGCTTGGCCTTCATTTTCTCTTGTGTTTTGGGCCAAGTACGCAAATACTCATTGTTTCGTAAACCATTTAATTTAGGAAGAATCGTGTATATTTTACTAAATACTCCCTCCGCCGTCCCTTTTCACTTCTCAAATTTTGACTTGACACATTTATTAAAAAAATAATAATTAATATTGCGATTATATCATTTTATCTCTATTAATTGATAGGATTGCAAACATACTTATTATATTTTTCAAAAATATTCACTCAATCTCAATGTTAATAAATTGACTGATATAATAGCCAAACAAAAAATTGTTATTGATTTGTCAGTTTACTAACTATAACCGTAGTTCCTTTTTTAAAACACATACGAACAAATCAACCAATCAGCATTTTTGAGTTGCAATCTTTTTTTGTGTGAAGTCTACATTTTATGACAAATGAATCAACCAGAAAATCAAATACAAGTTTTATTTAGATCTTGTTGGAAAAACATATATATTCACAGCGGAAGCATATCAAGGATCTTTACTACTTACATGAATAATAGATAACCAATACCGTTTATGCTAGAACACATTAATCATTCTAGAACACATAAACAAACTAAAAATTAATTCGATAAATACCTCTTGAAGCGTGAGCGGATACCTTCAAGCGAATCTCCAAGTTAAACGGATCTTCAAGCGAATCTACAAGATAGCTATGGTCTTCTACAGTGATCCCAAGTCACATCTGAACTCTCTCAATACTTGGGTGGGCAAGCATTGAATAGAATACTAATCATCACTTTTCTAGGTTAGGATAATCCCTATTTATAGAGATGTCTTCCTAATCCAAAAAGGACTAGAAAACCTAGTTTTTCTAGAAGACTAGAAAAACCCATATTATTCTTCCTTTTTGCATAGAAATAGGATTCTGAGTTCTAGTTAAATATGGGCACTATAGGGATCACAGAATTAATTACCAAGGCTTCCTATTATGGAAATAATTCCAAATAATTAATTTGAATTATTCTTACCATAATAAATTACAAATCATTCCACTAGAAATTCGTAATTGCACTCCTCTATTTCGTAATTCCCCATTAAACACTTATGTAATTCCCCATGTTAAGATTTCAGATACTAATCAATAAATTAAATTACTGACGAATTTAACTTAATGATTAATTTCCTTTAGAGCACTACTTAACTTATTTCATGTGTCGGATTCATAAATCCACTTGCAAGATTTGACACAATGAAAACTTATAAGTTTCTCAAAAAAGCATATCAATCAATCTCTATAACGAGACATGGATTCCATCAACTAACTTATTATTTCACCAATATATATTATTATCATCCAACTTACCAGGCATATTGACCCATCTCAGAATCTCACCTTTTAATAAATCAAAACGACAATTAATATATACAGATCATAATAGTTATATCAGGATTAAGAATATAAGTACATTTAATAGTTTAGAGAATATGTTTTTGTCAGTCAGTCTAAAACAACTATCTCTACTCGGTCCCGTTCAATACATACAAAATGTACTAGCACAAGAAGTTGGAACTATACCGTTCCCATAATCAGGACAAATTACATATAATCTTGTGCTACAATCGTACCCGATGGCATGTCCAATTTCCATCCTAGATTGTGAACCAAAACTTTATACTTATAAGAACCGATGATTTAATCCTCTGTGTATAAGCTAAAACTCTACACACTAAATCATCTACTATATAAGTAAATAGACACCATAAACGAATATATGATCTATTGAAATTGAGCAAATATTTATTCTCTAATAAATATTATTTGTTAACACATGGTTAATAGTATATATCCCAACAATCTCCCACTTAGACTTTTAACCATCACAATTGTTATAATGTACTATATCTAAATGCATGGTTAATAGTATATACCCTAACAATCTCCCACTCAGATGTTTAATCTTGAAATTGTTAGAATACTATGTCAAAACACATGATTAATAGTATATACCCTAGCAATCTCCCACTTAGACTCTTAACTATGCATTTACAACTTTCGCAGGCATTCCTTTATTTCTTATCGAAAGAAAATTACCAAGCTATTTTCTCATGCAATTTTGTCTAGTAGTGCTTCGTCGTAACAAATCGATTTTGTACTAGATCTTTAGAGACCTTATCATGAAACTCTCCAAGAGTGTACTTCTTTTCAGGAGCTCTATCATAAAAGTTCTCTCAAGCATACAAAACAACTCAATCTTCGTTATGATTCTCCCACTACGACTAAGTACTACTATTATAATCACACTTTCATGTTCTTAATATTTTCTTCAAAATCTTTCGATAATGAAACATTAACAACTTCTCATGAAGTGTTCTTTTAATTTGCTCAACATCACTCCAACTACTTGAGATAGTAGTTTTCTTATGTCTAGTAACGTTTCTCCCACTACTTAAGTGCAATGGGACGTCAATTCTGACATACCCATTAGATGTTCTTGAGCGTATGAATTTATAATTGACTTATTTGTTATTTTTTTTGTTCAATTCCCGTAAAGATAATTTACTTCTAGGAACATGGTTTACTAAAATTATCCTTTTCTAGAAATCAGAAAGTTGTGTTAACATTATTTTCTTTAGGACATTATAATAAACCTTGTTTCATTCTTTAGGATATCCAATTAACACACACATTCCGTTCTTAATTTCAATTTTTCTTATTCTCCCACTCAGCACATGTGCTGGACAATCCTATATCTGAACATGTCACAGATTAGACTTACGTCAAAACCAACTAGTTCTATAGTTGCTCAAGGTACTAATATGAAAGAAACTGAATTCAGAATGTAATATGTAGTTATTAGAACCTATCCCAAAAGAAATAAAATAACTAATAATAAGTCAATAATTAATCTCATCATCTTCATAAGCGTCTAATTCTTTTCTCTTCTACACCAATCTATTATAGAGTGTCTAGTGTAGACAATTGAAAGACAATTATTCTATAAGATAAGTGACTTATGAGCTTAGAGGTTTACGTCACTACAATCAGATTGTAGTGACTTTATATATTTTTCATGATGATACTTTCATGTGTTTTAAATATCTTGAGTTTATCAAGACATTTAGACTTATAAAACATCAAAAAATATATTCATATCACGAGTAATTTTCTTGAAAACTCAAATTCACCTCTTGCCCATGTGCTCATTTATTACACAAATCAGAATAGATTAATTATAACTTATCACTACCTCTTACCTTTTTAAGAGGAAAACTAAGGTCTCTTAGTCATTTTTCCTTCTAAACAAAACGTACATGTTGTTAGTGACTTCACTTTCAATGAACAGTTTCGTCCATCCATTAACCAACCTCAAAAATTCTATTCAGAATAAATGACTTAGACCCTAACGTACAGATAAGTCTCATTCAATTTAAAAGATATTTTCCCTTATGAGACAGATTAGTATAATTTAATTCTCTCATACTTATGAAATAATCATGCATCAATATACCACAAGAAATAAAATATTTATCAAACTCAATGGTAGAAGAGTTACAAAAATATATTATATACTCATCTCTTATCTGGTTAGAAACTGAAAAAATAATTTCTTCTAACATAAGGTACATACACAATGCATTCATTAAGTTAATATCTTATCTCTACCAAGAGAAAATCTTAAGTAGTACTAAGTGGGTGTGTAAAGTCTATTGAGAATATGAGACACAATACTTTAAATAGATCATAATATTTCGAATAATCCCGAATAATGAAATTCAGGGCTCATTTATACATATATATTCATGCATCTCGAATAGCCAATCGTTGGGATTGGAGAACTACTCATGCAATACACATGTACAATGACCGATTATTCACTCCATAAACTTATACAGACCTAATTCAGTTGGAGAATCTACTGTTAGTTTAAGTCAAGTGAAAATCCTCTAGCTACATTGATCCAATCTTATATTACTCAGTTTAGGAGAGTTCATATAGATTATCAAAACTAGACAATTAAATACATAGTGACTTGTATCAATTTCATCCGTTAGGGAGGAAGGTCTAAGCCAGCACATAAAACTAATACTTCACTACTATTTAATCAATTATGACCAAAAATCATATAACGATCCAAAAAAATTAATTTCTTACTAGGTCATTTTTATAAATCTACCAAATTTCAGATCAATCAGAGTTCTTTTTTTTTTTTTTTTTGAATTCCAAAACTATGATCAATTTGGTTGAAAACATTGTTTGGTCATAATAGAATTTAAGATTTTCCCGCTCAGTAATTCTTATCATATATCATCATTTTGTCAAATAGATAATGAATTAAGAATAAAGAACAAAATTCTAAAATTCCAAAAGGTAAGCATGTTTATGTATACATTGAATATTAAAATTCAAAACACGCCTTTTAGATATCTATGCATCTTGAACAATAAATTTTAATAAAAAAAAATGACTACTCATGCAACACATATATATGGTGTCAGATATTCACTTCAACAAATTTAGAACAAAAGCCAACTCAGATGGAGAGTATATGTTAGTTTAAGTCAAGTGAATATCATTATCCCTAGATCATTGATCCAATCAAATATTACTCAGTTTAGTAGAGTCAATACAGATAATCAAAACTAGAGATTAAACTTTAATGACTTGTATTAATTTCATCCGTTATGGAGGAAGGTCTAAGCCAACACATGAACTTAATACTTCACTAAAATTTAGTCATCAAGACCATAGAGAACAAACTCTATCACCACTATATTATAGTCAAGTAATTTTTCGGTAAAATTAAGTTTTCAAGATACAAAAATTATCTAAAATCATCATCTAAACGATCTCAAATTACTAAATCACTACATGACAATGAGTATTTTAAATTTGATAATTTCTGATGAACCTACTGAATTTCTGATCAATTGGAGTTCAAAAACAATATTTATCTCCAAATCTATGATCAAATTCAGATTCAAACGATTTAAGAAAAAATGAATAGATCTACATCCTTATCATATATCAATTTATGTTAACTCATCATCTGTGATCATGTACCACATATAACATAAATAAAACCAATATAAAGAATGTCATTCATACTAAATCACATTTTAATTCCAAAGAACAACTTTAAAATCATTCTAACGACCTCAAAGAAAACTATAATCACATAGCAATGACTACTTTTTACTAGGCCTTTATTAATGAACTTACCAAATTTCAGATCAATTGGAGTCTATAAAATTATTTATTTTCAAATCTATGACCAAATTCAAATTCAAGTGATTTAAGCATTTTTATGAATTAAAACAATATGACTTACATTCTTATATCAATTCATGTTAAATAACCATGTGCAACCATGTTCCAAATTTATCATAAACATAATTGGTATAAAGAATGATCTTATCATATATTCAAATCAAATTTTAATCTGACAAACTATCTAAAATCATCTAAACGATTTTTTTTTTTATGGGACCATCAAATTTCAAGTCAATCAGAGATCATAAAATTCATGACCACCTAAACTATGACCAAATTTGAAAAAATAATTGTTTTAGGCATATTTAAAGATTAAAATAACTTGATTCATATATTATTCTCTTCTAATTATTATTTCATGAGCATAAGGCATATGTTGTGTCCTTTCTTTTACTAAGACACACAACACCTTCTTATATCAAATTGTTCTCTTAATTAATACACTTGAGAATTCAAGATATTATGTTTTCTCCTTTTATACCGGTGAAAACATTAATATCTTTTCTCATGAATTAATAGGATATTACTAGCATCTTAAGGTAAATCTCTATTCATATAAATAAATTCACCACTAGTATTCTCTTAGAACAATTTATACATGATACATTGAGAATATTCTAATGACTCAAATAAATAAACCACTTGCGTAGATCCTATTTATCTATCATAATTCTCAATTCACATGTTGGAATATCAAATATATATATAGTGCTCATATAATAATAATCTTTAGAATAGAATCATGTTGCTTAACAATTAGAAATATTGATAATTCGTATTAACCACTAATAAAATGAAATAGACAACAAAACTATAAGAGAAACAAACATTGCATGCCAAGTGCCAGGTGCCGTCACCTTCACCAAAGCAATATAATAGGATTAAAAAGGTTCCCTTTTAATTTGTTCTATTATTTTATTTTAATTACCAAAAACAAAGATTCTGAACAGAGAATTCTTTAACTAATCAAATTTAGAAAATTTACAATTCAACTAACCTTTCTAAACGAGAAAATAAATTCTCACGTACGGCTCATTCTTTGTCTTTAATTTGAATTTTATTATTTTTTCAAACGTTAAAACGAATTCCGGAAAAATAGGGTAACCATACATAATTACATATATGTAAATTTAGGTTATCTATTTAGATGCAAGCAAGGCTCTTGATTCCAATTGTTGGAAAAACATATATATTCACAGCGGAAGCATATCAAGGATCTTTACTACTTACATGAATAATAGATAACCAATACCGTTTATGCTAGAACACATTAATCATTCTAGAACACATAAACAAACTAAAAATTAATTCGATAAATACCTCTTGAAGCGTGAGCGGATACCTTCAAGCGAATCTCCAAGTTAAACGGATCTTCAAGCGAATCTACAAGATAGCTATGGTCTTCTACAGTGATCCCAAGTCACATCTGAACTCTCTCAATACTTGGGTGGGCAAGCATTGAATAGAATACTAATCATCACTTTTCTAGGTTAGGATAATCCCTATTTATAGAGATGTCTTCCTAATCCAAAAAGGACTAGAAAACCTAGTTTTTCTAGAAGACTAGAAAAACCCATATTATTCTTCCTTTTTGCATAGAAATAGGATTCTGAGTTCTAGTTAAATATGGGCACTATAGGGACCACAGAATTAATTACCAAGGCTTCCTATTATGGAAATAATTCCAAATAATTAATTTGAATTATTCTTACCATAATAAATTACAAATCATTCCACTAGAAATTCGTAATTGCACTCCTCTATTTCGTAATTCCCCATTAAACACTTATGTAATTCCCCATGTTAAGATTTCAGATACTAATCAATAAATTAAATTACTGACGAATTTAACTTAATGATTAATTTCCTTTAGAGCACTACTTAACTTATTTCATGTGTCGGATTCATAAATCCACTTGCAAGATTTGACACAATGAAAACTTATAAGTTTCTCAAAAAAGCATATCAATCAATCTCTATAACGAGACATGGATTCCATCAACTAACTTATTATTTCACCAATATATATTATTATCATCCAACTTACCAAGCATATTGACCCATCTCAGAATCTCACCTTTTAATAAATCAAAACGACAATTAATATATACAGATCATAATAGTTATATCAGGATTAAGAATATAAGTACATTTAATAGTTTAGAGAATATGTTTTTGTCAGTCAGTCTAAAACAACTATCTCTACTCGGTCCCGTTCAATACATACAAAATGTACTAGCACAAGAAGTTGGAACTATACCGTTCCCATAATTAGGACAAATTACATATAATCTTGTGCTACAATCGTACCCGATGGCATGTCCAATTTCCATCCTAGATTGTAAACCAAAACTTTATACTTATAAGAACCGATGATTTAATCCTCTGTGTATAAGCTAAAACTCTACACACTAAATCATCTACTATATAAGTAAATAGACACCATAAACGAATATATGATCTATTGAAATTGAGCAAATATTTATTCTCTAATAAATATTATTTGTTAACACATGATTAATAGTATATATCCCAACAGATCTCACCATTGAAAAGTGAGCAAAACTGAAACAGTACATGAAAAACTTTACCAATCAAACACTAGCACACAAAGCTGCTAATAACATGGAGGGAGTGCTCCTTCAAATCACTTGTGCAGTGGTGAATTTTGGAACCCAGAGTAGATTATCTGATGGAAAAAAGTGACAAATTGGGCATTTTCCTGATGATATACCGAGCACTCGAAAAGATATGTGAGATGGACTCCATTCAGAGGTATCCAAATGACAAACAGCAATTGCTTCCACTATTTCACCGTTCTCACCACCTAATGAAACCTTGAACACTTTGCTCTTGCTAATTGTGTGATGACAGAAGCGTAAGGCATGGTATGGCATGCCACCATCTTAGGAGTTTCTACTTCTTGTGGAATATCCAAAATAGTATACTTTTGAAGCAGGGGAGTTGAATTTGAGAAATGAGTTGTGGATAGAGCTTTGATTTCTGTTTTTTCTCCCATTATTTCTTGAACAAAATCAAGCATTGCCTTTGGTGATGTGGCACAATACTTTGTCTCTCCTTTTATAGGTGGAATCCCACATACTTTCAGTGTTTCTTCCATAGCTTTCGCCTCTGGAGAGTTACGAGAGAAGGAGAAACGTTGAAGGAGGTTTGGGAGTTCCTTTAGTGAAAATGGAATGGAATTAGCTTCTTCTTTGCTCAAGATTTTTGGAGAGGGAGAAAGATCCCTTCTTGGAAAGGAGATGAATATTTCTTTTCTTAGCTTTAGATCGTCCATAAGGAAGAAAACTCTTAAAGAAGGATCAATGTGGGATGATGAATGGATATGTGCATTCTCTGTTTTGGCTTGTTCATGATACTTGTATATCAACGTATTTTGAGTGTCGTCTGTATTCTGCAAATCACCATATAATGATACACCAATTTGGGCATTCTCTGTTTTGGCTTGTTGATGATTGTAGTCTCCTTTGTTGTTGTATGTCATGTAATTTTGAGTGTCGTCCTCATTCTTCAAATCACCATATGATGTTACACCAATTTGGGCATTCTCTATTTTGGCTTTTTGATGATTGTCGTCTCCTTTGTTGTTGTATATTAAGTAATTTTGAGTGTCGTATGTATTCTGCAAATCAGCATATGATGATACACCAATTTGGGCATTCGCTGTTTTGGCTTGTTGATGATTGTCGTCTCCTTTGTTGTTGTATATCAAGTAATTTTGTGTGTCGTATGTATTCTACAAATCAGCATATGATGATACACCAATTTGGGCATTCGCTGTTTTGGCTTGTTGATGATTGTTGTCTCCTTTGTTGTTGTATATCAAGTAATTTTGTGTGTCGTATGTATTCTACAAATCACCATATGATGATACACCAATTTGGGAATTCGCTGTTTTGGCTTGTTGATGATTGTTGTCTCCTTTGTTGTTGTATGTCAAGTAATTTTGAGTGTCGTATGTATTCTACAAATCACCATATGATGAGATACCAATTTGGGCATTCTCTATTTTGGCTTGTTGATGAATGTCGTCTCCTTTGTTGTTGTATATCAAGTAATTTTGAGTGTCGTTTGTATTCTGCAAATCACCATATGATGATACACCAATTTGGGCATTCGCTGTTTTGGCTTGTTGATGATTGTTGTCTCCTTTGTTGTTGTATATCAAGTAATTTTGTGTGTCGTATGTATTCTACAAATCACCATATGATGATACACCAATTTGGGAATTCGCTGTTTTGGCTTGTTGATGATTGTTGTCTCCTTTGTTGTTGTATGTCAAGTAATTTTGAGTGTCGTATGTATTCTACAAATCACCATATGATGAGATACCAATTTGGGCATTCTCTATTTTGGCTTGTTGATGAATGTCGTCTCCTTTGTTGTTGTATATCAAGTAATTTTGAGTGTCGTTTGTATTCTGCAAATCACCATATGATGATACACCAATTTGGGCATTCTCTATTTTGGCTTGTTGATGATTGTCGTCTCCTTTGTTGTTGTATATCAAGTAATTTTGAGTGTCGTATGTATTCTACAAATCACCATATGATGATACACCAATTTGGGAATTCTCTATTTTGGCTTGTTGATGATTGTCGTCTCCTTTGTTGTTGTATATCAAGTAATTTTGAGTGTCGTATGTATTCTACAAATCACCATATGATGATACACCAATTTGGGAATTCTCTATTTTGGCTTGTTGATGATTGTCGTCTCCTTTGTTGTTGTATATCAAGTAATTTTGAGTGTCGTATGTATTCTACAAATCACCATATGATGATACACCAATTTGGGAATTCTCTATTTTGGCTTGTTGATGATTGTCGTCTCCTTTGTTATTGTATGTCAAGTAATTTTGAGTGTCGTCTGTATTCTGCAAATCACCATATGATGTTACACCAATTTGAGCAAAGGGGAGAGTTCAATATTTTGCCCTGCAGGTTCCCTTCAACCATTTTCCTAGATTCTGCTCCATAAACAACCTGCAAGTCATTAGGAAGAATGCATTAGAGAATATAATGTATGCATTAGTTTTACTTTGTTTGGTAAACTTTTAGTTATACGCTCTGTTTGGTAGCATTAAGATATGCATAACTAATACCTGAAAAATTCATAGTATTAGTAATGCAAAGAAATTTAACACTCTCAAGTATTACTAATACCAGTATTACTAATGTCTACACTGTCAATACATCATATTCAACACTATTCTTATACAACGGATCTCAAAGTGACCAACATATACTATAAATGATCTTAACATTTTAATTATAATTTATATAAATAGAGTAGTCAAGAGTGAGGAAAAAAGAGTGAAAATTACCAGCTGAATTAGGATATTTAGGGAGAGAACATAAAAACCAAGCTTAAGATCCATTATTGTTCTGTTGAGTCCTTGAGAAACTTTCCTGGGGTTGATATATATAAATAGTAGAAATGTGAAATGACCCAAAAAAAGACATAAGAATGCAAATAATGCACTTCCATAATTTAGTCTATTTGTGGCATCTAAAGAGTCTCTGCACAAAAGGACCCAATGTATTTGAAGTTTTCATAAAATTCAAAAGCAGGGTGGGGCCCAACTATATGTATACTATATTAAAAGAAAAATCATGGTAATACATAAAAACCTCTATAAATTAATATAGGCCTGGCAATGAAAACTTATTATTTTATAAAAATATTATTTAATCAATAAAGTAATAATTATATGATTGCCTGTTACTATTCATATATTTACCTTTTTCAATTCTTTTCATTCTCTTATTAGTATTGAATATACTGAAGTGTCAAACCTTTTATATTCTGCAAAATCTATGTTGTTTACTTATAAATCAAAATTTATATTTTAGTGTTTGATTTAAGCCAGTGCATGGCCCCAAATTTTCAATCATTCTTGACAAATTATTTGTGGATAAAATTTTGAATGAAGTCTCACTATGTGTGACACTGCAATTGTATGATATTTATGCGAAGTTGCGAACTAAACAATTATACAACAATCAATATCATGTATCTTTAGATATTGACATCAATTAATCAAAGTTCATCAATGTATAATTTTCATCATTATTTATCACTAAATTAGAGTAATAAGTTAATATAATATGACGTGAACACTAGGGGTGTGTTTGGTATGGAGGAAAATATTTTCCATGAAAAATGTTTTCCTGGAAAACAAGTAGATTTTGGACTTATTTTCTCATGTTTTGTTGGTGAGTAGAAAATATTTTCCGGAAATAATTTTTAGTGTTTGATTTATGAATGAAAAATATTTTTAAGAGACATCTGTTATTTTTACTAGAGTAAAAAAATATTATGAAATTAAAATTATTTTATAAAAATAAACTTTTTTTTTGGGGGGGGGTGATGGGGGGGCAGGGGGGAGCGGGTTGAAGTTGATAGTATTTTTAAAATCAAAATTAATTTTTCAGAAAATATTTTCCTTCGTACCAAGCAAACTCTAGATCTTGTTGGCAAAGCAACCAACATGAACTTTTCCTTCCTCTACCGTGTTAGATTTGAACTTTGCAAAAATACTATTTTGAAGAGTGTTTTGCTAAACATATTTTAGAGATTTGAAGTTTCTCTTTGACTAATCCATTTGATTTTTAATTTTTTTTGTTTTGCTAATGGCAGGCAGTAATTTATGCTTAGTAAACACATATTATTGCTATAATGTTGGCAAAATATTTTGCAAATTAATTAATTAATCAAATATATATTGATATTTTTAACCGTATTTTTGACAAAAATGTATTTCTCAAAACAAGTAAATATTTTTGAAAGCTTAATCAAATCGATATAAGTAAATCCATATGAAATCCACCAAATTAGTCTTTATATATTTTATATATTCAGATGAAACAATTGTGTGTTCTTCGTGTGCTACAAATCGAGGCAAACTTGCACAGCTTTCTTCTTCTTCAAGGGAAAAAAATCTCATTGCTTTTTCATATATATATATATATATATATTATTTAATGAACCAATACGAGAAATAGAAGAAGAATTAATGAGAGCAGAAAGCTAAAAAATACTTGCAAGAATAAAAATTAAAGATATGAAAATAAAAACTCTAGCATTAGTCGACACATGATGTAATGCATAATAAATAAGAAAATAATATCAACAAATTTAATCAAGACTTAAGAAAAAACAGTTGCAGCAATGCAAATGAATAGAACCCATAATATATACAAACATTATGTAAATAAAATATAAATAAATTTTATATAAACACCTGCAGAGAATTTTAATGTGAATATTATATAAACAAGATTTTATGATAACTCATCGTTAATCTATCATTAAACAGGATTAATTATGAATTTCTCAAAGAATTATCCTACTTTTTATGTTTTAATTTATTTTTTATGTTTTTTTTTTCTACTAGCTCTTTAATTTTCAACTTTTCTCATTAATATGATTAAAGCATATTATGCTACATTCTATATATCATTAATTTAAGATCATATAATTCGAAAAATTATTAATTTTTTATGGAAATTTAAGAAAATATAAATATAAAACAATCTGATAAAAATATTAAAAAATAAAAGATAACGATGATTCTCGATAGGAGAAAAAACAATATGAAGAAGATGAACCTTAACACTTATTATCCGATGAAGCTATAGCACTAAGGGGTCGTTTGGTACAAAAATTAATAGTGCAGTGATTAGTAATGCTGAGATTAGTAATACAAGAATTAATAGTGCAGGGATTAGTAATGCAGGGATTATTTTTACCAACTGTTTGATTCATTGTTCCTCACTTCATCTTGTGTTTGGATTAAAACTTTATAAAAAAAATTCAATTAGACCCTTAAATTATTATGCAATTGAATTAAGGTAAATAATTGTCGGACAATATTTTTTTTTATGCCCTTCTAATTAACTAGCTACTTTAAAAGAGCAAGTTTGTTGAAATGCCCTTTTTTTACTTAAATTATTTGAGGATAAATAATTTATCATCTTAGTAAATTGATCACTTACAAATGTCAATTTTCAATTTAGAAAAAGATAAACTATCTTTTAAAATTGAAAAGACGGAAAACAATAGTAAAATTGAATAAATCATCTACATTTACGCATATGATTGCAAGTTACAATTTTAATATGTATTCAATTTTATAAATTGTTCAAAATACAAATAATTAAAAAATCGCACAAACATAAAACATAAAATCAAGAAAATAAAAAAAATAATTAAAATATATTGAGGGATATTTTTGTCTTTAATAGACTTATCCCATGATATTATATCCCATGTATTACTAATAACTCCAAATGAAAGGTATTAGTAATACATCATATAATACCATGTAGAAGGTATAACTAATCCATTAATTAGTTATGCATAGACCCAATTTCCTAATAAATATAGTACTAAATAATATTGTCCATAATACATGAATTATTTGATTTAATTAGGCCTACCAAACGACCCCTGGCTGTTTCTTCTTACTGAGCTTTCTCAGTAGATTTTTTTTTATTTTTTTTGTTTAGTATAAAGCTGTTATGGTTCTGATTCAAGGTATACTCATCTTAAATAGAGAGCTAGGGAGAGTGATAGCCGTTGGATCAAGTGACTCAATTCTTTGGATATCCTACACGTGTAATCCCTCAATTATTAATAATGGAACAGCAACGTGCCTGATATAATGTGGGTAAACTATTTGTATTGTTTTTGAATTAGTGTCAGTATTAAAAATATTTTTATTTTAATAATTAAAAATTAAAATTTAGATATATTTATGAATTGTCACAGAATATAGTAAGTGGTCTCAACCTTTTATAGGAACGTACAATTTTTAATTAAAAGAATTGAGAGAAGTGTTGGTACATTTAAACTTGACGAGCATTTAAGGTTCTAATTCACTGATATTGTAAGATCAGAAGTGTATTAAAACTCAGTTAGTCTAGTGAAAAAATATTTTCAAAATTGTTAATAGTTTACCAATAAAACAACATTTCACGCACAATTTAAAGACACGTTCAAACATTTTTCTCTTCGTTTTATAACTTGGTCACAATGAATTTTGCACATTCTTTAAACGATATTTTCAACATTTATAATTTATAATAATAATACGAGAATGCTTATAATTTATAAATGCAGTGTAAAAATCAAATCGATTGATAAATCGAACTGATAAAAGTGTTATTGATATATTGTTATTGAGTTATTGAGTTAACGGGTTTAAATGGTTTTATAAAAGGAAAACTTTCAAATATATCCACTTAAAAATAATTAATTACTCTTCATAGTTGTAGTTTGATAATTACAATTTGTAGCTACATGTTATATGGAGGAGAGAGGCAAGCAAGAATGGGAGAGAGAGGAGAGAGGCGAGAGATAGGGGGAACAGAATGGGAGAAAGGTGAATTGTATATGTATATTGGTTAGATATTGTATATTATACATATGTAATTGTATATATGGCAAGAGAGATTGGCAGAGGGAGGAGAGAGGCGAGCGAGACTGGGAGAGAGAGGAGAGAGGCGAGCGAGAGAGGGCAGAGACTGCAAGAGGTGAATTATATATGTATATAACTGTATATTATACATATACATTTGTATAACTGAGCAGCGAGATTGGGAGAGGGAGGAGAGAGGCAAGCGAGATTGAGAGAGGCGAGAGAGAGAGAGCAGAGAGTTGGAGAGAGGTGAATTGTATATATATATAGGCTAAAAAATTGTATATTATACATATTTATTTGTATATCCTGACGAATTATACATATACAAACATGATTAATTATACAAACTCGAAGTCAGCCCACGTAATTAATGTATAATGTTAATTGCGAGAGGTAATTATAGCAAACTATAGCTATGATGAGTAATTAAATAGTATAAGTTTGCTTATACATGTAATTTTTCCTTTATAAAAAAGCTATTGGGTTATCAGTTCGGTATTGATTTTTAATATTGGGTTATTGGGTAAACAAATAACCCATTAAAACTAGTAATTTACTAATTTTACTTGTACATAAATATTATATATTAATCTCAATACCTTAGTAGTTACTCCCTCCATTTCAAAAATGATGGCCTAGTTTGATTTGGAACGGAGTTTAACAAAAGAATTTATTTTTTTTAATCTTGTGGCTCTAAATTAAAGTTACGTCAAATGTACCAAAATGCCCTTTCATCTTGTGGTCTTAAACATGTCATGTGGAAAGTTAAAGTTAAAGTGTTGCCATAAAAGGAAAGGGGTCATTTTTTTTTTTTGAAACAGACTAAAAAGAAAATAGGGACGTTCTTTTTTAAACGGAAGGAGTACTATTTTTCTCATTTAGTCATCAATTCACACTTCACAGTTACTTTGAGTTCACAATTTCATATTATAAAAACATTAAAATCTAAAATAATAATCATATTCCTCTTAATTTATCTTTGTATTACGCTTGTATAGTTCTTTTTATGTTTGTTATTATTGTTTCAATTTTATTAGCATTTGTAAATTTACATTATTGCTTTTTCACATCAAATTTATTAGAAAAATCATATATTTATTTTATAAGTATTTTCTTATCGGCTAAACTAAAAACCAAACCGTTAAGAACCAAAACCAATAAAAAATATCTTTATTGATTTAACATATTTAAAAACCAAAAATCGATAAACCGAATTGATAATATATAAATCAAACCGAATCGATCGATGCACGTCCCTAAATACAACCCCGATAATATTTGTGTTCGCATTGTGACTAATTAAAATTTTTAAAAATGCCTAAGAATCAATTATTGAAAATATCATCTTCTAACTATAAGATTTTCATAAATAATTGGGTATTTTCAAGTGCTCTTTTTGTATTGATACTTCATCTGCATTTATTTTTTGATGTTTGTTTTGTCTTTTGGAGATACAAAACATTGAACGAAAATAACGAAAATAAAATCATAGTAAATTAAATTGATTTGGTCAATCAATTATATATGACTAATATAAAATAAAAAAGATATTGAGAAATAACTTCCCTAATCAAAACTTTGCTTGAGGAAATATTGTGAATGCTATTGTATTATAGGAAGAATAATTCATTATTTATAGAAGTCAATAAAATTTTCCTAGAAAAAGTACATAACTCGTAAAAAAAATTCAAAATTGATGATTTTGATAAGATTCGGAAAGTTCATAAGGAGCGTCCAATGTAAAATAAGAAGAATGTACCCCCAATAAGTATATAATAATATAAGCTCAAAACTTACCTTACAAATCTTTGGCTCAAATATAATTCGGTATACAAGAATATACATCTAGCATACAACAATAATATACAAATATCTCTATATATATAGAATATATATTGTTGTATTCATATGCAATATTATACAAAATTTAAAAAATGTATTGTACAGTCATATACAATTTTATCCACTATTATACAAATCAAAACTTTATCAAATTTCATTAATTGAATTCTCTCAAACAATACTTGTAATGGCCTATCATTCGCTAATACATAAGATATCACGAATAAGTAAATATTTTGATCGAACTCTAAAAGTTATTGGCAGTTTGCTTTATAAATTTTGCTACAATAATGATGTTGGTAATTTATGACTTTTCGGAGTTGTGCACAAAATTTTGAAACGAATCTTATTGAGTTGGAGTTGTAACCCAATAACATCTCTTTAGAGCTCTTGAGCTCCTCCTTCCGGCCAATTCAGCTAACCATTTAAAATTTGACTAAATTATGTAAAGTAACTTTATAAGGTATCCTAAAATGTAATAATTAGTTAATATATATTCTCAAATAGACTTAAAACTAATTTAGGAAAAGAACATTTAATGTTAAAAGTAGAAATTTAAAAATAACTAAAAATAATTATTTTCTCTTGATGGGCTTAACGAATTGGGTTTGGCCATTATTCTCTTATGTTTTGGGCCTAATGCACAGATACTTATTTTTGGGCCACCATTTATTTTAGAAAAACTATATAGATATATCATAAAACTCAAAATAGTTATATGTTCATGACTCAATTCAAAGTAGAGTAATTCTTTTTTAGGTTTAACAGATATAAAAATCAATTCTTTTATGCTATAGTTGTAGTTTATATAATTGCGCTCCATAACAAACTTCATGTTTGCTATGAAGCATCAGATTTGTATAAATCGCTGGCCTCATTTGTATAAATCGCTGGCAGCCTCTCGTTTGTATAAATCGCTGGCAGCCTCTCAATTCAATTGTATATATGTAACTATTATGTATATATATCAATTATTGTGTTTGTATATCTGCATAAAATTTAATTTGTATACTATTGAATCGAAATAAAACATATGTATATCAAATATCTCCCTCACACACACTTAATACAATAAAGAAAGAAAGACAAAAGAGAACTAATCGGAAAAAATCTGTTTTTGTATGATTATAAGTGTATATGACGAAAATATATGTATTTGTATATACAGTTTCTCTCGCTTTATACAAACACAAACGCAATTTATACATTTGTGTTTGTATAAAGTAAAAGAGGCGAGCGAGATTCGCTGGGGAGAGAGGCGAATGACAACTGTTTGTTACGACTTACAATTAAATGAAAATTGTGGTTATAACATTTAATTTGAACTAATAATTTGCTATTTTGTACAATTTCCCTTTAAAGTAATTCAAGAAATACCTATTATATATATATATATATATATATATATATATATATATACATATATATACATATCATATCATTAAGTTTTTTTGTTCAGAAATTACTCATGAGTCAATAAAGTGTAAGAGTATATGTATATTGTTGTGGTATTATTAAATAAAAATATTTAGAAATTACTCACTAGTCAATGATACTATTATATATATATATATATATATAATATTGTTGTGGTATCATTAAAGTTTATTATTATAAAATAATGTAATAATTTAGTGAGGTAAGAATGTAATGGAATATTTATTTATAATTATTTTGTTTTTATACAGTGTTTGCTTAGTTTTTCCTTTATATTAGGGAAAAATAATAATATTCATTTTACTACTCCCTCTGTCCACTATTGTTTGTCAGGTATACTAAAATTAAATGTCCAAAATTAATTCTCAATTTAAACAATCATAACATAATTAATCACTTTTTGTCCAATTCTGCCGTTAATAATTACATATCTTCTGGTTTCAGTAACCATTTTAAAGTTACAACTTACAAGACTATTTTAATGTTAAAAATTTTTTTTTTACATTTCTCAAAAACTACCAACCATTTTAATAATGATTAATAGTAGAATTATATTAATCAAATTGCACCTCATATTAAATTTTTCTTAAAGATTGTGCATAACTTTATCCTGACAAACAATAGTGGACGAAATACGAAAGGAAGTAGTAAAAGATTTACATTTAAACAAGCAAGAACTTTTTACAAAACATATCACACTTTTGAGTTGCAATTTTATTGTGTGAAGTTGTGAACTCTAAATTTTACGATGATAAATCAATTGTGGAAGTTTCATGGCCATAATGTTTCATTATTTTATTTCAATTTCACTACTAGAAAGAAAACTATTTAAGAGGAATACCGAAACACGTATTTTTTTTAATGAAAATATTACTAGTAATTAAATTTCAACAAATACTAAGCATATGTATAAATTATGAATAAAATATTAAGAACATAGAGATATAATGCGAGCTATAACTATATTCTCAACAATTTATCTACTAATTACCTATAAAGACATATTGGTAAGGAAATATTATTTCATTTGTATATCTTTTTAATTCTAGCTATAGTATGTTAGTGATGATTCTATAATAAATTGTAATTTACAAATTGATTCGTTTGACTACTAATAATACTATGAATCTTCATTTTTGCAAATTAAAATAATAAACATGTGATTTCAGGAGGGTATGAGATTCTCTGGATAAGAAAAACCTTTAATGACAACAATAACATCAATAGAGAGAATATTTCAATAGTTTAAAAAAAATGTGGCAATTTATTTACGCCGAAAACTTTTAAGGATGGATATAAAAAATGACTTATTTCATTTCCTCATTAATCACCTTTGTGAGAGGACTTTAATTTATAAAATTGTCATCTAATAGAGGAATTAAATTTAAAACAAGTTCAAAATTTATTAAGATAAAATGTAAATAATTTATATGAGAGCAACTTGTTCTTATATCTAGTCTCCATTGGTCAATCGACACTAGACGCGTGCAAAAGTTGAACCGATCAATAAACTAATGTTATTGAGTTATTGCTATTGGATGGGTGTGTTTTCTTAATGAGTTTCTAGAAAAATTGTCAGATTATCATTTGATTCTGATTTTTAGTATTGTATTATTGGTTAAACTGATAACCTACTAAGAGTTAAGACGATAGTAATTTACTACTTTACCCTTCATAATTATTAATTACGAATAATTTAACATAACTCCATATCAATACTCTACACTATAATCTACATAATAAATATTATCTTTCTTGTTTCACTGTATCACATCAATTACAACTAGTTTTCTTGTTTCACTATAGCGCACCAAATTATTAGAAAAATGAGAAGTCGTATATTTATTTCATGAGTATTTTCTTATTGATAAACTAAAAACAGAAACATTAACGACTAAAATCCGATAAAAAATATCTTGTTAATTTGTAATTGGTTTAAAAAGTTTAAAAATAAAATAAATTAAAATTAATAATACATAAAATTGAATCGAACTGATCGAAAATCCTTTGATGCTGATAGTAGTTAGTTAAAATATAACACCATTAAATAACCCAATTTTAATAAAAGTATTAAGTAAACAAAAAGAAATTCAATAAATTGCTAGTGAAATCCACTGTACATAGCATGTACCGACGGCGCACCGTATCAACCCCGAGGCTGAAATATAAAATCCTTTACGAAACAACGATTCAAGCGTAGTTGCTAGTACTTCAGTTCTCATTTAATGGAGGAGAAACGGAAGGACACCGGAACTCCACCGCCGGCCGCCGACACGTCGATGACATCGGCTGACGTTCCTTCCGCTGAGGCGCCTACCTCGCGTCGGAGAGGTGGTGGCCACAAACGAAAAGCAAGCGCCATTGGAAGTGGCGCCAGTTCAACTCCCCCCTCGACTTTGTCGAAGCGTCAGAAGCAGTCAGCAGTACCTTTCCCACCGATCCACAATGGTCCGCTCACAAGAGCTCGGCAGCAGCCAAACAACGCCGCAGCTGCAGCTGGCAGTGCTGCTTCTCCGTCAGGTTTTGGTGTTGGGATCGAATCGGAGGTGCTGCCAAAGGCCGAGGTCGGTGTAGAAGAGGCGGTGAAGGTTGAAAAAGAGTCCAATCAAGTGAAGGAGGATTTGGAGGCATTAGAGGCTGAAATTGAAGCTGAAATTGAGTCAATTAGATCCCGTGATCGTAATGTTCACGTTGTGCCGACTCATGCTGGTGAGTTTCAATTGTTGTCTTTCAACCCTCAATTTGTTATGCTTTCTTGCTGCGGCGAGTATTAGGGAAATAGATTTTTGTAAAATTGGAATTTTAAAAAAAATGTTTATATGATAAGCTTAAGATAAGCTGAAAACAAGGAATTCAATGACCTGAGGTTAATATTAATATTTTTGAGAGAGATTAGTGTTACTTTACAAATAAAAGTGAGTTTTTTCATTTACAGTCACATAGTAAATACTGTTTCCGTGTCATTTTATGTCATGTTGCTTCATTGGGGATGGATTTATGATGTTAATTTGACTTAATACTCTATCTGCAGTAGTAGAAGAGAATATTAATGTAATGACTGAAAGTTAGTTTGATATCATGACATAGTCTAGAATTCGAACAGAATCAAATTTTAATTCTTCACTGATGTGCGAGTTATATGTAATGGAATGGTGTTGAACAATTTAGGCACTCCATAAAGGAACGTGTCATATAAATTGGGAGTTATTTGTAATGGAATGACGTTGAACAATTTAGGCAATCCCAAAAGGAATGTGCCATATAAATTGAAGTTATGAAATGGAATGGTGTTGAACAATTTAGGCAATTCAAAAGGAATGTTTCATATAAATTGGGAGTTATATGTAATGGAATGGTATTGAATAATTTAGGCAATCCCAAAAAGAATATGCATATAAATTGGGAGTTATATGTAATGGAATGGTATTGAATAATTTAGGCAATCCCAAAAAGAATATGTCGTATAAATTGGGACAAAGGAAGTATGCAACTTTTACATTTTTCAACTTGGAAGTTCAAACGGGAAATTGCACTATTACGGTTCCCTGATACTAATCTAGTTATGAGGCGTTGCAAGATGAATAAGATATTTCCTTCCTTCGACCTATGGTGTTCGGTCGATAAGACATAACCTACAAGCTCTTGAGTTGAAGTACTCAAAACTAAGTTTCTGTTTATCTTTCTATTGAATTCAAATGATTAGCCACCCAACTAAAAACAAGGAAATGATTTCTTACTACTATTGAAATGAGAAAGTGGAGGAACAACTTCCTTATTGCTAATAACTACTACTTCCTTTGTTTCAATTTATTTGACCTATCTTGACTTTGACACAGATTTTAAGAAAATAAAAAAGACTTTTGAATCTTGTGGTCTTAAACTAAAAATATGTCAAATGTACCAAAATATCCTTTAATATTGTGGATTTACATATGTCACGTGAAAAGTTGGAACTAAAAAGTTGCTAAAAAGAGAAAAAGGCAAGTTTTAAAATCGGACTAAAAAGAAAGCAGGTCAAACAAATTGGAATATAAAGAGTACCAAGACATAGGAAAACACAATTAATTAATAGATATGCTGAAGTAATCTACTTTCATATTTCTTTAAAGGGTGCTAACATTACTCCTTTCAAATCGTGCTCGAGTAAGTGTGGAAAGTACTAGCATTTTCCTTTTTTTCAACAAATTATTCCTCATCGTCAATGGAATAAATCTTGAATAATTTGCTCAGCTGATTGAAAAGAGTCCCTTAAGTTGTCTTTCATCCATTTTAGATCTAGTCAATTTCTTCACAAATCTAGCGTGTTGTTGTGGTGAGGAATCCAATGTTTTTATTTATATACATCTAATAATTGCGAATATTGAGGTTGTTTCTTGCACTCACAAAGTTGTAGCCAAATCTGGCGGATTAAACTTTAATTTCCTACTATTGTGTAAGGGTACCAACCCGCACAATCGATTGGTCAAACTTCTCCTGAGAATCTCCCACAAATCTAATTTGGCGTAGCTTAGCCAATTTTCCCAACTTTTGACTTCTAATTGGTGGTCCAAAACAAAGGTTGCATTGAACTCATCCTATAAGCATTGAAGCATATCTTTCTCTTGTAGAAGAAAACGACGTCGAGCAATTCCTTCCAAATGTAAAGAAGCAAGTCAATTTTTTCTTCTTTTGGTATTTGTTGGTGTCGAAGGAAATGCTCGGATGACCCAGTGGTTTGGGGTTGGGACTTCCATGTTGGAGGTCTCAAGTTCGAAACCCTTTGCCAGCAAAAGCAAGGATTTTCCATCTGGGTCGAGCTCGTCGCACCGGTCGCCTAGTGCAATTTACTTCTCCTAGCGAGGGTTCTACTCTTTGCACACCCAAAGAGTAGCGCTGCGGGTTTTCCTTGTCATAAAAAAAAGAAAAGAAATGCTCACACCTTTTTAGCCATCCCTAGGGGTCCTCGTGGCCACAAAATTATGGAAAACCCAACTTTGTATATTTAGAAATGATGAAATCCCCACTAATTTTTTACCCTAAACGTGTGGCCTCCACAGTTTTATCTTTCCAACCTCAATTGTGACTGCCATTTTCAGTTGCTTCAATATCCGCCTTTGATTTTGCTAAATACTTGGTGAGTGAATCCAAGTGAGCATTTATGACTCTTTTCTTGCAAAATTGGTTGCACTTTCTTCTTGGAACGAAGTCAACAATTGTTCCCGTCGTTTCTATTCGCTGATACCAAGTTTTTACGGTCCCTGATATAGATCAAATCATATGTTCTCTTCATACTATCTATGGTGCTAGTTCGTTAAGAGAGAACTTGTAATCTCTTTAGTTAAATTATTCAAAACTGGATTATTTTCTTCTTATCTTTCCATTGAATTCAAATAACTTCAGAAACAACACAGGTGTCATAAGCACCCACCTAATAATAATGAAATAACTAACCACTACTACATAAAATGGGAGGTGGAGAAATAACTTCCTGAGTGCTAATAACTGCGACAAAGAAATTGGAAATGTAATTAATAGATAACCTGAAGTAATCTACTTTCAGATTTCCTAAAATTTTCCATTCTTAAACTGTTGGTAGATTAAAGGGGTGTTAACATGCTCTCTCCTCCTTTTTTTCTTAATTCTTTTTATCTATAGTCTGCTACTTAAATTTAATAGCATTAGGGCTTTTCCTGATATTCTCTGACATTTCCAATTTTTTTAGGTTGGTTCTCTTGGACAGAGGTTCATCCTTTGGAGAAGCAGACAATGCCGTCATTCTTCAATGAGAAGTTGCCAAGTAGGACTCCAGAAATATACATGGAGATACGGAATTGGATCATGAAGAAGTATCACACTGACCCCAACATTCAAATTGAGTTGAATGATTTGTCCGAGCTCTCAGCAGGAGATTTGGATGTAAAAAAGGAAGTGATGGAGTTTTTGGACTACTGGGGCTTGATTAATTACCACCCTTTCCCACAAACCAGTTCGGTTATTAATGTTGATATTGATGGGGACAAGGCAGCAAAGACAGATTCTTTGGTTGATAAGCTGTTTCGATTCGAATCCGATGAAACATGGACCCCAGTTCTTCCGAGGTCTAGTGTAGCTACTCCTTCTGCGTCTTCTGGATTCTTTCCAGAGTCGGCTATTGCTGAAGAACTGATGAAGTCTGAAGGGCCAGCTGTTGAGTACCACTGCAACTCTTGCTCAGCTGACTGCTCAAGAAAGCGGTATCATTGCCAAAAGGAGGTATCTTTGCTCACATTAATGTCCTTCCTTTGTTTTTGGACTAATGAGATAAGATATGATTACGGCTTGCCTACTGTCTAGGGCATCACTATCAGTGTTTTCTTTCTATTCATGTTATTATTTAGATGAAGGGATCATCATCTTGGTTAATTCATATACTTGTCGCCGATCAAAGAATGTGATACAGAACCACACTTTATTTCCTTCTGGGCATAAAAGGCGCGTGCTTGAGACAACCCAGTAAATGTAGTTGCTTATCATTCTCGTTCTCAAACTCTTTCTGCTGTTGTCCATGTTCACATATCCTCGTATGGTCCACAATTTCTGTGCACATACATATTGAAATGTTAATTTCACTGTTGAAGTAGGTCTTGTCAAAACTTGACGTCTTACTTAAGTGCCTGACTTTGTTCTTTATGTTGGTTATTTTTACTATGTAGGCAGACTTTGACTTGTGTAGCGAATGCTTCAACAATGGGAAGTTTGGATCTGGTATGTCTCCTTCAGATTTCATTGTTATGGAGCCTGGTGAGTCTGGCGGTGCAAGTGGTGGGAAGTGGACAGATCAGGAGACTCTTCTTCTCCTTGAGGCATTAGAGCTTTATAAGGAAAACTGGAATGAGATTGCTGAGCATGTGGCTACAAAGACCAAAGCTCAGTGTATTCTTCACTTCATTGAAATGCCAATAGAGGATACATTCTTGGATACTGATGCTGAAATTAACCAATGTGTTAAAGAAAAAGAAGATGCAGTTTTGTCTAAAGATGATACATCAGCTAGTACTGATGCCCCAGAAACAACAGAGAGTAAGGATGATGGAAATGACAATCAGGTTTCACCCACAGTGGAAACATCGAAGCCAGAGAATGTGAATGGGCCAATTCCTCAGGAGGAGGTTGGTGAGAACTGTGCACTCAACGCACTGAGGGAGGCATTTACTGCTGCTGGTTTTTATCCTCCACCTGGAGAATGTGCTTCATTTGCTGAAGCTGGCAATCCTGTAATGGCAGTGGTATGTTGATTTCTTTTACTTTCCATTGGCTCAATCATTCTGATGCAACTGAGCACTAAAGGCACTCTACTAGGAGCTAGGAATCTATTCATACTTCTCCCTGAAGCCTGAATAATGAAATCAGTTCTTTTTTTTAGTTTGTCTTATTTACTTGATCAAGCTATGATCTATCTGCCGGTGGTAGTATTTTCTCACCATTTTCACAGGTTGAGACCTTGTTTTGAAAAGGATATGGTTTCATTATAGCACTGCAGTTTCAATGAGATATTTTAATCGTGTTCAAAAGAGGCAGTTGTTCGTCAGGAAAGAAAGAAATGACAGGTCGTTTGAAAGTAGGAAGAACAGTCATTAATACCAAACACAAATGTATGGTTTTGCTTAGTTTTTAGTGTAACATGGAAGATGTACATGCTTCTGACCCTAGTGCTGTGATTGACATCATTAGCATATTACACAATTTGTAATGGGGTGCTTGTGGTTGTAACCTATCCAGCAACTTCTTCTTGCTGATCTTACTATAAAAAGCTACTCTTTACCGGTTTTTAAAAAATGAGAGGAAGTCGTTAGAAGTAGTATCAGTTTGGTTTTCTATTCTGCTGTTAAAACTCTGATTTGTTTTTTAAAATAAGTGATCATTGAAAATGTTTTTGTTGTCTTCATTATGATGTTTTCTTTTGCTAGGGAGCGTTCCTGGTGAAACTGGTAGAAGCTAAAAGGGTTACTGCCTCAGTGCGCAGCTCTTTGAAATCCATTTCTGGTAATCCTTCTGGTGAGAATCTAGCCTTAAGGCACTGTTTTGTTTTGGAAGATCCACCAGATGATGGGAAGGCATCATCTGATACAGATCGGTTAGTGTTCCTCCTTTAGCTCTAATTAATAGGTATCATATTGATTTGGAGTCTAATTGTTAATTTAGTATTGCAGACCTGCTAATGGATCAGTTGATCCAGAAGATAAGAAAGATGAGGACAATGTTGAAATGCAGAAAGAGGAAAAGTTGACATCAGTTATTGAAGAGAAGAGTTCGTCAATTGGACAAGAAGAGACCAAAGGTCAAACAAACATTGACAAAAAGTGCGAAGAGCAGGATGGTGAAAACCATGAAGAGGAAAATGAGAAGGAACTTGAAGAAGCAGCCCATTTGGTTTCTACTAGCGATGAAAATCCAGAGAAATCTGATACTTCAAAACAATCTGATCCAATTCCTACTGACAAAGAAGGGGAACATGCATCACTTAAAGAATCAGATGATGCAGACTTGGCAGTGGGACAGACACCAAGTACCACAGCAGAATCAGATGTTTTAACGTCTAAACTAGAGCTCCCACCCGGGTTCGAAAAGGAGTCAGTTGATGGAGCTTTAATGGCCATTCCTTCTGACTCTCCGGATACTCCTAAAGATGAGGACATGATGCCTGCTGTGCAAACAAAGGAGCCTGAGCAATCCATGAAATCAAACTCTGTACTTGAAAATGGCGAAAATACAGGTCTGAGTCTTCAATATGGTGTTATGTTTTTCGCATAGTATAAGTTATGCTAATCATATTTCCTTTGGGGTATTTAAATGGGGAAGGTAGTACTGCGCAGGAAGTGTGTAGGTGCATGTAACGAGTTTGAATTCCTCTTTTCTCCCACCTCTCTAAACTCTCATATTCCCCTTATTCATACATTTTGCCCAGCAACCCCTCTCCCCAAACACAAATAACCACAGAAAGTTGAACTGATGGTTGCTGCATTTTTTTTTTGAAATTGGTAAGATTGTATTCAACAGCATTAAGCGCATGCTAGTCACCACCAAAAAGTGTCAGTTACAAGCTTCCTATCAAATCTACAATCTGATCTGTCTACTATACACAACTGTTTACACCAAAAAAGTAAGGATACTATACAATTCCATTTGACTCTGTGAATGGAATTGGATCTATTTTCAAAACATCTACCATTCCTTTTCTTCCAAACTGACCACCATATACCTGATGGTATCAACCTCCACCATATCCTTTGGCTCTTGCTGCCTCCTCTCCTTACCCAGCTCTTTAACAACTCTGATGTATGTTCTTGCATTGTCCAATTCAGATTTGAAATGCTAAGGGATAAATTCTAGACTTGCTTGGTAAAGTTACAGTGCAAGAAAAGGTGATTGTTTGTTTCTCCTGTCAAGTTGCACAAAAAGCATCTGGGAACCATTTGTCTACCCTTCTTCTGTAATACTTCCTGTGTTAAACAAGCCCTCTTTATCATTAGCCAGGTGAAACATTTCACATTTGTAGGAATCTCCCCTTCCAAAAGTAGTTCCATTGATGCTTTGGGTCTCCTGCTATCCGTTGAAGACCTCTTCTGTAGGCACTGCTAATTGTGTAAAGACCATCATTTTTGTGCCTCCATAGCATCCTGTCTGTGGCATTCATCGCTATTCTCACTCCACCTAACTTCCCTAGTAACTCTGCAACCCTTTCCACCTCCCAATCATTGACAAATCTTCTGAAAACTAAATTCAATCCCTGTTTTGTCCAACAATCACTTACATTAGCATCAGGATTCTCGCATATTTGAAAGAGATCTGGGAAGAGATCCCCTAGAGAGTATTCTTCTATCCAGATATCCTTCCAAAATCTAGTTTACTGCCATTTCCCACATTGATAAAACAAATCTGCTTCCATTTGGGGCCACAGGTTTCTGATTGTTCTCCATACTCCCACACCATAAGGTTCAACTGTGTTCTCTGATGGTTGCTGCATTTATTTTGGGTGATATAGAATCCCTCCTCTGATATTGTGACGGTTTCCTGTTAAATATCATACACACAAGTTCTCTTTTCACTTAGTATGTCTTAAGTGTTCAACACCATGCCATTATTAAACAGTACAACTTTTTTTTTTAAACAGTACAACTTTTGTGACTTTAAGAATTAGAAATTATTTACTATTCTAATTTTAGACCTTGATAAATTTCTTTAATCCAACTAATCTTACGTTATTGCTTACTTCCACTACTATAACACTCGAGTTAAATTATTATGTTAAACTTCATACCCAGTCAAAAAGTGGCATGTACAATGACACCTCTCTTTCTCTAGGCTCGAGCATCATATGAAATGTTACGGAGAGTGTGCAAATACATAGTCTCCTCTTGTAAGGTGATAATCGTTGATGAAAATCCATATGTAGAGGCAGATAGAGAGAGAAGAGAAATAAGTTGACCTTGAAATGAAAATAAGTTAAAACTAACACAGGAGGGGGCGCGGAATTGGGAGGACAAGCGGGTCCCATGTGGTATTGGTATAGGAATTTTAGGAGTTCAAGAAAGGAGATGCAAGGCTGGGGAGGAGGGGGTTCGTAGTAAGTTGCTGGGTTACTCGACATTTCTAGGCCTATCATCAGATAAATGAAATGGTGTGTGTATACGCACACATAGTCCCCTCTTTTTTTTTTTTTGAACTGGTAACTTTGTATTATATCACAAAAGTACATGGGTTGTACTCAAAACCTTATATACAAATGCACTCCAAACACTCCTACTCTATTTCTATGTTGAGTCTAAAACATCAACTATAGAAACTAGGGCTGGGCGTTCGGTCGGTTCGGTTCGGTTTGTAAATATTGGTTCGGTTTGTCGGTTTTCAGTTTGGCCAAATGTAAAACCAAAACCAAACCGAAATAATTTGGTTTGGTTCGGTTATTATAACTTTGGTTCGGTTTATTTCGGTTCGGTTTCGGTTTAACCAAATTTAATACAAATTTAACAAGACTCAAACAATTATTTATCTCGTACAATTAGGTTGAAAAAATTGGCAAGCACAAATCACAATTTCTGAAATGTTTGCACTCGTACGCCCTTGTCATTGACCACCAAGGCACCAAATACCTGTATAAAATGATGAGCTGTGACTTGTGAGCAATTTCCATCTTTACATAAGAAATTTCCACTGTATTGAGATTTGAGCATAAGTCATAACCCAGCTCTAGCCAACAGGAAATAACATTAACAAGTAACAACTAGTCAACAATAATAATAAAAAAACTATTAAAAGTCAAAACAACACTAGAAAATTCAACAAACTTGTGTCCATCACTAAAATAGAGTTAGTTACAAACTAAAGTCATCATTATCTGGCTCATTGCAACTTGCAGCAACAAAGAGATTTAGAAAACCAACAAAACATTGTTGCAACCTCCATTGCAATAGATCCCAAGTTCCAGCAGATAGCAACCAAGAAAATAACAAAACATTGATGCACCTGCGAGAAAATAGAAGTATAGAACTCTTTAGACAAATGATCTACATTTCATAATAGAATATATAAAACTATCAAGCAAGTTATGTAAATAAGTTCTTTACTTACTCGTTACCACACATCACTAGTTGATAGTTGAACTTAAAAGCTGCAACTATATATCAATTATACTAGATTCAGTCCCACTACAAGCAAAATCTAAAAAAATTATGAAAAAAATTGTTAGTTGTTAAAAAACACAAGTAACAAAATTATTTTCTATATTGTTAATACAAATATCAAATTCTTACCAAGTTCAAGTTGTTCAAGATACTCTAAATCTTCCTCAATATTGATTGGAAAAGACTCACTTCTAAGCCAATCTTGAACACAAATAAGAGATTGCACAATTTTAGGAGTTAATGAACTCCTAAAGGGATCAAGAACACGACCTCCTGTGCTGAATGCACATTCTGATGCGACACTTGAAATAGGAATGGCTAACACATCATGAACCATCTCCGCGAGAATAGGAAATCTCGGCTCATTAACTTTCCACCACATTAATATATCAAAGTCATCACTATCTCGCTCAATATCTTCAGCAAGATATCTTTCCAATTCTGATTTATTACCTGAACTACCACTAACTTCTTTATGCTTCTCAAATTGTTGTTTCGTTCTCATTCTTCCTCTATTTACAAAGTTGCCACAAGCACTCACACTAGATATACTTGATGAATTGTCAGATGAAGTGGGTGAAGATGGTACATGTAAAGAGCTTTTTGCGGATTTCTTGACATAATATTCAAACAGTTTGTTCATGTATTTTTTCACTTCTGAACATAGCTTTTCCCCAACTTCTTTTCCAAACATATCCACAATTGCAAATGGAACATAATCAAGCTTATTACGGGGATCCAATACAGATGAAATAAAGATCATCTTGTTCATTTTTGTGGTTCACCCCAATACTTTTTGAACTTCTCATTCATACTTTCTGCCATTTCTTTCAAATTACGATCTTCATTTGTCATCATCTCTTTCAAAATAAGATTAAGTTCAGCAATTTCAACAAAGTGTGTATTGCTAGTGACATAATTAGAACCAGAGACCTTCAAAGTAAGTACATAAAAAGTTTCAAGAAATTTCACCATTGACCTCACATTTTTCCAGTCAAGACTTGAAAGAATATTTGCAGTAGTTCCACCTTCAACACTAGTTTCATCTTCAACACTAGTTCCATCTTTATTTTCAGAAGAATCAGAACCAAAGGTACGAAGATGATTCAAGTATCCAATATCATAAAAACTATATCTTTCAAACGCAAACTCAAAATGTTGTGCTATATCAAGCATCGAATATGTAGAGTTCCACCTAGTAGGAACATCTAAACATAATGATTTCTTACAAGTTATCAATTCAGATTCACAACATTCTTTAAACTTTCTAAGTCTTGCGGGAGATTGTTTAATGTATTTCACGGCTTGTCTCACTAGCTTGACAGACTTACCAATTTCCTTCAACCCATCTTGCACAATAAGATTAAGGATATGTGCCATACACCTCACATGAAGATGGTCACCATCCATAATGTTAGTTCCCCAATTGCTCAATTTTTTAGACATTTCTTTCACAGTAACATCATTAGAACTAGCATTATCAACTGTAATAGTAAACACATTATCCAAACCCCATTCAAGCAAACAATTAGTAATGCAAGCCGCCATATCCACGCCTTTATGACTAGAAATAGGACAAAAATTTATTATTCTTTTATGCAAAATCCAATTTCTATCTATAAAGTGGACTGTCAAACACATGTAGTTTATTTTTTGTATAGAGGTCCAAGTATCTGTCGTAAGACAAACTCTTGGACGTGCTTCTTTGAAAACCTTCTTCAAAAGTTTTCTTTCTTCGAGGTATAGTTCATAACAATCTCTCGTCACGCTTCTACGAGAAGGAATATGAAATTGCGGCATTGTAACTCTCATGAAATTTTTAAAACCCTCTTTCTCAACAAAACTAAATGGTAGCTCGTCAACAATTATCATTTTGGCTAAAGCTTTCGTACTTTGAGCTTGGTCAAATTTCCAAGTGCTAATGACCCCTTTCTTTGCTCCCGTTGAAGATGGTAGGAAATTAATTAGATTTTGACCTTTATCTACGGTGTCACGGGGAAATTTAGGACATGTTCTCATATGAGTATTCATTGATGACGTACCATTAGATGATGTAGAAGCTGCATAAGGTTTTGCACAATACTTGCATTTAGCTTTACTAGCTCCATTTTCATCGGTGAACTTTTCAAAATGATTCCAACAATTAGCTCTAGGTTCCATGGTTTTTCTTTTCTTTGAAGTATCAACATTAACTTCAACCTCACTGGGAGATGAGGTGTAAGGTATGCTCTCATTTGAAGCTCCACTTTCACTTCCCTTACTTCCAATTCCAATTTGTGTCATCTATAAAAAAGTGAAATAAACAACAAGAACAACAATCAAAATTCAGAAGGTTCAAGTTCTCCCAGGAAGTATCAAAACAGTTTGTGTCATCTACTATTCAAGTTCTCCCAGAGTCCCAGGAAGTATAGAATTGAGTTAATAATTGGACTGATTTAATAAAAAGTGAAACAACAGAGACCTGTGAAGAATTAAAGTTGAATTCATTTAAGACAATTGATGGTAGAGGTGCAGGTGCTAGTGTACATATTGCTGGTGGTCCATGTATAACTATACAATATGTTACAAATATTACAAATATTAGAACAAGGTCTGCTGCAAGGAATTAAACACATTTCTTCATCTTCACAGAGCAGAAGCAGAAGCAAGCCAACAACTATGACGATAGGAAGAGCACTTATGAATGTCATTATAGTCACAAAAACTCAAAGCAATTAAACACATTTCTTCATCTTCAAAAGAAAAAAGATAATACGGGAAAGTGGAAACAAAGAAGAAATAAACAAATAAACAAATTACAGCTTTCAACTAGTTAACTGAGAATGAGATGACTGATGAGACTTGAGAGTGGAGAGATGAGGGTTTAGAGACGATTTGAGATTTGACTAACTTACAGTTACGACTTACGAGTGAGTCAGTATCGACTGACGAGAGCTGAAAGTTGAGACTTGAGAGATGAGTGACGAGTCGAGTTGGCGAGATGAGAGGCGAGTCGGCGTCGGCCGTCGCGAGTCGCGACCAGCGTATCTGTTAGGGGCTTAGGGCGTATCTGTAATCTGCGTCAGCGTCACTGAGAGAGTCGAGTCGGCGTCGACGTCGGCGGTCGGCGTATGTAATTTAGGGATTTAGGAATTTGAGTATTTGAATTTAGGGAAATGGGAATCAGGGAATGGGTAATCCGTAATTCATAATTGGGTAATTGGGTTAGGACTTAGGAATTTGGTTATTTGGGTAGTTGGGCTGAGACTTAGGAATTTGGGTAGTTGGGCTGTTGGGCTATTGGGAATTTGGGATGGGATGGGCCGATTGTAGTGGGAATGGGCAGGGCCGCAGGGTAACATATTACATATATACCGATATACGTAAATACGTAATACATCCATATACATAATTTCGGTTTTCGGTTAACCGAATTTTTAAATCTAAAAACCGAAAACCGAACCGGAAAATTGAACTATTAAAATTCAAAACCGAAACCGAAATTTAAAAAAAAACGGTTCGGTCGGTTTTTTCGGTTTGAACCATATTATGCCCAGCCCTAATAGAAACAGTGTCTTTTGAGTATAATTGATTACACCAAAAACATAACAACAAAATGCAGTTTAGTTTAACATCCTGCGCACTATTTTCTATGCCTTCAAAACATCTGGAATTCCTTTCTTTCCAAATTTCCCACATAGGAAACACCTAGAGCATAAGGTTATCCCCCTTTTGATTACATTGTCCTGAGTTAGGGCAGCTTCCTTAGCTAGCAGCCAAATAAAGCATGAAACTTTGTGAGGGATTCTACACTGCCATATTTGTTTCCAAGGCCAGATGGGACTCTGCTGGCTTGTTTGATCCATCAACATGTAAGATGAATGCACTTTGAACTCTCCTCTATTGTTGCCTTTCCACCAAAGCATATCCTCATATGCATGAAGTCCAGTAAAGTGTCCAACCATGTTGAGAAATTTTGCCAACCTTTATCACTTCCCAGTTATTTGGTTCTCTCCTGAAGATGAAATTCCACCCTTGTGGTGTCCATAGTTCTGCAATAGTTCTTTGTTGGAACATTGCCAAATTGTAAATATCAGGAAAAAGGGATTCCAGGGATTCCACGTTACCTTTCTCATGCCATTCATCCTTCCAGAATTTGATCTTGTTCCCATTCCCCACTTTCATCTTGAATTTGGGTTTAACTTCCTCCCATAAGGCTCTAATGGATCTCCATAAGCTGGTCCCATAAGGAGTGGTCACAAACTTAGTCATCCACATGTCTTCATCCTCATATTTGGCACCTATCACTCTTCTCCAAAGTGTTTGGTTTTCATTTGAGTATTTCCACAACCACTTCATTAAGAGTGCTTTGCTATGAAACTCCACATTCTTTATTCCCAGACCACCATTCTTCTTTCCAGTTGTCACTGCATTCCATTTAACTAGATGAAAACCTCTATTTTCTTTGTTTCCTTGCCACAAGAACTTCCTTCTTATTCCGTCTAGTCTTTTAGTAATCCCTGCTGGGATGGGAAATAGGGACATCATGTAAGTTGGGAGAGCATCAAGGACTGAATTAATGAGGGTCAGTCTTCCCTCTCTTGTCAAGTATTAAGTTTTCCATCGGGCCAGCTTCTTCTCACACTTCTCTATCACACCATTCCAAATTTCTAATGACTTGTATTTTGCTCCCAATGGCATACCCAAATAAGTTGTAGGTAGAGTACCTACTTCACCCCCTAGGATTGAAGCTAACAAGTTAATGTTGTTGACCTCATTGATAGGATACATAGAGCTTTTTCTCCCGTTAATGTGCAACCCGGATACCCCTTCAAACAGCACCAAGATTACCCTTGAGTACTTCAGTTGGTCTTCCTCAGTCCCCTCTTGTGAATCATTTATAAAGAATCTTCAGGTAGAGGAAAATAGAGGGAAGAGATATATGTTGACCTTGAAATGAAAATAAGTTAAACTAAAACAGAAGAGGGTGTGGGATTTGGAGTACAAGCGGGTTCTACGTGAGATTGGGATAGGAGTTTCAGGAGTTCAAGAAATGAGATCCAAGGTTGGGGAGGAGGAGGAGGGGAGGGGCTGTAGTGAGTCGATGGAGCGGGAAAGGCAAATGATAGACTAAGTTGATCAAGTAGGGCTGCCATCAAAACAATTTTACCCTCAAGGGTGAAATGTCACAAAGACCAAATTGGATCTTAAATTTTCGTTTAGTGCCATTGCTACGGCCTCGGGTCTAAAACTGCGGTTTTCTCTTTATGGTTGCTTAGCCAAAGAGGAAAACTGATTTATATTCTTCTCTCTGAACTGAACTGAGGCTTTCAAGAATTTGTAAATCCTCTATAATTCTGATTTTTCCCTTGGTGCTCTATTGCTCAGGGGCTGGAGAAGTCAAAGACTCTTTAGATGGGAGAAAAGATCCTTTGAAGAACAAAAATGATCTGGATATTGATAAGATCAAACGTGCCGCAGTCACTGCTTTGACAGCTGCTGCAGTCAAGGCGAAATATCTGGCAGATCAAGAAGAGGACCAAATTCGGCTGCTTACTACATCATTAATAGAGAAACAGGTAATCATGGCCCACCAGCTCTTTGAAAATTGCATCTTTTAGGCTCCTTATTATGTTCTATGGGAATCATCCAAAAGCTACAAGGCTTTCACTCACTTAGACTGAAATAGATCTTGAGCTATCAAAACAGATCCGGGTGATTAGTTTGTGATTAAGATATATGATAAGTTTTTTTCCACTTGGAGCAGAAAATGCTGGTTTCCCTTTTAGAACAGAAAAAATTACAGTGTCATATAGATGAGTATTAGACTGTCTCCTTGCCTCTTGGGAAATACCTCCTATATTCTCCTTTCTTTGGTTAAATGTTTATGTTGCTTTACTTCGGAAGAATCCTAATTCGAGTTCAATCATTGAGTTAGGACTTGTCTGATTAAGTTCTGACCGTATTCTCCCAAGTTTCTGGTGGGTTGATTTTAAACTGATCAAAATCTGACTTTCTTAGCGTTGATCTATTTCACCAAGTCTTAACCATTCAAGTTGCTTCTTTGCAGTTAAACAAGCTGGAGAGCAAGATAGCCTTCTTTCATGACATGGATAATGTGGTTATGAGGGTCAGAGAACTGTTGGAGAGGTCAAAACAGAGGCTTCTCCTTGAGCGTAGTCAAATACTTAAATCAAGATCTATGACTCATCCCGTGCCACAATCAGTACCTGCTAACCGGCCTGGAATGGTTCTTGCTAATACAGCACCCAGGCTTTTAAATGCAATGAGCTCCCAGAGGATACCGTATTCAAGACCCATAATGTCAGGAACTCCTACACCAAGCTCTTTTATGCCTCCAACAGTTTCAGGAAATTCAATGCAGCCTTCAAAGTAGGATAAGCTTATTTCAGATAGGACTAAATATATTTTCTCTAGTGTATAAGAGTGGACTCATCTAGAAATCAAAAGAGCAAAGTAACGGTCTTCAAATATTTATTTGTCATGTGACTGTGTTTACCCTTTCATGACTGTTGTCCTTGGTCATTAAGTTATAAAGTCGTTAAACAGCAGAAGTTAGTTGTCCAAGTTCTCTTGTTGTATGCTGAAAGGATTAGGTTTTAAGCTATACATGTTTTACTCTGTATTTGAAGGAATCTGACTGATTATTAGAATTTTGAGAACGTGAGGAGATGCGTAGTTGCCCCAGTGAGGAAGTGTGAGCTTGGATATAGTGGATAGAAGAAGAGGTAGAGGTAGGTTGAAAAAGTATTTAGGGAGATGTTATTAGACATGACATAGTTTCAGCTTTCGCGGGCATGAGTTTAGATTGGAGGTCATGGATTAGGGTAATTGAGGCGAAATTAGGCTTCGAGACAGTCTTGGTAGTATCGTGTTGGTTGTAGTATGAGCTTATGAGCATATTTAGGTAGTTTCTTGCTTTTGATATTTTTGTTATCATGTTGCCTATCGTGTTTCACGTATTACATTATTTTGTCATCGCTACTATTCTTTTTTCTGAATGTTTTGTACTCCTTTCGGTATTAATTGACATGTTTTATTCACTGTGGTATCTTCTTTTGAATAAATACCAGTCATAAAATTGTGATGACAATTGTGGCCTTCATGGATGTTGTTTAATGATCTGCTTTTGCAGAATAGTTTTAAATCTATGTTTTCTTGCACAAATATATTTGAGTAACTAGTTCTATAAGATTATATCGTAAAATCGTGAGGAAATAAATGTATATCAATGAAGGATTAAAATTTTGAGATCTTTTCTCAGAACAGGGTTGGTATCTAGCATCATTTGTCCCCTGCACTTTTCATCCGTTTCCTAGAGGCAGCAATCTTGGTAAAAAAATTATTTGTGTTCTGTGGTGACATCAAATTATATTAGCTAACAATGGACTAGTGTCCCAACGAGGCAAATATGTACCAATTAGTCATATCATCACGTGAGGAATATCTTTATGCAATGCATCAGTTCAATGACTTGTGGACACATTCGTTGCAGCATCTTTACGCTCTCGTGCTACAATGCTCTCCAGATTGGCACAGAATATTTGTTAGGCGATTCTGAATTGTGATTTTGATTAACCCTTTGTATATAATCCTAAACTATTTCTTAGCACAGTCGTACAAGAAATTATGTTTGCTAAATTGATCAAACGCCTTAGAATTTTCAACATTTGTGAACATATAGGGGTATCTGAAGCACATTGTTTGTGAGGTAAAGCAAATCAACTGAGAAGATTATTGTAAAGCAAGAGCTTTCACCAGAGAGGCGAATACAAATCCAACAAATCTTGAAGTTTTATCAAAGTGAAAGTAGTACCAACAGAATTCAAGCACCAAGAAACCAACCAGATGCCCCGTGCAAAAGCATATACAGGTACAACTTGAGAATTTACCAGAAAAAGAACACCATGAGAAGCAAACAATAAAGTGAGGGCTAAAGGAATCCAATTTTTTTTGGAGCTGCAAGATTTATCATCACTGCGAAAATTGTCAACTGTTTAACACTCGCATCCACCTGTCCTCTGCTGACTGCTAGCGGCAACATCAATGGTGTCGGGCAAATATCTTTACCAATAAAAAGTTGCGGCAGAAAAAAGAAATAGATCAGTATCATGATCGATAAAAGTAAATATCTAGTACTGCAACAATTTACAGTCATGGTATCAATCTTGCACAGCTCATAATATTACCTGTTTGCATGTTAACATCGCTTGCCCACAGACAGTTTAGCCTAACAGAAATTGATAATCTAATTCCTTTGGAAAATGTCAGAGGAAAGAAATGGGACCAGAGAAAACAATTATGTAAACCAGAATCGGTCAGAAGGCACAGGCTTATACGGTTTGCAAAGCAGCTGCGCTAAGACAAATAGGTCCTACAAAATTACTCGCCCACACTTTGACATCCCTCATTCCCCAGTCCAACATATTTTTAGGTTGTCCCCAACTGACGTGATCACGTGACACTTTTTTGGGAAGATAAATATTTTTGTGTGCACTATGCTGCTAGAATCTAATGGACAACAATTGGTATAAATAAAGTTTCAACTTTCAACTTACATTTCTTCCTCCTCTCCACTCTTCAGGGCATTCTTAGCAATGCATTGGAAAGCCTCCTCTACGTTGGTTCCTTCCTTAGCTGAAGTTTCAAAGTAGGGAATGTTACCCTTTGAAGCGCACCAGGCCCGAGCCTTTTTCTCAGACACCTAAAACAGAGCAGACAAGTATCTTTAAGTGAAGAAAAAGAATAAAATACCTCTAAAGAAGCAAAGTTGTTTTCTGTATGAAACTATAGTAGTCCTATAGGCGGCTTACCAAAGAAGTTCACAGGTAAGAGCAACAGAAAAGGGAGCACAGAGAAAAAGAATTGGGACAATGTACAATTTGTTGGACCAGGAACTTACCACTCTACTATTTCCACCATCAATATCAACTTTGTTCCCCAGCACGACAAATGGAAAGTTCTCTGGATCAGATGGGCTTGCCTGCAGAAAAGTCCTAACCAGTCAGAAAATTCATTTGGAGATTACAGAGTAGTGGTTCAACAAGAAAAAATAGTGTCAGGTGTAGATACCAAACAACTAATCTTATCATTTGAACACCAATCTGTATGTGAGATCCTAGGCAGAAAGATCAAAACAAGTAAATGGTGGCACTAACAAATACAAGTGGCCATAACAAAAGGGAGGAGCACTGAATTAGCAACTCATGAAACTTGAAAGATGAAACATAAAAAGCTCCAATAGGGAAAAACTCATAAGGTCTTCATCTAAGCCAAAAGCAAAATAGGGCTATAAGCCTATCAATAGTTAATAATGTGAATTGGTAACAATAAAATCAAAAAAAGAAGTACCCGGAAAATAATCAGAGGGAAATAAAGAAGTACAGGGTAAACAATCAGAGGCAAATAAAGGAGAAATACCTGAATTAAGAACTCTTCTCTCCAGTTGTTCAAGTTTTCAAATGACTTCATTGAATTTACATCATAAACAAGGACACAACAATCAGCACCACGGTAGAAAGCAACACCAAGACTCTGAAATCTCTCTTGGCCAGCAGTGTCCCAAATCTGGACAGCCAGAAATATCAAAGTTAGAGCAGGAAACAGGCCAGGTTGACCTATCCATGAGTAAAACATTAAGACTGGTAATGCAACCACCAACTACCTCTCCCCAATACCAAACCTAATACATGCAGATGTTTGAGAGAGAGATGGAAGTCTTGAAAAAGTGAGAAGTGAATTGGATGCACCATCAGTTCTCTAGATTGGATATTTTGAAAAATAAAAAAGATGTCTGCAAGGCAATGTCTATCCTATCCTTTTCATTGCATTGGATCCACAGATAGAATTGAACCAAACCAAAGGACAAAGACAGTAATAACTAGGAAAAAGAGGTAAACACCTGTAAATTAATTATTGCTTTTCCTTTTTAAATTTTGAAAGAGAAAAACATGTCCAAACTCCAACAAACACACTGAACATTTCAACCCATAAAAAAAAGGAACAAAATCTATAGCAAATGAAGTGATGGGCTGCAATTAACAGAACGAGTGTTGCAATCCCCCATAAACACAATTACACAATCAATAGCATGAGATTTAAGTGTAGTTCAATTTGTCATTATTCTCAGATAACTTGTGTGGTAGTTTGCCTTCATACGTGAATCAGAGGAAAAAACCCTCCATCTCTCTAGTTGTTACAAGGAATCACAGATGAAATAAGTAATATAGCTAACCTAGAATTGACAATTTGATACAGGAAAATCAGGTTGGTTGATTCATACACTAATACACATCAACTACACACTATCTAACTAACCTGTAGAGTAAAGAGCCGATCCTCAAACTGCACTTCCTTTGTCAAGAAATCAGCTCCAATAGTTGCTTTGTACTGATTGCTGAACTTCTTATTTACATATCTATAAAGAATCACTTAAGGCAGACAATAAGGCAATTCAATTATAAGGTATAATTGCATCTGGAAAGTGAATCAAACTGTTTTTTCACAATACTCTTGGACTGGTGATTAATCGAGCAATACTAGGTTACAAAGCTTAAAAGGATACTGATTCATCAACGAAGTCTTTCCAACCCTGCCAAACACAAAGAGGAGTGATTAATGGACAGATACTGAAAATTAAGCAACTGCTTGAACTTAGATCACGAAAAGTCAAATAATCAAATCAACAACGCCTCAATTGCCAACAAGTTAGACTCTACTATATGCACGAATCGTCTCTAATCATTCCGTTCTATCCCAATCTCGGATCACCGTAATGAAACACTCAAATTCAATTATAAAATCAATCTGATAACAGGCCAAGCAAAACATAATAGTTCACGAAATGAACATGAACAGCGATAAAACATGGTAACAGAACCCTAAAGCAGTACATAACAGAAGAAAGTTGTACAGTAATATTTAGTATCTATATTGACAAATACGGTGAGAACTGACCCGCTATCGCCGAGGATGATGACTTTCAAAAGCGTTCGCCGGCGAGAAGGCATCTTCAGCTGACTCGATCTGACGAGAAAAGACTTGAGTACAGAGAACTCCGCGCGTGTTTGCCTCTCCGTGTGTGGCGTGAGGAGCAGAGACAGTTGGCAATTTGAGACGTTTCTAGTAGGAAAAAAAAATGATTGCCCAGTTGTTGTATCGTAATTGTACTCCGTAGTATTGAAATGGATTATACTTGAGCTGGGGCACTAAACAGTCAACTAACCTTTCTCCGCCTGTCCGGGTCGGGTTGGCCTGAATTTGGGTTTTCACCATATTCGAATTTGGAAATATTATTTAGTTTACATTTGTACTGAAGTCATGGTTTCAAATTTCCATTTGAACAATTAATTTCAAAAATCTCAACTTTTCCAAAGGTATAATTTGAGATTTCAAAATTTTTAACAATGTAAAAATTAACTCACAATTTATACTTCATAAAAAAAAATAAAAAATATCAGTTAGTTTTCGAGAAAAAAAAAAATTAACATGATAATATTCGTATCATGTAAATATATTAACTAGTTATTATTATTATTAGCAATTGATAATCTTTATAAATTATATGTATTTAAAATCTTACAATCGTAAATATTTATTCTTTTTATGTTTGTATGCTGCAATAGATGTTCTTTTAAGTCTTTCTTCCTTTTGTTGATAAAAAATATTAAGAAATTAATAGATTTTTTTGTAATGGCAACTTCTAAACCTCCGGCGCTGGATGATAACATTGGTAACGCGTCTTAATTTTTTTATTTTATGATTAAACACCTTGGGTAGAATTTTATTGATTTTATTTCAGCTTATGAACGTCAAAAATAACCAAAGTATTTTAGAATTTCTTTTTATAAAATAATTATGTGGTTGACATTTTGCATGAAACACTAAAGCGTAAGAAATGGAAAAAAACGTCCTATGTGTGGTCAAATGTAGTATCGCGCGATAATCGTATAAAATGACAAACTAATAATGTAAAATAAATATAGTAGCTATGATTTGATTTATTTGTGTTCCATATTAAACTGTTTGTCAGTCGTGTCTCTCCCTCATATTCTCGCTCGCCACTCTCCCTCTCTCTCGCTCGCTCCCTGTCGCTCGTCTCTCTCGCTTTATACAATAGAAATGTATAAATTGTATTTCTGTTTATATAAAGCGAGAGAAAATTATATATACACATGCAAATATATATATCTTCGTCCTATACACTTATAATTGTACAATACAAATATTTCTCTGCCCAAGTCTCTTTTGCCTTTCTCTCTTTCTCGTTTTATACAATTTTGATTCAATTGTATATTTCCTGCCCAAGTCTCTCTTGCCTTTCTCTCTTTCTCGTTTTATACAAATTCAAATTGTATATAATCGTCATATATACTTATAATTATACAATACAACAAGGAATCAATATATCATAAACCGATTCGAATCTTTGTCGTTGAGAATTTTCTAAGAATACGCTCGATAAAGTAAACAATAAGATATAAGAATCACATGTCTAACTATAAGGAAATAACAAACTAGGACAACCAGATAAAGTAACATATACATATTACTGCCAGCATATTCTCGCTTTATACAATTTGATTTAATTGTATATATATATAAGCGAATTATACATATATATATATATATTTGCTATGGAGCGCAATTATGTAAACTTTGATATAACATACAAATATAAATTTTGTGTTTGCTATACGTGAAAGTTGTCCCAAAATAATTCATACTTCAAAAGCACTAACTAATTGTTTGGGTAACTTGCCGAGATCAAACTAGATTAATCAAATTGTATAATTTAAAAGTGAAAACATAATATTCTTTTAATTTGACAAATAAAATGTCTACAAAAAAACAATTTTAAATCATATTGAAGTTTTTTCTCCATAAATACAGTCCTCTAATTAATAAAATAAGCATTAACTAAATGATTTTTCTAGAAATTTAGTGATTAGTTCCCTTATTTTAGGAGGAGTATGAGGATGAAAAAACATCTCTTAGTTTCATGGTAAATTTTATTATTATGCAACATGTTTTTACTTTTCTTTCTTTGAGATTCCTCACTGCCTTTCTCCTAAAGGTATCATATTTCTTTTCTCCTGGGTTTGTTTTTTCTTCTTTTTAATCTTTATTTTTATAAGATTAATGCTTAGCTTCTGATAACATTTACGAAATATTATATGAAGTATTGATTCCGTATGGTAATAATTCTCTCTTCGTTATGAAATAAATGATAATGTTTCAATAGTGAGATCATTGGTTGTGATTTAGTTTCATGTTTTCTTGTTATTTTATTGAATATTTTGTGAATTTTTGAATGACAAAAGTAAAATTTGTTTGGATCTTTAATGAACAGGAATCAATACTTGGGAGATCGGCGGTATCTGCGTAACATATTCTAACGCAGATCGTGACAAAGACTTTTATAAAAATGTCTTCGTCATCGAACGGGGACTCTCCATCATCAGATTCATCATCATCTCCACCAAATAATTCAAATAACAATTCACCACCCGGAAATGATAATAGCTCTTCTTCTAATGGTAATGATAATAATAATAGTAATAATAATAATAATAATAATAATAATAATAGTAACAACAATAATAATAATTCAAACTCTCAATCTCCACCTTCTAACAACGATTCATCCTCTGAAAAGGATAATAGCTCCTCTTCTTCAAATAATAACAACAACAACAGTAACAACAACAATAACGGCAACAACAATAACAATAATAATAATTCAAACTCTCAATCTCCTCCTTCTAATAACAATAATTCGTCATCTGGAAAAGATAATAACTCTTCTTCAAATAATAACAACAACAATGGTAATAACAACAATGGTAACAACAACCATGGTAACAACAACGATAATGGCGATAACAATAACAATAATAACAATAACAACGATAACAAGTCACGTTCTCCACCAAACTCATCAAAAGGAGGATCATCGCTGGCTCCTCCATTTTCTCCACCATCACATTTTTCTCCAAACTCGAGACCTCTTGCCCCTCCAAAGCCTCAATCAGAAAAGTCAGACAGTAACGATAACAAAACAGCACTCAGGATCGGAGTCGCAGCTGGAGCAGGATTATTATTTATTGTCATGCTAGTTTTCCTCATCTCTTGTTGTAAGCGGAAAAAGAAAAGAAAGCATGATCAAATGGGCTACTACAGAGACAATTCTCATGGAGCCATGAGTATACTTCTTTATCTTTTTTTTTCTTATTTTATCATATGCTTTCATTTTGACATAATGCATTACATTAGAAGAAAAAAAAAAGAAGTAAAAATGATCAATGGAAGGCATGTCCATCCACATTGTCACCCTTGATTAGACAATCACTCTTTTGAGAAAGCTTAGCGCTACAATATCATGCCTCGAGTCATTCAGGATGACTCAGTTGGTTTGGAGGGTGATTGATTCCCTCAATAATGCCTTTTGAGTCGATCCTGTAACATAAGACTTGCCTAATGCGTGGCAGAGGTGGTAGCGATATTTTTGCTAATGATCATTTTCCCTCTATTCTAACCTGCATTATGTATTTTACAGATAATCATTACTATAACAACACTGGACAACATACCAACAATTGGCAGACTAACAACAAACTTCAATCAACTGACCAATTTCACAAGATGCCTCCTCCAGGTACGCAATCATGTTTATACGTATATATTAAATTTTGAACATTTTAAATAAAATTTATGTTTTCGCAATTGGCAGGGAGTGGTCAAGTAAGTTCAGAGCATAGTTGGCCAATAGCACCACCACCACCACCGATGATGAGTAGTAGTGAAATGAGCTCTGCGGCTTTCTCTGGCCCCCATCAACCTGCTCAACCACCTCCACATCCAGCGATGGCTCTTGGTTATAATCAAAGTAGTTTCACTTATGATGACCTAGCAGTTGCAACTGGAGGATTTACTAAAGACAAATTATTGGGACAAGGTGGTTTTGGATATGTACATAAAGGAGTGTTGCCTAATGGTAAAGAAATTGCTGTGAAAAGTTTGAAATCTAATAGTGGACAAGGAGAAAGAGAGTTTCAAGCAGAAGTTGAAATTATTAGTCGTGTACATCATCGACATCTTGTGTCTTTGGTTGGATATTGCATTGCTGGATCTCAAAGGATGTTGGTCTATGAATTTGTTGCTAATAGCACTCTTGAAGATCACCTTCATGGTATGTATAAGTTCTATTTTGTTTTAATTTGTTTAACTTACTTTAGAAAGAAAAAAAAAATTGTAACTTTTTAATTGTAACCTTTCTGACATATTTAATAGCACAAGCTTAAAAGTCATTTTGATTAGTGTAATAATTGGACGGATTGAGTTAAAACTAATCAAGATATCCAACGAACCAAAATTTGCTTGGGTCAAGACAAGTCAAGTCATAGCTCAATTTGTCCAATTTTTGCTGAGTTTTATTTGTTTCTTTTAAAAGATTTTAGTAGCTAAATAATTTCATTATTATTATGGGTTTATATAACATATCAAACTTAAAATTATTTAGCATTTTTTAAAAGTAACTTTTGTTATTTAGTAGTTGGAGTTTATCTCATATTTTGTTTGTTGAATTCATTTAGGATCTGGTCGTCCTCCTATGGATTTCAATACAAGACATAGAATTGCATTAGGAGCTGCCAAAGGTTTCGCTTATCTTCATGAAGATTGTAAGTTTTGAACTTCTTTATTGTTTTTATTTTCACTAGTTGACTTATATACGTGTATTTTCATATCTAAATTTTTTGGTTTATTTTGTATAAATTATAGGTCACCCTAAAATTATCCATAGAGACATCAAAGCTGCAAATATCCTATTGGACGAAAATTTTGAAGCAAAGGTATTTCTATTTTATAAAAATACCAATCATATGAGGAATTTTAATTTCACTTAGATACAGAAAAATTCAATATCTTGATTCTTACAATATTTTTATTAGGTGGCTGATTTTGGACTAGCTAAGCTCTCATCTGACAACCATACTCATGTATCCACCCGTATCATGGGAACTTTTGGGTGAGCATATTTTAAAATATTTCTAAAAATAACATCTTTAATTTATTTTATTTTCTAGGTTAGCGTTTATAAAATTTTTGAGTTGATTTCTATTAATTAAGTGATCATATTATAAATCAACCACAAGATCTCCGTTTTAGTTATATCTTATATTGTTTTAATGCTAGTATTTACTTGAAATGTGTACCTAATTTTTCAAAATTTTAGAAGTAATGTATTAGTATGTCCAATAAGAATGAAATAATTGAAGTGTAATTATTTGTATGTATTAATAGGTACTTAGCACCAGAGTATGCTTCAAGCGGAAAGCTAACTGAAAAGTCTGATGTTTATTCATACGGAGTTATGCTTTTGGAACTTATAACTGGACGTCGTCCAATTGACATGGATGGTGACGATGATACTTTAGTTGAATGGGTATGTATCCCTCCGTTTTAATTTTTTCAATTTTTTACGTGGCATGTTTTAATTTATGCTATCGATTTATATACAGGCAAGACCTATTCTAATTCGTGCAACAGAAGGCGGAAATTATGATGAATTAATAGATCCACGCTTAGAGGGAAACTTTGATGCCCAACAAATGTTATGTATGGTGGCATGTGCTGCTGCAACAATCAGACATTCTGCAAAAAGACGTCCAAAAATGAGCCAGGTTAGTTTATCTCTTGATTTTTCTTAAACGTTGCTATATTTTTTTTGGTAGTAAATTTGAAGTTGTTTTATTTTGTGTTATATTACTATATTTTCTTTTGATATATAAATATGTAATCTGATGATATCTTTGGAAAAATACTAATCAATGAATCACTTTTCATATATAGGTTGTACGTGCTTTAGAAGATGATGTTACCTTGGACGATTTAAATGAGGGAGGAAAATTGGGTCACAGTGCAACTCTCAGTTCAGGAAGTTCTGAACAAGATGGAGGTTCATATGATTTAAAGAAATTCAGAAAATCCAGCATGTCGAGTCAAGAATACTCAAGCAGTGAAAATGGTGAATCTCGTGAATTTCGTCAAACCAAGAAGTAAACAATATAACCCTTAATCAAAATTATTGATCCGGAAAGAAAAAAGGGTGGTTACTTCAATCCTCCATATAATTATAAATTGTATTTATTTATGTATAATTATTAAATTGTAGATATAACAAAATCATTGACCAATTGAACTTGATCGCAAAGATTCTTTAGGTACTTAAGTTTGGTCTCTTGGTGGAATAATAATATTCTTCTATCATGAAACTTAGGTGATTGCAATTTTGTGTTTGAATTTTCGTGAGTTAGTCATCAAATTTTGTTAAAATTGGAGAAATAATTGATGTGCATTTAGTTTGGACAATACATATTCGGGTGTTATACAATTTAATTCACATTTTTTGGATGTGTATTTGATATTTTATAGGCAAGCATCAACCCCTATTATTCATATAGTCTCAGTCTTTGCCATGGATGAAGATACTAATTTAATTAAAATTTTAGTCATTAAGTTTGTTTGATTTTTAGATATGAATCTTATTATATATATGATATTCATTAAGTATTTTGTTTTAAAAAATTTACAATCATTTAATGGGTATGAATAGATTCAAATGATTATCTATAACAAAGTCATAATATCATTATAATGTAGTTCACCAACCATTACTTATTATCCACAACCACCATTGATGTCATTAACACAATCAATATCACCACTATTAGCCATCATTTATAATCATTGTCATCAACCACCATTACAATTCGTTATTACAATCATCAACCACTATATGACGTCATCCACTTTCATCATTCACCGACACCATTAATTATCTTTATCATCCACCACAATTACTTGACAATACTAATATCACGATCAACAATCACTATTAATCACTAATGTCAGCCATATCATCACTAGCTACTATTAACAACCACCATGATCTTCTAGTGTAATCCTCATTTCACACCCATCATCATCTGCCGCACACACACATATTGTTAAAATAATATTTAATTAATTGACTTAAGTATATATTTAAATAAAAACATGTTTGATTATTAAGATGTTTAGCAAATAAATAATATTAGTTATTTAGTATTCAAATCATGATATTTAGATGTGTGTTTGAATGTAGAAATATTAATCTTAATAAAAATAAATTATGACAACTGTTTCACGCTTTTCATCAATATGAACACGACTAGCCGAGCCCAGATCTCTATGACAATATGTTAGTACATATTTAAGATGACATGCATTTTAATTAAATTTCGATAAAATTAGAATATATAACTGATTTTGTTATAACGGAAAGAAATAATTCCTAAATTTGTAGATATCCACTTTCAAATACTATCTATCATCTTTTCAAAGTTTAAAATACTCATTTTGTCAAATTTCAATCATATTTATGGTCAAATGATTCCACTGAAAAAAAAAAAAAATTACAAACAACTATGGTACCAACATGAAATATTTTGTTCTCATACATCAATTTCGTTCAAATATATAGTAAATACAATTTGTTCGAATGTTGAATAGATTTGTTTACAAACATTTTCTTTTCTAAAAAAAGATTTTCACGATACTATTAATTGATTATATATTAGAATGAATTTTAATTTGTTTGAAGATGGGTTTTCAAACTCAAAAAACTCTTACAATTTTTTTTACTTTTTTTTAACTTTTAACAATATTACTCATATTTTAAAGATATTTGTACCATTTTCCGTATATTGTAAGTCACTCTTTTTTTCCCTTTTTTTTTTGCGACCGAAGGAAATTTATTTCATGGTATGACGTGTACATATCCCATTGGTTACTGGCCTCCGTTTTCTTCAACTGTAAATGTAAAATAGTCTTCGGTTAAACCGGATCCGGTTTATTATTTCACCCTTATAAGTTATATAACCCTCTTCACTGAACTTGTACGTCCGAGGGGAGATCGAGAGATCTGTAATTCGATTCGCTGCTACCCAATATAAATATATTTCAATCACTTTGTGTTCTTCCTTCACCGAACCGATCCCACCTTTTTCCGATTACTCTCCGATCCGACTAGGTTACACTTCTATTTATCTGTATCCTTACAGATCTCAGCTGTCGTCTCAGAAATGGCTCAGCCTTTGGTGAAGAAGGACGACGATCGCGATGACGAAAGTACGTTTTTTTTTGAATTGTAGTACAAGCTTTTGTTTCATTTCTCATGTTAATTTGTCGGTGGTTTTGCATTTAATTGATTGGATTGTTACTTTCGCTTGTGATTTTCGATTGAGGCTGAGTATAGATCTGCATTGTGGATTAGATTCTTCGTTGTTGTTTTTGTGTTCAAGTGAATCTGGACGATAATGAGTCTGATTACAGTGGAATACTTGTGAATCAGCTTTTGTTACTTGCTATTTTTTCTCATTTCCTTCTGACAGATATTCTCAATGCTGCAAATACGTAATTCAGTGATAAATATATATACAGTATATTTAACTTTTAGGATCCATAAGAGGTGAGGTTGGTGTGTACTTGAATGATGTTGTGGAAGTTAGTTTGCTTAGATTATACTGTGTAGTTTTACTCTGTAGAATAATCGTTCTCTGCCCAGATCTATCTACAGTAGGATTTAAAATGTGTTTTGAGTGATGAATTGACATTTTCATGTTGGATTTCTATGACAATACAGTGGACTATTCCCCGTTTATGGGGATTGAGAAGGGTGCTGTTCTTCAGGAAGCTAGGGTTTTCAATGATCCTCAATTGGATGCAAGAAGATGCTCTCAGGTATGATGTTCTATTTTTTAAAAATAAAAAATGCTGTGCAAAAGTAAACTAACTCTTATTCTGTTTTGGTGGCATGCCAAACTGGTTAGACTAATTTGTTCGTCTTGCCTTTATTTTCCGGTTCTTCAGGTCATTACAAAGCTTTTGTATCTTCTGAATCAGGGCGAGGCGTTTACAAAGGTTAGCTCTAGAGCTATTAGTTTTGGCAGTAAATCATGTATTCCTTTATTTTTTTGTCATGACTGTACAATGACATTTTACAAATTCAATGCCCCAAACTGTGGAATCAACCATGAATGCTTGTGTTATGGTAGGCTGCCTACACCACATGAAATCCTGCATGAACGCAGGGTGCTTTGTACACCAGGCTGCCATTTAAATGCCCCAAACCACCATTTAAAAGGATAGAGAAACGTTGAAGAAATAGAGAGATGTGTGACCTTGGCTATCTGAATGAAGCAACTGTATTTTATGAGAAAATGTATTAAGGTTCTGAATTTTCATTTGCGGGGATAGGGGTTTGAAGATATGGATAATACTTGATTGTGAGTAACTCCTCCATATGCGTATTCTGTTGTTCTTGCACGGTGAAGGTTGTTATTTTTCATGAATTCTACTTCACTTTGCACCTCAAAAAACAAATTTTTTATCCGGCTTTTGTGACCCTACATAGAATTGGTATTAGCTGATCATGTCTTGTTATCTGGAGGTTACATCACATGTGTTTTACCTTGTCAAAAAATAAAAGAAGGAAGTGGATAATATCACATGCTATTGCATGTCTGCTTGAAGTGAAGGATAATTTTCAGTAATGCATTACATATAGTGTATCAGTATGATATGTTTTGTCACGTTAATGATTAATGATCTCGGAAGCATTTCAATGCTGCTATTCAGACACTGGCCTGATATGGTCGTGAATTATTTTCACAATATGCAATGATCAGCAGTTACAGTTTTGGAATTTATATATTTGGCTAGCCATATGGGAAACATAGTTGATTAGCCAAATTGATTGAACGTAGTCAAAAAACAGACCAGTATGTGCAATGGATCAAAGAGAATTTCCCTTCCTTGAAGTGTTTCTCCTTTCTTTACTTCATCTCGGTGCCCCAATTTAGAACCATACCATTTATTTTCCCTACAATGTTCCCTTTTTAATATTCCTGGAGCCATTTGCTAGTGTTGTAAATTCTTGTTTTAATATAGATTTTCTGTCACGTCCATGATATGGATCTTTGAAAAGAGGCTCCTCTTATTGCCATTTTGAATTTGCAACCTGAAGCAAACTAAATATTTCTGTCTTTTCTATAATTGAGAATTCTTAGTCCTTCTCCCCCCTTAGGACATAAAGGGGAAGTAGCGGATTACAATCTCCTTCGTGGGAAATCCACATAAGCAGTCACTCCATCTTATCTCTTTATGTCACTGTAATGACATTCTCTCTCTTTTCCTGTGAGACTGCGTCTTAAATTGTTCTAATTTGCAGGTTGAGGCTACAGAAGTATTCTTTTCTGTCACAAAACTCTTTCAGTCAAAGGATATTGGTCTCAGGAGAATGGTGTATCTGATAATTAAAGAGCTTTCTCCCTCCGCAGACGAGGTTAGATACCTAATTTCTTCCTTTTTTTTCTTTTAAAGGTTACACTCCTCCTATGAATGAATTAACATGTGGTTTCATTGCCTCCAAAAGGTTATCATTGTTACGAGCTCTCTTATGAAAGACATGAATAGCAGAACTGATATGTATCGAGCAAATGCTATTCGTGTCCTTTGTCGAATCACGGATGGGACACTTCTCACCCAAATAGAGAGATACTTGAAACAAGCCATTGTTGACAAAAACCCTGTTGTTGCAAGTGCTGCCCTTGTGAGTGGAATCCATTTGCTTCAGGTAAGGTTCCAAGAACCCTTTTTCACTTTTTGATTGGTTGGTGGAATCTTCCTAATTCTCCTTCACCTATGTTTCTTTTCACAGACAAACCCAGAAATCGTGAAAAGATGGAGCAATGAGGTGCAAGAAGCTGTTCAATCAAGGGCAGCTCTTGTTCAGTTCCATGCACTGGCCCTGTTGCACCAGGTATGTTATTTGTTATATGACATTTTGCTTTGAATTTTTATTCATATCATGAAATTTTTGTTTGTTAACACAATCATATAGAGTAAGACCTCATAATTAAAGTGTTGAAGTCCCCAAGGGTTGGTTCAAGTGGCAAAGGTTGGGGGACTTGTGACTTAGGTCACGGGTTCAAGCCCCGGGTCATGCAAACGAAGCTTGATATTTAGGTGGAGAAGGGTAGAGGAGTGGATCCATTATCCCTGAATTTCGAAAGCCGCCCTTGGTCTTGAGGGTTTGCCTTGGATAGAATTCATGGTCATAAAAAAATTGAGTATTGAAGTTGAGGGTGAGGTTTTAGACTCATATAGAACTTTTATTATTGTTATTATTAGCGTTATCTTGATATATTTTTAACGTAATTTTCAGTTGGATTTTATTTATTATGATGTTGATATGATATAAGATTAAATAAAGAAATGAAGATTCATATAGCCGACCCCAACTTGTTTGGGACTGAGGCGTAGTTGTATACTGTATTGAAGTAGTACTAGTCCTCATATATCTGTAGTTGTTTCATGTTCTTAAATATTAAAATATCTTGTGGGTTCCCTTTCATTCAGTGCTCAGGTTTAAAAATGCTTTTGATCTCTGGTTTCCTACCACCTTCTAAAGTGTTGCGTTTTTCCATATTCTACTATTCATTAAAATTGCAGCAGTACTAATTCTTTCATTTTTTGGGGTGGATTCTTATAATGTTTTGAAGATAAAGTGGTAATAGATCATATGGAAGGTTATGTTTTCCTGGGTCTTTACATGTGCAAGGTTCACACTCCTGATATGATTTTCTTTCTGCTTTTGCAGATTCGACAAAATGACCGTTTAGCTGTTAGCAAGCTAGTTACCAGTTTGACAAAAGGGAGTGTCCGCTCGCCTCTAGCTCAATGCCTTTTGATTCGCTATACTAGTCAGGTGCCTTCTTTCCCCCCTCATTTCCCGTCAGTTCTAGTATTAATGTAATTATTTGATTGGGCTTTTGCCTACTGGAAAGAAATCCTAATTCTGGATTATTTATGGTGTGCTGGAATGATACATTTTCAGGTTATAAGAGAATCTGGCATTAGTCAAACAGGAGATCGGCCATTCTATGACTATTTAGAAAGTTGCCTTCGTCACAAAGCAGAAATGGTTATTTTTGAAGCAGCTAGGGCAATCACAGAGCTTAACGGCGTGACTACTCGAGAATTAACTCCTGCTATTACTGTCTTACAGCTCTTTTTAAGCTCTTCTAAGCCAGTTCTTAGGTTTGCTGCTGTCCGCACTTTGAACAAGGTGATTCATCTGTGTATTCATTGGTCTACTACTTCTATTGTGAATGATTAATTTGGTAACTGTGGTTCATGAATAATTATTTAGTCGAATGATGCACACTAACCGATGCTTCCACATATAAACCTATCTCTGTTCTATAAACACATATTTGAATTTAATTCTCTATGAGATTGATTTTTATGCCACTTAAAGTAGTACTGGTTGGTTACAATAATACCTTCTTAAACTTTGTAACTGAAGAAGCTTAATTTGTAATTTCTGAACCATGTATAGGTGGCAATGACACATCCTATGGCTGTGACCAATTGCAACATTGATATGGAGAGTCTGATTTCTGATCAAAATAGGAGCATTGCAACTCTGGCTATCACAACTCTACTCAAGACTGGGAATGAATCTAGCATTGATCGTCTAATGAAGCAGATCACTAACTTCATGTCTGACATTGCTGATGAGTTTAAGATAGTGGTGGTGGAAGCCATTAGATCATTGTGTTTGAAGTTCCCCCTTAAGTACAGATCATTGTGAGTAATCATGGACTTCTCTTAGAAACCTGGATATCAGTATATAATATATGTATGCAAGGCTTAACATGCAAAAAAAAAAAGGGGGGAGAGGGGGATATATCTTTTTTTGTTACTTTTTAACAGTCACTTGACATGGATTTTGTGTGCGTGTTTTTAACAACAATAGGATGAATTTCTTGAGCAATATTTTGAGGGAAGAAGGTGGATTTGAGTACAAGAAGGCTATTGTTGATTCGATTGTGATCCTGATTAGAGATATCCCAGATGCTAAAGAAGGTGGATTGCTTCACCTATGTGAATTCATCGAGGACTGTGAATTTACATATCTTTCTACTCAGGTTAATTTCCTCTCTTCTTGCTAATCCTGGTTTTCTTGTCTATCCACATTATTTCTTTGTAACTTTTGTTTTCATTTGGTTTATGTGATGCTGTATTTATTTATTTCTCACCTCGATCTATCCATAGATACTACACTTTCTTGGAAATGAAGGACCTAAGACCTCTGACCCCAGTAAGTACATTCGATACATATATAATCGGGTGATACTTGAAAATGCAACGGTTCGGGCCAGTGCAGTGAGCACCTTAGCAAAGTTTGGTGCCTTGGTTGATTCATTAAAGGTAGAATTGTTCTGGTTTCAGTTTGTGTCACGACTGAATGTTGCATTTTGACTTTAAAACTGTTTCTTTAATATGCCGCAGCCTCGCATATTTGTGCTGTTGAAACGTTGTCTGTTTGACAGTGATGATGAGGTTAGTCATTAGATTTTATTCTTTCGGGTATTTTTATTCTTTATCACTTTGTTAATGTTTGCTTTATCCTTTTCCTTTCATGTAAATCAGGAGAACCATTGTTTGTTTTGTGAAATTTAGGGCCCTGTATATATGACTATGAGCAATCATGTGCTTACTTAAGTTTTGTTGTTTCCACTCCAAAGAAAAAAAAAGGATGGAAAATAAATAGCCAAAGATTCCATACCTCCCTGATTTAACATTCATGGTGTTGGGATTTGCAGAACTCTTTGGCATTTACTCATAACATTTCCCTTTACCAAAAGAAAATGGTTGAGCCTACATTTTGTCTTCTTTTTTCCCTCCCCCATATCTTTTTGTCATTCGGTCATTCCTATGTAAACTAGAAAGAAGTATTCCTTGTCTTAACTGTTTAACTATATTTTCACTTCCTTTTTGGCTAGTAACTTAGATTTCGTTTGTGTTGCATGTACTTGTTTTTAGCAACCTACATATGTGAGAGATCATCTGAATTGAACTACATATCTGAGTATCTGCATCTCCTTGCTCATAAGAATAAGTGTTTTGTTATGAATGAAGTTTTAAAACTTCCACCACCTTCTTCTTTTTCACTCGTCTTTGTTTGTTTATAATATTTTTTTCAGTTAGCTCCTCTGTAGACTTCAATAATTGTGATATGTTTCTACTTGTGTCATAATCTTTTTTCAATTTACAAGTGTTGCAATCTTTTGGCAGGTCCGTGACCGTGCTACACTTTACTTGAATACCCTTGGTGGTGATGGTGCAGTTGTTGAAACTGATGAAGAGGTGAAAGAATTCCTTTTTGGTTCACTCGATGTCCCTTTAACCAATCTGGAAACCAGTTTGAAGAACTATGTATGTAGCTTCTCTCTATTGTGATCTCTAGTTCTTTTTGCATTTGTCATCTCACGTTTTTGTTGTAATGGTGGCAGGAGCCCTCGGAGGAGCCATTTGATATTTATTCTGTACCTAAGGAAGTCAAATCTCAACCCTTGGCAGAGAAGAAAGCACCTGGTAAAAAGCCAACTGGTTTGTCTGCTCCATCGGTGGCCCCCACTTCCACTGTTGATGCGTATGAAAGATTACTGTCCTCTATTCCAGAATTTGCCAGTTATGGGAAGCTTTTCAAGGTTCGTTGATCGATATACATAATCTTTTATTTTCTATGGTGATTTGTTTGTACCTGTTTAAGCTAATATTTTTTTTCCATGTATGACCAGTCATCTGCGCCAGTGGAGCTAACAGAAGCTGAAACAGAATATGCAGTTAATGTTGTCAAGCACATTTTTGACAGTCATATCGTGTTCCAGTACAACTGCACCAACACTATTCCTGAACAATTACTGGAGAATGTATTGAATTTTTCTTTGGAGGAGTTCCTTGCATTTTAATTTGACGTGATCATCATTTTGAAGTGTTATTTGCCTGCTGCAGGTCAGTGTTATAGTAGATGCTTCTGAAGCTGAGGAATTTTCTGAAGTAGCATCCAAACCTCTCAAGTCCCTTCCATACGATACTCCAGGGCAGACATTTGTGGCTTTTGAGAGACCGGAAGGAGTCCCTGCTGTTGGGAAATTCTCAAACACATTAAGGTTCATCGTTAAAGAGGTATAATTCTCCTGAATTATTTTGTGAACAGATCTGGATGGAGTCTATGACTTGAGAGATGACCATGTTTAGCTTTTCTCCCTTTCCCTATCTGGTAGTTTAGCTTTTCTTGTAGTCATGTAACTTGTGTGTATGGGAAAGTCTTCTCTAAAGCTTATGAATAGAGAGATTTATATCTGATATTTTAGTTTGGAGATGGATTTTTGAGCTGTGAATTGTGATCACTTGTTAACAACTATGCAAGCCACGTAAGTTGTGTGGAGCATCTTGACTAAGGTGTCGTCTTCTTTCCATAATAATAGCTGCAACACTACAACCATCTCTTAGCTCTGCCTGTTCAAAATAATTGCTGCATTAGAAATAACTTGTGTTGTTATCCTCCAAAATCTTAACTTCAAGAACTAATTTTGGACCCTGTTCTCTTGAAGTATATCATTCAGATAGAGTATCCTTCCGAGCCCAACCTCCAAAAGGATGAAAAAAAACTGAATGCTGATTTTTTTTCTATCTATCTGTAGTATTCAACGGTTCTGATTATGAGATGTAGCTCCGTGTATCTTGTCAAATTGTTCCAAGATATCTTTTCCTATGCAATGTGATGATATGTTATGTTAATTTTTGGTGATACACAAGGTGGATCCGTCTACTGGTGAAGCTGAAGATGATGGTGTTGAAGACGAGTACCAGCTAGAAGACCTTGATGTTGTTTCAGCAGATTATATGCTAAAAGTTGGAGTGTCCAACTTTAGGAATGCCTGGGAGAGTTTGGGAGCAGATTGTGAAAAGATAGATGAATATGGTCTCGGACCAATGGAAGGCCTAACTGAAGCTGTAAATGCAGTCATCAGCCTTCTTGGCATGCAACCTTGCGAGGTTTGTCTTTCATTCACTGTTTTAATCAACTCAAACACTCTGTTAGAACTTAAAGAGCATACTGTACAGATTACCTCAATACATATTTGGTCGAACCTTTTCTGAGCAACTATGCGTGTATCTTTTTATGTGTAATCCTTAACTGTTCTATGATGTTTCTCCAGGGTACTGAGGTAGTCCCAAGCAATTCGAGATCACACACATGTTTATTATCTGGTTTATACATTGGCAATGTAAAGGTTCTAGTTCGGTTGTCATTTGGAGTCGGTGGGCCAAAGGAGGTTGCAATGAAACTGGCTGTTAGGTCTGAAGATATATCTGTCAGCGATGCAATTCATGAAATTGTTGCAAGTGGCTAGTTTTGTAGATGAGCTGAAGATCAATACTTGTAATAGAAAGTGGATTTATTTTAAATTTTTTTACCAAGTAAATTTGGTCAGTTAGAACTGCGAGGTAATCTTCAGTGAGTCAGTCGGCTGGGGTAATTCAAACACTAAATTTGACTTTCTCAATTCGTCTCTCTTTTTTTTTCTTTTTTTTTTTTTTTTTGGTTCGAAGGAAAGAGTTGATAGTTCTAGCCCGTATATTTTGCATTATATTGTCAAAGTGTTACCTGATGTACTTGGTTCGAGATACAAAGTTGGCACCATATGCTGCTTGTATTCATTCTAAATTTTGCTATTTGATGGTTCATTCTTTGTGTAATTGGAAGTCGGTCTGAATCACCGTCCTTTGGCCTCTGCTCACACCTTTAATTGTGCAAGTCAGGATCGGAAAATGAATAAACTACCAAGTAAGACCGATTACGCATTATACATTAAATTCATCTTTCACCACTAGACAATTGCGTCACTTAACAAAAAACACAGATACAACGCTGACATGAAGCAGAACAAAGAAAATCATTTCCATTTAGCATAAAATCTCTGATCACTCCACAGCAACATTCTTTTCAAGGGAATTATAACATTTCTTTTCTTGAGATGCAGATGTCTAGGAACTATCCGGTTTCTAAGGCTGAAAGCAAAATACTGAGGGAACAGTTTCAGTTCCTCAAGATCCCTCTTCATATCCTCAACCAAATACTCATACTTTGGCCACAAGTTGTGTTCAATGCTATAACCAAATATAGCAGGAAATCTAGCACAAAACTTGGCTGATTCTTCATAAGAAAACCCAATTCCCTGCAAAAATGCAACTTTATCTTGCAATTTATCCACTCGGGTATTCAGTAGATGAGCATTTAAGTTTGTTGGCAAGTTCAAATTTCCAATATCTAATTCTTTAAGATAAAGCAATGTTGGTCTCAAACAGAAGGGGACATTGGATTCAAGAATTTGAGGGCATCGAAGAATTAAACCTCGAGTTTCTTCTGGGGTTGCACCTAAATCAAACTTGAAAAAATCAAATACAGATTCAACATTAAATTCAGGAGAAAATACATGGTCACAAACAAGAGCAATTCTGGATATATCAGCCTGGGAGAAGCCTTGGGAATTGAGGAAGTTCACAGTGGATAAAATTTGGGAAAGGGATTCTGGTGATGGGGTTGTTTTATAGGTCTTCGTACCAGGCTTGATAATGCCAAGAGATTTTAGATAACGGAGATTTTCGCGGTGAGAAGTATGAAATCTGAGGAGGAAAGGAGGATTTGGAGATGAAGAAAATGGTATATTTGTGGCAGAGATGAAGAAGCAGTTTTTTGTAATTGGGATAGAAGAGCAAAGAAACATGGCTTCTTGTAGCAACAGTTATCTACATCGTCTATTTGTCATGTGGCTCCACATATTTATATGTCATCGTTTGTTATGACAATGTACTTCTTCCCTCACAAAACGAATACTACTTGACAGTTTTTCTAATTAAAAAAATTATGCCTTCTAAGTTCTAACATATTAGTCAAAAATCAAAATTCTCTTTTTTCTCTTCTCAAACCCAGAGTGTTCAGGAAAGCTTGTGGGTACTTTAACTAATTTCATGGACCACCAACACAAGTAATGGATAACTCTGATCTCTGTTTACCAATGCTCGACTGGATTGGAAAAAATCACCTAATTTTTGCCTGTATAAAAACTAGTTTTACCTGTAAAAGGAGCGGAGCAATTTTACCCTTGTGCCATTACAAACAAGCTAACAATATTACCAGCACATAGATTTGCATATACAGAGAATTCTCAAATATGATAGAAAGCCTGAACACAATGATCAGTTTTACATTAAGAAAAAAAACCTTGCTAATGGAAACAATGAAGCTGGAGGAGAATAAATAGGAACATTGAGGAAAAGGATGCCTGGGCTTTTCTGTCAACTGAGACTTTCAATATCACAACAGTTTTTTCGATGGTGGCAAAAGTAAAGCTTGTTTTCATTCTTCAAGATTTTTTTTAAAAGAATTTTTAATTACATAAGCAGCTGAAATCATCAGAGAATTTTTGACAACAAACAGGTTATTTTTTACAACTGGTGCTGGTCTAGTAATATATGTCAGATTCATGTGGAAACAATTTGGTTTATCTGACAGAAATATTAACTAGAATTAAAGAGATCTACAGGTTATGAAGATGCCAAAAGAAATCGCGAACCCACAGGCTGGCAATGGAAAGAAAATGAGAATGAAGAGGGACTTGAGATAAATAACAGAATGAGGTGTTCAGATCACACTTCTGTGTCCTCCAAAAGCCCAAATCTGCCAAAGAAAAAAAGAAATTAAAATCTTGTTTTAATTAATGGTAGAATACATGGGAAACTGAACTGTGGAGAGTCATATAAATCTATTGCAGAGAAAATAAAAGAGATAGAGATGGGTATCCCTTGATTGTAAATTTTTTTCTTTTTATTGAAACATAAAATATCAATTACGCAGTAATTGATTGTAATTCTTTTCTTCCAAGTAATTATTTGATATTCCAGGCTAACCGCTATGCAGGCTAGTCCAAAACACAAAACTGAGGCCCCAAAATTTCAAGGTACTCGTTCCTACTGGAATAGTTCTCACTGAGAAGTGGAATAGGGTTATTTATTTGTGGATTCGGCTCTTCTTCATTTCTTTATGTTCTCAAATATTTTTGCTTCAAAAAAATTTGCCAATCTCAATGCATATCTCACCCATAAATATATTAAAGCTTCTATCCTTTTTTTTTTTATGACAAGGGAACCCGCAGCCACTATCCTATAGGTGCGAGCTTCTATCCTTGTTCTCAACTCTGGTTTTCTAAACTTCTAACCTCCAGCCTCTAACCCTTATATTGTCTATATATTTCATATATTGAGAATTTTCTAGTATCACCAATGAAAGGTCTTAAATTTGCTAAAATTCAAATTTGTTCGATTGGTTCAATATTTAACATATCAAGACCTTGTGTTTCCAACGAAGAAGTGAACACAAATTCAGCATTCAGAATATTACTAGCTATTGATCATGTATATATAAACAGAAACAAGAAAACCTCAAAGCAAATACATTTTGTGAATATAAAATATAGTAAAAGCTTAAAACATGGGGTAGGAATTCAGATGGTATGAAGTCGCAATAACAAAAGTAAATATATTCTGTAAAAATAACAATGTTAGGACATGAATTTAGCTAAAGAGAGGAAAGTTCAGATATCAGATATGGAAATATTTATTACTCTAACCATGGTTAGGACCTTGTTTAATTAATCAATCTCAATCATGGAATTAAAAATATGATATGTGTTGCTTATCCACATAAGAACTTGGGGAAATGTAGGAGCTACCATCCATTATTTGTATAAGTTCTTTCCTCGTGCACATAAATTCTGTAATCAATGGTTCTAAACTTCTTAGATTTCTTCATCTCATTAGAATTTGGTTTGATGCTTAAAACCATAATGTAGTTTCTTGTTCATTAGGAAAAGAAAACCACTGTAAAGCTTACCTTCAGGTTTGTATCCCAACTTCCTGTACATAAGGCACTTCCGTCAGCTGACAGTCCCAGACAACTTATTCGCCCTTCATGAGAGTTTTGAACTGATCCTAAGTTTAGGACCACCTATTGATTCAAAGCATAACAGCAAGAAATTAGGCTGATGTCAGATAAGAACAAAGACATCATAAATATGTACAAACAATCAAAATGAAAACGCAATCTGGAAAGGAAAATGGTAATAATAAATTTAAATGTTACCTACTAAAAAAGAAGAGACTGAGTATGCTTGAATCACGCATTGTCTCAAAATGTTTGCTAACTAGATAATGTTTAGAATGAAAGAAGAATGTTTTGAAGAAATGAGTTAAAAAGCAAGATGCAACTTTGTTGTACCTTTGCTAATAGGGTGTCCCACACGTAACAATCACCATTAGAGTACCCCACAAAGAGAAGACGGCCTGAGATAGAAAATGCCATGGAAGTCACATGAGGGATGTCACCATCACCATGCGGTTGGTTGTATACTTGCAGCTGGTGTCCAGTCCTAATGTCAAATAATCTGCAGCTTCCATCATCTGAACCAGTTCCAAATCTATTACCGTCAGGGAAGAACTTTACAGTATTGACATCACTCTCGTGTCCATGAAATGTTCGTTGAGCTCGACTAGCAACTCGGGTGTCCCACAGTCGAGCAGTTGTGTCACAGGACCCAGACACAAACAGTCTAGGGTTAGATGAACTAATTGAGACACTGGATAAATGGAGAAGAAATAAGATTGCTTCCCAATATGCAAGCAGAAGATACGCTAAACATACTGCAAGGTTTAAGGACAAAGAGAATATAATTGCATAGCACATACAACTTACCTTAATACATCTGCAGTGTGCCCAGATTGAAACTCACCCCCAAACACAGAAGTTCTTAGGCCAGTAGTTATATCCCAAAGTACACATGTTTGATCACCAGAACTAGTTATTAGGTGAGTATCCTCATCCGGAACATACTGACACGAAGACACATACCCCTTATGCCCACTAAGCATTCTCGATACTGGATGGATCCCATCCTTATCGATTGGTGAATTTAAGTTGAAGATAGAGCAGGCACTGTCAAGGCCGCCACAAGCAACAGACTGTCCACTAGGAGAGAAGGCACAGGTCATAACCCAAGCACATGGAAGCTTAATTGCATGGGTTTTCTGGCTTGTCAGAGCATTCCACACTATTAATCTACCATCTTGGGATGCACTGACTATACGATTTTTTTCAGGAGTCCAGTCCAATGAATAGACCTGCAAAATATTTTTAAAAAATTTGGAAATACAACTTCACAGTTACGAAGTAATACCCCTATGTTATGATCTCCAACATACATCAACTAAGTTGCCATGGATTATAGTGTATATGATGTTTCCTTATTTACTTGCAAAGGTCTCTCCATTAATACATCAACAAAGTTTTTAGAGGATATTATATGCACATAAAGAAGCAAAAGTAAAGAGCAAGTATGATTAATAAAGTATTCTCGCTCCATTTAGTGAGTACTGGTACTTGGTGTTATGCAGTTGTGGTAGTTCATGAGTATGATGCTTCCTTAATTACTTGCTTTAGTCTCTCCACAGGTGGATTGTCATTTTTGATCTTTCACATTGTAATAATTATGTCTTATAGCTGCCTCTTCAGAAAAAACAACTAATTTCTGTAACAGCTTCCAGCAGTGAAATTAAAAGCGTTCGCTTCAGTGCTTACAGTGTGAACCAAGATGAGGCAAGATGTGGGGTAGAGCACTTTATGTCCTGAAGCAAGGCTAGAAAAGAAAAGTGTGCGTCTCAGCAAGAAGTGCCTGAGGCGTTAAGCATCCTTAAGCGAAAAAAGCGAGATTTTTGGAAATTTTCAATGAAATTAGGGTTAATTCTAGGTCTAGCTTTAAAATCATTGCAACAGAGACTTACACATCGTCTTCCTGCTGCTGCTGCTACTCGAATTTGCTGCTCTTTTCTCCTCCAATTCTAGTGTTGCAATGTAAGTTCTTATCTTCTTCTCTTCGCCCCTTAATCTTTTCTTATCTCTTCTCCTCTCCTCTTTGAATTTTCATGAAACCCTAGACGAAAATGTTATACACTTCCACTCCGAATTTCTCTTCTTCTCCACTCCTTTTGGAATTATAGAAGAAGAATAGGAAGAGTAAAACATTTACGTCTAGACAAATTCTTAACCAAATTCTTAACCAAATTCTAAGAATTTGTCTAGGGTTTCATGAATTTGGTTAAGAATTGGCTTCTAGAAGATAACTATCATTTACGTCTAGGGCTTCATCAATTTGGTTCTGAATTTGCTTAACATGTTATGAGGATTATCTTTTGAGACAAAGTTAACTGACTATCTAGTTTTAGTATTTTATGAGGATTATTGACTTCTTATTCATTTATCTGTGCAAATTTAATATTATCTAATTTTGTACTAAATTGTGCTTTAGTTGAAAAAAGCATGCCATCACTTTCACACCTCAGTGAAGCGAGCAGTAGTTGCTATTTTTCAATTATCGATTTCCAAAACACTGGCTAACAGCTAGTTAGATGTTAGCTTGATCTGATAGTTATCATGCTTTCCTAGTGTCCAAGTTTTTAGGTGGCACATATTAGTGACCAAGCAATATCCTTCCATACAAGTACTCCCTCTGTTTAAGCCTTCTATACTTCTAAACTACGTGTCAAGTCAAAACTAGACAAACAAATTGAAACTGAGGGAGTATAATGCATCATTCAGGTTGAAAACAATAGATTACAATCAACTGTGTTTAGACCCTTGTCAAGGACTAATTAACCAACTCTGCTCTTCTTGTTTTGATCTTCTTCTACTGCTCTATGCCTCCACTTTTACCTTGTAGTTTATTATTTCTAAGAATTTTTTTGTCGCCATGTTATGTTTTGACTTTGAGAACAAAATTCAATTGACACCTTGTCAAGTAACAATACTCACAATGTACTAGGTTTAGTCACACTTCCAATCATACAATAGTTGTTGATTTTACTTCAAGAACCAACCAGCAATTATTCGTCTACTGAAGGGGAATGTGAAAAAGGAGTAAATCAGACTAAAGAAAGGAAAGAGGCGACAGTTAATCCTCATATAACAACCACAACATTGAAGAATAGAGTAGTTTAAAACATAAACTTGCTCAGCCCTTACACTAAATTCATGCATGCACAGTTCAAAAAAAGTTTGTGCTAGCTTCGTACTTGTTAGGGGGCCTACGATAGCAGTAAGACTTTCAAAACGTACTCGGTTTACTTCATTGTTAACAGTTGAACATGCTAACAGGAGCAGCCATAGACCAAAAAGACAAAAATCCATGGTCTCAAATTCTCGTCCTGAACTCAACATGACGGTGTTTGATTGACTGCAAAGCTCAAGATCTTAATCTAGCTTGTTTATTTCATTACCAAAGGTAGAAAAATACACAGAAAATATTTATTGAAAAGTAAAGTTTCATAAACAAAAATCACATCAAGATTCAAGAATTAGAATATAATTAAACGAATTTGAGTTAATTTTCATCAAGATTCAAGAATTAGAATATAATTAAACAAATTTGAGTTTAAGTCGTGAAAGTAATGGATCAAACAAACAATTCGTATGTATATACATATAAATTGTAAGAAAGAAAGCATGAATTTCTTTATATAAATTTGAATCTCAAATTCACAAAAATGGAGAAAGTATCTAACCTTTCCAGTGTGTCCTTGCAGGATCCTACAACAAACCAGATCTGTTGGGCCGAACGTTACCGGAGTTTTACTTTGCGTCTTTGCATACCCAGAAACTGCAAAAAAGGAACACCAAAAAATATCAAGATCTCAGAATAATTACGGAAACAGCTTCAAATAAGAAAGAACTTACCATCTGTGTCGAGTAATTGGAGACGCTTCTGCTTAAGTTTTTCACGGAGATCACTTACAGTCTGTGTAGCGGCCATGTGCCGCTCTTTCAGCTCCGCAACTGACATTTCCTTACGGAAATTGAAACATAATTTTCACAAAATCGCAAGAATTTATTTTTTGCTTGGATTAGGGTTTTTGAAGAAGAAAGAGAAAGAGTGGCTGAGACAGCGGCCAGTCACGGAAGTTGGTGGTGGTGTGAGGGTGGTTTCAGCCTTTTACAGAGAGTTGTTTGACTGATAGTCGCCGGGCCCACCGTTGTACATGACGTGTTTTAGTGGGGTCCACATGACTTCATTGACCGCGACTAATGAGTCCTCTTTGGGCTTCCGGCCCAAAAGAGAGCTACGAGTACTACTACCAGCTATTTTTAAGAGATATTGTATATAATAATAAATTAATAATCTAAAATAAATAGAGTAGCTATGATTTGATTTAATTGTGGTTCATAGCAATTGTTTATCAAAGTTTGTCAGTTGTCTCTCTCCCAAAAATCTCGCTCGCCACTCTCCCGTTCTCGCTCGCCACTCTCCCTCTGCTCGCCTCTCTTACTTTATACACAGAAGTGTATAAATTGTGTTTCTGTTTTGTATAAAACGAGAGAAAATTGTATATACACATGCAAAAATATATATCTTCGTGTTATACACTTAATTATACAATTTACAAACATGTTACTTCGATTTAATTATAGACAAATGCAATTTTTATACAAATATTGCAGCAAAAAAGGCCAACGAATTATACAATTGTAGTGAAATACAATTTCTCTCGCTTTATACAACAGAAGTGTGTAAATTGTGTTTCTGTTTTTGTATTAAGCGAGAGAAAAACATATATCTTCTTCCTATACACTTATAATTATATAATATACAAACATTTTTACTTCGATTCAATTGTATGCAAAACAAATTTTATACGGATATTGCAGCGAAATAGGCAGCGAATTATACAATTGCACATTATACAATTACAGTGAAATAGGGCAGCGAATTATACAATTGCAGCAAAATAGGCCAGCGAATTATACAATCTAGACCAATACAATTGGAAAAATTGTATAAAATAGTAAATATCTTATTTTTTGAGATGTAATTTTATGTATAATTAACTATTTTTGATATATAATTAGTCATTTTATATATTTCGATATAAAATATTTGTATTTATATAAAATGAGAGAAAAATATATATACAAAAATACACTTATAGTTATATAAATACAGATCTTATTATACAAATTACAATACATAAATAAATTTATACAAAACTGAATAATTTGCAAATTTGTATGTATTTAGAGAATTATACAAATTAAAAGATTCATAACAATCATAAAATTTGATATGGAGCGCAATTAACTATGCAAACTATAGTTATAAAAAAAATATAATTTTTATATTTGCTATTTGTGAAAGTTATTCCTTTTTACTTTACGGTAGATAACGATTTCTATTTTCACCATTAAATAGATTATCAATTAATTTATACCTAAATAATTCAAAAGTCAAATATATTTTAAAGTGAAGAAGGGGCTTTGTCCTAAAATATTTGATTTCTTATTTTCAATATTATTACTTTTGTGACCTTAGATTGAGTCAACTTGTGTAGACTTTTTAACATTGATTGCTTCTCCCAAGTAGATCCCAGTTCTATCCCCGACCGTAATTATTATGTGATTTCTTTATGTTATAAATACGGTAAGTGAATTTATTACCCTAGATTTTTTGATGAAATATGGTTGCAAATGTATTTGTTTTAAAATATGGTATTTTGTGAGATTTGGCAACTGCAAAAACTCATGTCTGATACCTTTTATTATATAAATAATTATTTTCAAGCAAATAGCAAGACTATTGTTTTAGAATAAAACCTCGTTAAGTTTTGACTTATTTCGTTTTATTTTAAATTTCTACTTTATTGCTTGAGTTTGAAAAATCAATTTCATAGATCACGATTACAAGTTTTAATTTGGTTAATAGAACTTTAAAGAGTAGTATTAAATATTTATCAAACAAATTGAAGTTGATAAACAAAATAAACTATATCAAATTTATTTCTAATAGTCTACATACACCTCACTCTCTTCAATCCACCGGAATTACTCGGGATATGTGTTAGACTTGTTGTTGGAAAGAAAATGATAGTATTAAGGAACTATACACTTCAAATTTATAGAGGGTACATGGGATTATTTATCGACCAATTTTTTTAGTTATATAAACTACTCCATCATAATAAAATATATTTAGATGCTCTGCGTTATAAGTTGCCACCAGGATAAGTACAACCATTGTAACCTAAGAAAAAGAAATAAGAAAAAAAAATGTTATTTGTTGACAAAATGACGGGGCCAGTTAATCAAGTACCAAATATGAAAGCTATAGCCTTGCAAAAACATGTGTTTAATTAGTTATTAACAGTTCGAAATTTGGATTAACATTTGTATCTAATTTGGTAGAACACTTTTGTCATTGAATTGTTATACCACATTCGATGTGGAATAATCATAGCAAAGATTTCAGTATAAATTTAACCAATATTTTATATATATGAAAACTAAAATGCAAGCAAATGGTGTTGTGGAGAAGTGCTAGTGCAAGATGAGAAGAAACTTACTAGGATTTGTTGAGGTGAGGGAAGCGGTCTGAGAGAAATCGCAGTTCCAGGGATTCCTTCCAGCAGTTTGATAAAGAACATTCATAGCATAAGCAGCATGCGATGCAACAGTATTTGGTTCAAAGCATGGACCGCCTTCTTGAATAGGGCTACAGTCAATACCCATACTACAGGCGTAGTCGAGGTTTGACTGTAATTCAGAATCAGGAATTCCTGGCTTTGGCAAGCACCATGTAGCTGATCCTGTTGGCTTTGGTGCTGGTGTAACCGGAGTTACTGGAGTTGTCGGTGTTACTGGAGCAGGGGTCACTGGAGTTGTAGGAGTCTAACAAAAGACACAAAAAGAACAAACATAATAAGGATCTTCAGCATGAGTTGAGTACTGCCTTCAATCCTAATGTACGTTCTCTATCCCCTGTATCTTATTATAATGCAGTGGTACATATACTACCTTCTGTCTGTATTATTCGTCTCTGAAGATTTTTGCACACTAGTTAAGAAAGACATTTGAATAGTCTTCAATGGTAAGAGCAATTTTCTGAACTATCATTTATCTCTCCTAATCGTATCATAATATTTCACTAGTTGGACTAGCAAGGATCAATTTGAACAATAAGGAGTATACAATTTGCCAAAACGACTAATATTTGTGATCGAAGGAAGTACTACAGATATTACCTATATGGCTCTTGAAACCTAAAATCTATTAATCTTTGATTGAAAACATATGTTTTCTTTATGTCCCTGGAACTTATTTTCTTTGTTTGGTTCAAACATGTTTTCGAAACTTGTTGGATGTTAAATTATTGTTCTCACCTGGGAATTTTTTGAGAGGCCAGCATCATAAGTTGTGGAAAGATCAGGCTTGAAAAGTCCAAAGGAGCGTTCCGAGCCAGGCCCAGGCTTCAAATCCTCATCATAGAGAGCAAAGATATAGGTATCGACTGATATGCCAGGCATCAATGGAGTGCCAACCATAGACCTCAAGTGGTTTATCAAGTTACCATTATAGGCTTTTGCATTATCCATACTTGGGCCTACTTCATTTGGATCTCCCTTGTATGGCCACCCTGTCTCTGCAACCACAATTTGAATTTCCTTAAATCCCCACGCATTCAGGGCTGAACGTACGGCGTCAACCTGCAGGCACACAAAATTTTCTCACATCAACCTGAGCAACTAATTAAGGTCAATTTATTGAAATTGGGAATAGAAGCGTTACAGTATTGGAGCAGTTGATTTAGTCAGCAAGTAAGAGGAGAATCTATTGATAATGGTTCTAGCGCGGCTATGATATCAGTGAACGGTGGAATAGACCAACTATATTCGTCTCGATATATATATATTTGCTTTTCACTGATGTTCATTACCTGCTTTTGGAACCCACGAATTCGGATTCACGCCTAAAAGTCTCATTTTAGCATAGCCCTGCCTACCAAATATCTTCCTCTTGGATATATATACTCTCAATGGATGCATTAAGAAAAGCTTTCAATGTGTCCAGTCCAAACTCATTGGTTCTAAATTCTAATATGTCTCTAACTTGGACAACATGAAAATATTAGTAAAACATTATGGTGCCATTTATGATTTTTCAAAACATAACATGTGCACTACGTTTTCTAATGTGTACTTCCATTTACAAAATTTTGATGGTATATATTCTTTTGAAAGTATAGCATTCTACTGGGCGCTGTGTTAGGATTGAAAATAAGCAGGTGTGATGCGGAAGCTAGCAAAGCGAAACCTCGAAAGACCACGAGTAAGAAGACAAACGAGAAACATACCAAAAGACACAAAGATTTAACGTGGTTCGGTCAATCGACATACGTCCACAAAGGAGATGAGCAATCCACTATAAATATGAAAATACAAAATACAGAGAGAAACAACTCAACCAATTCACTCGGAATACATGGGAGGTTCACACAAGTGATAACATATTGTGACCCATAAATTCTCTCCCTCACCAAAACTCTCAAAGCTGTTAAGACTACATTGTGAATGCTGATTAAGTTAGAAGGAATATGCATATATTTATAGAGTACTAAGTCTTTTCCTACCAGAAAAATGATTAATCAATTCAAAAACTTTTCCTAAAAGAAAAACCTATATATTTATGCTAAGAAATCAGGATAAATAAAACACAACACCCTGGACACCAAACTTTGCTGAATTCACTGTTTACATATGTCCAAACGGATTCTAATAAAATCAGTAATAATTTTGCTTATCAAATTGTTATCCTTCCATATGTAAGAGTCAAGTTTCCCATTAAATATTTGTAAAACATTTGAGAATCAGAACCTTGTCCAATTACTAATTTTTAATGTAAAACAGGCTGTCATTACCACGCAAGAGTCAAGATCCAGAGTATTAGATGCTTTTTAGGTCCCATCAAATTGCACAAAAAAGGCCAAGAAATAGAGGTCACTGAGTAGTGATTATGGATAGTTGTTCAATTATTAATTATTATTGTCTTGCCAATAATTAAATTACATACTATCCATTACTACTACAGGGGGAAAAAGGAGCCAATCAGTAAAATGTTCTTACAGTAAGAAAGTATGAGAATATATAGTTGAAATATTTTCTTATACTACCACTAGCTTTTCTGCACATGCTCTTTGAAAGAATGTGTCAGTTTGTTGCACTAAACAAAATTAGTTAACTAAATGGGGAAAATTTCTACAGCTTCTTAATTTTCATAATATTTAGAAACTACGTAAAAAGTGAATTACTAACCTGTGCGTCAAACATATTCATGTATTTGATACCGTTGCCTGAATCAACCCGTCCAGCATTTGGTTGGAAGAGACAGAATGCCAAGGTTTCAGGTCTTGGATCACTCTGATATGCAAAGAATGGGTATGGATTGATCATCAAAGGTGAACCATTTTCCTTGTGAAATTGCAGCAGAGCTTTCAGTGTGTCCCCAAAAACTGGACTGAATAACCCGGAAGAAGGCGGGTCGGACTGGGACAAAATGGACATGGCGTGTACCGTTGATACTTTAATTCTACCACCAAGGGAAGCTGCGTTGGCAGCACCATTTCGGTTAAAAGGTACCACGTGCAAAGATTTTTGAACTTTACACACGAATAAATAAATAGTATAGTACACACAAAGATAATTTACTCCCTTCAATCGTACGTAGGTCCACTATCAACTTTAACAAATCAATTATCTTTTTAATAATGATTTTATCGAACTCTTATATTCATCTTCAATGATGCTCTCCCCCTTTTCAGATTCTTATCGTCATAAAAATGTCAAAATGTGTTTAAGACTACAACTTCTAGAGATATGCATACATGTTAAAATGAACTAGAGTAAATATACGAATAATGAATGGTTTAACTTATACTATTCCTAGTATGTACTCACCCTGTCGGCCTGTCCCAACCAAAAATGTAGCATTTTTATAATTTACTAATAACTTAACTTCAAAACTAATAATTTATCATAATCGTATAAATATTTATGATTTATTTTAGACCATAAATTTCAAAAGGCATATGATTATTTGGTCGTTTATTTAAAAATTTAAGAAATCTATGTCAAATTTGATTAAAAAACTTAGATACTTGGCTTCTAAATTCCGCGTAAGAAACATCAGTCAAAATCTGAAAGACATTCATTGATCAACAACCACCTACCAGCACTGAGGGCGTTTTGGACATTTTGCATGGCGGGTAATAGTTTGGGAATAAGGTTCTGATCTCCTGAGGTCACGACTTCGTTACCCACATTCACCACAATTATTTTACTCGCCGGATAGTACGCCAAAATATTGTTATTAACCCATTGTCCGGCGAAATTCGGATCGGCGGCAAGCGCCGGGATATCTCCATTGGAAGCACCGATCACAATCCCGATCCCGGTATTCGCCAACGCTTTTATGATAGCTGGATCCGCTCCGTACAACCTCACCTTCTGAATGCTCGTCGATTGAATGAGTTTCACCGTCTCCGCCGGCGGCGGCAGGTTGTCAGCAACTTGGCCGTAATTAACACCAATAAAAGCCTGTGACTCTGAATTACAAGACGAATTAGTAGTAAAAAAAAAACAAAAATCACATTGGAACTTGTTTAATCATACAAGTCATTTTCAGATAAAGACAATTATTTTTATTTATATTAAAATCTATGTGCACTGTTAAATTTGAACAAATTGCTAACAAGTGTTTTACTAACAATTGCACCAATTAAAAAAAAAAGTTATGAAGCTGAAAAGCAGTCTGGCTTTTTCTTCCAGAAAGCAAAGTATAGATTCGATTTAACGAAAAAGTGGATTCGCGTCTTAATCAGAGAAAGCAATTGAAAGAGAAAGTGAAAGTTAATTACCTGCGGAAGAAAGAGATTGGAGTAAAACAAAGAAGATAAGGAAGAAACTGGAGAGTTTTTGTGGATCCATTAATGAAGTTTGTATGTGAAGAGGAAGAAGGAGGAGGAGGAATTTAACGGTAAAATGAATAGATATATTTATGATGGGTGAAGTGGGGTCAGTGTGAAGAAAGTGGAGTAGATTTAACAAGTGAGGTTTGAGGGAATGAAGGTGTGAACATGTGTTTCTGTGCGTATTTCAGTAGAGTACAAGACACAAAGTTTCGGTGCGGTTTCGTTTTTAATGTCTTCGTTTTTGTAAGGTGGACTTATATATACCTCCTTAGTCAAGTTTTTATGTTCATTCCATTTATTTATTTTTACTCGTTTATTTTAAATTTTATATGCTTAAATAGTCACTGATATTAATATTTTTATTATAATATTTATATTAGTTTGCTTTTGCTAAATTATGCAGGGGAGTTCTTTGGAAACATGCAATTGTTATATTTTAGATACACGATATATAAACTTGTTTTTGTTTGGGAAGTGGCAAACGAGATATAAATCACACTAGTAGGTTAAGTAATGGTGAATGAATATATTATTTGTACAAAGACAGAGACCTAAATCACACCTACCATCATTAAAGAATTTAAGCAGATTACATAGTAAAAAATAAGCTTTTTTTTTAGCCAGGGATTTGCTAGAAACAACTAGATAGAGATTATGTATATTTTATTTTTTTCAAATTCTATTTAATGAGATTACATTGAATATGCTATTATACATGGTAAAAAAACAAAGTGTAAGGAGGGAAAGGTATTTATGTATATGTAAGTGATAGAAATTAGTAGAATTAACTTTAAATCTAATGTGTACAGGGGTAAAAGAAGTTAGATGGTAAATATTACCTATCTTTAGATCTAAATTTATGGATTTGAATAACCAAAAAGTAGGGGGAAAAAAAGAAAAAAATGGGTGAAGCTCCGGTTATTAAAAAAAATGTTTGTTGGGGAATTCTTATTTATATTGTACTCCTTCTGTCTAAATTTATATAATGTTTTTCTAATCTAATTCAATGAATGTTACCTTTTTACAATTAGTTATGCCTTAATTTTAAAATTTCTCTTTTATATATAAAATTATTATAATTACATAAATGTCTAAGGTTTGTTTTGTATCATAAAATTTAAAAAAAAATCATTTTTCTTTTAAACTCTATATAATCAAATAATATCACATAAATTAAAATTAAGAAAATAGACAAACTGTAGAAATAGCAAATAACTTATAGTGCTTAACTTGTGTCTATTGATAAAACTGTGTATATAATATACACTATAACAACAATACTACACCCACTAAATTATCCTATACAAGTTAAGTTTAAAAAGATATGATGTGTGTGAATCTTACATTCTTTTTATAGAGTAGAAAGATAGATTTCGACAAATTCTCAATCCATCGACTTATGAAAAGCAAAAGAAAAGAAATAAATATAAAATATAGACTAAAAATATATTATGTTCAAATATAAGTGACTCATATTTTAAGATTATCTTGTGCATAAATGTTTGATTTAGCAAACGGAGAAGATTTAACTTATTAGAATGATTAATTGTCCAATAAACATGACACGCATAAAGCACGGCCATCAGCAGTTAAGGTGGCTTTTATTTCACGCAGCGTTTCCGTTACCCCGAAATGTTGTACTCTCCTTCCAAAAAAATAAAATAAGCGTTTTATTTTTAATTTTATAGTTCACAAATTATTTTCACACATATCTTGAACCGGAAGATGCCATAAATAATGTGAAATGGAGGGAATATTATATAGAGTACAAATATTTAAATTTTTATTCATGCCAATGGACCCAACATCTCAAAAATTAAACAAAAAAACAAAGAGAGGTCTAATCTCGAATACTGATAAAGATATGATTTTCATTGAGGGGTTTAACAATACTGTATAATTTAATTAATTAATCGTATATAGGTATGATTAATTTTTCGATAAAGGAGTTACGAATGAAACTCTTCTGCCCACCATAACCACCCTCCCAGAATTTACGTGGCACACGCTAGGCATCTAGCGTTTTGTTAGATAAGGAAAATTCAAGATTTGTGTGTTCTCTTTTGTTAATTGATTAGGAATGCAAATTTGGTAAAGTTGATAACGTATGACAATTCTCTGACTAAAAGAGTGCCATGGGGTTCTTATTTTATGAGTTTATTCCATATTGTATAAACTGAAACGCATAAACGTTGTGTAATCATGTAAGACTCAATTACAAAGCCATTCTAAGCAAACATTGACATAACACGTATTTAAGCTTTACAAGTGATTGTGTCCACAACTTAAACAAAGAAAGTTAAACTCACTCTGCTATACTTGGACAAAAGTAGGACATAATGGAATAACTGATTCATTAAGGGCTCATTTGGTTGGGGAACAAGTTATCCCGAGATTAATAATCCGACTATAAGTTAACTCTAGGATAGTTATTTCATCCTCAAAAAATAATTATTTAACAGCATAAAAAGCACAACCAAACAAATGTGAAATGCTTTTAAAAGAGTAATAACATAACTAGAATATGCTAAACGGAACAATTTCATAGCTGACCACATGTTTTTCCAACTGATTAGGACTTTCTCTATTTTATAATAACATTGAATGAAAGATTACACGGGCTGTGGAAATTATATAATGTTCCCCAAAAAACAGAGCTTTAAAAGGTCAAGCTCTGGTACAAATAACAAAAATGTGACAACAGAAAAGTCACATAGCCCCTTACTTTAAACAAACACAAGGTACACAACATACCTTACAATCAAGAGAGAAAAGAATCGACCATCTTTCAGCTCTCCAATACATCAAATTGGTTAACACAAAAATAATTTTTAAAAACTAAAAAGGAAAACAACTGGATGTAGAAATTTTTCACCAGTTAAGCTCCAGAGTGGGAGACTGGAGTAGTCACGAAGCGTCCGTCCTTGTATTCATGAGCGTACTGCTGTGGCAAAGCATGCTCACCCTGCAATAATGTTCATACATTAAAGCTTAAACTAAATTCATCTAAAACATGAAACCTGATACTTGAAATTCACCTTCTTGCTTCATAAGATACAGTTTAATCTCTATTCAAAGAAGAGTGAAGAGGCACCGAAAACCATGATCATTTAAGAGGCACCGAAAACCATAATCATTTCCCCAAACCCCACTTGTCGGATTATATTGGGTATGTTGTCGTTGTAAAGAATGCATGATCCCTTTTAACATGTAGCTTAGCTTTACCATACAATTTTAGATGGTGTAGTTTCTAAGGAACAATGCTCAGAACAGAACATAATTATCAGAGATAACAAGCCCCAACATGCACCTATATACAGGTAAACATTTCTTACAAAATACAAATTCATTTTCACAGTAAGGAATATTGGCGACATCTGACTTAATGCAAATCTTCATCCACAATACCAATTAATATAAAACTGAAGGAGAGAGAGAGAGAGAGAGAGGACAACAGTACCCAATCATCATCAGGCCCATCACCAGGAACCAAAACATTGATTTCACTTGACTTAGCTGTGGTAATAGAACCCTCCAAAGAATCTTTGTTCAAGTATAACTGACATCCATTTGTATTGTCGATTGAAATTGTAGGTGCCGAACCCTGGTATCCCACATAAAAGGAGGTTTAACGTTAGTCTCACGAACACATAGTTATATAATTGTTAATACTCAAATTTCATTACATTGCACTTTTCTAGACCATTAGTATAAAATTTTGATACCTGACATTGCACCTCTACACCGTTGCAATTGACTACCTCACAAGCTGCCACAACACCCTGTGCACCAATTTAGATGATCAGGTAAGCCATTTAGTGGATGATACAACAGCCTTCAATATTTAAATAACTTTGATTGAAGCTCATCACTGACCGCGAATACCACTCCCATCTTAGTGCATTTGTCAATTGTGATGTTGTTGACTTTTCCTGTGTGACATTAGATGTATATCAACACAAGTGCAAAATAAACCCATCTTGTTATTGTCCAGTTTATGCTACTTCACTTGAGAAGAATTAAGTTACCTTTGATCTGCAGAACTGAACCTTTGCACCCATAGATATATACTGATTGCTTAGTATCGCAATCATCAATAACTAGGTTCTTTTCTCCCACTTGATTCTCAACCACCCATCTGCCAGCAACATGACAGCAAAGTTAGGAATGATCGAGAAAATTGCACATAGAGATGGATCGAAGCCTATTCTTTACTCACTTACGGCCCATCTGAAGCTCAAATTTTGGAGGTCCAGTTTTAGAGACAGAGGGTGAGCTCACGCGGACTTCTTTTTCACCAGCATTAACAACGCCAGTTCTGTCAGCACGGTTCTTTGTTTTCATGTCATCTGTTACCTTTCTCAGTCCTAGAAGAAAACATTCAAATAAGGGTAAACTTCTATCTATATTATACATAAGGGTGGGAAAGGAAAATTACCAGAAGTCACTGGCTTTCCCGAATTAATTTCGTCAAAGACAGCAGACATCCCTTTCGTGGGGCGTGATGATGAAGCCTGAGGAGATTCAGAGCTGAAGAGAGAAGATGGAGGAGGAGCCGGAGGGGCAGGAGCACTTGGTGAAGGAGCTTTCGACGGTGCAGATACAGCAGTTTTCCCTGTAGCACTCCATACAGGACCTAATGGATAGTGACTCTTAACATAATCTCTCAATCCAGGAAGATAAAGTTCTTTCAAAGCTTTTGCCCATTCAACATGATTTGGGTCTTTGTTTTTGAACTCCACGAGAATCTAAAATATTGAAAATAATTTACAGAAGTTAGAAGATAAACTTCTAACCAAGAAGAAAGAGAAGCAAGCAAATCAACACCACATCGTGCCAGAAAATTTGGGGATAACCAAAACAACACACCCTTATCCACCTAATTTTGTCCAGGTTCTGTAAAAACATCTTAAAGATTTCTTCAAGCAAGAGAGAGCAATTGGAGGAGAATCTGAACTGCTAGAAAAGGCCTAAATTACCTTGTTACTATAAAATTCAGCCATCTGCCAACTTTCTTCCACGTACGCAATAGGCATGGTCATGCCTAGAAAAGAAAAAATGAGAAGTTCAACAGTCGTCCTCTTCACTTAGAATGTGTAGAGATAACAAAATGCCTAACCACAGTCTTTTCCAGTGTAGGCAATCCATGCTAGAGCTGATAGACTATCAGCAGCAGACTTCAGCTGGTTGAAGTAATCAGACCGACGTCCTTCCGTCATTTTTGTAGCTTTCACGATCACATCATTCAATGGTTTGAGAAACTCAGCCAAACCTGAGCTGTCTGGTTTCTACAGAATCGAGATAAAATTAAACCAGTATAAAAATAAAAGCATCGTCGACAAAGAAAATAATTTCGTGTATCATTAGAGAGTACCTTTCTGTATTTTCACTAAGAAACGCACATAAACCTCAAACATTTCAAGCAGAAGATAATAAAATACACTTCTGACTTGCTACGATGAAATACAAATTGACAAAGTCTACACCTCTTTCTCGAAATACAGATTTCAATCAAAAGACTTCAGACAGCACATCACTCTTTCAGCTAGCACAAGATAACAAAGAAGCACAATTCCATTTGAAATTCTTCTATCTTCACACAGTTCAAGCAACAGTTTCTACACTCCAAATAAGACTAATGAAAGAGATATTATTGGAGCTCAAATGATATGGAACGGCTACTACAACGAAAACTAAAATACATATTGCATCATAAAAGTCCTTGCAACTTCACTAGTGTATGCACATTATCAAACAAAACATATATCAGAATTCAAAAATAGTACACACTCTGCCTTTCAATTTATGTAACTTAGTTTGACTCGACATTGAGCTTAAAAGGAAGAAAGACTTTTGAAAATTTTCATCTTATTATCTTAAGCATTGACATAACAATTGTGCGGCTATATAAAATGGAAAGTTTAAAGTTTAACTTACTTCAAAATGTTAGACCTAAAGAGGTGAACAGTATAATGAGCCAGGGTACAGTAAGGAGTTCCCACACACACTATATATTTTAGACGTTGAATCCCTTTTATTTTATATTTACGTCATTATATTTCGAATACGTTAGAAAAAATCCTCGCTCTGCACAATGAGGTGATCAGAGATTTGACATTACCTTAGTTTCCTTCATCTTAATGAGAAGTTCTCTCTGAGCGGCGAAAGCCGCTTCAACAATCTTAGTAATATCCAAAACGTGTCCTCCGATCTTCTCTGCAGAACTCAAAACTTTTCCGAGGAACTGCGACCGTAGATCGTCAAATGCAATAATCGATGGATCTAAAACCGCCGTACCATCGCCAGTCCCGACCGAACCGCCGCCGGCTGATAGAGCCTCAAGCCGCATTACCGCCGACTCCAATCGCTGTACCAACTTCTCCTCCATTGGCATTGCGAAGCTTCCGATTCCTTCTATCGAAAAGTGTGGATCAGTTTAACGCCACAGATCTGGTGATTGTTTGATGTAGTTCAGAGAAAAAGTGTTGTATCTGTGAGATATTGTGTATTTATATGTTTCTTAAAGGTCTTCCATCTGAAATGGTGAAAGGTGAAGAGCGCACGTTCGAATATAAAATTAAGGGCATACACGTGTCAGATAAGTAGAGATTTGTGGCTTTTTCTGCGTTGTAAACTTGTAATACATCTATGACTCTCTACTAAGCAAATACTCAGCTCCATTTTGATTTGTTCTTCAGTTCTTGAATTTTAAAAATTAATAGACATTGTGAATCTAATAATTTTAAATTAAAAATAGGCTAAATATAGAAAAATATTTTTTTTAATTTGTGTTTTTAAAATAATGTGAAAGTAGAAATTAAAGAGTTAGTAAAAAAAGTAAGAACATTTTTTTAAACGGATCGAAATAAGAAATGCTTAAAATAAAGTAAGACAAATAAATTAGTTGATATTTCACGTTCGAACCTTGGATATGGATAAATCCTTGATAGGAAGTGCATACATTCGAAGGGGGCTAGCGCGAATTCGGAATAGTCGGACTTCAATATATATATATAACATCGAATGGAAAAAAAATGGCAAATAAATTGAAACGGTCATTACAAGGAAGAAAGCCTTTTAAACGGTATATTAATCTAAATTCCATTTGACGTAGATTTTGAAGTTGAATTCGAAACTTAATTTGAGTTTTTGAAGTTTAAATTTGTGTTTGAATATGCATTTATTTGAAAAAATTCAAAGTTTTTGTGAGTTAAACTGTCGATTTTAAAAAATTCAAAATATTCTAAGATGACATTAAATTTCCCACTCAACCTATATTTGAAGATAAATTTTCAAAATTGACTCCAAAAATCTATTTACTAAACACTAGTTAAGTTCCTATTTTACAGGGTAAATGTAGAGAAAATTATTAAATATACCAATGAAAAGGACACACTCTCAAAGTTGACACCGTGGGTGTGTTTGGTATGGAGGAAAATGTTTTTCCATGGAAAATATTTTTTCTAAAAAATATTTTCTTGGAAAACAAGTAGATTTTGGACTTATTTTCTCATGTTTGGTTGGTGTAGAAAATGTTTTTCGAAAATAATTTTGTATTTGATTTATGAATGAAAAATATTTTTAAGAGACACATTTTATTTTTACTAGGGTATAAAATTTTTTATGAAATTAAAAATATTTTTTAAAATTAAAATTATTTTTTTGAGGGGTGGGGGTAGTGGGGGAGGCAGGGGAGGGGGAAGGGAGTAGGAGTGAAAAAATAAAAATTTGAAGTTGATAGTATTTTTAAAAAATAAAATTAATTTTTTTTGGGATTGGGGGTGGGTGGGGGGCTGGCCGGGGGGGGAGGGTAGGAATTTAAAAATAAAAATATGAAGTTGAAAATATTTTTAAAAAGCAAAATAAATTTTTTGGAAGGGGGTGGGGGTGGGGTGGGGGTTGGCCGGTGGGGTCAGGGATTGGGTTAAAAAATAAAATCTTGAAATTGAAAATATTTTTTTAAAATTGATGTTTTTCCCCCAAAAAAAATGTAATTTGAAATTGGAGGAGAGTTTTGGAAAATGTTTTCCTTAATTTTTGAAGGGAAGTCATTTTACTTAATTTTGAGGAAAATAAATTGATTTGAAAAACATTTTTCATAACTTTTGTCCAACCAAACATGAGAAAATTGGAATACCAAACACACTCCGTATTATGTGAATACATAATTATCCGTACATGATATTTATATTAAATCAATAACTACATTGCTAAATTAGTGAGTACACTATGGTTCATCCGGAATACTGCTGTTCTTAGGCAAAGTGTGGAGGAAAAGTTGTCACAAAAAGGTATAAGCAATTTAGGAAACTTAGTGCATTTGGTTATATTTCAGTTTTAAGCATACCGCTTCAATCAATTTAAATGTCCACGACCGATTCAGGATTAAAATTTTGACGGTTTTAAATTTCCTTTAGAACAGTCAATTTTGTTAGGAGTTCACAAATTTATAACATATATTTTAATTAACTTCCTAATACAAATACAAGGTATGCGGAAAAGCTTCTGATTTCGTTCGAATCCACAAACCCCACCTAGCTCTGCCTTTGAACATTTTCCTTAAAATCTCTTCGTTTGTGGGGTTAATCTCATGAATAACTTTGTGGTAATAAAATAGTTGTAGTAACTTTTTCATTACATAAGTTAATTTAATAACTTAAATGTAAATAAAGTGAACTTTAAATGACCATCCATAAAAAAACTGGAACCAAAAACATCCATTTGAAATTTGAAGAAACAATTCCAATGAATGTCACACAAAAAAAATGTTGAAACGATCTCTTATGACCCGTTGAAAACTAGAGTAACAAAATTAAATGTGCCTATAAATTAGGACCTAAAGTTTCCCATTTAGTTCTCGTGAATGCGGAATTTAACACCAGGGAGCCTGTATACTTTAAATTTCCCAAGTCATGACTACATTTATTACAAAACAAAGAAGCACCGATCAGGCATGAAAAACACAGGCTAAAATTTAGTAAAATCTTTCTCAGAATCTAATATTCCGCATTTCTTAAGTTAATTAAGTAGTTTGTAAAATAATTAAGATAGATAATGCAAGCGTTTTTCCTAAGTAGTTTAACTATGTTTATATACAAAAATTGACCAAGATATAGAGCCTACATAGGCACAAATTAATACTGTAGGAGACAATAAACTGGGACTGAGCGGAAATGATTCAAAAGAATATACATACTAAAATATTCCTGTATATAACTCTTCATCTCCCTCTAGGTTTCTGTTCATCACCACCTGCGCCGTCCTTAGTAGCTAGTTGAAGTCTATTGGTACCGGCTGAACGTAGATTTAGAGGATCTTTTTCCTGGACTAGTCGAGGTTCCTGCAAAAGGAAAAAAAAACATTTCAAAAACAAAGGGAAAAATAGTGCCATATGAACCTAAAATAGATTAGGAGCTAATTTTCTCTTCCCCGCCACACTTGCAAAAAAACAAGTCAAAGAAACTGAACCTGATGTTTCCTTCTCAGTGAAGGGGAAGCGAGAGTGAGACAGACTCCTTATATACCTCTAATAACTTATCGATATTGTAAATGTATACGTAGTATTCAATGTAAAGAGAAAAACGATTCATACCAAAGAAACATGAAACATCCGAGTGCAGATACACACTATTGTCTGGTACTCTAGTAATCTTTCAAGATAAGTTGAGTAAAGTGAACATACTGATATGAAGTTGGTTGCACCCACCACTCTAATACAAACTGACTGGGAAAAGGACAGAAGGCATACCACCAAACCAATCTGATTTTAAGGGTTCAGTGATTGCAAGCAGTAAAAGGGAAGAAAGCCAATTTCAGCAATTGGACAGTCTGGATGAATAAGTTGCAGTGCCCTTTATCATTAGTCCGTGTTCAAAAACTTATATGACATATATTATGCTTTGACAAGCAGATTGAGCACATGATAATAGAAACAACTAATTGATACAAATGAATGAGCATTTCTTCTATAACTGAGAAATCCAAGGGCCAGTGGCAAGTGAATGAGCATTATATGTCGACCAAAATCAGTGTTCAAATAAAGACTAGTAATTGAAAACACAGATAGGAGATGAAAAATTTCAGTCAATCGAAGAGCCACTAGGTGAGATGGCTTACTGAACGGAAAGGAAACTCATCAGCCTCTAGCATATGAACTATTTGACCCATCTTTGGCCGCTTGTTGGCATCCATATCTATGCAGCGAAGGCAGACCAACAAAACCCGCTTTAGGGATCTAGGAGGAGGATGGACTTCAATTAATGGGTCGACCAATTCTTCACCACGTCGATTTGATACCATTCCTTTAAACCAATCGACCAAGTTCATCTGCAATTTTTTTGTAATGATGTCAAGATAATGCCACAAGATCTTTCAGAATGTAACGGATCTTCTTTTAACTCCTTTCATTTTTTATATACATTTTTGGCAGTGGGAGCAGAAAATGACAAAGGAAAATTTGTTCTTACCTCCCCAGGCGGTCTTGAATAGTCAACAGGACTTCTTCCTGTAATAATCTCCATGAGCATAACACCAAAGCTATACACGTCGCTCCCCTCATTAAGCATACCAGTGCTGGCATAGTCAGGAGAAACATATCTGTGGCAATATCATCATCCATAATTAGCATTGATAATCCACTTAGTATTTGCTTATAAAAGTTTGGAAAGATTAGAGAAAGGACACACCCAAAAGTCCCCATAACACGGGTAGTCACATAGCTTTTCTCAGGTCCTAGCAGCTTGGCAAGTCCAAAATCTGATACTTTTGGATTCCACTTCCTATCCAACAGAATATTACTTGATTTAACATCACGATGCACAACTTTGGGTTCCAAACCTTCGTGCAAATAGGCAAGTCTGTCCAAACAAAAAAGTAAAGATGTCAAATGAGAGAGAAAAAATTAAGTCAAGTATCCACTAAAGATGTGTATCTCTTTCTTTTTTTGCAAACAGAAAAATATGCAACCCATAGATTTCAAAATCAGGGTTGAATGTCCAACAGCAAATTGCCGAAGCATGAACATATGCACTTAAACAATTCTTTAGCACACATGTCAAACTTAAGTCCCAAACGTATAAGATATGTATGAATTGTTAGGAGATACAACACTTCCTATAACCATGGGTTTACACTGTCAATCAACATCGGACAAAAGGGAGAAGATTGTCTTGGTAATTTCCAAAGGAAGTGCACACGTAAAAGAACATGCTTTAAGGTCAACAGCAATTTCAGTTCATGACAAGGACTAACATACATATCATGTAGTGAAAAAAAAAATGTAGAAGCCTCACCCTCGAGCAGTTCCAATTGCAATTCTCAGTCTGATTTCCCAAGTTAGAGGACTAACAGACCCTACATCACCGTGTAGCCATTGCTCCAAATTGCCATTGTCAATGTACTCATACACTAGTATCCTGGACGGCCAGTAAATGACTTAACAAATGTATTTGGAAACAGAAACAGGAATTTCTCACACGTTTGTGAATATTAACTGTAATGAATTACCTATGAACACCTTCTGAACAATAACCAAGAAGACCCGCAAGGTTTTTGTGTCTCACTTTCCCAATGGCCTCAACTTCCACCCTGAACTCCTTCTCTGCCTGACCCCTGTATACAATCAAGTCATAGCACGTGAACAACAATGGTTCAAAGTAGAAACTTTTAGGGGAGAAAATTCAAAAAATAGTAAACCTTGAACACCTCATCCACAGTAAGATTTGCATATACACTACTCTTCTTAGACCTCACTTGTGTGGATTACACCTACTCGTCCTTCTCTCACTTAGATCATGACGCTTGACAGTGAGCATACAGTTGTACTGTTGCCAACAATCATTATGGCTAATAAATATTGGCTTAAATGGAAGTTAAGTCATTGCTGAGCATGATTACTCAACCTTATGCCTAGATTTTAGCAAAGAACATAATTAGGCTGGTACAAAAAAAAAAGGAAAAGGAAAAAGAGAGAAATAGTTCCAGGATAAAAAGAACAAAAAGGAATGAAGAAAAAGTAAAAGAGAAGATAAAAAAGAACAAAAAAACAAAAGTAACGTTTACTTTCTTTTTATATGAGTAACAAATATTGGTACTTTGACCCAAAAAAGAAAATAATCACATAAATCCAGATCTGAGAAGATTGGATTCTTTTTCCAAGAAAAAATTAAGCGGTAAACAAACAAGATGGAGACACTACACCAGCTAATCAACTCAAACAAAAAGCTACAGAGGGAAGAAAAGATGAAAATTGAAATAGAACAATAAAACAGAGACATTTCCAAAAGAAGTTTGGCTCAAGCAAAATAAATCAGTAACAAAAAGAAAAAAAGATAGTGATACTCTACCTCCCTGTTTCATTTTGTTGGATTTTACGGAATATGTTATTGTCGTAAACACTTACTTTGGTCTAATTAAATTGGATTTCATATATTTAAATAAAATTATGCAAGAACATGAAGAATTAAATAATAAGTACCCACTTGTTGTTTAGAAGCTTCTTGACAGCTACTACTGAACCATCTTGTAAGACTCCACGAAATACGACGCCGTATCCACCTTCACCGATCACATTCTCAGCACGAAATCCTTTGGTCGCCATCTCCAGTTCTTTCAAACTGTACCAACGGCCCCACCCAATATTCGTCGACTCGGTTGAACCAGAGATCGCCGACGATGTATCACTCCGGCTCGTACTTGACTCATTACTCCCTGAACTTCCTTTTATAGCATCAGACTCAATCTCGATCACTTCCTGATCTTCTTTACGGAGAATCGCAATAGTCTCATCCTCCTTTTTCAATAAATGGTTCACTTTACCAATCTCATTGAGATCGGTTGTTCTACTGTCGCGAATCACATCAGCTACCAAAGGTAACAACCCGACACTCTTCTTACCTCCACTGCTACGTTTTTTCGAGCTTTGATTTAGCCTGAGAAGTAGAAAGATGAGAAAAAGCACAACAACCATAATGATAACAGTAGCGGCAATCACGATATAGAGCTGAAGACCTAAAATAGGAGTTCGTGAAGTGAAAAAACTGGAGAGTGAATTCCCGGAACTGTGATTGTCGCCAGGAACCGCCATTGTTTCCGACTACAATGGAGTTAGACGGGACACCACAAAGCGTACCGGAGATTAATTAGCTGATCAATATGGAGTTGGCATTTGAGAGAGAGAGAGAGAGAGAAAGAGAGTCGATGAGAGAGAAGCACAGAAGAGGTTATTTGGCCATAGGCGATAGGGAGAGGAGCATAGTATAGAGAAATGTTTTTAAGGAATCGCCATTTGTGTAGAGAGTGGGGACCTAAAGGGAAATAGAGACCGTTTGAGTAGGTGAAATGACGCTTTCGTCCTTTTGATATTTATGATATTACTATATATGTTTTTTTGATTTTTCATATTCGATATTTAAAATATTATTTAAAAGTTTAAGATCTATTTAGAAATACTCTGTATTTAACATCTTAATTTAAAACCTTTAATTAAAAATGAAATAGTTATATTAGTCTGTATTACAATTATTATATATTATATTCACTAATTGCTTAATGGGGGCCTAGGAATTGATCTTTCTCATCTTAAAAAAGTTTTGGAGCTGATCATGCCTTTTGAATTTAACTAAATAATTGTTATTTATATTATTATTTGTTTAGTTATTTATTATAATACGAAAGTTTGTAGGTACTTGAGTATCATTTTGTTATATAGTAAGTGTAGAATATATTTAGGGCATACATGTTATTTATGTTAGTTCTTTTACTTTGGTTAAAGCACTATTTTATTTGTTATATTTGTTCGTTAACTGTTTTAATATCGTTGAAAATTCTTATATTAATTATCACAATTACTAAGATGCACTACATTAATTCTATTTTATTTTGACGTTATATTAAGATAATATGTTTTCTTATTTATTTATTTTAACAAATTAAGAGAGATTTTATTTGTTGCTTTTGTTTAATATCTCTAAAAAAATTGATGTTGGTTATTATAATCTACCAATGTATACTCTGTCAACTCTATTTTATTTAACAGTTATACAAAGAATTATCTGATTATTCAATATTATTAAATCCATTTATATTGATTGTTTTAACTTATGTCAAAAGTTTAGGAGCTGATTATATCGTACTTTTTAGATTTAACTAAATTATCATTAATTTTACAGTAATATTAGTTGAATGCTTATCATAACATGAAAAAAATTGGTAGGTAATTGACTGGTATCTTGTTTTACTGCAAAATATATTTGGTACATAAGTTATTTTTTTTACTCTTTGCTTTAGTTATCGGATTATCTTATTTGTTGTTCTGTTTCATTCACTGATTTGATATTCCTGAAAATTTTCATATTGGTTAGCACAATCTATCAATATTTACTCTGTCAATTCTATTTTATTTGACCGTCAACAAAAATAAATATTTTTCTTATCTATTCATTTTAATAAATTAAGATAAAAATAAAATTTGTTGCTTCTGTTTCATTTAAGTGCTTTGATATTCCTAAAAATCCTCGTATTGGTTATCACATTCTATTAATATGTAGTATGTCAATTCTATTTTTTTGATTGTTATACTAGAAATACATTTTCTTATTTATTTATTTTAATAAATTAAGAAAGAATATATTTTTTCAATATTATATACTTATCATAAGTATCTACGTAATACTATTAACCAAACCTATATTTTCAAGCATATTAATAAAGACAACTAAATAAAACAAAATCCTAATGGAATTTTGTTTGAAAGAGAGTACCGAATCAATAAAAATAAAAAAAAAATATAAGGAGATGTTAGTTTTGTTATATAAAGCATCGTAGCTAAAAAAAAAAAAGTATTAGCCTATTATAATAGGTGTTTTTTAAAGTACTCTTATTAATTTCATTTTCATTCTAAATAAGTAGTACATAAAAACTTTATTTTATAATATTTGTTTATTGAAGTTAAATTTTTCTTTTTAAGTTAAAGTATTGGCAGTGTTAAGGGTTTACAAAAATAAAATAGATGCAAATGAGTCTGAGTAAAAGTAATAAATTAAGTAAATGCAAAAGAGTGATTTATAAACCTACATGCCTTCTCAATTATTCATGATGTATATTATTTTCAATCAATATTGGTAGATTGTGATCAATGTGCTTTTGTCTTTTATTTTTGGGGAAAAGCTTCCTTTGAGTGTTGAGTAAGCAAAGTTTGAAGGCAACAACCAAATGGAGAACCAAGCTCAAGCTATTATTGAAAACTATTCAATTTTTGGGCTTAATACATTGGTCGTATTTAAAATTTATTAGTGAATTTCATTTGATATTTAATCAGTTTACTTTATTTAAACATTTTAATATATAACAAAATGTTTTTATTAAATACTTTAGTTTAAATTTTAAAAATATTTTTAGTGTGTTTTCATGTTGCGACCTTTAATTATACTTGTTAACCTTAATAAACATTAAGCCATATATTAAATATAGTTAACTTAATTTTTAGTAGACGCTTGAGATCACGCAAAAACATTTTCAAATTTCGGAATGAAAGTGTTTCATAGGTATACTTCACAGTGTTTAGTTGCTCAACTAGTATAAATTATAATTTGAGTTTTTAAATAAAATTTAGTAATAACTTCAAATGAATATTAATATGTTAAATCTTTTTTAGGAAAGAAAATGAAATTTTCACTTAAAAATTAACTTTTTTAAATATAAAAATAAAAATCTCGATTAAAAAAATAATCATAAAACTAATTGTTGTTTTTTATATATAAAAATGACCTATAGAAATGATTCTCTCACTTTTTTGTTTTAAGAAATTGTTCAAAAGTTATTATTCTCCGGACCGACACAGTCACACAAAACAACCCGTGCAACCAGCCAACCATCTTATGGCTGGATTTTATCTAAAATTTAATTTTAGTATATGTTTTTTCTTTCCAATATTTTACGTAGTTAAATTATTATGATTTAAAATATTTTTTAAATATGTTAATTTTATTAAAGGCGTAAGATTTTCATGTATAGTATCTCAAAATTTAAATAGTATCGTATATATTTATATAATTTTTTTCATATTTTAAAAAAAATCAATTTTCTTTTATTGATAAAAAAAATAAAAATAGAGATAAGACTGATATATGATGTCAACTTTCCACCTAATTCTGGTGTTAATATTTTCAATTATCATTAAACAAATAGCTTAAACAAGAATTAAAATTCTAATTACTCATTCTCCTTTCACTTTCACCTTCACATACATCTTAAGATCGAAACAAGTTTGGTGAAGTAGGTAAAATGGCACTGTTGATGCACACATGTGTTATTTAATTATTTATTAAGATTATTATTACCTGGTTAACATGCCATGTGAAAATTCAGTCAACAATTAAGAAGATTCATAATTTTTCCCTTTCATAAATTAGCATTTTAGTTGGTAAAAATATTTATTGTCCTATGTTTTAATAAAATAATAATTCCAGAACAATTTAATATACCATTTTATACTTCCTGTTTTATGGATTCTAAATTTCAATGAATTTAAATTTTGATGATCAAATATTAATTTTTAAATAAAGTAAAAAAATACTACTTAAAAATGCAAATACTTGGTCTATGTGTAATTTAAAATGTCATATTTGGATTTGACACATTCATTAAGTGGTCGCTTGGTTACTAGTTAGAGTTATGCAAATATTAGTTATGCATGTATTAGTTATGCGGGTATTATTTATACAAAAATTCGTTATGTTGAGTTTAATTTATACGGGTATTAGTAATGTAGATATTATTTAGTTTTGTAGGGATTAAAATACATGAACTATTAACTATTAAATATTAAATTTATTGTAAATTATTAATATATATTAATTAGTTACAAAATAATAATACATGTTAATTAAATGCGGAATATATTGAATAATAGATAATACTAATAATATTTGATTAGCATATGTACCGTAAAAGAATATACGATCAAATTTCAAATATTAAAAAACTATATCTACATAAATAAATAAAAAATATAAACATATAAAAAGAAATGAAAATGATCTATATATAAAAAGAAATAACAACAATAAACGAGATAGAAAATTAGTAAAGATTCAATTAAAAAATAAAATAAATTAATACGGTAAATATATACTTTATCATTTTAATACATGTATAATAATACCCACATAATGCATAACTTTATACATAGATTCTCTCATAAGTTATGTTAGTATTAATTATGTAGGACTAGAAAATATGAAACCAAACACTATATAAATTAATACACAAATAACTTTTATACAACATTTAAATTCTTACCAATCAAATATGATATAAGTTATATTGACTTTTTTACCTTTCTACCAAACATATTAAAGTTAATGCAACTTTTTATACATAAATAAAATGTATCTTATATAGTAACCAAATGATCCCTATGAAAAATAATAATTGACATGACTATTTTATCATATTATCATTTTTAAATAATGTTTAGTATATTTCTTAAAAAAATGATTTGAAAAATCAATACTACTCATATAAAAGATAAAATATGGAGAAAATTTTGTATTTAATTGATAATGTAAAAAGTGACAAACAAAATGATGTTTTTTTTAGAAGCATTAAACAAATAAAAATAAATGAATAGAGGTCATGACTTAAGATCAAATGGCTCTTAAAATTTTCTTTTATTCCCTCAATTCAAAATAATGCTTCACTATACTAATAATGCTTGTTTAATTTTAAAAAATCAGAGATAATTAATTATTTATATTTATTTTATTCTTATTATTAAATATACATCTAACATATTTTTTCAAATGATTAAATTTAATAAAGTCAAAAGATAATATAGCAATAGAAAAAAAAAATTTAGCTAGAAAATTTGGCTAGACTGATAGTTTACCTATAATATTTTATCTTTTTAAATATTTTATCCTTTTAACTTTAATATCTTTTAATAAAAAAATAATTTATTTTTTTAAAAAATAAATGTTATACACATTTAAAATTTTCTAATAATTTAGCATAGCAATATTATCTCTATTACTTAGAGTGATATTTGTCAAGTTAATAATCACCTACCCACTTTAAAAAAAAATGAATTACTCCGCCATGCATTGTCGTACACCAAAAAAGTCAATGAAAGAAATTAAAGACACATTAATTATTAAGGAGTATACAAGATGTACTAGTTTAATTTCATTTTTCTCTTTTTTTTCTTTTCCCCACCTGGAATTCTGAAAAGATATTCTATTCAGTTCAAGTTATATTTAATTTAGACCTCACACAATTATTATTATTATTATTAAGAGAATAGTGTAGTTACCTAATGTTTTTCTTTTATTAGCGTCTTTCTAGTATAGTCAAGCAAATGATTGTATCATGTGTTCGACTCACCTATTACACAGAGAGGTCGTTTGTTAGTTGATTAAGAGTGAATTATTTATATATTAAAATTAATATCATTAGTATTATGTTTGTTAAGTGCTTAGATGTTAGGTATAAAATTCAGCTCTTTAAAAATTTATACTTTTGCATAACAAAAATAGTTATAAGTTATGAGTCAGTTTATATATTATTTTGTGCATAACTAACACATAATAACTAATCCGGTATAACTAAGTCTTATAACATATGAATAATTCTAGTCATCAACCAAACTACATCTTAGGTTCATTGATTACATTCTCTAATACTAGTTATACAGAAAAAAAAACAATGATTATATATTGATTATTTGTACAGTAATTAATAAGAAATTATTTTTTCTTATTAAAAATGATTAACAATGAAAGAAATATGTTAGAACATAAGATTCCTATTTTAAAAGCTCATTTGTTTCTTTAAATAGTTTAATTGCACTACACATTAATACGCATATTCTAATTGTTTACATTATATTCGCATAATATAACATATATACTCACATTAATCGATATTACTCATAATTCCCAAAACAAACAATTCATTATATATACAACAAAAAAAAAACAATTTTTATAGGATGGACCAAATATTGCACTATCATTTCATGTGGAATTTTACACTAACATTAATCATTGCAATGTATACAATCAGCCAATAATTAAACGAAACTAAGGGTTCGTTTGGCCTGTGAAATGAAATTCTCATATAATATTTTTTGAAATTTCAAAATTTTAGATGAAATTATTTTGTCAACTAAATAGTAGACACATGAGAAGGGTATATATGTAATTTAATAACATAGATGCAAAATGAAAGAAAATCGGTGCGCCAGTCCCCTAAAGTACATTAATGACAAATTTTGAAAAGAGGCAGACAACGTGAGAGTATTCATATATAGGTTCGGATAATTTATATTTGTATTTATATCTGCATTCATTGACCTAAGCTCCTTTTGAGATTCGATATTTTTTCATTTTTAACTAAAAATCTCTTATTAAAAATTTTAATATAAAATTTTATTTAAATTTTATTGATGAAAGTAAAATCCAAAAAATAGCATGTAACATACATATTCTAGTCAATTTAATAAGACATTAATATAAATACTGATCAACAGATTTTTTTTGAAAAAAATAAACAAACATAGGCGCCTGTGGGACAGTGTGTCCATTACCCACTCACCAAATTCAAATGTTAGTCGGGAAGTCAACAGAGTGGGAGTATAAAATTATAAAATATCTTCTCACATTTTAATACATCAAAATAGTAACACATGAATCACGTCATAAACTTTTATTTTTCATATTTCATGTAATATTTGGGATAGAGGTATGTTTAATTTCCCTTGAATTATAAGCTTCGATAATTTCACAAATTTTCTTATCCAATATATCTTTTCTTGGGAAAAATATAATGGATATTTTCATAGGTTATTTTTAGATCATTTTCATCTTATTTAAAAGAAAATTAAGTAAAGTAGTACTTCTTCCGTTTCAAAAAGAATGTCCGCATTTCTTTTTTAGTTTGTTTCAAAAAAAATGTCCACTTTCTTTTTTGGCAACACATTAACTTTAACTTTCCACGTGGCATGTTTAAGACCACAGGATTAAAGGGCATTTTGGTATATTTGACATAACTTTAATTTTGAACCATAAAATTAAAAAGTCTTCTTTCTTTTCTTAAACTCCGTTCCAAGTTAAACTAGGCCAATCTTTTTGAAACAGAGGGAGTATATCAATGAGCTTTTGCAAGACATTATTGAAACACAAGGGTGTAAGAAGGAAGTTATTCCCTTTTGCCACGTCCCCTTTTAACAATCACTAACATTTATATTTAAAAATAAATAAATTATTGGGATGAATGTATATATTGGCAAACTAATAAATCAAATTAAATGCTATAACTATACTTCAATTTAATTTTACCATGTAGCAAACTGTTTATCAGCCACTTCTCTCCCTCAAGCTCTTGCTCGCCACTCTCCCTCTCTCGCTCCATCTCTCACTCGCTCCATCTCACTTTATACAAACACAAGTGTATAAAATGCGTTTATGTTTGTATAAAGCGAGAAAAAATTGTATATATGCATATATTTTCGTTCCCCTCTCTCCCTCTCTCAGATCTCGCTTGCCACCCACGCCTCTATCGCTTATACAAACAGAAATGAAATGTATAAATTGCGTTTCTGTTTGTATAAAGTGAGAAAAAATTGTATATGCACTTGCAAATATATATATCTTCGTCCTATACACTTATTAGTATACAATATAAATATCTCTGCCCAATTTTCTTTTGTCTTTCTCTCTTTCTCGTTTATACACACACAAATTATACAATTGATTTGTATACAACTGCTTTCTTTTGTATATGTATAGCGAATTATACAATTGGTTTCTTTGTATATGTATAATGAATTATACATATTTATGTTTGACATGGAGTGCAATAATACAAGCTTTGCTATATCATACAAATTATAAATTTTGTATTTGTAATATGTGAAAGTTTTTCATAAATTAATTTACTACCCTAAATCAGTGATCGAAGGGCTGGCTAGGCCCAATTGGACATTTCAGAATCAGTGATCCAACAATAAAATGGGCCTATCAGAAGATGGGCCCTGGACACGTCAGATCGTTAATCGACTTTTTATCACTTTGTCTGGCAATATAAACCAAATCCGGCATACTCAAACAATTAATTCAAAACTTTATTACATTAATTAATTTACTACACTGTTCTGAACACTTCGATCAGAAATTCCAATCGTCCTTATCTGAAACTTGATCATCATCGCGGAGGACCTCTAGGCTCTAGCAGAATCATATGACGGCAGGCGGTGGCAGCGGTGGTGGTGGTGGTGGTGCCGGTGGAGTCACCTCCGGCAAAAAACGACAACGTTCTGGTAGCTACAGTCGACTTTCCTCTACTGTAGGAATCATCGACTCTTCTCGTCCTGATAATACCCTAACGGAACGTACACAGAAGACATCAGGTATTCGCCGCACAGCTTCTCACACGTTTATTGCACCGTCGTCCTCCGCTGCTGTTAGCCGCGGATTCAACGATTCAGCCACGGCTGACGTCGTGCTTCGTCTCTTTGTCGATCAATTGCCGCTGTTCGATACCGATGACTCCGAATCCATTTCAGCCGTCGATTCTGATCAATCCGATGTCCAGATCTATCTCCACTCCGATGTTCTATGCCGTTCTAAGTACTTCGCTACTCTCTTATCCGACCGCTGGCAAAAGGAATCAAATGACGTCGATTCCGGGAATTCTTTAAGGATATTCCGACTTAATCTCGGCGTTCCCGCTACTCCTGGATCAATCGATCATCATTTGGCTGTTCTTCAGCTTCTATATACCAATGACTTCTCGACAACTATCCACAATGTTTCCGTAGCGTTGTGTTTACTTCCGGTGGCTTTGGAACTAATATTCGAAGATTGCATTAAGGCTTGTGTTCGGTTCCTTGAGGCCGTACCATGGACTGAAGATGAAGAAAGGAAAATACTCAGTATAGTTCCTTTGCTAGGCAAGGAGGAGTCTCAAGAGCTTCTCGCTAGGGTTTCAATTGACAAAATTGATACGTCCGAACAAATGCTTCATGGATTGATATTATCAGCACTTCATAACCATCCTAACACGGCATTCGCTAAGGCATTTGTAGCTAAGCTGTTGAGGGACTTTTCGTCCAAAGAGGCAGCGAAGAGAGTGTTGGACCGTGCCTTTCAGAGTAGCTTGAAGATTGTGAAGGAGTCGTTGGAGGAGTACTCAAGTCCTGACTTTAGAGGAGATCACAATGAGATTGAGGCAATTCAGAGGCTGAATTTGCATACTGCGATGACAAATGGGAGGCATTTGGTGTGGTTGGTGGAGAGGATGATTGAACTGAGAGTGGCCGATACAGCTGTACAAGAGTGGAGCAATCAGGCTGCATTTACTGCTGATTTGCTGAGGGCTCTCCGCGATGATGCTTGGAGGAACATCGTTCCAGGGCTTCCTGCAGTTGTGCTTCGATGCACTTGCAAGCTTTCTAATGCAGTCGCCACGGGGACCATTTTGGCCACCAGACAGGTCCGCTTCGTTCTCAGGTCTACAAATGATTCTTTCTGGAATGTGTAATTGCAAAATATAGAGTCTAGCTATGTGGGCTTTAAAAGTTATGCCTTTTGATAAGCTCTTGTTCCCTAGTTGCAAAATTAGGGACTACTAACACACAGACACCTTTAGGACTTGGAGCATCTTGCACTTGCACATATTCTTGCATTAGCGAAGGATACTTCTAGGAGTGTATAGCAGTGAGTTTTGGTGCTACTGTTTCACTTATCTTTCTCCTGCTATCAGCTATTTTAGCTTATAATTTTTGAGTGCAAGTAATAGTGGGACATCACTTGAAAGTTTTCCTATCCATTTGCAGTATTCAACCATGTCTCATGGATCTTTATCCAAATGGGTATTGGCTTTTACATGTTCTGAGTTATATTTGTGTGTGTTAGCCTTGTGCTGTTCTTTGACAATGCGAGCTACTTCAGTAAGTTTTAGATCTTCTTGGACTTGGTCTGATGCTTCGTCAAAGAAACTGCAAGTTATGGTATCATATAACTGTTATCATGAATGCTCTACAGGTTTGACGTTTATTCGTAGGCTGTACCATGTTTTTTTAGTAGCCTCAGCCCTCAGTGGAAGTGGCAGGATAATTGTAAAAGATTTGCTGCTTAAACCCTAGTGTTTTTACTTGTTCATTGGAAATGCTGATGTTGGATGCTTGCTGTAATACTTATGTCAAATCTCGATACCCATGAATTTTTAATAATGTTACACTTACAGAACCAGCTTAGTTTTTCTTTGCGAGACTGGTTTCGTTATTTGTATAGTTTGCTGGTACTGTTGCTTACTCTTGCATTATAGAAGAGTACAAGCACTAGCAATGGAAGTTTCACATGTTACTTAAAACAAATGGGCAGCATAGAACCTTCTGTTTGTTTGTGGTTATAGGTCTAAATGGGGATGTAGCACATGATTTATGTTTCTAGTGTACATTCAGCCCCCCAAAAATGTATGAAGGGAAGATAAAAGGAGGAGATACCGCCTTTTCAGGAACATCTAGATAGTGTTGATTGTTCCCAAGAAATGGTTTGGATCTGGACAAGATTTTTTCCTTATTTTTGTACCTTGTTTTGTTTGTCATTGTTGAAATGAGTGATCTGTAATAAAGGTAAACTGAGTCAAAACCAGAAACATGGACATTCTACAGTAACAGCTGTATTTTTATTTTTGCTGGTTGTGTCTGTTCTGGTGGTATCATCTTGCAAGTTAATGTTGTGCTCAACTGATAAATCATAGACAGTGATGCAATTTTTCCACAATCGCTTCTGCTTTACTTCTTTTCTCTAATGCCTAAACAGGTTAGAAAGAAGATCGTGAAAGATTGGCTTCCAGTGTTGATTTTGTGCAAAGACTATGTAACACCGATGATGCCAAGTCACAAAACAATATATGTGGAGCTGGAAGACACGTTTTTGAGTATTATATCCACGCTTCCCTTGTCTGATGCCCAGGAGTTATTGCAACAGTGTCTCAGCTTTTCAACTAGAAATGTTGAAGACTGTCCTCACTTAATAAGCGCGTTTACCACCTGGTTCCGACGAGCAAATAGATTCCCCCTACCAGATATGTGATGGTTCGGTGGATAAGCATGGGGACAGTTTGGTGTCTAATGTCCATACTAGTATCTCTATTGCAAGAGACACTGCTATTTGTACATAAAACATGTTGTCGCACCTTTGTACCAGAAGTTATGTGGATTGTGCGACCCTTAGGTTGGTTACTTGGTGTTCAGTATCCTTGACTGTAAGCATTGGTTATTAAGAGAATGACCAGCATGTACATAAGACGTGGCGTATGAAATCTGCCTTTTTTATGTCTTTTAATAGCATTTCTTTCTCTCTTTCACTCAGGGAGGTAGAAATTGGCTTCCCCTATCATCAGGCTTGTTTGTTGGTGATCCCGACTCCGTTGCTTCGATTATGTGTGTTCTAACAAAATTTGGCAGGTAAGTATGGCATTTTACCGAACGGACGGACACTTTGATCTTAAACTATTCACAGGAAATTTCGTAATGCACTGGGATAGTAATGTATAGCCATGTATCTAATATTTTAGGAATTAATTAGTAGGAGCTTTTAAAAATATTTCATGCACGGTTGCACGAATTATGCGGATTTCGAAAGGTTATGTTAGCTGGTAGGTTAAACGTTTATTGAGTTTGAGAAGTTATTTCACCTTTTTAGCTGAATTGGAGAAGTAAATGTATCAATTGAAATTTCAGCAGAAAAGAACCCTTTAAGCTTTGTTGTCGACGGGTTCGAATGCCACCACCAAAAAGTGCCATAACTATTTGCCTATTCAGTTATTTCAAGAACTATAGAGAAAGCGTGGGACCTGGAGAGCAAAATAAGGTCTACGACAAGAGAAAACCAAAAACAGAAGAAGTTAACTTACTGCAATCTGTAAACAGTAATCTGGTATTCAATTAGCATGAACATGAAATTAGATTAAAACTTTTGAACAGACGGAACGTTCACAGATATATTTGACCATGTTACAACAGCAACAGAAGACCGACCTAAGAATTACTGACAAAAGAGAAAAAATGACAGCAGACCTATTAGAAATATGATTGATAGAAGACTGTTCTAACAAGTGAGTATCGGTAGTTAGCAACAAGGTCTAAGGATATACTGTAGCTCAAGTACACAAGATTCAAGTTTTATTCGATGTCTGGTGTTGCTGCTGGGAGTTATTTATAAAAGAGCAGTTCAGGAAGAAATGAAAAAAGGGCATAAACATTTCTGCTTACAAGAGGATCCTATCACCTTGTAACATCATCACTTGTTTTCGGAGAAAGTTATCAGTTAAAATCATCAAGTTAGCAGGTATTCATATTAGACGCCTTCTGAAGTTGGAAGTTCCTTGGTAGGTACGAACAAGAAGCCCGACTCCTATACCAATACCAACACAAACACTGAGGCCAATTCCAACACCAACTCTTACACCAGAATTGAACCAGGATAGTTCCCCATCTTCACCTTTTATATATTCCATCCTTGAGTAATGATTATATTCATCATGCTCCTGTTTCTGTCTTTCATGATCTGTAACCTGCAAATGGATCATTGACGCAATTGTGAAAACACATTCATGATGATTGACAAAGGAAAAACAGATGATGGTGTATTACATATCAAAAATCATTAAATCAGGTAGCCTCTTGCTAGACTTCCATAATCACATAGGCTAACAATAGAGCAAGCCTAAGAAGAGAAAAGGGAATAGACAAAGAAACTAACATGATCCAATACAGATCATATAAAGGGAAAACTTCTTCCACACCTAAGGGAAGTTCAGTAACTTGTCCATGCATTCAAATTCTAACAAGTTCATCAATTATTTCAGTAGAAAGTTCGTTGAGATTTGATCCGTAAATCATGCCAAAAAAAGAAGAAAGTGCATTGAGTTTTCAAGTATATATGCATATTGTTTAGTCTGTTGTTATCTTGCGCTTACTGCATTAGATTCCCCTTTCTCTCTATGTTCATAAAATTTAAATGAGGAATTTAGCTTGTGCTCACGGAAGAAGTCCTCGTACTAAAATAAATTGGTCCTGGTGGGTGCCAAGTTCCTGATTACTTGGGTAGATAAGAGATGCAATATCTCGAATACTAACATATATGGTATACCATCTTCTTTTCGGAAACAACCTCTCTAACCCCGCGAAGGTAGGGGTAAGGTCTGCATATACCCCACACTCCCCACATATTTTGTTTTACGATGTACTATCTTATATGCTAGCATAAAGTTTTTTGATTCCTTTCACCCATGTGGTATCCTGGTAAGAAGTAAAAACAGCAACACACAAAACGAAAAGGTAAGGATACATATGTGTGTATCTAAGTATACATGTGTGTACATATGACTTATGAGTATGTGTGTATACTTTTGGGGCAGACTATCCTTTGTTTCCCAAGATTTCAAGATAAGTTTGCTCATGGTACTCAAGCATTATTGGCTGGTCCTGGGTAATGGGTACTGACAGCACAAGATAAGAAAATACAGTTACAGGAGGAGCTAAAAGCTAACACATAAAATATGGAAAAGCTGTTCAACCAAAAAGACAACAAAGATTATTTGACATGAAGGGTGAAAAATTGCTAATTTACTAAATGGTTAAACATCGATTGAGTTGTAAATTATCTTAAACAAAGCTAGAACTGCAACCACTGTATAAGTGTAAACATCAAATCACCACAAGTAGTAGTATACCTGCATTGCATATGAAGAGGAAACATGGTACTGGCTTTCGGTTGCCTCATATTCTGGTATAGATTCCAGCATTCCTTGCCTTTGTTGCTTCTTCCGGTGTCCGAGTTCTAAGGTCCTTGTCAGTATAATTGGTTTCCCTGAGAAACAACCAGCCACATAAACTTCAATTACAGGAGAAACCAAATCTGTACCGAGGTGTTGGTTTCCTTTGAGAAAGCTAGAGCTAGAGCCAGCAAGCACATCTGTTTCACAATTGATGCTCCAAGATTGACCATGATTTTCAGATTCACCGATAAACCCATCGCTATCACATAGTTCTAATGAGCCATACAACACAACAACATCCCTATCGTAAACCTCAAATCTCACACTTCCTGTCATACTTATACTATCTGTACTAACGAAAGTGACCTCTTCGGATTTCTTATCGTACCTATCTCTTCTGAGTACAGTGGATACCCCATCAGAATAAATTCCAGTCCGTGCACCATTCACTTCCAAAAGGGTATCACGATTCAACGGAACATGGTTCACTGTGAGGTATTCTGCAGTCAAATCATCAAGCTCACATTTGCTAATTCTAACATAAAACACTCTCAAATCTAACCACTGTAAAGATAACTTAAATCCTGGCTGATAATGAGAGTGCCTCATGAGGCTGTGGCCATTCTCAGCCACTCCATTCCCATTCTCGTGCGAGTTCTCCATTCCTTCACAAAAATCAAGGCTGTTGCTCACCAAAATCCATCAAGATTTAGTTGGTAAGGAACCCCAAAAGTAGGACTCATAACAGTGAAGAGAACCTGGAAAAAAGAGAAAGCAACAAGACAGATATTGTTACAAATCTCACACATTTGAGGGAACACTAAGATGAAAGGAAGGAAGAACAAACATGTATCAACCACTAATTAAACTCCTGAGAAATAAATATGAAAGAGATAAACTTCCAATGAAAGAATCTCATAACTATTAAGAGGTTCTTTTTTTTTTAAAAATAAAATAAAATTGAGGGATCGAGAAATGGAGAGGGGATTACAAGGTGGTGAATGAACACTCACTAACAAGTGAAAGTTCATATAGTCTATAACCCCAAGAACAAAAAAGTGAAATCACATCAAAGAGGAAAAAACATTGGAGCATAAAAGTGGGACTTTATAGAGCAAAATTTCATCACTGGTAAAAACTTTCCAATGAAACAGTGGAAGAAACCCACAAAAACCATTGGATAGATAAAAAAAGCTAAAACCACAACAGAGCAAGCAGTAATTTCAAATCTTGAATTACGTTGTGAATAATGAAGAAGATGATTGTATTACCAGAGATCAGGGAAAGAGAGAAGAGAGAGTGAATGTGAAGTTGTGAACCCCTTCAATTCCGAAACCAATTTAATACTCCACAGAGAGAGAGAGAGAGAGGGTCATTTATGAAGAAGAAAGTAAAAAGAGCAACAAAAGACTCATCAGCACTAAAAGACAGAGTAGTGAAGACGTCACGTATAGAAACAATCAAAATAACATAAAACACAAAACTTGTGTGCAAGAAAGATAGCATCATTCATTATTTAGCAACAAACACTTTTCCATGCAAACCATACAACTCACCTCTTTGCCTGTACTTGACTATCTAGGACACCAAAACTAGCAAATTTAAGACATTGATCTTCTTTCAACAATTCATATTTTTAATATTATATTTCGAAAGTTAAACAATTTAATTTTCATTCTAAATTTTAATTGAGATATTTCAAAACATAAGGAGTACCCTAACGATTTAAAATATGTAAACATACTCACGTTGTTCTACTTGTTGTTATACTAAAATATTCACTTTTGCTGGTTGCTTTTATCATATCAAAAGAAAACATATTTCTTTCCAGATTTGCGGTTAACATTTATTACTTATTCACAAAACTATTACTATAATAAAATACTATTCCAGATGTGCGGTTACCGAGTTCATGTGAACTCATGGTTTCTTTCCGAAATCATATGTTATATTTTTTAAAAGTATTTTAATATAAATGTGTGACTCTACACTCAAAGTATCATATAATCTCGTACGATGATAATTGAATGCACCTCTCTAGAGTAATGAGAGGAAACTCCTTTTGACTTGTATGTCCCAAATAAAATTTGCTACACGAATAACATAAGTCGATGTAGAAAGAATCTAATTGTAAATAACAGAGTGTATTATATATGAGAACTTGGACGAATCTAGGTAGAAGGTTCTGAATATCGTTTTAAAAATATAAATTTTTATTTATATAATAAAATAATAAATATTATAATTTCTTGAGAAAAATTGAAACTTTCCGCTCTACTTCTTGCTAATTATTACAGTTATTATTGATCTTTTTCTTTGAATTTCTTTTTTTATTGACAATGATCCTGTTTCCGCCACCTGCAAATAATGCCAACCAATTTGAGAAATATAATATATATATTTTCAATTTATTTGTTATATTAGTAAAGAAAAACTTTTCTTTCGATAAATTTTTAGTTATAATTTTTGAGATAAGAAATTATTTAGTAATAAGATTAAAAAATATTTTGATATTTTTAAATTTTTATGAAATTAAAATAAGATAAATAAATTAAAAACGAAATGAGTTAATGGGTGAGGAAAGTGGAAAAGCATGCATAAGCAAAGGAGGGAATGAACGGTTGGGAATAAGATTTCGAATGGAGCCAAATGGTGTCTGTCGTTGCAAAAATATCTTATCCTGCACTGCACTGCACAAAAAGAGACACCTCCTCCCTATAATCTATATTTTGTTTTAACAGTTTTCTGCTCACACCAAAAGCAATCATCTTAAAAAACACGCACGTCATCCCCTCTCTCTCTCTCTATATATATTTAATATTATCAGGGTATATATATTTAATATTATCAGGGTAAAACCTACTTAAAAATATAACATTTATAATTTAGGATATCCATATGCACTAGTACTTATTACAACAGTAAAATATGAAATTTCTCTTAAATGATATTGAAAAGAGAATGAATGAAGAATGGAGTATACATCAATCCACCTTAGTTGATGACACGTTGCTAGACCTAGAAGAGATTTTTTCCATATTCAAAAGAGCTATGCAATGTGTTGAAGTAGTGATAGTTACAGATTGTGTCAGTATGGGTAGTTATAAATGTTGTTACAAAGTTAATTAATAGTAATCATGATTAGCTAAAGACATACTAGTCAAGATAGCTAAAGACCTACTATTCATTGCTGAAACTAGCAAAAATTTGAATGGAGAACCATACTTATGGTTGCCTAATACTAAATATTTAATTGTATTGAAATAACTCATATATTTAAAAAATCTGAATCCATATTTGACTGAAACACTTTTGAAAGGAAAAAAATGCAAACATTTAATGCGGCAAATGAATGTATATTTCTAATGCTATATTTCTCTTATATAGAAGAGGCAGTTTTTCAACTTTCAACATGGCTGTATTTTGCCATATTTAGGAAAGGTTAAGAGCAATTTGGTCCAACTATTGATACTTTCTCAATGAATAACATGAACGCCCTTTAACATTTACTTTTCAGCTGCAAAATTTTTGTCTACTTTCCATGCATGTGGGCCATCTTTTTTCTGCACTTTCCTTCTATTAATTAATTAATGCATATAATATAGGTCCCAGTTCTTATTTCCTTTTCTTTATTTATACCTTATAACTTTTTTCATTTTATTTTTATGGTAAAATCATTTTTTAAAATTAATATTACTTTAATTGTTTACCAAATATGGAAACTTATGTCTTTTTTAGTTTGTAATAGATCTAAAATATAAATAACACTATAAATCATAAAAATTAATAACTTAAATATTTGAAAGTTATATAAGAAAAATTAATTGACTCTCAAAATTTTATTGGTGTCAATTTATAAATCACAATAATAAAAATTTAAAAAGTATAAAATACATATAAAAAATTACTTGACTATAATTTTTTTTTTATCAGTGCTACATAAATTGAGACTGTATAAGTTACATATATGATCTGAAAATTACGTTAAATATTTAAAAGACACGTAAAAAATGATTAATTTTTGAAATTTTTTATATGCCACGTAAATTGAAACAAAGAGAATAATATATATTATTTTTAAAATTATATAAAAAAGTGCTAACAACTTAAAATCTTTTTAAATCAAATAAAAATTTGGCTAACTTTTTCAAGTTCTATGACCGTCTCATATTAGTTGATTATCTTACTAAATCAACAAAACATTATTTAAAAAATTTTCTATATTGCCCTTGCCGTTAATTCCTTTTGAAAATATCACATATGTTTGTAAAATTCTCACAAAGTTTTTAAGGATTGAATTAGTAAAGTTATTTTCTTATTTATAATTTGTTCAGTATCGTGCAAAATGAAAAATAATTAATTAATATGAGACAAACGGGGTCGTGTATCTAGTATTAGAATAGAAAACACAATATTTTTTTTTCCAGAGGTTAAAAATGAAATGAAATTGGGGAATGAAATAGCACGTGAACAACGTCCGACACGTCATCTTCTTCATACCATAGTCACGTAAATGTCTTTGCAAAAAATATGCATTTTACATGACATGTCCATATGAAAGATGATCAGTATGCTCTTTTGTGAAGCAAGATTTCGTATTCATATTCAAATCCCAAAACTTCTTGTCAACTAGAAAGGGCTAGTTCTATTCATAAATATAAGAACCCACTTTTGCACCCTACTTCCCATCCATCACCAAAACAAACAACTATAGTAAGTCGAACACCAAAGAGGCACTGATTTGCAGCAACAATTATTATCACAATAAATGGCAATAGTAAGGAGAGAGCACAAGAAAATGAACAAAATTCAATCTCTTATACAACTAGAAATGGATCCAAATTGGATAAGTCGTACTTATCATGGTTTCATATAACTTTTCAATAAAGACACCATTGCCACAAAAGGAGTAATTGCAGTGACATCGCCACTAGAGTCTATGACCATCGTTACATTACAAATAAGTCAGCTTGCCGTACCATAAATCTAGTTCAAGGTCATTCACAGATTTGTACGAAATAGAGCCATCTCAACAATCAAAAAACAAGGGAAAATGCAAATAAGAGCATTCACCACGTCTCTTTATTTTGTGGATTACTTTATAATAAAGATCTGCTTATATTCAACAAACAAACTCAGCGATAGAGACTTTCAGATCTCAGATTCTCTGCAATCTCAGTTTCCCATCGATCTCCATTCTCAAGAAGCTTCTCCTTGTCATAAAGAAGTTCCTGATGCATACAATTTATATTAGTCATGGCATGTAACAGTTTTCATGGATTTATTTCACTACAATACTTCTTTTAACAGACCTCATGAGTTTCAGTTGCAAATTCAAAGTTGGGCCCCTCAACAATGGCATCAACAGGGCAGGCTTCTTGGCAGAATCCACAGTAGATGCACTTTGTCATATCGATATCATACCTGTCATTGTTGATATAGACATGAGCATGGATGTCCAAGTATCTAATGGGACATCAGCAAACTGAAAAAGTGTACCTAGTTGTTCGACGACTGCCATCTTCTCGCTCCTCAGCCTCGATTGTGATAGCTTGAGCAGGGCAAATCTGTTAAAAAGTCCAATTCATTGGTATCAGTGACTTAGGCAATCATATACTTCAATATGTAGAATGCTAGCAATATCATCCACACAAATCACATATGAAACATAAACTATGGCAGTATATAGTCCCTCAAGAACCAAGATAAAAAAAGAAGAAGATACACACACACACATATATATAGAGAGAGAAAGAGTACTCCCTCAGAAAAGCTTCTTTTAGATTGAAATGCTCAAAAACAGTGCCAACTGGGGGTGACACAACAGTTTTGTCAGAGTTTTAGTTCACTTGATTTTAGTTTTCAAATAGACAAACTGACCACTAGACCAAAAGAGAAACTGTTTGATTCAACTTTTCAATGTTCAACTCAGTTTCTTGGTTTTATAGTTAAACCCCACTTGTGGGATTACATTGGGTTAGTGATGATGAAAATAAACGTATGAATTTCATATATTTTTTATATTGTTCCACCCAAATTATAATTTGTGGGCCTAAATTTGACGTGATAACTACTTATCAAATTCTTTTAATATATCAAATGTGCTAATTCACTAAAATATCATCATCATTAACTATAACATATAGCATGGTGTCATATAATTCATACATAATACTGAACTAATAAATTTCACAATATATTTGAGTAATTTAACGTTAACTCCGCTTCAGCATTTTCATTTTCTTTAAAACTCAAACTGAAGTGAAATGACCAAATCCATCACAAGAAACAAAATTGGAACTGTTTTTTCAGTTTACACCAAATAATGCCTACCCCTCCTCAAGGGCCAATTAGGAAGTTTAAATGTTTCATGTTTCATTTTCCAGTTCAGGGAAACATTCGTTCTTATATTGGTCACTAGTTGACCCAATTTCACACGATGTTCACAGTATAACTTCCTCTTGCGCTTCAAGAAGTAGCCTTCATTGCTAAAGACATAATCTCAACTATTTCCTTCACACAATTCTGTATAATACTAGACCGTGCAAAGAGTCTCACTATCACATTTAATTTTTAAAAAGTTCATATGTCTGAAAGGAAAGCAAATCCACCATCAATATGAAGGAACCTATTAGAGACATAATTGAATACAAGTGTCTTTTCTCTAACAACTTAAAGTTGTTTATGAGACGATTCACACAGTTCAAAACATCATCATGCTTCCATGAAGAATATGTTGTTCCCACTACACATATATTGTCAACTAGAGCCAAATCATCATACTACCCAAGATCAGGACCTTTGATGTAGAAAAGAGGGAGTTCAGTCTATCAGTTCCTGTGATCTTATAATTATTATCAGGATTTCACTACTGTTCTTCCCTTTTTTTTTTATTTAGAAGTAACTTCGACTGTGTAAATCCATGAAAGAATGGAAGTAGTAAGTAGCTACCCTAGAACACAAGTAATCACACACCTCAATGGGTCGAAGAACAACACTGACATCACAATAATCCGAATCTCAAGTTTCATGATGGTAACCAACAGTGAATTCCATTAAGGCAACAAACCGAGAACAATGGTGGACAAGTTTGAATCAGTAGTGCGTAAACATAAATTGCAGTACAATCATAGTAGGTCAGCACTTACAGCTTCACAAAGTTTACATGCAATGCATCTTTCCTCTCCTGTGGCATAACGTCGAAGGGCATGTTCTCCACGAAAACGAGGGCTTAAAGGCCCCTTTTCAAATGGATAGTTAATCTGCAATATAACAGTTATTTGATTTGCTACTCAAAAAGGTAAAGGCCAAGAGGTTAGCATATCAAATGCTACCACCTTAGATGAGGTGAAGACTGGCCAATTGGCAACCGAACATAAGCTTTTAAAGGTAAAAAGCTAGTGGAAGCATGAAAAACTTACAGTCACTTTCTTTTCAAAGAAGTACTTGAGCGTCAGCATCAGACCTCGAACCATTTCAGTCAAAAAGAGAGTATTTATGCTTCGCTCAAAGACTGCATATAGTTTTAAAAAAATCAGAAACAGGTAATGCCAAAGGCAGCGCTAGGGGAATCTAAGTGCTACACGAGTCAGAATTCTTTAAAAGGATTTACCTGAATTCCAATCTTTTGATAGCTCCTTTGCTAGCTGCTCTCTTTCCTCATCATCTGATATGAAAGAAAAAGCAATGGACCATGGAAGTATGTTATACTGAGAAACCCCAAACACTAAAAAGACCCAGGCAGTGGATAACAAAGCAGTGACTTTCAGTTGAGTAGTACTAACTACTTTCTATTATGAACTTTGAGTTGAGGAGTACTGACTACTTCTCCATCAGAGTAAATTATTGCTCCAAATCATTTTATACCTCCTATTAACACCCTCAAGAATAGGTTTTCATATAGACCAGCGTTTATTGAAAAAATATCAGCGTACTCAGGGACTCATGCGTACTCGGGATGCAGTGCCAATCTAGAATGATAGTGTGCAATAGAGAAATGGGGCAATTCGCCATTAAATAGAATCCTAATTCCTATGTACACACGCAACTGATTCCTTACTCAGAGTGCATTCAGTGCTTGAATATTTGGTAAGACAACTTTATGATTCATTTTATTCTCCGTTAAAGGTTATCTTTTTTAGCAAAGCCACGTCTTTACACATGCAGCAAATGATGTTACCCTCTTCAATAAGCATCAGGGTTCCAACATGTTGGACAAAAATTCTGAAGCATTAGCCTAGCCTTCTATACCACTGTTTTGGACGGCGAAAGGTGACAAAGGGTTTGCCACACCACAAGGCGAGGCAAGCAGCAACGCGCTCGCCTTTTGAAGTGCAGCGCCAATTAATCCAAAGAATTAAAATATTTAATTGCATATATAAATAATCAAAAACCTTAGTAGCCAATAACATAATTAGCAAATATTTCAATTCAAAAAAACCAAAAATAGATAGTACATACCAAAAATCTAGAGCTTGAATGAGAAAAAAACAGAACAAAAGTCTTTTCAGTGAGAAAAAATAGAGGAAGAAGCAACTCTGAAGTCTTAAGAAGGAGGAGGAAAACGACACAGAGGAAGAAGAAAAGAAGAAGAAATTAGAAGAAGAAAAGAGAAGAAATACGTATTGGTTGGATTTTGGAGTTGCCGGAGAAGTCTAGTCTAGTCGACTGGTTGGAGTTGCAGTGACAGTCTAAGAGTGCAACTGTGCAAATTTGGCACGAAAATCCTAAAATTACCTTTTAACTTTTAAAATCCTAAATTGGTTGCTTTTTTTAATTTTTATTTTAAAGAAAATACAGAAGGCGGTGCCTTTGTCGCCATTGTTGCCACTGTTGCCTCTTGACTTTGTCCGCCTTGCCACAAAGCTAAAAGGCAATAGCCTCTCGCCATTGGCAACGAGGCGATCGCCACCCACAACACTGTTCCGTACCCATTTAGGATTGCAAATAGGCTTCCCAACAGGTGATTAGAATAGACAGGTGTTTCTACTTGCAAGACTTTGCATGGTCCCATTCAGAATAACTAACTATGTACCATGTTCCTAGCTACTCTGGTCGTAAAATTATCTTAGCCACAATGGAAATTGGATTCCGAACATTAATACTATAGTTATGATCAATACAATTCATATCATGCGCATGATTTAATATATTCTCTGATCTCTCCATCCAAAATGTTTTCTCTCAAAATCTTCCATGGAAAGTAATACTCATTTCAAATATCACAAAAGGTTCTAGTTGTCCTATAATCTAATAATTCAACCACTCCTCCCTTGATAATTGTGCTCAACTAAGTGAACAACCCAGTAGGAAAGGAAGGTACTATATACCACACTGTGTAACATTTATTCAGCACTAAAGCTCAAAAGCTCATTCCAATGAGCTACAACCTTTTCTCTACAGCTACGTCATGCACATACATGCTTCACATGCTAAGAGACTCACGGTAAAGGATGGTGGATCTGAGAAGGGGGGCTGGAGAGAGCAATACAAACCTTTGTCAGTTGAAAACGAATGTTTGGTAGCAAATGATCGAGTACCAAGCAGAGTTCCATTAGGTGTATAAGTCCCTTGCCATGCTTGTCCTGCTAAAACCTACAGTTCCCACAGAAAGAAAAAGGTGTCAAACCATTCTATTACGTCATAAAATACAGAAATGCACAAATACATACACATACATATACAACTGTGTGCATGTGACCATTTTATCGTACACATACAAGCAACCATATTGACCAAGAACCTACGACACAGTAAAGTAGCAGCAGACTCTCGCATCTCCAGATAAAGTTTCTCGACAGACAGAATGTATTGTATGTAGCATCTTTGAAAAGTTAAAAATGAAGGAAATGTTTTTAAAACGGTAAACCCACACCAAACCCCTCCCCGTCCCCACACGATTTTCCAACAGTGCACCTTCCCCACTTCACCGTGCAATGTAACTCTGAACCCTCAACCTTATTATAGGAAATGGAGGTCCTTAACACCAAAGCTATCCGTCACTTGTCAAAACCAAATACACATAGTAAAAGAGAGTAAAAAGTACTGGCAGCCATAATGTTGACTAGGGAAAGCCCTAATGGTAATCCATCCCTCACAATCTTCGTTGCCTATACAAACAGCAATTTCTACATTTATCTTTTTCTTCAACCTATTTTTGTCATACCCTCTCAGTCCATAGAAGTATTTAAGCTAAGCAGTGCTAGGATTATTCCAAATTTATCCCCGTGCTATTCGAATTGGGCAAGAGCAGAGGACTAAAAGGGGAAAACAGTCTTCATCCTACCACATAATCCTAGTACAACAAACTGTGCCCTAAAGAGTAAGACTCCCCATATTCTTATTCAAAATTAAAGAATTGTCTCCCATCCCAACACCCAAATCCACCCTCTTTTACAACAAATAATCAAAAACATACACTGATTTTTAAACATGAGGTCGTTTCCATAACCTAAGTGCAAACCTGATGCCTAGGAAAGTTGATACCGATAAAATTGAGTGTCCAAACGGTTCGATTGATATTTAGGGTTCAAATATCATTCTGATGAGAAATTGAGTCCTGGACGTGTAAAAATTAAAATAGGAAAAGAAAAAGATAGAGAGAGACTTACAAGCTGACGAGAACGAAGAGCAGATAGAGACTTGCGAGCTAATATAGCGGCCATTGGAGTCCAGATGCGAGAAAACCACAAGGCGATTGGCAACAACTGAAATGCTCCGCTTACACTTTATTATGGTCGATCCTTCACCGGCTTATGAGACCGACTAGAGATCCCTTTTTAATTTTTTTATTTTTATTTTTTGAAAAATAAGCCCAATTTATATTCGTTCTTCCAACTACACCCCCCCTAAAAGCTTAAAATAGTCGATTATTTTTTAGTTTAATTTTGAGCCTTTTAAGTCATTTTAAGCCTTTTCTCAAGAAAAACAAATTGTTTATATCCATATGCTTTGAGAAAATGATGGTATAAATAACGTTATAGTTTAATCCAAGACCAAATGTATAACAAATATGTTCATTACGATCCTTAATATATTTCAAAAATTGTCTTTAATATATATAATAAAAAGGATTCATTTTGATCATTTAACTTAAAATCTAACATATTTGTTAAAAGTAAGTGATAAATTTAATGAAAGGTTAAGAAAAAAATCAAGAATGACAACTTTATATTGCCTCTGTCTCGTATTAGTGAATCATCTTATTAAATCAAAAAATATATTAATAATTATTTTTTCTATATTATCCATGCAATTAATTCTTTTTAAAAATATTTACATTTACAGAATTAATTAAAAATATTTACATTTATTTGTAAGATTTCCAAAAGTTTTTTAAGGAGTCAATTAATAAAATTATTTTCTTATTTATGATTTCTTATATGCATGTAAAAAAGAAAGTGATCAATTAATATGTGACGGAGGTAGTACATCACAATTCTATATACATTTTTTCGTTTTGTTATACAAAATTCTGAATATGTTGAGTAGGTAAATCTTTGACATCAGAACGAAGATGTGTATTTTCTTCTAGTATCTCAGTTGTTCGAAAATCAAAAGGCGACTTCTCAATGGAGCCATCAATTTCAGTCTGTTCCTGCTTATCATATATGACTCCAGATTCAAATCTTAAGCGTCTTTCAATGGCAGCCTGAACCTTCTGTTTAAATTCATCATCTGTGCTAGCCAACATATACCGAAGCTTGAAGTTTACACGGTTCTCCACCATAATCTTGTGTCTAGGAATTATTCTGTCATCAAGTGAATAGCTAAAAAACCTGCAAAATAGACGCACTTTCAGTAGAATCGTGGCATAGCAATATTGGAAATACAGTTCCATTGAATTCCATATATACCTTGGAAATTCGATAAGATCCTGCAAAGGGCGAACCATCATCCTTCGCAAATAACGATACTTAGGGCGAAGGATATCTATATTGTATGTCAGTAACATTGGAAAATCAGCCACCATTTCACCTAGTTGTCTGAGAGTTATGCCAAGGGAAAGAAAATACTTCACATTGTGATCCAATTTATTCGCAATGCTGCATCCTAGAAGCTCTGGTCCTAGAGCTATCACCTTTCCAATGTTCCTCTGGGAGACACCAGCTTTTGTCAAAAGGAATATGACCTATAATAAGATAGCCCATATCAGTTTTCCTCCCACTCTTTAAGTAGACATTGGTCTAGTAACAGATGTAGCCAACGACAAAACAGAAACGAGATAGAGTTGTATAGTTGCTCTGATTCATAAATCAAGACTTAGGTTCATGTTATAGGGATTGCACAATCATCAAATACTACTAGGACAGAGGAAACTGACAATGTTGAGAGAATTCAGATGAAACACAAACATTCACTCAGTCAGGTAAAGGGAAACAAACTGACCACTGGACGTATCTTCTTGTAGAGGCTGAAAGTGAGTAGCCTGGGAAATCTGACAAGCATATTGCCAACAGCATCTTGTTGGACACCTATGTCTTGTAAAAATTGAACCTTCAACAATCAAGAATGTAGGTCATTAACAGGGAAAAAGAAAAAGGGAAGGTGATAGTTTAAAACAAACAGAAATTGTAGTAGATATTTTCTGCTTTGGAGGTATAAAATGCACTGCAGAAGTTTGAGTTGTCAACAGAAACTTCAAATCAAAGTGAAAAGACTTGAGTTGCCTCATAAATTGAGATTTTTAAGTATTTGTATTTTGAGGCTCCGGCATCTAATGTAGCTCCACACTTGCCAAAAGTAATAGCATACCTTAGGCACAATGGTGGTCTCGAAATCAACACAGAACAACACTGGCCTGGTAACAAGAATTTTTCTCATACCATCTTTTGAAATCCCTAGGTAGTAAAAGTACTTGACAAGAGGCTTGAACTTCTCTTCAATACCACAACCCATCAAATGGGGTTTAAAAGCTAATAATCTTCCAACATCTTCATTGCTGAGGCCAAACTCCTTAAGATATGCAACCTGGATGAGAAAGAATCAAGTTTCAACAAGTAGAAAAGTCGGAATATAAGCTTTCATTCTAAAATTCAAATCAAAGTGGCATGTCATAACCACTAACAAGGTCATTCTTCAGTGCTTTTTGCACAAAGTATGGGAAAGAACAAGATAGCAAATTTATAAAAGAACAGTAGAAACAGGTTAAATCAGGCACCTTTTGGTTCATCTCTTCCATAGAGAAGTACCCAAGCACCTTAGGATAGTCAAACACCATGGTTCCAAAATCCTTCTCATCCATTCCCATATCAAAATAGAAATTTGTACGAGATTCTAGTTCTTCCATGCTGAAGGACAATATTTCAGGACATCGGCCTACTATATACCCTATCCAATCTCTCTTCACACCCTTGTACTCCAAATATCCAACGATTTCATCCAATTCCTCCAAGCTTCGACTCAATACATTCCCCTTAGCTCTAATCATTACAAGCCCAATAAATCTTCCCTTCACATGAATTGACTTCAACCACTCAGCCAAACGTCTTATTGATTCAAGATCTCCTCTGGACTTGCAAATGAGGTTTGCAATATGAGGATATGACAATTCGTTGTGTTTTAACCACCTGCAAGAAACACAGGGTAGTTTGGTTCCAAACTAGATATGCAATATTACACAACAGACAGTGGAGAGCCAGGAATGCATACAAGGATTCAAAAATGTCACATCGGAGATATGAATCCATGACATAAAGCAAATTTTGAACCTCCTTTTCCACTTCACAAGAACTTCCCCTAAAAAAACTAGTTCTTGCCCTTTATGCTCAGTTGGGAATTCAATTGAACCTCCTGCCTACAGTTGCTAGCTCCGTCCCTAAATGCATGAATTGCTATTCAACAATAATACACGGATTTTCACAAATACACTCATGCCAAATTTAGGTCAAGAAATTAACTGATCTTAATATAGTCAATATTCGTAATCTTATTCCACACTCTATCCCAAGGTTCATGCATAAGCAAGTATTAGTTATAGAGTCTAGTAACCAAAAATAAATATTATATTAGTATTAACAGAAATTTATTCTAGGAGTCAACCTTTGTATTAACAATGCAACTATGTAGTGAGCAAAATGTGTACAAACAAACTTCAATGTGCATATTCCTTTGTACCTCACAATTGGCACGACACCAGAGTCATCTATGAAGGCTCTGGCACGAACATTGAATGATGAACCCAAGAACTCAGGCATTTGCTTCATTGAAGCAGCTTGAATCATCACATAATCTATAAAATCAGGCAACTCCGAAACCAAATTCGTCGAATAGGTAATACTAAACCTTCCCTTTCTCATTGCTTCTTTAAAAATCTCCACTGTAACTTTCCTCCTTATATCAAGTGCCTTTATTAGCATCTGATCATCATCAAAGCCACTCCCTTTGTTAGAATCAAACAAAGAGGAAATTGGGGGCAATGAAGTATTCACATCAGCGTCAGTTGGGGATTGAACATATAAAGAACCTGGAAATTGAGGGGTTCTTTTCCTTATCAGTGACATTTTAAGAACCTTCTCTTTATCTTCTTCCAATACAGCACAATCTTGTTTTTCCGGTTCAGCTGAACCGGGTATCTGTTCTTGGTATTCTTCCTGTTTGAGGTAACGGAGGAGAACAGCAGAGGATTTCGAATTGTGTTTCCGAGTGACACCCTTTTCATCATTCGATGTAATGGTGGTGTCGGAATCAGTTTCTTGATTTTTAAGGTGGGGTTGCTGGTGGGGGTGGTGGGTGGAGAAAATGGTAAAAAGACGACGGCGTTTTGGAGAGAAGTATACAATGGTGGGTAGAGTAGTTTGGTGTTGCTGGTTTATGGATTGTGGAGTCAAGAAGAAGTGATGGTGATGAAGCTCGCAAAGCATCTTCAATGGAGAAAACTTGAATTTGGATAAAGCTCTGCAAATATCTCATTAGAGAGAAAAAGAAGGAGGGGTTTTGGCTATTCATTAAAACCCAAGAAGTTAAACAAAACTATACTTAAGCACCAGAAACAAAGATAAATTGCACTTGCCCTCACCTAGTTTAGGCTGATCAAGTAATTACATGACCAACCAAATAAATTAGACAATGTAATTATATCAATTACATCAAATTCATTTATCGAGTGGCTTTCCAAACAAGCTCTAAGTTCATAATTTAGGGTGTAAGTGACACTTTTTACATAATTCAAGGAGTCATTATGTCTTATTCGTAATATACTTTTTGAATCTATTTGTCTTATTTTACTATTTAGTTTATTTCATAACTCTTTGATTCTAAAATATTACTACATAATATACTATATTACATAATATATTTGACAACATAAGATTAAAAGGTATTTTAATATATTCTTAATATCTTTATTTTAAGATTAACAAGATTCAAAAATCGTCTTCTATAATAATAAAAAATTCTAAGTAATATGCCTCAGTCCCAAATTGCAATGGAGTACGCCTCTTTTTTTAGTATATTCCAAAATATTATTAATTTATATATTTTAGACAATTTAATTATAAAATTTATGTTTTATCTTCATAAAATTATATATACGTACACAATATTTAATATTTATGTTTTTTTTATTTTAAACTCTCTATTTAACCAAGTTAAATCCCATGATGGGGACATAATGAGTAATAATATTAAGAAACATAACTCTCAATATATTCAAAATTACTTTCAGATTATAAACTTTTTTTAAAAAATATTTTCTTTTTTAAACTTTCTGTTCAATTAATTTTATTGCATAACTATTTCAATTCAAGTATTTTAATTTGACATTGGTGGTCGCATTTTGTATTTCACTACATTTGTGTGTATCTAATTGTAATAAACGAAACATAAAAAGAGTACCAAACACAAGCAACGCGAGTTCTTGTTAAAGTCAAGAATCAAGAATCAAGATTTAGAAACATTGAGAGAGGACACAAGCAATTGGAATCAAATAAGCAATCGAAGATGATAAAGGGAGTGATCTTGATGAACGATAAAGGAAAGCCTCGTCTTGCTAAATTCTACGATTATCATGTAAGTTTCTCTAAACCCTTCACGTTACAAACAAGAACACAAAGATTAAAATTATTTTTGTGAATTTTTTTATTCTTTCTTAACATCAATTATTTCTTGAAATGTAAGGTTAGCCTGCAGAAAAGCAGCAAGAGCTGATTCGAAAACTATATGGAGGTTGTATTTACATTTGATTTCCTTCTTTCTTTTGTTTTAGACTGTCAAATTCTTTTTGCTTCTGTAAGTATAAAAATTGGATCTTGATCTGTGTTTTTCTGCCAATTATGAATTGTTAGGCTAAATCTGGAAACATTTTCAGTTTTAGTGTGGTAATTGAAAATTTTGTTTTTTTTATAACTGTGCTATCTGGGATAGCTTATGCGCATTTAGAGTCAGAGGTGAATCTAGAATTTCTAGAACACGAGTGCACGAAGAAAGTAGTATAGTAAGTGGGAACTGATCCATAGTCCTTTAGGTAACCACTCAGCATTCGACTTTCTTGTAGCATGGGTGTTAACAGGTGCCCATATTTAGGCTATAAATATGCCCCCTGCCTAGACTAATTCCATGAGATACCTGTCAGCTCCCACCAACAATAACTACCAGATAACATGTAGGAAATCCACCTAGTGGTTTTGAACATTTATATTAAACCTAGTGATGTGAAGATTTAACTTTTTGTTGTTCTGTATGGTGATCGGTATACTGTTGATTGTCGTGTAAACCATTAGTTGTGATATTTTGTGTTCAAGTGCAGTTTTATCCAGTAGAGCAGAGAATGTAAGCAACTTCGTCAAGGTTGACTCCCTCTTTGGACCAGTATGTGTTTTCCTCTTGGCTCTGTCTATATCTCTCTGAATTTGGTTTTCTGTTTTTCTTTTTGGTTTTTATCATTCCTCGAAAGTACATGTAAAACAAAGGTACAGATCAATTTTCTCTTCATTGTTACTTTATGCTAACCATTGCTGAGATTCTGCTTAACCTGAATAGCTAGAGAGATTCACATCTTGTGCCTCCTTACATACAGGATGCTCGACTTGTGTACAAGACTTATGCCACACTACATATTTTATTCATATTTGACAGCTCGGAGAATGAACTTGCAATGCTTGATCTCATGCAAGGTATATCTACTCACGCTCTGGCCATGCTGGCTATAAGACATTATATTAATTAATTAATAGAAGAGCTGTGACTCATTATCAAAAGGTTACATCATGTATTAGTAAATCGAAAGCCAAATATCTCTTCTTTGATAGATTTTTAACGTAATTTGTGTTTTTCTTCCTTTGCACTGGGAGATCAGGCACAAAGCTCTTGCCATGAAACAAACTTGTTGCTGAGGCTTCCTAACGACTTCTTGCTTGTCGCCTTGCCGTATCTGCTGGTTCCAAAATTAAGATTGAATGAAAAGTCCTACCCTTTTAAAAGAAACTTTAGCAAATGAATATTTATCACACATGCATCTTTTACTAAAATAGTGTAATATGGGATATGAGAGAAATATGCAAGTTTGAGCATCATTGTGTCTTATGGTGGTCTGAGATCCTTGGTTGCTATGCAGTACCACTTTCAACATCTAAAATTTGGTGGGAGTGCTGCTATTGATTTTCATCGAGCTATACTATGTCGTAGGTCTTCATAGGAATGACAGGAGTGAGTTTGTGGTCACTGCTAAACATTTTCCAAAGTCTTTACTTATAATAAGTGTGTGTAATTGTGCTTCTGATGTAAGCTACCTGAACACAGAGGCGTAGCTACATGGTAGTGTCGGTGAAAAATGTTGTATATACAAGTAAAATGGTACACGAAGTGATTAAATCACATATCTTGACACCCTTGAGTTCTTGACACAACAAGCTATTGTAGCCTAGTGGTCCAAGGAGCCTTGGATGAGTTGTGCTCATGTGTTCGAATCTCACTAGAAACAAGTTCTCATTTCATTTTTTTAAAAAGCTTTTGTTATTTTTAGTACAATTTCTGGACACCCTTCTTGAAATTTCTGTCTCCGCCACTGCCTGAACACAATTTAAAACTTCATTTGTAAGATCAGAGCATATTCTGATCATTTTATTTTACTTCAATGTATATGTCATCATTGTCCAAAATTTGCTAACTTGAATGATGTTGACAATATTTTTGAGTTTCAGTTTTTGTGGAGACAATGGACAAGTGTTTTAGCAATGTACGTGAACTTGATATTGTATTCAATTTCAACAAGGTTGGTCTTCTCTCTCGGTTTAGCATAATGAAGTATGTATCACTTAAGTCATGTAGTTGTTCAGTGACTTGATTCCTTTTGGTTTTGTGGTACTTGATATATTAAAGGAACACTTGTGTTTTGGTTCATTGTTTACATAAACTTTGGGGATACAAATTAAGACTTGGATGCCTTAATCTCCAAATATCTCAACTAGATGTTGACTCCCCCTGAAATAATGTTGATCTAAGAAGCAGTGCTACCGTGCTAATTGATTAGTTGTAAGTGGGCCATTCTGGAAACAAAGGGATGCTTAAGTATATTAGAGCGAGCTAATTCTTTTTGTACATTGAGTTTGAAATATAAGAAGTGAAGGTGGTGAAATTTCAACGTGGCGTTTACTTCTTTTGAGTTCAGTTGACAGGCATTACCAAATGAATTTGAGAAACTATTACTCTTCGTAGGAGTAACCATAACTAATCGAAGACAAGAAAGAGACTGGACTGTAGATAAGATCTTATTTGCATTGACATTCTATTTCTATAATTTAAACTAAAAATGTTTGAGACTTTGCTGATGTATTAAAGTTTTGCAGGTGCATGCTATATTAGATGAGATCATTTTGGGAGGTCAAGTTCTTGAAACAAGTTCCTCAGAAGTGGTGAAGGCTGTTGAAGAAATCTATAAGTACTCTCCGAACCCACTATGTTTCTTTTCACTTTTGTTTATTACTCACCAGACATTGGTCAAGATGCTATAAGCTATATTTGTTCAGGATGGAAAGAGCTGCAAATTCAATCATGGCAGTTCCATCAATAACTAGCTGGCAAGGTCGATAGCACATGTTGACTTTGGTAAGTTCTGTAGGACAATTCAGATAATCTGTAAAGGAGTAATGATTAAACAGTGCTACCAAATTTGGTTTCAAGTGGTGCTGGCAATGATCAATGAACTGGGCACTGTATTTGTCAACCAAGTTGTTGAACTATTACTTTTTGGTGCTTGAAATTTCTGCACCAGAGTTTCGGAGAGTTACCGTGCTTGCAAGTGAACTATTCGACTTTTCTCTACAGAGTTGTGACGTTCCAAGTTTTATCCCATTTGGAGGAAAAAGGGAAAAATAAAAGTTACTTGAAGTGATTATAAGAAAGTTTATAAGTGCTTCTTCATTATGATATTTCCTTTCAACTTTGAATGCAAGCTTTCGGCATATCAAAAGCTGCAAATATACATGAAAATGAGACTCTAGGGACATGTGCACTTAGTCAAATCATTATTGCATAGATGATTTTGAGTTGATTAATCAATTTGGAAGTCCCTTTTTTAATTCTACTTTTTGCTTATTTGAGGAAAGGGAAATTTATCTCAAGACCTTGTAGATGTTATAGTGCCATAAGGATTCTGCTGCTCATGGTTAGATTTCTGGATTTGACCTTTATTTCATCATGCTGAAACATTTGAACACTACATGATTTTGGTCCGTGGTCTGTCTATAAACCATATAAGCCAAAATTTCTAAACTACCCATTGCCTAAAAGAAACCATTGTTAGAGGACTAAGCATATGCTTTGCTGCATTTCCTACGAAGAATGCTTCTTCGTTTGTCCGAATTTGAACAAACTAAACTATTATTTCACACCCGAGTATCAGATGACATACCTCCAGGCTTGTCATTGGTAAAACTTGCATGTTTCTATGATTTCCCCAAAAGAATTACTGGTAAATGTCCTGCCTTGGTAGGTAGAGTTACTTGTTACTTGTTGCTGGTGGGAGGTGGCAAGTATCCTCCGGGAATTAGTCCAGGTGTGTGCAAGCTGGCCCGGACGCCACGGTTATCAAAAATAAAAATGTTATACAGATACAGGTTCCAATTTTTTTGCTTGAACAAAACTGTGATCAACTCCTTGGTGTTAAGAATTACCCTTATATTTGTTGCCCAAGTGTTGCATAAAGAATAATTTTTTTCTATGAATGATCATTTAGGTGAGGATAGATTAGAATGAAATCTTGCATCCAAGTGCATGTCTTAGTAGTTAGTGAAAACCATAAGATGTTAGGGTTCAAATCCTAACACAGGCAGAAAACACAGTGATTTCTTTCCATCTATCTAAACTTAGTGAGCAGAGTTAAGTTCCCCCATACGAGTGCTGGTGGAAATAGTTGAGGTGCGTGCACAAAATGTATATTCTGAAATGTGTACTGGATTTGACTATAGCCATATTCAGCCCCACTCCAACTTTTAGAATTCAGGATTTCTTTTTACCTGTCTGTTGGTTTGGTACGTCTGCATATATACACTGAACTGTCTTCCAAGTAGTACAACACCTGCTCAAATATAAGGAGTACAGTCAAAATTAAAGGGGCAATTTATGGCTTTTGGTCCAGCTATCTGGAAAAAATTCATCAAATCTTAACATATGCAACATCAATTATTGTCCTTTACAATTGGTTCTTGGGCCTAAGTCTTTTAAGTGCATCAACACACTGCCCAAACCTTCCAAGCCATTCATTTTTTCTCTTAAAGGCATTAAAGTTGATGGAATTGCTGGGGTCATTGGTGAGTCTGCAACATCAAATAGTGAATAACATTTAGTGTTGACTCTATCTATATGGCTATCACAGTACTCTATCCAGCATTCAATTATTTATCATCCTATTGGTGTGACCCGTCTGAAATTACTATCTTCCAAATAAATGTGAGTGTTTTCAATGAAATCGTATTTTTCTTTTTTTGTTTGCATGTCGATAATTTCCTAAATTAGAACAGCACGTGCAATCCTTGAATATTTGAAATTATCTATTAACCATACTAACTCTAGGTTTCTCCACATCTAACATGTCGATTTAGAATTCTGAGTCACAATCGTTAAAATATATAAAACTGAAGTAACAAATCAATGGTTTTAGTCTAGTGGTAATGATAAAATTCTATATATATACACAAGTATTTCATAAACTTTAAATTTTGGATCTGTCTCCTGGAATATATTTGGGTAGTGAAGGTTATATCACCATCCCAACTAACAACTTGAATGAAAGTAATAAATAGTAATTATAACGGGAGGACGGGATTGTTTTAAGTTGTAAGATTATTAACCACGTGAAGGATCTTCAACAAGTTGGTCCCATGGTCTAGTGGTTAGGACATTGGACTCTGAATCCAGTAACCCGAGTTCAAGTCTCGGTGGGACCTTATCATTAATTTTTTTTCTTCTATTTCTCAATAAACAGAAAGAAAAATAAAATCAGACGATGTTTTGGGAGTTCATAATTTTGTATAGATTGTTTGAATTGAATACTGTTTTCACAGTAAAGCGCAGACTAATCGTACACGGAATACATAACAATTACATTGGATACGTTGTTATTAGATTTAGATTATGATCCACTTCATTGACTTTCAGACTAGGACCGTCGATGCCAAACAATCTGTCAAACTAATAAAAACAATGGTAGACCAGGAGACCAAAAGTTGTAAGAAGCAAAGCAAATCCAGAAACAAGAATAAGGAAAGAACAATGGAATACTCTTCTTTTTTTTTTTTCTCCATTTGGAAAATGAAAGATATGTGTGTAATTTACATTCCATGGAGAGACTAGTAAAAGAGAAGAATTATAAGAAAAGAATTGGAATTTGGAACCAAACATAAAAAAAAACCAAAAACAAAATTAACAAAAAGAACCACCACCCACCACTACTAAATCCTGTTTTCCAACTCTATCCCCAGAAAAAGAACTTAAAACCCCAATAAACAATTTGATGTTTGCTGACCCCAGGTAAACTATGCATCTCCATATTCAAGATCAGAGCAAGATAATGGCTTGCAAACTCAAGCATTCCGGAAACGGAGAGAATGTACAAGGTGTGCCCAAAGAAAAATGCAACCTTAATGCAGATCCTGCTGCATTATTAACAAAGAATTAATGACAATCACCCTCCTTTCTACTCCGCATGTGGTCCTCTATCTACATCCTGCTCCTCCAATGGCTCGGGGAAAATCTCTTTGGACTGTCGTCTAGTTGATGAAGAATGACCGTTGTTGTCCCCATTAGGACCACTTCCTTGAGAGCCTGTTGTTCCGGATTGCTTCAAACTACTTGTTCCTTCCAACTTATGTGCGGAAGCTGCAGCAGGTACGGCTGCTACATCTGAGGAGCTACGCCAGCTGCCAAACAATGCAGCGTTCCATGAACTTCTCGATGAAGTTGCCCTAAGTCTTGCTGAGCTAGTGTGTTCTTCCCTAACTACCTTCAAAGGGTTTTCCAAAGCTTTAAGGATGTATCTCATTAAGGGTCTCCTTGACGGTTTAGGATTGAGGCAGGATCTGGCAACAATGGCCATCGCCCATACTTCCTCTAATAAATCTTCATCTATGATTAGGGAAGGATCCACAATGTTTGTGACAAGCTCTTTATCATATATACTAATGTACTTAAGCGTACCATCCAACCACTCCTTCATGCTGGCGTCATTGGATGCACTGATACCTAGCTTGCCAGTTACTAGCTCGAGCAAAACCTTTCCAAAACAGTAGACATCATACGCACAAGTGGCACTAGGTGTACCTGTCCAATGGGGTAAGAGAGAATATTAGGACGAGAGAAGTAGACTTTGAAGTATTCGCTAGTGATAGTTCAAACAACAAAGCATACTTCCACAAAAAGTAAAGCAACGCATCACCATCAAAATCACCAGTTCTTTAGGCAGTACTGTTCAATATACAATTGTCCACCCCTTTAATCTCTTTGGAATCAGCTTTATATTGTAAATTTCCACCTAATAGTTTCACTTATTCTTACTTCTGTTGAGAATCTACAGTTTTGATTTGTTGCCTAGACCAATTTAAGGAAATTTTACCCACCAACAAACAATATAGGAAAAATGACGCAAATAATTTTAAATCGTTACTCACACCAATTTAATAAATATTAAGGATATCCACGTAAAATCTATTTAAGGAAAGTAGAACTAACAAAATTGCACATACCTGATGCACCTTGTTCCGATGTCCTGCAAATAAGAAAGGGAGAACTATGTCAACAAGCAGTATAAACTATAAAACAGTACTGATTGAAAGAATCTAACAAAACTTTTGAGATCACGCAACAAACTTCGACGAAAAGCTGGAAAATAGTGATAACCATTCGTAAGACAGGAAACTCATATGGAAAAGTTTTCACTATAAAACAAAAACTTCTAAAGCTTTCTGGATTATGATTGAATATAATCGTGATCAGTGGTCGTAAACTCAATTTCTAACATAAGAGAACCTGGAAAGTTTTAACAGAAGCCATGAAGATTAAATTAATAGAAGGCCTAAATCTTTGGCATCTAACGTAGGACTTCAAACTAATCTTTCACATGCCATTATATCTAGGTCATTCCAGAAGTATTTAGTATTTACCCCACAATACAAAATTTAATAATTTCTTGCATTCAATGTGTAGGCATAATGAGAATAGGTAAGAGTTAAAGCTAGACAATGAGAGTAAGAAATCGTTAAACTTACTTCAGCACAGGATGGAAAGCTAAAAGAATGAGAACTATTGCATTCCCTACCAAATACCGTCACCAACAAATTCTCCTTAAGTGAAAACATGTACATCAAAGGACTATGTTACATGGATTCGGCTACACATGAATATCCCATACACGAGTTTAAGTATCTGGTTAGGGTATATACAGTTTTTTGCTAATTTCTACTTAAACTACAACACCCATGTGACACCCGCTTGGCATAGGTAAATCAAGGCATAAAGATTCATATAACATAGTAAAGGAATAATTTACTGAGGGATAGCAGAAGTAATTAACAAGTGGGTGATGGTCTTTCAGTATGCAACTGCATGATGACTATCATCAGGACTAAACTAGTCAGGGCCTATATTACAAGTTTTCATAATTTAGAAACAAAGCTAAAGCTCTTTTGTAACGTTAGGATTCTCATTTATATCAGAGCTAATTAATATACACCAGAAAGACTTGAGCTGGCAGCAAAACCGTGGAACTCAAATCCAATTCAGAAACCAAGCCAAAGTAGTTTCTATAACATCAAATTGGAGATGCAGACATATTAACAATAAAACTGCCTGATTTTAAAATCCATCATGGGAGACAAAAATTGAAACAAAATTATTGACCATTACATAACAACCTAGTAGTAATAGTAGTTTGCCTTTGAAAAGAAAAGGATGGTTAGAACATAGAATTTACCAACAACAAGTACTTACTGTGGAAATCTGAGCAGCCTGGAAATTCGGTTTTGATGGCTCTCTCCTTCTTGTGCACAGGCCTCATTTAGACTCCCTAGCCGTACTTCGAACTTATCATCAAGAAGTATGCTGCTTGCTTGAACATCTCTGCGAGAACAGTAGGCAAAGGAAAAAGAAGATGTCACTACATGATGCACTAGCAAAATTCTGACAGAAATAAAGTTCTTTTTCTTTTTTTTTTTTTGGGGGGGGGGGGGGGGGGGGTTGTGGAGGAAAGAGTTGGATCCAAGAAACTAATTCATGCAATTAAATCATTGAGAATTTCATGGTGAACTGCAGCAGAAAAAACTATGCGGGACATTTAGAGAAGCATCTCCTTTTGAAATTCCTTCTGGAATGGATATTCGGTTCAAGAAAGTCTACACGATGCCCCATGAAAGGATCTTTTGTTTGTAACTGAGAAATCCTCCCAGCTCTAACGGCGCATGGTCCAAAACTTGGTGGATAATGGGCCCACCCTTCTACCTTTCTCCACTTAAATACCAAGCTTTAGACTATGTAGGATTCAAACTGATAATGTGAGCTTAACCCACACATAATGAATTGCACTCTTGCCACTAACCCAAATCCCTAAGGGTTGTCCGGTGAAAGAATATTGGTTGAACCCAAAACATGCAGATGAAAAGGTTAAGAGAATGAGATAGTTCTCTGACTGGCTTAAACTAATGAAGAAATTTGGCAGAAAGGAGGAGAATAGATCACACAACAATATCTTTAAAATATCCAAGCTGATGTTAGAAAGGGTTCCATGGAGATAAAAGGTACAAAAGATAAGGAGTATCATATGTGGACTAACTTTAGTTGATTAAGATTGATGGGATTGTGTCGAGGTGTGCACAAGCTAGCCCGGGCACCACGTTTATTAAAAAAAAGGATTGATGTATGGAGAAGGTTCAATAATAAAGAAAAAACATTTTTAAAAAATACATAACTGTTCTTAGTTTGAGAAAATTTCTATTTCTGCATTCACAATATCTCTGCACAGTAGAAATATAATGTCATCAAGATCTTCTAAGGCCACATCCCTCATACCGAATCTAACACAATTGAAACTGCCGAGATTAGAGATATCGCAGACATGCATGGAACTATAGAAGCTGAGCTTACAGCAATTTTAGAAGTGCATGGCTCTTGACGTTACATTGCTAAGCCCTAAAAGGACAGGTTTTAGGTTTAGTAAGCTCTTAATTTTATTGCATGCAAGTATAGCTCATAAAAATAGTAAGTGAAGCCCTCATGTTGATAGAGTCAAGCTCCAGGTCCAAGATATTGTGGAGGCTATTCCTTATGTGATGAACTCTGAATAATAATAGTCTAACGAGGCAATAAACATTACAGATCTCCAACTGATAGCAAATCAGAAAATCATCAGCCATAAATTGCCTCCTTTTATAAATCCTGAGAAGCTAAGAGTGAAGCAGACGTCTAATATTTACCATTTTTAAATAGGTTTTAGATGACTTCCAGTCCACCAGACATGGGCGCAATCCATAAAGTTGCAAAGCACCTTTAACATAGTGTCTGTGCTGCACTGAAATTTTGAGAGCCTTCTATGGGGATCTTGTCCCACCCAAATTCAGAGACACGAAATAGACTGATATTTGATAGCTTTCATTCAGAGCATTTATCCTAGTATCTCCAACGTGTACAAACCAAAAAGGGCGCTCTCCAAGTCATCCCCTAAACCACTAAACTAACAGAAATATCCTTTATTGCCTTGAATCTACCCAAGAGACACCAATTATGTATAACCAAAGAATATACATAGAAAGAGTAGCTGGTAGCCTGCAACTCTTCCAAGATATATGATAGACATGTTTAAATGAAGATTTGGATTCATGATAGTGAAATAAAAGTGCACATGCAAACATGGAAATCAAATAGTAAATCACATAAGTCCAGCATTACTATTCAAAAACTCTCAGATTAACCATAAAAGTGGTGGCACATGGAAGTAAGATAAATGCAATATGACAAGTCTTGATACCTGTGCACTAGAGGCGGGTTACATTCATGATGTAGATAAGACAAACCCTCAGCAGCTCCAATAGCAATTTTCAGTCTTGTTATCCAATCCAATGACTGCAAACTATCATCATCTGAATTGTTTTTTCTAAACAAAGAACTGGAGAGATCTCCATTTGGCATATACTTGTACACCACAAATTTCTCATTCTCATTCTCCAAACAGTGCCCCATAAAAGGTACTAATCTGGAGTGAGAAACCTTGCTGAAGAAGTCCAATTCTGACAAGTATGCTTCATTCCTTGCAGACTGCACATCTATTCTTTTGACAACTATAAGTGTCCCGCCTTCTAGGGTACCACGGAAGAGATCACCTGAATGACCATGCTTCATAAGACTTGCATCATTGAACTCACCTGTGGCTTGAAGAATCTGCTGGTAGGTAAATGCATCTCCTAAACTTGAAAAGTTCAATGATACTCCAGGTGCAGGAGGTGGTGGACTTGAACTGGCAGGACCGGGCCCAACCTCAGTGGCTCTTTGATTCGTGGCACCCCGTTTGCGGGTGCAAAAAATCAGCAGCAATATACAGATAAAGACAAGTGCAATTAATCCAACGCTACCCAGAACAGCAGCCAATATGATTTTATTTCTGTGACTCTTTCTGTTGGATTTGGAAGTTGGAGGAGGCTCTGCGGCATTTGGCTCTCCAAAATTATCGAACAACAAGCCACGTCCGTTATAAAAAGAAGCACATTCGCTCCTATTCCTTTGACTTGTCACATTTTGGAGGCAATTGCTACTAATTGACGCGTTGCGTTGTGCATAATTTGGGAGTTTGCCTTCAAAATAGTTTCCTGAGAGATCTAGAAAGCTGAAGCTTCTGTTTAATGACGGCAAATTTCCATAAAACGTATTATGAGAAAGATTAAACACTGCACCAGTGGCACTGACCACGGAGCTAACATTTGGCAGAATACCAGTGAGGTTATTCCAAGAGACATCTAGGAATTGCAATCCAGGCATCGACCACAAAGCATTAGGCAACGATCCAGACAGACTATTATTCCCAACTGCCATTCTCTTCAAGTTCCGCAATCCTCCTAATTCAGGGACCACTCCACTTAGACTATTGAAGCTGAGGTTAAGATCAACCAAATTAGAAAGGCTACCGAGTTGGGTGGGTATCGGAGTAGAAAAGCTGTTGTCAGACAGATTCAAGGATTTCAACTGAAGCAAAGTCCCAATATCTGAAGGAATAGCCCCATTGAAGAAATTTGAAGACATATCAAGCAAGGTGAGATTCTTAAGAGAAACAAATGTATCAGGAATTACCCCAACAAGCTTATTATGCGAAAGATCAAGACTTGATAGGCGTGACAATAGACCCAAACTTGGAGGCACTTGTCCAGTGAGACCATTGTCAGACAAATTGAGAGTAACTAAACTAGTCAAATTGCCAAGGGATGGAGGAATAGGACCAATGAGGAAACATGACCTGAGATCAAGAACCCGAAGAGACACAAGCCTAAGACCAAACCATTCAGGAATAGAACCAGGAAGTACAAAATTGGAAGCATTAAAAGATTCCAAAAGAGTCAAATTTTGGAGAGCATCAACTGAGAATTGAGGGGTTTGACCCCCAACTCGAGTACGTTTAAAACCAGATATGTTGATCTCAGTAACTCGACCATTCTTGCAACGAATCCCAGCCCAGTTAAAACAAGGGTTACCCTTTATAGGCCATTCTTTGGCTCTTAACCCTAAAGAAGATCTCAGTTGAAGCAAAGCAAATTTCTCAGCTGAAGAACTAACCCTCTGTTGAAATGTAGAGTCAAACAGCAAGAAAAACACAAAACAAAACAAAACCACTCTGCCCTGTTGATTCACCATTCTTGCTCAACCTTCATTTAACTTTGAAAATTCTCATCATTTCTCAAATATATATAAATGGGCATCTCTAATTTGTTGTACCCCTTCTATATCAAAGTGATTCTTGAAATAAAAAAGGGAATATACATTATATGTCAGAAAGCTTACCTTTTCTTTTAGTAGCTTTTGCTTTGATTCTTTCTTTGTTCTTGATAAACCAAAGAAGAGTTCTAAATGCTAATCCCTATACTGTTTTCTCTCTACCAACTCTTTTTCTTTCAGTTTCTTCAGTTTGATGGGTAAGAGAGAAGATTAAAAAAAATGGGTTCTTTTTTTTTTTGGTGTGTGTGTGTGAGAGAGAAAGTGGTGTGAATGAAGAAAAGAGGAGAAATAGTAGAGATGTAGAGAGAGAAAGTAAATGAGTCAATCCTAATTCTCTCTCTATAAACTATGTGTGATCATTGCTGTAATCTTTGAAATTTTAACAGAAGAACACAAAAAAGATTGTATGTTTATGGAAATATATTTACCCCTTTTGGAAAAAATGCTGACAAAATTAAACTTTTTTCGCCGCCGGGAACGGTAAGTGGGGTTAAGTTGACCACCGGAAAAGTGGCAAAAAAACAGCTAAGCTAAACACAACTAGTTTAATTCTAAAATAGATTAACAATAATTAAATTACTTAATTTGGGTTTTATTTTCACTAGAATCTTTCTTCTAATTATTACTACTCTTTTTCTCTTTTTTATTTTGGTAGATAAAATAGTGAGGAGTATCTGTGTAAAGTATTATTCGAAACTTTTATGGAAAATCTTTTAATTAATTACTTTTTCTTTTATATTACAAATTCGATGATATTTAGGTAAATTTTATTTAAAGCAAACTTATTTTTAAAAAAAATAGTGCTGACTAAGAATTGGTTTCTTTTTTGGTGGAAAAAGTATTGAATGAGACGAAAACATGTGTGAGACAGATTTCATAATATATTTTTTTTAATAAATAAATAAAACCTCTTTGGACGTGCTTGGGTTTATCTCAATAAATAAAATAACATCGTGTTTAAAAAAGAAATGAAAAAAAAAACTAAGGCATGGGTAACTCTTTTCTTTTAATTTTATCTGATAATTTCATTAATATGGATGATTGGATTTTAGGTATATTTATTATATTTAATTTATAGTGTTTATTTAATTATATATATATATATATATATATATATATATATATATATATATATATATATATATATATATATATATATATATATATATATATAGGATATATTCTCTCTAGTCCATGTTAAGTGAATTAACAGGAGATGATACACTTTTTCAGAAAAAATATTTAAGAATATAAATAAAATGTTGTTTGATATTATTATCTGTTTTATTATTTTAAAATTGATTTCGTGAAAAATATAAAATAGTTAAGACTCTTATTAAATAAATATAGAAGAAAGGGAAAAAAATCTCAACAATTCTCTTAAACTTTTAAAAATCACTTAGTTTAAACTATATACAAAAAAATATTAACATTTCAATATTGAATGTTTTAATTCAGTAATTTTTCATTTTCAGTTTTAAGAATCTAATACCATTATTATGTCAAATTAATTCATTGTGATTTGGTAATCAATTTTCGTATTTTACAAAATAATAAATCAATTTTCATAGTTTGTTTGAATCAACTTACTTATGTTCATATATTAGACAATTATAACTGTGTCTTTTTTAAGACACGTCACAATTATACTCTACTAAATTTTACGATATATTTCAAAAAAAGAGGGTAAAAGCAATTTCTATATTTAGTCAATTACAAAAAAGAAAAAATCAAGCAGTAAAAATTCTAACATATAAATAATTAGTTCTGTATTATCCCTTAATATTTGTAATGATATAAACAAAAAATTAAAAGAACAATTACTACCGGAGGCAAATATAAAGTAATTTTATATATGTTTTTAAAAAAACAATTAATATCTATAAATACATAATCGTAAAGTCAATTTTTAAATATTAATATTAACTTGAAACTATTCTAAAAATCATACAATTTAAATCCTAAATCTCCTCTTATTAAAAGTTAATTTGACAAAATATTTTTTAGTGACTTTGTAAGTTAATTCCTACATATAAAACTTGAAACGTAATTATTGCGGTTAATTAACTTTTTAGATGTTGTTTTTTCTACGAGTATATGAGCCGTTGAAAGACAATGATAACATGTTTAATTTGAAGCCATTAATCATAGTTACAATTAATGTGTATCAAAAAATCAATCACAAGAAAATATTCCACCATGAAAATATCATATGATCATTATTTCATGCACTAAGCAAAATACTTTCATTTATCCAAAGATTCTAGCATGTTAATTTCACCACTAACAGTATGAATAAGAAGATATTGACGTTTGTATTTTTTTAAAATAACTATCTAATCGTTCTACTGTATCTATTTTTATTTATACTCTTTTAAAATATATTTAATTGATGATTACATACGTGAGATTTGAAAATGCTGAAGTGTAAGTTAAACCTTAATTATCACTATCTTTTTTCTTTAGAGACGTTGATTTCAATTTTTTTAAAAATTTATAATAACATTTAAGTTAATTGATTAAAATAATAAACAAATAAATAATACATATTTAATAGTATTTATTTCAAGAAGATTAGATCGACTAGAATAATCAAACGTCATAGTGAAGAATTTAATGTTGGTATTGTTTTAAAATAAAATATAAATTAGTCATAGGAAGCAACTCTACTTTAAAAAATAGAAAAAAAAAAGAGAAAAACTTCTCTTCAATTTGTATCACGCACGACTTATCCAAAACAATACTTTGTAACTAAAAATAAGGAAAGGAACCAATTTGTTGTAACTAATTTGCAGTTTCAATTCAAATTGAAGCAATAATTATCGTTCCAAATTCTAGAACTAAAAAGGCCTTGTTAGACTGCCAAATTAAAATTGAGAATTTAAGATTCTTGTGATAGATTTTAGATTAATCTATGTTCCTTATTTGCTTTTTCGTACATGAGAATGTGGTTATAGTTTGTATTTCATAAATTTTTTGTATATTATTCAAGTATAGGGATCAGATTGGTAAAAATAAGAGCGCCAAATTGTCATAAACAAATTATGTTGAAATTCTTTTCTCATAAATTTTAATTCAATTGTTACTTAGGTTGAGGGTTTTCGAAACTAGTGTCTCTACTTCTATAAAATACGAGTAAAATTTATATACGTTATATATTTTTTTATCTACGTCTATAAAATTATATTAAATATGTTATTTTATTTTGTTAATGTTATTGTTGAGTTCTAACTCAATCAATGTTTTTCACACAAAACTTGGGACATATACATGAAAATTATTGTTTTTTAGTGAATATTTATCTATGAATTCAAAAAATCTTAAAAGGTGTAAGTAGTTGAACATTGATTACATGTTTAAACCAAATGGTGCAAAGACACTGGTGGAGCCTATTTAGTAGTGTGTGCAATTTTTATTTTTATTATTAATTATTAATTATTAATTATTAATTATATGGGGGGGCATGGAGCAAAATTGAAGCAATGATAAGTCAAACACTATATGATGGTCAACTCTTCTTTTATTTTTATTTTATTTTTTGCTTTTTTGTTTTGTTTTGGAATTAATTGAAGTATGGTCATTTTTCATATCCACCTCAGGTGTCCACAACAACCAGTAAAAGACAGCACTATACTTCCTTAAATTTCATTTGGTCTTTTCACACAAAAAGGCAAAGTATTTTGTACAAAACTCATAGTTTAGGTAAGGGAGTTTAACTTCTAGTGCAATGTTTGTTTGTTTTTGTTTTTCATTTCATGTTTGATATTTATAAGGAAGTCTGACTGATTTGAATATGTGCCACGTAAAGCTTCATTAGATGGAAAATGCTAGCTATCGAGGATTTTTTTAATGTTCAAAATTCTAACACGAAATTTCTAGTTAAGAGAGGAACAATACCATCCACTTTTGATGGTTTTGTGCAAAATTCATATTAGCTTTCTTCCTAGATCATGCATTTATATAAGAAAAAAAAGTATTAAATGGACGAATATATTTACCTCGAAATCCAATTCGTTGGTTTAGTTATTATTTTATATTAACTTGAGATCATCATAAAAAATCATAAACTTAAAAATTCTAAATCGATCGATAATTTTATGCTATTTTTTGTCATGTTCATTTTAGGGTTTAAAACAAGCAAAACAAAGAAAACATATAAACGTGAGTTACTTGGTGGACCACTCCCTCAAGATATATATAGAAAAAAAGAACTTTTGTCCCAAAAAAATGGACATTTTGTCCAAAACAACCAAACACTTTTTCTGAAGGAATTGTCTTTTGCCTTTCTCGTAAACTATCATCAAATATAGTGTGTTTGGTACATATAATATTTTTATGAAGAATTATTTCATTTTTTATACTTGATTTTTTTTTTTTTAGCAAAATGGAGAAATGTCTTCCATCACATTTAGGCAGAATTTATTTTCCCTCACAAATAACAATGTTCTAGTTAATACTTCATAAAACATGTCTACGTTTTAAGATATAAAGTAAGAATGACTTCTATTTTATTTTTTTTCAAACTCTACTTAAGATATTATGCTAAGTATATTATTGTTATTTAAAATTAATATTAGAGGTTATTTGATAGAGTGTATTAGAAAATATAAGGCGTGTATTAAGTGTGTGTATTGGTAGTATGACTAGTATCTACGGTGTATTATGTTGTGTATTACTAATACCAAGAAAGGTATTGTAACAACATTTTAACACTTGCATTAGATTAAATAATTACAAAACTACCCTTAAAGTCTTTTCATTTTCTTTGTTGTCATAAGTTTTTGTTTTTGTTTTTATTTTGATTTGTTTTTGGGTGTCTTTTAATTTTTAGGTATCTTAATAGGCTTTATGACCTCTTAAGTATCTTTTTTTTAAAAAATAATAATCAAATTTCAATATAATTTAATAAATTTTTTTTACTATTGTGACTATAAATTTGATAAAAAAAATTATTTGCCAACTTTTCACAAAAATATTTTAATGCAATAGTACAACTATTTAATACTATTTTTGAAGAAAAGAAAGAAGAGGAGTTAGTGATGTTTTAACAAATATATTTTTTTAATGTTTTAACAAAGAACTTTGTTATAAAGAAAGTGTACAAATAGATAAAGTGTGAAGGGTATATTTGTAAACATAAATATTTTTAATAGAAATTATGGAATATTTGTTATTTCTAATACATCAAACAAAACAATGTATAAGAAATAATACTTGCATAACTAATGCAAAAATTACTGATGCAAGCATTACTAATACACTATATTTTACCTTATTCTTATATACTCTACCAAACGATACAAAACTTCACTATTACACCAACCTTACATCAATAATTGGAAATGACATAAATTCAATATCAAGTATATGCACAGATTAAATTGTCAATGAGAAATATCATGTTATAAATCAAATTTTGTACTATTAGTTAGATTTTTATGGTGAGATTATTTTTCATTATGTCAATAAAACGACACCTAATTTATCATTGGGCTATGAATAGATAGTACTAATTGTAGTCATTGGTTCACTTAATTATTGAGAGACGAAACCTAATATAGCCGTTCTAATCCCTTCCTACCAATATAAAAGGCTCTTTGAAAATTAACAGCAAATCAATAGAGTATAGTAATTATTTAGGTGAAGAATTGATAATTATTGGAGGGAGAAGAATAATATTTGTAAGTTAGGTTTCCACATGGATACTCATGAAGGGGTTTGTTAAATATACACGTAAATAATAATAGAGTCAAAATTTTCATAAATGAAAAAGTGTAAAAAATTATAATTATATCTCTAAACACGCTATTTTATATATAAAAAAAATTACGACGCCATAAACAATATATTGAACCTTCAATTTGTATCAAGAGATATCAACAGTAATAAATTATATACCTATAAAACTAAAAGAAAAAAACTTATCCATACAATATAATTTTCGATATGGGCATGACTTGACACTCTTCGGGTAGGGGTAGCTCCACCCCTGCATGTAAATTACCAAACTTAAATTGTGCGTGATGAATGAAGTCCATTCACTTATTAGAGGTCTCGAGTTCAAGAATCTGAAATAAAAAAAATACGTTAAAATCCCAGCTCGCAAATAAGATCATATAATATGTAAAATCAATTTTTTTTAAAAATACCTGTAAATTATATGCCAATAAATTATGGTATTGTCATGACACCTATATATGACAATTATATATGGGTGGTTTTATATTAGTATATAGTTATTATTACTAGTAAAAAGGGAGGCAGCAAGTGGTACACCTAATCACTAAAGCTTTAAGGACTACTTCTTAGAAGCATAGTGGTAGTTGACGCACAAATAATTATTCGTTGCAAGAGACTTTGAAGCAAAATATAAAGGTAGTACGTCACATCAAATTAATAAATTCGAGATTACGAAAATAGGGTTCAAATCTCAAAAGAAACAAAATATTAAATATATTTGATGAAATAATTACTATATAAGTAAGTTGATTGAAATATCACAATTATCTAAAAATATAAAAACTATATGTCATGAATCAACTTTTCGATACATATATGTGTGTATAGAGAGATTGAGTGAGACTAATTTTCGGACATTTTTTCTTTTCTATCATTTGATTCGTTTGGTTTATGGACTAATTATAAAATAATTGTATAAATGTGTCAAATAATCCTTGTTATATTAATCAATTTTCCCCATTTTTTATTACTATTTTTATTTGTTTGCTCCATTATATTTCACCAAATGAGCATCCAATAATGTGGTTAAGTGATTATAGTAAAATGAGTTGAGAATAACAAAATCACTCGAAAAATTTACGTTTGTAGGTATGAGTGTTTCATCAATATTTTTATAACTACTACAAAATTAACATGAGCATCCACTATCAAAAAAAGTCCAAATGTCGCAAATTTATGTTAAAATAAGAGTTCAGTACCGTTACCTTGAAATCCTAATTGATTCATTACTGATTATATTTTGAATTTAAATTTTAGGAAAGATAACATTTATATTAGTTGATTTTGTTCATCTATTAATTAAATTTTGATAAGTAAAGTTATTTTATACGTGTTTGGTGAAAGATAAAATATACACCATAATATTAATTCACCAAATGAAAAAATAATACTATAGTCTATATGTATTTTAATTGTGTCGTGGCCTCAGCCTCTCAAGTCTCAACCAAAGAAAGTGAAAAGAGAGAGTACATATAACCCCAATATTTCAGATCTGTGACAGAAGAATTGAAATAATATAATATTGTCTTATAAAGGACACCCTTGAACATGCACCCCAAAAATATTTACAAAGAGAAGCAAACTCTATAAGTAGCAAAAGGACAAAAGGCACAAAAATATAAATATATAGTGTCTAGAATTTAAACTTGAAATCATAAAATATATTTAAAATTCCTAACTAAAATAACTTTTAATCTTACATAATTTGTTATGAAGAGGGTTCAGATAAACTTCCTCCTGAACTTCGGATCCAACGGGGGAGGGGGGGAGGATAGTACTCTTACTAGTATTAATTAATTAGTTACTAGTAATAGTTTCTGGTGTTATGGGCCACAGAAGTGAGATACGTGATATAATTAGTGTTTTGTTAATTATACACTTAAAACCTATAATATGTAATTGCCACTAGCTAAGCTAGTGATAAGTGTAAATTATCTTTTGTATTATTTAATCAATGATTGGCATGATAATTAGTTGAATGGTTTAATTAATCTATAGCACGTGGCTCATTTGACAGATGTAAACTACTACTAAACTTTATGATTATGGATTCTTCTTATTATTCTTCTACATAATTTCTCTAATTATATATCATGTTCCTTTTGCTTTTTTCCTTTTGTAAGATTCCTAATGGATAAAGTTGCAGTCCTAGTAAATTTTATTAAAGATAAATAGGAGTATTTAATTTGCTTTAATTTAACAATATTAACTATTAAGTGACGGTCATTAGTCTAATCAATGCAAATTTGCTTGATTATGGTTTTAACAAGTGCACTACTAAAATTTTTGTTACACTGATTAGTTTGAAAATATTTTTCTATTTTTTTTAAAGAATAAATCGAAATCCCTTTAGTTTGTAATTTAGTAGGTAATAAATACTCTAGAGGTGTAATAATAGATGCTCATTCTATTTTTTTTAGTTGGTATGCTTCATTTTTTAGAGTCAATTTGATTAATTTTTAAAGTTAAATTAAATTAGATATTCAAAAATGATATAAAAATTGCTATAGATTGCAACTTTTTTCATATCAATATGATGGAAAAAATATATATTTATCTGTCAAAATTCTTATTATTTGACTCTAAAACAAACTATAACAATTAAAAAAGACGAACGAGTATAAATATAATTGTTCCCAACTTTGAAAATAGCTTAAGTCTTTGATAACTTATAAAACAATGTAAACAAGTTAAGTATATAATTTATTTTTTTAGAGCGATGTGATATTAATACTAGTTCGGATCTTACTAATAACACGGTTTTAAACGATTGGCGTGCATAAATCATAATCAAATTCGTTAGCTCATAATTAATATGTTATAACAACTCTAATTAATGATGATTAGTTATTTCTCTACTAATTTATTTTTTATAAATATATTTTCCAACTATACTATAGAATATAAAATCAAAATTATGAAATGGTCAGTAGTAAACGGACAACTAAAGCATAATGTGCACGGAATCTCCTTTTAATTTACAATTACCTAATATATTTCTTTGCTTTTCAACTTTCAAGTTAGGCACCCAATCTCTGTTTGTTACATTTCCTTTTAATTTCCCATTGACTAATTGTAACTCAAAATTTTGTATACTCTCTCCGTTTCACAAAGAATAACCTAGTTTGACTTGACACGGAGTTTAAGAAAACAAAGAAGACTTTTGATCATGTGGTCCTAAATTAAAGTTATGTCAAATGTACAAAATTGCCCTTTAATCTTGTGGTCTTAAACATGCCACGTGGAAAGTTATTATCAAAAAAAGAAAGAGGACATTCTTTTTGAAATATACTAAAAAGGAAAGGAGGTCATTCTTTTTTAAACGGAGAAAGTAACATTTAAATCAATTAAGATATTCATATGGTTTTTTGATTAATCGATTAGCTAACTTTAATGATTCTCTATTTACAATTTAGCATGCAAAAAATTATTCTAAAAAACATTATATCTCTTATTTTTATTTGTTGTCCGTATCTCTAAATAATAAGTAATTTTATGTTTCTTAAAAAAAATATTTAATATATAAACACAAAATATTGTTCAATTTTTTTTTTATATATAAATAAGTTGAACAACAATCATGTGTTTGCAGACCCAAATCATAGTGCACTTTCTGCTAGTGGTTAGACTACATTTGAAATTAATCATTCAAATACTTTAAATATTTTCGTCCTTATAAAAAATATTTATATTTTTTAATTTTATTCATAATAGTAATTATTCTTCAACATTATAAATAAGAGTCTTAAATATGGGAATGACATACAAAGTAAGTAACTGTTTAATTAAGAAAATTATATTGTTTCTTAAGATATAAATATAAAGACCTTAATTGTTATCTTTTAAATGTAAATATAAATATGACAAATATTTTAAAACGGGAGAAATATTTTCAAATGTTTGTTTTCCTTCCTTACCTACCAAAGCAAAGCTGTTTGACATACTTTTTTCACTTTAAATTAATATTTCATAGTGGAAGATATACGTATTGAAAATTAAAATAAATATTTGAAAGTAATAAAATATTGTATTAAACTTGCGGTTTAAATTATTTATTTAAAATGGCCTATGTACTACTGCCAAACTAACAGAATAAATAGGTACATAAGTCCTTTTCTAGCCAGAGGTACTAAAATTCATTTTTATAGGAATTTTATTTTTAATAAAAAATGGAAAAGAGCCAGAGAGACTTGAATTTAATTTTATTTATTTCATTTTCCCTGTTTTTTTGTTTGTTTATTTCTTTTGTGGGACAAATGACGGTGTTGAAAAAAATAATATTTCAAATGTCAAATATAGACACGTCACTGTTTAATTTTCAAAATGTCAACCATTATTGTTGTGTTAAAATTAATAGCAATCATCTTTGTTTCTTCTTCTTAATTTTTAAAGAATAAAGAATATCAAGTGTCTATTTCGTGTAAGCATTTATAATTAATTAATAAATAAAATAACGTCAAAATAAGCAGCTAAATATGACACAGAATTTAGAGAATTGCAGATATTTTTAAAGACAAATTCTTTATGGAGGTCCATTAATATCCATGTGAATATTTCCAAGAGTATATCGACTTATGACATTTTTTTAAAAAAAAATATTAATATTTATTTTTCACTAAATTAATATTCTTTTGTAAGTATAAAACTTTCTTGAAAGATTTTAGCATTTAGAAAACTGTAATGAGTTGTTAACTGAGTGACAAATCATTGGTCTAATTATTAGAAATATAAAATAAAGTTTATTAAGTTATATACATAATTTTAACTTGATCAATTTAAATACCGTTAAAAAACTAAGTATGTTAGAAGACATAAGCTCAAAGAAGCACGATTACAAATATTGATATTCGATTAAATTCAATAACTCACATATATTGACCACATCTCTGAAAAATATAATTATTTCGCTAATATTAAAAATAAATTTCATTCGTACTTGTTCATTTTATTATTATTGGCTAATGCCCTTTTCCTACTAAAATTATTGTCCAAGCACAATGTACTAAATACACTTTTTGAATTTAACTTCAATTATTGTTTTTTTTTTTTTCAACTTCAACTACAAATGGTCCAAATTAAATGTCTACTTCAACATATTATAAATTTCAAAACCCTAGCACACCAAACTCCAAATTTTGGTCCAAGTCTAAGAGATGGGTTCCTCAATCACAAGTTTGGTAGTTTGTGAAGAAAATGACATGCTTAAAGGATATCAAGACTTTGGTTAATTTCATTTTCTTTCATATTTCTTAATTTTCAAACATAGAGTTAAATCATAATTCATATGTCATTATCATTGTTATTGCTTCAACGTCTATAAGAGGAAAATTGTCTCTAATACAACGAATTTTTGTGTACTACCTATTTATGTCATTAGGATCAAAAGATCATACAACTACAATAATATGTGCAATGACTGTTTGAGGTTTAATATCTATGAATAAAAATAAATACCTGATATAGGAGAATTCCACGTCGAATGAGAAATGGATGGGAGGTTGAGTTAGTTAGACCCAAAATTCATTATTTACATGTATCATAGCAACTCACATTCCAATATTGTTACCGGTGATGTTAAGCCCCCTTATTAAATCGTTCACGCATCAGATGTCTAATCTTGAACTGAAGTAAGATGTTGAAGAGTCTCACATTGAATGGAAAAAGAATTAATAATCTTCTTATATGACTAGTTTGAAGTTGTGTTATATCCAAAATTCATTTCACTTATTATAATAATATTTCGTCGAACGATGTTCAACTAACCACAAGTTAGTGTTATTATGAGTCATTTAAAAGGATATTTTGTTGGACATTGATAATATTGATAAACATAACCTAATTTTGTGGGAGAATGAAGTTGGTGAGGACATTCACATACCCATTGATCCCATCCATTTTTGGGCCAGAAGGATATTTAGATGAAAGAAACTGAAAGGGACAGCCCAAGCCCACATTGGTTATGTTATTAGCTCCACCACATATATATATTTGATAATTCATTAATACTATATGAAATCTTTTCATACTTTTTCTGTTCATATTTGTATAAAAATTAACTGCGCTATTTATTCATTAGAGAGCGATTGTCCAACGAATCGTAAATGCTGAGGACTATAAGTGTATAAATTGACAATTTTTCGAGCATGTTATGATTTTTTATCCGTCCTGAAAAGTAATAACAAAATAGACATACTTTAATGCGAAGAAATATAATCAGTTGAAAATAACTCTCAATTTAAAATTTGGAAAAACTTATATAGATTATACGTTTCTTGCTTTCATGCTTGTGAAGGCTTGAAACTGTAAATTAACCCTTGGTTTTGAAATTCAAGCAAACTTTCAAGACTCATGATATATTCCTTGGTCTTAAACTTATAAAGATTTGAAACTTTGTGAATTCTTTTTTAAATTTTGAAGCTCTTAACAAACTTTTGAACCATAATTTTATGTGTATAAGATTTGAACTAGCTAAGAGTAATAAATTAGCCCATAAAAATATGACCCGTATAATCCGCTCAAAGTTTGGATGTGTCTTACCAATTTCAGCCCACCTAGAGCATGTCTACCACATTTTTGCCCATCTAAAATGTGGGCTATTATTTATATAACTCAAATTGATCCAGACAAATTTTATTATTAAAATATTTTGATTTTCTTTCTTTGGGGGAGGGGGGTCAATGTATTTTTTAGAAGGGGTAAATGTTATTTATAGCCATAATAAAGGGGGGAAATAGTTATATTAACTACTAAAAAATTATAAGAGAACAAACAATGAAATAAAAGGTTCGGATCGTTAAATCATCCTTTATCAACTCAAATCATTTTAACGTTTAAATCTAATTTGAACTTTCTATTTGACACCACTAATTTGTAAACTATAAATCCTTTCTTTGTTTTAAGCATTGTGAAGTTTTAGTCCCGTATTTTAGTTGATATTGTTGTCAAAAACCAAAGGAAAAATTACTTGGAATAATACCTTTTCATAAATAATTACTAATTTAGTGATACTTTTCATTTATTACCATTAATAGTAACATTATGTTAAATCTGCAATATGTATTATAAGTGAATTATGTATGCAATAAATATGTATTATAACTGCTTTTAAAAATATATTATGCTTGTTTTATAAGAAATTGACACATTGTATTATAAGTGTATTAAAATGTGTGATAAACATATTAATCATCAATAAAACTTGTATTATATGTGCATAATTAATTGTTCTTTGTAATATGTATTAAAATTGTATTATAAATGTATTAAAAGTGATCAAATAAAAAAAATGTTATTGCTATAAATGAATAAATATTTTCTTAATATAGTATATTTATTCAAGTTTCCAAAATCAAAACTGAGACAAAAAAAAGTGGCTAAATGATAAATAGTATTTAAAATTGGCCATTTTCCCCTTTCATCCGTTGCTTGGTAATCTGGGATTTTGACATGTTATTCTAGGCAAGAAAAGCCCAATAAATAAGCCCACGTATATGCACTGCAAATTCCAGTAGAGGCCCAACTTTTAGTCATATATACTATTTTATTAAAGGAAAAATTACGCGGATAAGTAAATATATATCAGCTAATTAACCAACATAGCTATAGTATAAATTAAATATGGTTCACAATGCTAAGACAAAACACAAAAAGTCATAAATTAACTACATAGTGTTTGCAAGGTCATTTTCTTTTATTCAAATTGTAATAACGTGTACTCGATATAGTGCATATTCATCTTACCAATGAAAGGCCCAACTACAAATTGGAAGAATGGCAATATACATATTTTGTGGGCTATTCACTAGGACCATTTGGTTAACCATTGGATAAATCAAGAATTTGTCAAGATGCTAAAATAATTTATTTGGTCATTCTTCAATACTAAAAAATAAATTTGGACAAAAATAAAGCTAAGATATAGAAATTTTTTTGAACTGTGATCAATCAAAATCCAGGAAAAAAAATTAGGGAGTTTGAGAAATGAGTATTGGTCGAAATTTTCTTTTTTCCTGATGACTTTATCATTTTTTCATGAACTCCAATTTAGTTATTGACATTGTAAAGTTCCCAAAAGCAAAAAAAACAAAAAAATACTATTGCATGATGTTCCATAATCATTTTGACTGTTTAATTATCATCATATATCTACTATTTACTCTGTTTTAGTATACACCTATATATAACATATACAAAATTATAAGAGATATTTAATAAAATGGGGATAATACTCAATTACCCCCTAGCCTATACTCAAAATCCCTGAAACACACCTTACCTTTGATGAGGTCCTATTATCCCCAAACTTTTTTTTTAAGTAATTGTTTACCACTTTCGTACCTACGTGGCAATATACGTGAATTCACCCATTTAAGGCGCGTGAGTGAAGATTTTAGATAACAATGACCAATAAAAGTTGGCCACGTGTCAAAGTAATTTGAAAAAAACTCAAAAATAAATATTAATGTTTATCGAAAAGGACGCAGCTGTCTTCTTCTCTCTACAGCAGTGTTCTTTATCTTTTGAAAAAAAAACTCCATTTTCAGTGTTCTTCATCTTTGAAAAAACTCCATTATCATTCAAGTTAAATAGCTCCTTGATTTGAAAAGGTAAAGTAAAATTTAATATATTCTTTACATCTTTTTATGTCGATTATTAATTCTTAAGCAAAAACTAACTATCAAAATCCAACATCGAAAATCAACTATCAGTTTGAAATCAAATTTCTAACCTTTGTTGATTTTTTGAATCCAAGCTAACATTTCCCTCTTTCTTTCCTTGTTCCTTTATCTTCTTTTTGGTAAAGCGAATATTGAAAACGTAAATGATCAGTTTTTTGGAATTTTGAGGAGTGTAAAAGTCTATTTTGAGCTGATAGTCACTTTTTAGAAAGCTGCAACAGTGGGGCCCTGGCGCGTGTTGAACAAACCGATCAACCTTTCTGATTATTATTGCCGTAGGTAGTGATAAACAATTACTTAAAAAAAAAGATCGAGGGGTAATAGAACCTTATGAAAGATAAGGTGTGTCTCAGAAATTTTGGGTATAGGTTAGGGGTAATTGAGTATTATTCCAATAAAATGGCTGTTTGTTGGTTGTTAAAACAAATGTGGGACCGACATTCCACTTGTCCATCAAAGAATGAGGCTCACACGTTGTGCAATTGGACATGATGATGACATATTGGACCACCCATTCTTCCATTTAATTATTGTACTAGGGTTTTTATTTTTTGTGTAGCTAATGCATTATTGAATTTATGTAGATATTAATAACACAGAGATTACAATAAAAGGTTATATATTCTCCTATATTAGAAGTATGAGTGAAGGAGCTGGTATCAACCTGTCAGTTTCTTGAAATTAAATTCACATATAGAGGGTATATTAGTCTTACTATTTAATTTAAAGCATTCTCATTCCACGTGGCTTTAAAATTTACGGACACCACATATATTTCTTCTTCTCTTTGCTCTTTAGAACTTTAAAGAACAATTGCTATGTTTTCCAGTTCTCCTCACTTGACAGTTGACATAGAATACACATTCAAAACTTGTTCAAAATTTATTATTTTATTTCTGTTAACAACAATTTGTCAGACGTCTTTGTTTTCTGATTTTCTCAAATATTTTGGTGTTGGACAAGAAGAGTTTGGGGCGGAAATTGGAGCTCCCCAACAATAATGGTGAACTTTTTCAGGGTAATTGCCTCTTTTTGTATTTTTCAAGCTAATTGTTGTTGTTTCGTATCTATATTATGTGCGATTGTTTTGCTATAATTTGCGCAATATTATCATATACTTGCCATAGACCTCTGATTCGACAAAGTTGACACACTGCTTATTATGTATTCCGCTTAATTTTGGGATAAAATTATCCAAGTTGATTGTGCGGAAAAGGAATCTTATAATCAAGGGTATGTTGTTGATTTTATGCACCCAACCTGTTTGATAATATGTCTGACTCGGTTTATTTAGAGTGATCATGTTGGCTGTTGCAATTTCAAGGGTAACTCTTGTCATCTCTCTGTTTTGCTCTTGGTTTTTCAGATTTGATTTCATAGTTTTTTGTTTTTCCTCTACTATCTTTTGACGCTCAATTTTTCTCATGCATGTCTCTACATTTGCCTGTAGATTTCGCATATCTTCATATGTTTTCCCCTCGATTTTCTTTTTATGTTCAATTTTCTACCGCCTGTTTCTAGATTTGTCTGAATAAATTTATAAAGCTTTGATTTTAAATTTAGTTGTATGGCTCGATAAAGTTTGAATCAGATAAGTACCGAAAGCTGTTTTGGGGATGTACATTAACATAAATAAGGATAGAAGGTTTTACCTCTTGGTAGAGGGAGTGATCTAGCAAACAAGTAGAACGTAAATATGAGTTCAGCTTATTAATACAAGTCTACGGGAAGGATAGGCGTAAAATCAAGAAGGAAATGATTAATTTAACACTTCATAGTTAATGCAGCCTTGTGTTGCCAATTATTTAAAATTAGATCAATGACTTCTTTTGAGATTTAGAGATGAGTATCTAGAAAAATAATGAAGTTGTTGTTCTACCAATTTTAATAGTATATTTCAAATGTGTGTCTACTATCATTACATTAGCTACTTATCATTATTCCTATAGCATACTGTGATTATTCGTGCGTTGAATTTCCTTCACTTTTGTTTGTCCTGCTCTTCGGCTTTCTTTGATTGTTGTCACTTAGCTTCTTCGTTTTACTTCTTTCACTTACATTGATGCTTCCTTAAATGAACTACTTAAACTTTAAAAGGAGCCACTCCTAGCTTAGATTACTATTCTAACTTTTGCTAAAATGAACGACTAAAATGAAATATCTGTTTTTGATATAAAAATCTACTAAATTTAAACAGAGAAAATAGCTAGAGGTTGAGGCTTACTTATCAAATAGAACAACCTTATTAATAAAAAATTAGCATCATTACTTTAGACAACTCTAGGTATATTCCTTGAGCTTTAACTCACCTTCTTCCTCCATCTTCCTGTACTTTAATGCCCTACCAATATAACTGCACTACCTGGCTTCCACTTCCCATTTCCAATCGTTATTCTTTATACAGTTCTTGACGCGTAGATCTATTGAGATCTTCTTTTAGGACCAATATGATGATTGTGCTTTTGCAATTACCATATTTGTGTTGCATGTTTTATACTGCTTTATGTCTACGTTGAGAAGAATTCAATAACTCATACAATTTTTTTGAATTTCTAAAGAACTCTTGCAACTCTCATTATCTTCTCAAATCGCCGTCTTTCATTTTCTATGCATGTTTCGATCTTCATTTGTTACATGATTTTTTTGGGATTCTCTGCAAAACCTTTAATTTTTTAGTCGTGATTACTGATTGTATCTTCCTCTTTGGCTTTTTTCCCCAGAAGTTCTCATATCTATTTCTCAATGCTACTATTTTCAGTTGCATCAAAGTTGATGTATAATTTTTCATTTTGGGATTTTTCCCACTTACAGGAAACATCCAACTCAACCCTAAATCTGAAGGGCTGGCCAAAATTACTTGCTTCAAATTTTCCTTGAAGAATTGCCACTACTTGCTCCTGCCGCCATCATCACAGGTAAGCTCTCTCGCAATATTGATTTTTTGTGGAGGTCTTTCTCTCAAAGAACATGAAAAATGAAATATTTATTACTCTTTTGTATGTATATCTTCATTTGAGATTTTTCGCTCCTATATCCATTGTATGCATATGCAACACAAGTTTGTTGCAATTCAAGCTCTCCTCCTCCATTTCTCTAGAGATTGTTGCTATTACCTGTTGTAGCCTAATAAAAAGTTAGGAATTATTGAGCATGTAAAACTGATTTGAGATCTTGTTTTATATATATATTTACATGAACCATGAAAAGCGTAGCTTTATTTGTGCTCTTTGGCTATGTTTTATATCCAATGTTTCTGCTTTTGGAGGTTACAGCGTTGTATTTCTGGCATGAAATAGTGTTGATACACGCGAGCTGTTACTTGCAAGCAGTCTGAGAAATTCAATGATCCAAGAATCTTGTGTATATTTTTAATTTTCTAATTTTATTTATATTTTTCCAATTTTAAGTTGTTCCGCTTGAGATTTAACAGCTAAAATCAATTGTACTAATGTATTTGTTTTTAATTTGTTGGGCCCGTGCCTGCACGGGCATATTGTGTCTAGTTATTTTTTATAAATATTAGTTAAATTTTAGAAAAAATTACTTATCAGATATATATATATCATTATAATATATATTAGTTTTATTTATACTTTCAAATAATTATATATGTTATCATTTTAAATATTTTATAGAGTTAATTCTCTAGTTGACATAACATTTCATTTTATAATGAATCAATAATATCAATTGTAAATTAACTATACAATAAGATTAATTGTGTATTATGAAATTCCCTATTTAGTGCTTTTAGGAAGAAGTTCTGTTACAAATCCTCAAAAGCTATTAAAGGAGTGATTTACTCCCCTAATTGAGCTCGTGCTATATAAATTGACACATCTTTGTTATATATCTAGCTATTAATATACTTTGTAATACATTAGTTTAGATATGTGTCTCTCAGTATCTGAAAAAGATGGTCCTAAATTTAGAAAAATGAAGTTGTTACTCGAAAATAAATAGAAGAAATTATTTTTTCTTTTTGAATTTCCTTAGAAGTTATTAAACTAGATATACTCAAATAATTTGTAGGCTAATTTATTTAAATAAATTAGTTAACAAAAATATAAAACATAAAATTAAATAAAAAAACAAAATAATTTGTGTGATACTTTTATTTTACGTAAATATATGTCATAATATTAAGTTTTATGTATTTACTAATACTAAATGAAAGATATTAAAGATATATATTATAATATCACGTATGATATATATAGAGAGAGATCCAAAATTACTATCGAACATAATATTATTATTTTTATTTTTTCTAATACCTTCTGCCAAACAATTCCAAAATTTTCGAGGAGTCAAAGGGGAAGGGAAACATTGCGAATCCAACTTGTGTTGGTACACTTTATGGATACACCTAATAACGGTGCATTATTTAGTACAAGCCGTCATAATCGTGTGGAAATAATGAGATCACCTTGTCCACATAGTCTCAATAACCCATTATACACACATAGACTAACAATGTTAGTAATTATTATTATTATTTAAATCAAGATTCATAATCACATCACACAATATAAGGTATGATTATCATTCAAAGATATTTTTGAATCACTTTAATTTGAATATATAAATACTAGACTCTTGCGTTCAAAATTCTAATTTATTCATTTCATTCACCTATAATACACAACTATATTTTAATTAATTTATTTCTTAGAAAAATACTTCTAACTCTATTTTTTGTCTAGCTACTAAGTACCAACAATAATATACTCTTTATCCAATAATAGTTATTCATTATCGACTACACACACCCTTAAGAACCTATAAATAAAAGAGTAGTTTTAATTTCACATTTTAAATATAATAAAAACAATATCTTAAAAAATATATTAGGAAATGATTATAACTAAATAAGGATAAATTAGAAAGGGAAACTTTCACATATAGCACTTAAAAATAATTAATTACTCTCCATAGCTATAGTTTGATAATTACAATTTGTAGCTACATGTTATATAGAGGAGAGAGGCGAGCGAGACTGGGAGAGAGAGGAGAGAGGCGAGAGAGAGGGGGAAAAGAGTGGGAGAAAGATGAATTGTATATGTATATTGGTTAGACAATTGTATATTATACATATGTAATTGTATATATGACAAGAGAGATTGGGAGAGGGAGGAGAGAGGCGAGCGAGACTGGGAGAGAGAGGCGAGAGGCGAGCGAGATCGAGAGAGGGAGGAGAGAGGTGAGCGAGAGAGGGCAGAGAGTGGGAGAGAGGGCAGAGAGCGGGAGAGAGGTGAATTGTATATGTATATAATTGTATATAACTGTATATTATACATATATATTTGTATAAATAGCAGCGAGATTGGGAGAGGGAGGAGAGAGGCGAGCGAGATTGAGAGAGGGAGGAGAGAGGCGAGCGAGAGAGGGCAGAGAGTGGGAGAGAGGTGAATTGTATATGTATATAGGCTAATAAATTATATATTATACATATTTATTTGCATATCTTGGCGAATTATACATATACAAACATGACTAATTATACAAACTCGAAGTCAGCCCATGTAATTAATGTATAATGTTAGTCGAGTGGTAATTATAGCAAATTATAGCTATGATGAGTAATTAAATAGTATAAATTTGTTTATCCGCGTAATTTTCCCAATTAGAAACTAAATGTAAAAATTATAAATGAATTTCATAAAAAAGATAAGTATTATTGAAAATTTATTTTCTTAATATAATGGAGAAGTATTATTGAACGGAAGGAAAATCTAGTGTAAAGAGAATAATAAGGTACCCAATATTAACCCTTGTCTTCAAAGTCATTGTAATTATTTATAAATTAATAATAGGGATTTGGCCAATATTTTGACCAATCAAAAATGAAAAAAATAAGACAATCTTAGTATAAGACAATGTATTAAGCAAAAATATCAGGGATTTGGGGAGAGTAATTGATTCGTTTAAAAAAGATTTTAAGTATTAATTAGTGTGGAGAATACGTAGGAGTAGGTATATACCAGGTCAACAAATTGTGACTTTGGTGGGACCCAACTGTATTCATAAATATCTTTAGATTTGGATCCTGATTTTTTTATAGGCAATACCGTGCCAGACGGGATTTGTGAAAAATATCTAGGACCTTCAAACTCACATTTAACCATGGTTAGTCATCAAAGTTTATCTACTAACGGCGCAAACGGCACTAGTATATCCCCATATAATATTCCACCCTATGTCTCAAAAATTTCTCAACTTGTCCCTTTACTATTTTTTTCTTCTTTTTCTGGTCCTATTTTTTTTTTCCTAACCATCTTTTTTCTACTTACATTATTTTTATATATAGAAGAGGAGAAATTGTATAAAATATTATATGATATAAATCTTGAAGTTATTTACATGATGTGCCTTTCAATTAAATTATATATATATATATGGTATGATGTTGATTGAAATCTTATAATTTAATTACACGATACGAAATATGTAAATCGTAATAAAAATAATATGGCAGAAATAATATACATTTGTACTTTAATTACATGATGTTAAATTTGTATGGGAGAGAGCTGGAGTGGGAGGCTAGAAGCCCTCTCTCATGAGAGTATTTGAACTATCCATCTTTTTTCTTTCCCTTCACCCCGACTAATAAGGTGTTAATTAATTATTTAATTAGATTAGTATGTGTTTTACAACATATATTAAAGTGATAGAAATGAATCGTAATCACAAATTATGAAGAAAAATAACTCTATTAATCAAGATTGCAAATTCAAATTTGTTCCTCCATTAATTATTATGTCATAAGATTTATATATCATTTAAGGGTTGGTGGTTGCATATTTCTATGCGTGAATTTAGTACCCTTTAGATAGACATGAACTAGAGTTTAGTATTGAGTAGCCTACAAAAATTCTAATTGAAACTGAACACACTTTCTAGAGTCCCAATTCACCTTTAAATACGCATGAACTGGAGTTTATTATTGACTAGCCTACAAAAATTCTAATTGAAAAACGAACACACCTTCTAGAGTCCTAATTCGAATTGAACATATATTGTAGAGTCTCACAAAATTGCCATTAATTGAAACTAAATCACCTTTGAAAATTTCAATTCGAATTGAACATGTCTTGTAAAGTCTCACTGAATTTCAATGTCTTAGCGTGGAGACTCAAATTTAATTTCGATCCTCAACGAATTATTTTTTTAAAGGGCATTGTATTTAATTTCAAACACTTCAGGGTCTTTTTAAGTAACATTATGTTGTATACTAGAGTATGGCAAGTTGAGATTTAAGAAACACGACAAACACTAAACCTATAATTTTTTTAACAAGACTCTTAACCCGGGTTGCATAGGAGTTAGGAATAGACTGCCGTGCACGATTAGTTTAACTGGCCCAAGGGTAAAACCTAGACTCCTAATCCAACCTATAAATGTAATCTGATTTAACTTTAAAAATTAGTTAAATTGACTTTCGAAAAGCGTAACATGAAAAATAAAAGTTGACGGAAAGGTACCATTTATATAGGTAGAATTGAAATAGCATCCAAGAATTGTAATTAAAATTGAACACACCTTGTAGAGTTTCAATTCGAATAGAACATCTATAGTAGAGTCTCACGAAATTTCAACTAATTGAAATTGAACACCTTCTAAAGTCTCAATTCGAATTGAACATATTTTGTAGAGTTTCACAAAATTTCAATATCTTAGCGTGGGGATTCAAATTTAATTTAGAACCTATTTGAAACAATAATTAAACTTTATTAACCTATGTCAACTAATTATTTTTTTAAAGGGCATGTTTATGTAATTTTAAACACTTTAAGGGCCCCTGTTTCAGTAAAATTATGTTGTATAATAGAGTATGGCAAGTTGAGAGATACGACAAACACTAAACGGACAATTTTTTTAACCAGACTCTTAACCCCGGTTACATAGGAGTTAGGAATAGACCGCCGTGCACGATTAGTTTAACCGGCCCTAGGGTAAAACCTAGGCTCCTAATCCAGCCTATAAATGAAGGCAATATTTCCCCAAAATTTCCACAGCTCTTCCTTCACTTTCTCTTCAGGGTTTCTAGTAGTATCTGTAAAAAAAATGGCCGACGTTGAATACAGGTGCTTCGTCGGTGGTCTGGCATGGGCCACCACCGACCAAACACTTTCGGAAGCTTTTTCTCAGTACGGCGAAGTGGTCGAATCCAAGGTCTGTTGCAGGGCAGAGATCGGATCCGAGCCTTTGGCTTCGATGACCCTCTGTTACTGAATTGTGATCTGTTACTATTCTCTGGTTTACTTGACTGTTACTGTTACTCTATGTTACTGTTACTATTTGTTACTATTATTCCAATTCCCCGAAACGGTACGTTCCGTCTTCCTCTGTTTATACACGAGATGAAGATAGATCGCTTTTGTGTTTCTCCCCCTCATGTTTTTTTCTTTCAGATCTGCTTTGTCTTGGTTGTTAATTTGTGGATCTGTTTGGATCTGACGCAATTGTTATGGTTTTTGTTTGATCTCTTTCAGATCATCAATGACCGGGAAACTGGTAGATCTAGAGGATTTGGATTCGTTACCTTCAAGGATGAGCAAGCCATGAGGGATGCTATTGAAGGGATGAACGGCCAGGATCTTGATGGTCGCAACATTACCGTGAACGAAGCTCAATCCCGCGGAGGCGGTGGAGGTGGAGGTGGAAGAGGCGGTGGTGGCTACGGAGGTGGGCGACGTGAAGGCGGAGGCTACGGCGGTGGTGGTGGCTACGGAGGTGGCAGACGTGAAGGCGGTGGCGGCGGCTACGGTGGAAGTGGCGTCGGATACGGAGGTGGCCGTCGTGAAGGTGGTTACGGTGGAGGCGGTGGTGGTTATGGAGGCGGTGATCGCTACAGTGATCGATCTTCAAGAGGTGGAGGCGGTGGTGCTTCCGATGGAAACTGGAGGAATTAGATTTTCTTTTGGCTTTTTAGATTGGTCTCGTTTGAACTTATTTATCATCTGGAAGTTTGATTGTTGTTACGTTTATGGTTTTACCGTGGTTACTGTTATTGTTCTCGTTTTTGACCGCTATTGATTCCGTGATGTTACCCTGTGGATCTCTGTTTACAAAGTTCTCATGAATGGAAGCGAATGAAGATTTACTAATTATTGTCCAATTTCCTGTTTGTTTCATCATCTTTGTTAATCCATTGCCCATTGTCTAATTGTTTTGTTGGTTTACATAAAGTGGCCATCCACATTACTTGCAATTATTAGCTGTTGCCTATTAGTGGTGTTGACTAGTAGTGATCTCTTCTTGTTAAGGGCAGAGTCAACATTCCGCTATCTATATATCAAAGGTATTTTCATGGTTGTCTAGATTTCCTCATGGTTTAGATTCATGATCGTACTCGTTTGTTAGACAATCTGCTACTACAGTTTTACTTTTTGTATTAATATAATGCCTAGATTTGGTAGATTTACGTCAAATGTCTTCAATAGAAATTTTTGGGCGTATATATAATATAATGAGATAAAAATCAAGCGATAACTAAGAAACCGAAGGAAGGGATGGTGTTTTTATTTTAGTTGGTAGGGAGGCATGCGAGGCATATGAATGATTATCCGGAAAGCTAGTAAACACAATAGATAAAAACACTCAATTGTTAGTGCAGAACACATTATTTATCACTAATTTTTAAGGCCAATTATACACATTACGGCAAATTAGTGTAATGAATCTGCCTTTTAGATCAATTTGAGCGTCTAGTGTCGGTCTCAAGTTTTTGGTGCATTTCTACTTGTCTAGTATCCGAGTAGTGTTTATAGGATTTGCCCTCAATTTTCAAATCTATGTGCAATGCTTTCATACCCACATAGTATTTGGAGTGCTTGCTATGAATGATGGATAATCATACCAATACTGATGCTTCAAACACCGAAGTGTGATAAAAGAGTAGAACTAGAATGGGTGACCCATTGGAAGTCATATATATTCGAATTTTGGATTTTTTGAACTCGGGTGCACCAAAAGACTAGGGGATCCGTTGCCCTATTTTATATACCTTTTAGATTGGCCACTAGGTTCACATATACACGTGTATGTATATTGATTAGCTTAAACCCTGCGCCTCTCCTCATTTTGAGGTGAATAAGGGAGTGGGTAGTTTTCAGACTTTCGACTTCACGCTACAAAAGTGAAGTTCTTTTATGCACTAAAGTCATTTAATTCAAATTTATATGTTATTGTATTGGAAAAAAATATTACATGAATCAAATGACACGATCTAACTAATATATATTAATTAGCTACTTCACATCCTGAATCTTGAGTTTACCTCTGCCTACTTGATTTCTATCACAAGTGTGTTTTACTTTGGGAATTTTTTTTCATAAGAATTAATAATTAGTTTTCTTACCGTGTTAACAAATTGTGCAAAACGGACTTCCGCAAGAATTTTTCCTCCTTCACCATTTCTTCTTCTTCTCAACTTTTCTCCTTACATTACTTGTTTAATTTGTGGTTGAAATTGAGCGGGTAATGTTTCATTAAATTTATATTGTTTTTCCTTAATAATTTTGATTGATTTGGTTGGACAAAAATTGACCATTGTTGGATTTTATTTACCTTCAGAAAAACACTTTTGAAGGAAGGTAAAGTGAGTCTATTCTTGGAATATTAAGTTAAATCTAGCTACTGACTTATTAGGAAGTTTTACATAAATTTGAAGTTTTTGATTTTTTTCCCCATTGATTTCGAAGCTAAAGTATGTAGGTGTATTTCTACACGTGCAACGTGTTATAGTCAGGAAAGGCTCGATATTATTGGAATTTGGAGGCATAAAACCAAATTTCAAAATGAGGATTTAACTTAAATTATGTGTTTTTAACTTTTTAAAATGCAAAGGAAGGAATAGTTATTTTTATAATTGAGTTTTCCAAATGATTTCTTTTCGATTGATAATATACCAAGTCAATTTAATTTCTCTTTATACGTTGTTGCTATTTAGTGATTTGATCAATTGTAATTTTCAAAAACTTATATCAACTAATAACAATTGTAGATTAAATAATTCAAAGTTTCTTTTTTTTTTGTAAGTTGTATTTGATTTTTAAGTCTTTTTTTTTTTGAATTTTTATTTGTCTAATTTAATTTTTGTTCTTTTTAACAATTCTTTAATTTTAACTTTTTTTCAGACATATTTAAAAAATCACGAGATTAAAAAAATATTTTGATAAATTTAATCACCTTAATTTGATTTTAGGTCAAATTTGGGGTGATACAAATAAGTAATTCTGACAATTGTTAAAAATATTGTTTAAACATGTTATCTATGCTATTGCCAATTTTCCATCCCGAATGAACTCATAATATAATGCATCCATTAGAAGTCCGCTCATAAGGTTAAAATTACTATGAGCAACTTTCAGCAAACACAAAAAAAACATATCCTTGTTTATTTTTATTTATCATATTGCGTTTTATAAAATTTAATTTAATTAATTATTAAATTTAAATTATATAACATTAATTTGATATTTTGAACAAAAAATTTAGATATTCAAAAACTATATAAAAAGTATTATAAATTGCATCTTTTTGCATATCAATATGATTATAAAATATATCTTAAAATGTTAGTCAAATTTTTATAGTTTGACTCTAAAAATAAAAACCATGACAATAAAAAGCGGACAGAGGGAGTATTTGTATGCTATAGTTATAGTTTGTATAATTGCACTCCATAACAAACTTTGCTATGCTATTTTCGCTATACATATGCACAAAAAGTAGTGGCTATTTCGCTATACGTATATACAAAAGAAACAGTTGTATAATTCACTAATTCTTCTTCAGATTTGCATAATTTCGCTGGCCAATCGCTCGTTTGTATAAATCGTTGGCATCCTCTCAATTCAATTTTATGTGTTTGCATATCTATATAAAATTTGAATTTGTATACAGTTGAATCGAAATAAAACGTTTGTATATCAAATATTGTTTTCTCTCTCGCTTTATACAAACATAAATTATAAATTGTATTTTGTATAATTTGTATTTGTATAAAGCGAGAAAGCGAGAAAGGCTAAAGATAACTAAGCAGGGAAATATTTATAATGCATAAATATAAGTGTAAGACGAAGATATATGTATTTACATGTATATATACAATTTGCTTTCGCTTTATTTAAACAAAAACACAATTTATACATTTCTGTTTGTATAAAGAGAGAGAGGCGGGGGAGGGGGAGTTGTGAGCGAGAGCGGGAGAGTGGCAAACGAGAGTTTAAGGGATCTGACAACATGTTTGCTACGGGCACAATTAAATCACACTGTAATTATAACATTTAATTTGAATTAATAATTTGTCATTATATACAATTTTTCCAATTACTAATTCTTATTTATATTTGTGAAGTATTGTCCATTTTCTTCCCAAAAAAGAAAATATATACGTAAAAAAGATTTTAATGTATACGATTAATTTTTCTCCAAAATATCAGACTCAATTTTTTCAAAAATAAAAAACTACTTGTGCAATATTCCAAAATTTAGGTCCCAACATTGTTGTGTCATTCTCATTATGTCGTATGATATACATGCATGTGTAAAGTTTTGAGGTAGGGAATTAATTCTAAAAGCTAATCTTTCAACAATTTGATGATGATATTTAATTTATTTACCCTAATTACTATACAAAGGAAAAAAAGACTTGAATTAAATGATAAAATTATTATCATATAGTTAATTAAAAGTCATATATTCAAATTGTGAAAACAAAATTTTAAAAATAAAATTTTAAAAATAAAATATATAAAATTAATAAAATACATCTTTATGATTCAATTCTTTTTGAAATCTCTGCACATATCAGTACCTTAGTGCACCGGGCCTATTTCATTTTTTTTACTAGACAAGGAAATTTCCGCTAGAATTGTGGAACATACCAAAAGTTGTAAAGATTGCCTTATGATTGGCAAAAGCTCAAAAGGCAAAAACTATTATTTGGAAAAATCACATATTCACTATATTCCTTTAATTATTTCAAATCTTATTCAAGCCACATATATATGCGTTATCAACTATATATAAAGCACACATCCAATATTCGAAGTGATGCAACTTGTGTTTCGAATTTTAAGTCTTGCATCTTTTTTTTTTATTCTCACTAATAAGATAAGCTTTTTGATTGGTTCTCTCATTTACTATAAGATTTTTAGGAATATTGTAAATATAACTATTGATTTGTTTCTTCTCTTTGCTGTATATTCTGCGATTTGATAAATATATATTCTCCTTCTAAATTTACTCACTTTTACAATCATTATTTTTCCACTTTTGCTTGGATACCTTCTTATTTGTTCTGGTGATTATTTTAACAAGTGTATCGTCCAGGACAACGTTTTTAAAATCAAAAAGTTCAAAAAAAGCGACAAGGTCCAAGGAGCTTGAAGTGAACCATGCAAATTATGAAAAAAAAATTAATTAATATATTCAAAACCACGATGAATTTAGTTATATGGTATTTAAAATAATGTAACTAAAACAATTGATCCTAACTCCCAAGTCTATAATCGAAATGTTGTTAAAAGAATACACTTATCATTTATCAATTGTAACGATTTTCAAAAACTTAAAAGTCTACATTATTGCCTTGAAGATTTTTGAATATTTTTAATTTAACTAATTTTTAAAGTAATAGTCAAAAGTCAGTAATTTGAAGCTACCAAAAGTTTATATTTTTTAAAAATTATGAGTTACATTGTTTAAAAAGTTTATTTGGAAGATTAATTAGTGTAGTGTTATTTTAGACATGAGTGGGCCATTATATTATTCAATTCTACAAGTTGTGGGAATTATAGAGGACCATCCTAGAGGGCTATAGCCCTTGTTAGGAGACCAAGTAATCCCACATATGTTGTGTTTTCCGTACGCGATAGAGTCGGTTTGGAATCCAAAAATTCTTCAAACTTTGCCTATGGCGGAATCAAAATTTTAATTAAAAAGTCGTAAAATCTGAACAAGTTGACGTGAACTAGTTGAAGAGAATTTGAGATGAAATCATGTATAAATAATATTTTAAAAATGTATAAATAATATAATTTTCTGTCAAAGAGAGTTTGGACGAAACCCCTGACCACACGGTGAATTTGCTAATAACCCCTCCCCAACCCCCCAACTATAGACACGTTTTATTCAAATTCTTCTTGAATCGTGACATGACGTACTTAAAATTGAGAGAGTAATGATTATAGAAAAGTCAAATGCAAAAGGATAATTACGACTAAATTTAGTTTAAGTATAGATTAATTTAAATAAAACACGTCGAATTTAAAGAAATATTTTAGTTATCGTATCTTTGTTTTGTTTTTTCATTTTTCTACTATTACTTTAGAATCATAGAAAGTTTATAAAAATGGCGAATATTCAGCTGCGTCAATGAAGGGGTCCCTTCCCAAATCATTTGCAATTTGTCCCAAAAGTTTGATTTTGGTAAAAAGCATATCCATGGCTTATATGACGTTATAAGATAAATACATTTTTAGACTATTAATATAATTTCATATTAATATATCAGATATTTTATTTTTCAGAATATATAATAATTCTACTTATTATCAAGTGACATGATATAGTATTTTTTTTATTATTATTATTATATAATTTTACAACTGATCTCTTTCTTTGTAAAGTGAATATATGGACTCAAATTGGAAGGATTCATCACCCGGCATATATAGGAATGGACCAATAGCTATATGGGCTAGCTATTACTATAGTCAATATGATCCACTTGCACTTCAAATTGTATGGTGTTGCACCATCAAACGTTCTATTTCTACCCTCCCTTCAACATCAATATTCCACACTGATATTTTCGTATCATAATATTATAATACAAGTTACGCTACTTAATTTCTACAAAAGATATGTTAATTAAGGTGAAGGTACTCAAAATTTATGTCGTATAACTTTATTCCATCGACGTTATCCACAAAAATTAAACAATTGATAAAGATACTTTGATCCACAATTCTTATTTATATGAGCACCAGAGACAAAAATTATATTAAAGATCATCGCCAAATAGGGGTAATCCGTGCAAGAGTTTCATTTAAAAGATTTTTTGCCTACATTATTTCACACTTGGTTGTCATATTGAGATTACGATCTTAGCCAAATATTTAATATTTACATTTTTAAGTAGATGAACTCTTTTAAAGAGTTCTTTTTCCAAATAAAGACATGGTTTGATACGATATTTCCTCAAGAGGGGATGGCATAATCGTCCTCTGATAATATTTGTACTCCGTATTATTTACTTAATAAATATCAACTATCACATTAATTTTCTTAGTGAAAACTCTGACTTTATCTAGTCTGAATAAAACTAAATAACTGGCTACAAAAGTAAGCTGCCATAGCCCAATATACATCTCTGTGAGTTTGTCAAATAGAAATCAGACAAGTGTCAAATTTTCTCACGGTAGTAAATCTTAAGCAGATTTAAAAAGGAATTTACTGAGTAAATAACACAAATATGATCAGAGGAAGAATATGCCAAGTAGCAATAAATAAATTGGCGTAGGCAGAAAAATTGTGAAGGATGTTTAAAGTAAAGCCAAAATAGAGAAAGAGAAAATGTACCCATGGGGATTTGAACCTTAGTGCCAAACACACTTTTACACACTATTGCCGCTAAGCTAGTGATCTATTCATGGAAAATTATTCCGTTTTTTTAATTAAATAACCATTTTAAAGCAGACCACATTAAATAAAATATACAAAATGTAAATGCTGAGATTTGAACTTGGATATTGTGTGTTGCCAATATGTGTTTGAAAAATAGAATTACTAATTCTGATAAAATTTTACATAAACACAAAGTAACTAAAGTTTTCAGAATCAGTACAAAAGATGAACAGAAATCAATTAAATAAAAATTAAAATCTGTAAAAAACGTACCAGAATCTGGAAATTTTTTAATAGGAAAAAGATCAAGTCCACTGAACTCACAGTGTCCCCTTAAGGAAATTATTCCCCTCTAGTATCCGAGGTTTGATTTGAAATATGACCTCCCAGGGTAAAATGATCTCAATCACCAGAGTATAGATACCAAGAACTCTGGTGTCAGCGAACCAAATCAACAGCAGGAAAGTACACGAAGAAAAGTTTGTGCAGAAGAAGAAGAAGAAAATCAGAAAATTCGTAAGTCAATAATCTGAAGAATGAATGGTATTTATAAGCAAGAAGAACAGGTTCAGAAAGGTTGCAACCCTTTCAGAATCCATACGACCATTGATGAAAGTTTGCAACCTTTCAAATGGTAATGACTGTTCCTGAAAGTTGCAACCTTTCAGAACAGTCATGGCGTAAAATTTAAATAAAAACGGAAAAGTTCAAATAAAACGGGTCGCGCGCGGATCCGAGTCGGGTCGGGTTAGTCAACTAAAAAATTGAAAACGTTTCTGTTATCAACTAATTAATTGAAAACATTTTTGGCCATTTAATTAATTAATTAAATAAATAAATAATTAAATAATTAAAACAAACTGTCCAAAAATAATCTCTCGATCGATCATTTGCCGTAGCCGAAACGAGCGACGACGACGGCGCGAGGGGGGTCCCTCTTTCCAACTCTTTTAACAATTAATAGGAGTGTTTCTGTATTTAAACTCTCCTATTTTTCTTTCCACCACCGATGAGGGACTAATGCCTTTTTATTAAAGCATAAGAGGACTTTTCAAGTTCCCAACTTTTCAAGTTCTCAACTTTTCAAATTCCTCTCTTCCCTCTATTTCCCATCAATTCTTGCTACATATCCAACATTGTGAACGTATTGAGCACACTTTTACCACTGAGCTACAGCTCAATAATAATTTTGAGAATGTCCAAAATACTTAATATAACAATATAAAGTAAGATTTGACCGATATATATATTTTCCGATAAAGAGTGTCCAATTGAACACCCTGGAGCAACTATAGCTCCGCCCGCCCCTGGTAATAATAAAGAAGAATTATAAGTAACATAATTCTCTAATGAATGAAGCACACACTACTAAACAATCATTGTATTTTTTTTTAAATTGAAATATTATACTAAAAATATTTAATGGCTATTACAAATATTTTGGTAGAGTCACTGAGGAAGAAAAAACAAGAAATTTCTCATTATTCAACGAAAATCTGTTTCTTATCAGACTTCATGCGTTTACTTAGTGAGCTAGCTAGTTCGATAGAAATTAAAAACCCTTGTTTCTAGCCATGAGAAACATTACTTTCTTTTGTTTTCTACTTACATATTTATGATTAGGGATTATAAATTAATTCTTGTACATGTTGATGTAGCTAGAAAACAATAGAAAGATGATTCATAAGGTACAAGAAAATCGATTTGTGTAAAGTAGTAGGTCACACGTGTTCACCATTTCTGGTATAAAAACATAATACCATCATTGTACGGGACAAAAACAAATGGTGAACAAGCTTTAAGAAACTTGGACTATTGTTGTTTCTACACACAAAAAATATAATATTGCACACAAAGTGATCATATATATTATCTTCTGCCAACATGTTTGCACAGTACACATATATAGCCTACCTAGACGTAACTTCTAGCTAGTTAACCAATATCATTGTGCACCCCGTGAAAAACTCTTGTAAGCCAAATCAATATGTGGCCCATATCATCATTTGTAACAAAATTGTTTCGACGGTGGAGACAGGATTTGAAGTTTTTAGCCATTTCAAGTTATGGAGTTCTATAAAATTACATATTTTATGAATATCTTAAAGTAAATGCAAAATTTGAACAAACTCATATCTCTCGAAAGCTAAGTGTAAATAAAGACTTATAATCTTATATATGTCACGATAATTCTATGATAAAAGAGGAAGGATTTGCAATTTGCAAATGTAGTGAAGTATAATTTTCTATAAACTAAACTGACATGCATATTGTATGTGGTTTATTAACTTACTATTACTAGTATAATAGAATGATTAGGCAACCCTAATATGACGTGGTTTAATTTAGTCATATGCCATAGGTGGAAGAAATTTGTAAAAGCTATAGTTAAATCGTAATTAGGTTTATAATTAATCTAATTCGTTCGTTTCCTATTGTATCTCATGTTTTTACCGAGTTTAGAAAAAAAAAACAAGTATATGTTGTAAATATAATACTCCCTTCGTTTAAAAAAGAATGACCTAGTTTGACCTGGAACGGAGTTTAAGAAAAGAAAGAAGACTTTTAATCTTGTGGTTCTAAATTAAAGTTATATCAAATATACCAAAATGTCCTTTAATCTTGTGGAATTAAACATGCCACGTGGAAAGTTAAAGTTAAAGTGTTGCCAAAAAAGGAAAGGAGTCATTCTTTTTGAAACAGACTAAAAAGGAACTAGGGTCATTCTTTTTTAAACGGAGGGAGTAAAAATTTACCGAAATTTGACATATATTTTTCTTAAATATAGCCATAAAAGCATGTTAAATAATTAATTTAAAAGTTAATTTTTAGCCAAAATGCATTAATCAGCTTCAACAAAATAACTTTTGCTCCATGACAGTACTATTATGTAACCTGTGGCGGATGGAGCATGTAAATACCCATGTTCAATCGAACTAACTTTTTTATATGAATATATATTAAAAAAGTGTAGAATTTTAAAAGTTTAACTGTCTATTTGTATATGTATAAAATAATATTGAATAATAAATAATATATTTATGTATTCGTGAAAAAAATATTATATTTCTGCTTAATTATATTCTCAAAATGCTTATTTGCATTGCTATAATGCTATCTTATTGAAGCGTGAGATAATCCTATAAAAAAATTTAAGCAGTTAATAAAAACATATTTTTATTTATTCAATTAATTGTTGGAAAGTACTTCCTACCACTCAATTAAATATGAGTTCGTGGTCATTGGTCAATATTAAATATTTTGACCATCCTAAAGGTAGTGTTTTGGGCCAATCAATAGTAAGAATTTAAATGTTAAATTTATGAAATGAAACTATAACTTCGCCTCAAATATTATCATACTAATAAATTTCATTTAATAACTTATATATATTGCTTGATCTATAGCATTGTTAGTCTTTGTGGTTGCTAGGAAGACAAATCATAAAATTCTTGAAATATGATTTTGGACCCCCACACCCCTCTCATTTTGTAGCCTATATAAGTAGTACCCCTTCGATACAAATAATGTACTCAATCATCAACTCCATCGATAATATTCATAAAAAATAATACTTAGTATAATGTCTTCTTCTCAAGTTGGACAAGGATCATCAGTTACATGGACTGCACAACAAAACAAGGCATTTGAAAGGGCATTAGCAGTGTACGATAAAGACACCCCTGACCGGTGGTCTAACGTTGCTAGAGCTGTTGGAGGTAATAAAACTGCTCAAGATGTGAAGCAACATTATGAACTACTTATTCATGATATCATGTTTATTGAGAGTGGTGGTGTGCCTTTCCCAAACTACACCACCAACACCACCAACACTCGTACCGGAGGCCGAGGCCGCACTAATAACAAATAATTCACATTAAGGTATGATTTTAGTTAACATGATATCAAAATAGATAAATTTTGATTCAAATGTCTCCATTATATTAATTACGTGTTTGGTCTATAAAAATGAATTTTGATATCAGAATAGACAAATTTTCATCCAAGTGCTATTTGTGTTTCCCATTGAATATAATAGTATCCTATTGACATGGAATGTTTCTCATTGAATATATATTTGATGCAGGATGTAAATCTTTGGTTCGAACAAAGCAATGAGGGGAAGAAAGATGCAACCTTAATTATGTATGACACTACATTTTTACTCCAAGAAATGAGTAACCTTACTACTAGCTATTAAAATAATAATAACCAGAATATCACATTTTCTTCTTGACAATTCAAGTGAAGTGTATATCAATTTCTTTGTACGTCCAAGTTAATTGTATTAATTTGCGTTATTGCTATCAATTTCATGGATGTACTATACTATATGAAGGAAGCACTTGAATTCCTTCTACTTTGTAATAACATTCATGTTTGATCTCTTTCTATAAAACGAGTTTTTTTTTTAAAAAAAATAATAATAATTGCGTACGTGCAATTTCATACTCAAAGTTTTACTTATATAAAATACTTGACATAGGTGTCTATGCTAGCACGGAACCAATATCGATTATTTTTTTATTTTAATTTATGTGATATAAATAGAATTTAGAAAGTTAATTAAATTTTGATATGATTTTTAAATATTTTAAGTGATTAATTACTTTTTATTTGGGCAAATTTAATGTGAAGAAATACATTAAGATGTCCACAACTAAAGTATATTTTGTCACCGAACAATGATTTTTTTGCGCAAAGTAGTAACAAAATATAAACAAATATTAAAGACATTCAAATATAATAAAGATATAACTAAAGAATATGAATTTATAACTAGAAGTCATAGCTAAAATGGATCAATAATTACAAAAATATTATACACTAATTAAATTAAAGTAAAACAAAAAAATAAACAAGCTACAACTAAAGAATATGAATTTAATACTAAAAGTCCTAACTGAAACGGATTCCATAATTTCGAAAATAAAATTAAACAAAAGAAATAATTTTTTACAAATGTTTTTCAAAACACGCTGAAGCAGGCACCCAACGTCTGGATATATGTGTTACAAAGGCAATGGATACATATACATTTTAATTTTAATGTGTGTGCATATATGTCGCATAATATTACATCTATAAAACTTAAAAAAGCACCGTTTTGACGATTAAAAACAATTACGTTCATATAATATGTTGCCCGAAGGTATATCCCAAATCAACTCTTAGCTTATTTGAATGCTCTGAATACACAATGTGTACAACATTCATACCTTACCATATTGTAATATTCACATTGCAATATAAGTTTTATCCAAAGACAATATTTTACAAACTCAGTGTAACTTTTAGGCAACACAATCAGTAAATACATTTATCTGACCATTGTAGCTGAAACACGATTCAAAATAGACTAGAAAGCGCAAGCACAAGAGGACAATAATTTCAGCACACAAAAATAATGTAGTAGTAGTATTTTTTTTTTTAAAAAAAGAAGGAATCACACAATATAATATTTCAATGACAATAATACCCTTTGAGACCATCAGTCAGGAGACCCGTTTCAGGACGCACGTAGGAAACAACTTAATTTCTTAAGAGAAATCTGAGGCCGTTACGCTTTGGGTGCGCACATGATAAAGGGAAATCCGCATCTGTTATTTTTGGGTGCACACAGAAAAATTCACAGCCGTTACTCTTTGAGTGCACAAAATAAAACCCACTTCTATGCAATAACTCACAAATCACACAGACAACACTCGGCAAGCCTGGTGCGACGAGCTGAACCTAAAATGCTTTCACAGGATTTCGTACTTGAAACCTCCAATATGAAAATCCCAAATCCAAATCACTGGTCACCCCAAAGGATAAAAATGGGGAATAACTGCCTTTCCTTTTAATGTTTTTTGCTAGTTAAAAAAGGAGGATAAATAGTAATGTGTTCACAATTATAGGTCGAACAAATTGAAACTGAAGCTTAATGTTTACATATATACAACTATCATCAATGGAGTGTGTATATTTCTTCACGGGTGTAGCAGAAACATAGCTTCAATCTTGGTTACATGAGATTCGTTAAACATCATGAGATTAGTTTAAGCATTTCTCGTCATTTTTTCATAAACCTGATCCCACAAACAATTCACTGGTGCAAAGTAACACCAGCGAAACTATCCACTTTATGGGGTGTAATGAAGCAGAAAGACTGATTATGAAACTATTCTCACTTTTAATAGAATTACGAACTTAAAATTAAGATAATGTTCCTTGAACACTTGACACTTCGTCGATGTTTCATAGTCCTGCTACCACCAACTAGTTGAGTGGTACAAAGAGCAGAAGAAACCAGTGAATCTATTCATTTCAATGAAATCAACCAATCCAAGTTCTACACAACGATTGCGTTACTAATTCACACAGTGGAAATAAGAGAGTGAAAATTACAAATCAAGAGCATTCATAGTGAAAAGTTATATGTCATTCTTTTCTACTCTATTGATATTAGCCCGTTAAATCAAGATGTGCCAAAAATTCTACTTAGCCAATGTTGTTTGCAGGGGCAGAGAACTTTCAACCTCTTTAGCCTCAGCATTCCTTTCCGCAACAATTTTTGACATGCCAAACATCTGATATGTGCATTGGATAAGATTAACGGTCGGTTAAATTTAAAGTAGTAAATGCAATGCTTTTTATGGTGAAAGTGTAGACAAATACCTTTTGAATGGTCTTCTTGAAGCAAGTTTTGTGTTCATCCATGGAAGCATGAATAAATTCATCCATGTGATCCTTGATATCTTCTAGAAAAGTTGCTTGTTCGCTCTTCTTCTTCCTACACGAAGTAATGGCTGGATTTGGAGTAACAGGGGATGGTGTCTTCTCATTTTGGACATTTTCTGTTGCCATATTATCCTTAATGCGAGGCTCTTATCTAGGCTGTAAGGTTATCAACATCACATATAACTATTTTATTTCTTCGTATCCACCAAACAATATAAACATACACCAAGAAGAAGAATCAAGTCAACAATGACAACAATTATGTCTTAATCCCAACATCGTTGGGTTTCAGCCACACTAATCTTCATGTATTATAACAAGTTAACAAGAGCTTGCATTTAACTCTGTACTAGTAGCAAACCACCTCAAAACTTTCACTCCTCTTATTATAATTTTCAGTCCAATGACTTCAGCGCGGTTCAAACAAATAAAATACATCATAATCAAAAGGAATAAGTTAGGTAATTACCATAAAGACGTACCCAGATTTCAGGTATAGATAATTCATAAAGAAACAGGATAGATATCTACGTAATTTAATTTTAAGTAAGACACAATATTTGTAATCCATCAATCATACAATCCCACTAAAGCTAAATATAGTCTTCACAAAGCAAAAGAAGTGGATCTGCTCAAAGCAAAAACCTGGAACACCTCAAATTAAACTGGAAAGAGTCAAGTATAATTTTCACGATTGTCAAATTGGCCAAATAATCTATCAAAAGCATCCCTGGGGACTAAAGGATACATGAAGTATAACCCTTACAAAACATAAGTACTACTACTTCTTTCCCTTTTCCAAATCTATGTGACACAATTCAGATTTCCAGAACCAAATCAATGAATTTGGACATGAAATTTGTTATTAAATATTTTGAAATAATATCTACATATTCAAAAAAAAAAAAACTAGGTAAGAAAAGTGTATCAAGCAACTATTGTGAACAAAGGTAATTAATTACTCCATGTACAGGTAAAAGCACAAGTGTTATCACATGATCCCAATCAACATCCCATTGGAGAACCAAATTTCACAGTTAGAGCTAAGGAAACAAAGTTGCAGATAAACTGTTTGATTTAATGCTACTAAGAAAATACTACGTTCTAAACAAACAAACCGATTTCTGGGCGATTTCACATTGATTTGCAGAGATTATTAATTAATTGAGATTCAGATCAAAATTGAAAATATTTTTTAAAAAAAGAAAGAAAAATTAAAATCGATCGAGATGAGTTTGCTGCTTACCTTCCGATATAGAAAGGAGGACGTAGGTTTCTAAGCAGACGGTTTGAGAATGAGCAACAAGATTAACACTTCTCTTTTATCGAGAAGGGACTATAGAATGTGATAACTTGAGCAACAAGATTTTGTTTCTATTATTTGGGTCTAAAAGTGGGTGCCACCATGGGCCGGGTAATATGCTCGACTCTTAGCCCGGCCCATTTATCATAAAACATGCTGAACATGTATTGAGATCCATGGAAAAAGAATCTTCGAGCTACAACGACTTACATACAATTTAATTTTTTAAATCTTAGAAAAGTTGGACAGAACTAACTTAATTGTGCAATAATAAAATCTTAAACAAGCTACATCAAATTGGAAAAAATGCAGCAGTGTAATAGTCAGTCCCATTATTATAACCAGAGACGAACTTATATTAAATTAAATAAATAATATAAACGAAAGTTAAGTAACGTTTTTATCCGTTTCACATTTAAAAAAAATAAGGATATAGACCAAAAGATTAAAACATATAACGTTTTTATCTGTTTCACATTTAAAAAGAATAAGGGTATGGACCAAAAGATTAAAACATATGAACCAACTATTTAATAATTTTATGCGTATTTGGAAAAATCATGTTGTGACTTGTGCCGACAATCTAATGTACCGTCTTCTTCTAGAGTAGATATGAACGTTGAAATAAAATTCTCATATCAATTATTGTTTCTTATAAAGAAGGTGCAAAGTCCAATGTCAACAAATAAAAGTGAAAAAAAAAGAGTACGTTTTATTTTTAATATTAATTACAAATTTCCAAATTATTTCTCATGACATAAAACAACAATTACTAATATTTACTCCTTCCGTCTCATATTATTAATTGATCGTTATATTAAAAATAGTTATCACATATTAGTTATCCACCTTACTAATTAAGAAAGTATTAGCTAAATTTTTCTATATATATTATTTTTTGAAAGTGTTCACATTTATTTGCAAAATTACCATTAAATTTTTCAAGAGGTGAACTAGTAAAATGATATTCTTATTTATAATTCCTTAAGTACCGTACAAAATAAAAAGTGATCAACTAATATGGAATTGAGGGAGTATATTCTAGTATGAACTGCACCAATTATTATTTATTAAAGAGTGTATAAAATCTAAAGTTGTTAAGTAATATTGAACGGAGGGAGTACTGCTATGAGTCTATGTGGATTGAATTTTTAGTTATAAGTTATAAACCAAAAGTAATAAGTTCGAATGATTTTTTGACTTATTTTTGTGCTCATAAGCAATTTTTTTTAACTCAAACACCATCAAACTACTTAAAAGCTACTTACTTAAGAACATCTAAAAATAAATTAATCCAAACAAACTCTAAGCGTTAAAATTATTATACTACTATAAAAAATAGGTAACTTGACTACTTAAATTGAAGTATACTTACTTTTTGTTATAATATATCGCTACAAAAAAAGTAACATATAAAGTTAATGTCAAAATTGTTTATCATACCAATGTTTTAATGGTAAAATGTTGTAAAAGCAGGTTATGTTTGGCAACAGAATGGAGAAAGTGGAGCTTCTTGAAGCTTTAGTAGTCGGTGATAAAGACGCTACTCCTCCAAAATACTCAGCAAAGTTGATTTTGTATAACATGTTAAATAATTCGTTTTGATAAGTTTGTCTAATTTTTTATGTAGAGAATTTATCTTTTATATGGAGATAACGATAAAATCTTTAATCATACAATTTCAGATATTATGAAAATGTAAGTACTCTTCTCATGCTGAGAAGCAAGTCAATGCGTAACTTTTGTTTAATTTGAAATTTGATGATGATTATTTACCGTATACTTTAGTCATACATATATCTTATCAATGAGTGCGAAATTAGGAGAAAATACGTCGATGGAATAAATAAAAAAAGCAGGACATCTTGTGCAATTGGAGCGACCCTGCACATACAATCGTTGTCTCAAGAAATATCTTTAATATTCAAGTGGCTATGGCAACGTGGGATGAATATGTGCAATAAAATGTAATGTTTTTTAATTACTATACTTTTTAGTGGTGAAAGACAGTGACACTTGTTTATTAAGAAGATAATTTTGTTCCTCCTTATATTAAAAAAAATAAAAATATATATATATATATATATATATATATATATATATACACTATTGCACTTGTACAAGAACTAGTAAAAACGTATAGTAATATTAATTTGAATTTACCCAAATTATGTGGAAATATATCTATAACAAGTTCATTTATGAAATTTAATAAACTTTATCTAACTAACCATGAGTTTACATTTATTTTCGAATGTCACTTGCAAAGTTGTAAGGAAGCAAACACAATTTAAAATAGCAAATGTTATAAAGTGAAGTATGATAAGAAAAAAGGTAGTTTCTGTATATTAATAAATAGTTAGACTTTCAAACCAAATCCAATCAGGTTCATATTTATGAGTATATAGTCATCAAAACACATATTTTCATATATTGTTTTTTCTCATTTTATTGTATGTGAATTTCTTAATTTAATTTCATTTAGAATTGCTTCACTCAATATTTTTGGCTATGCCTTTCACATTAATATTTCTTTTTGTATCTTGACTCTATGAGTTCTAAAAATATTGCACAAGTCCTTTATATCAAGAAAAAAAAAAGTTTTAATTCATCTAACAAATCCATCTAGAAACATGTGATGAATCTATATGATTAGAAATGATTTGATAAAATTGGTAAAACTCTTATAAGACTTTTGAATTTATGCTCATTTCATTTAAATTGTTTAGAAGGATAGCGTTTGAGAAAATATTTGAAGTTAATATAGTATTTTTATGTAATATTTAAGAAAATATTCCACCGATCTCTACCATTCAAAAGTTATGTAATATTTAAGAAAATATTTGAAGTTAATATAGTATTTTTAGTTTTTCAAACTCTCATAATGATAGTATCAATTTAGTTTGAGAATTTGACATTACGGGTGTGTTTGGTAGGAAAGAAATGGAAAATATTTTCTAATTTTTTCATATTTGGTTGAGATAAAAGTTTTGAAAATTTTTCCAAATCAACTCATTTTCTAAAAATTAAGTTAAGGAAAACTTTTCCAAAACTCTCATCAAATTTCAAATTATATTTTTTTTTAAAACCATCAATTTCTAAAAAATATTTTCAATATCAAATTTTTTATATTTTCACTCCACCCTCCCCCCGATCTCAATCATCCTTCCACCCCCTCCAAAAAAATTAAATTTATTTTTAAAAAAATATTTTTAATTTTAAAATTATATTTTTTCACCCCGATCTCGGACCCCCCCCCCTCCCCCCCCCAAAAAAAAATTTGTTTAAAAAATATGTTTCAACTTCAAATTTTTTTTCACCCATACCCCCCCCCTCCCCCCCCCCCCCAAAAAAAAACATAAAAAATTTAAATTTATTTTTAAAAATATTTTCGACTTCAAAATTATTATTTTTCACCTCTACCTCGCCCCTCAACACCTCCCCGCCCCCACTCCACCCCACCTCTCAAAATAAATTTTCATTTTGTTTTTAAAAAATATTTTCAACTTCAAAATTTGGGTATTTCACCCTAACCCCCAACCCCCTAGTCCCCCTACACACCCCCTACCATCCCCCACCCCCACCCACCCAAAAAAAATTATTTTGAAAAATATTTTCAACTTTAAATTTTTATTTTTCACCCTCTACTCCCCCAACCCGCCAGCCGCCCCCTCCTCTTCCCCCTCCCAAAAAAAATTATATTTTCAATTTCAAATATTATTTTTTACGCTAGTAAAAATAAAAGATACTTCAAAAATATTTTTCATTCATAAATCAAAAACTAACAATCATTTCCTAAAAATACATTCTACTCACCAACCAAAAATAAAAAAATAAATTACAAATCTATTTATTTTTCATAAAAATATTTTTTCAAAGAAAACATTTTCCTTCATACCAAACAAACCTACATGATAAGTGGACTCATTAAATAGCATAAAACAAGTCAGGTTTGTGGAATATAGTTACTCTTTTCATATCTCTCTCTTTTGTGTTCACTTTCTCAATAAAAATTTCATAGCCCATACCCATGTTATATTTTAGGTTTGCTAATTCCTACCTCATAAGTAGAAAAATCTCTTTTTAAAATTAATCTCTCAAATTTTCCTCATACCTCTACATCATTATCTTATTCAAAATCGTTGTTTTGTAGTTTTTTTTATTTATGTATTTGTATTTTTTCTCGATTGGACGATATTAGATTTTGCTGAAAACATTTTAATGGATTTGAATATTGTCAATTTTGCGGGTGTTTGGAAATGATCGGAGGCGTATTCAAGTTAAAATTCGAGTTTAAGAGAGATCCATCTGTACCTTCCTAATTATATTTCAATGTATATTTTTGTATAAGATCACATTATATGCCCATTTATCTCAAGCATATATTGAGGAAAAAATAGTGTGTAATATAAATTGAGATACATTATATACTATGTGATATACACTTGTTACAATCACATCCATGAAATGCATGTGTGCTACACTTACACTGGTATCTTAGAGGCATTTGTAGGGATAATTTTTTTTAGCTTGAAACTACTCCTAATCAATTCTATTTTTTCTTAAATTTTGTTTTTAGCCTTGTCCAAATATTTTGAATCAATCACACAAATTTTGATTTTGCTGACAAATTTAGCCCGGTTTCTTTCGACCTCAATTCCATAATTCAATTCCTTCTTCATATTTTTACCCCTTGAACTTTCTTAGAGTTTTCGTACTATTCGATCCGATTGTAGGCCGAAAGCCAACATTTATTGTTGGCAAAAGTGAAGATACAATTTATTATGAATCATTTCCTTTCTTGGAGCCGTAATTTAGTACTTCCTCCGTTTAAAAAAGAATGATCATATTTCATTTTTAGTATGTTTCAAAAAGATTGACTCCTTTTTTTTTGACTACATTTTAACTTTAACTTTCCACGTGGCATGTTTATGACCACAAGATTAAAGGGCATTTTAGTACATTTGACATAACTTTAATTTAGTTCCACAAGATTAAAAAGTCTTCTTTCTTTTCTTAAACTCCGTTCCAAGTCAAACTATGTCATTCTTTTTTTTAAACAGAGGGAGTAATTTATTTGGAACTTGGAAGTGTTAAACCATGAAAATTTTAATTATTTTCATATATATAGCAATTAGCAACTATACCAATATTGATTAGGGTGAATTTTAATCCAAGTGAATAAATATAATCATGGTCTCTTGTCTTCCATTTGTAATCCTATCTGATTTGAATAATATGTGGATGGTGATGGTAAATTTCAGAGGTATGGAGAAGAGTCGTAATATCAAACAGTCACATCAAGTCAATCATCATACTATCTTTTGCGTATCAATTATAATGTGTCTTTTTCCACCTCCCATTAATTGTTTTCCAAGGCAACATCATCCTACTTACAAATAATGTGAATACTTAATTTTATTCTTTATCTTTTTGTCTGTTTCAATTTATTTATTTTAATTTTATTTTTTATCAATTTTTAAAAATATACTTAATTTTGTTCTTTACCTTTTTGTCCGTTTCAATTTATTTGTCTTAATTTTATTTTTTATCGATTTTTAAAAATAGGTTTTTCTTTTTAATAGTAATTCTTTAATTCTAAAAAAGCTTGTTTTGGGACATGCATGTCTAATTAAGAAATAAAGTATACATCCTGATCACCACAAAAAAAAAATAGTTTTTAGCGGTGATAATATTTAATATTACTCTCTCCGTCCACTTTTATTTGTCATGTTGCGCTTTTCGAAAGTCAATCTGACTAATTTTCAAAGCTCAATTAGATTACATTAATTTGATATTTTAAACAAAAAATTTAGATATTCAAAAACTATATGAAAAGTACTATTAATTGCAATTTTTTGCATATTAATATGATGAAAAATTACATCTTAAAATGTTAGTCAAAGTTCTTATAGTTTGACTCTAAAAATAGAAACCATGACAAACAATAGTGGACGGAGGGAGTAATAAAGAGTGTTAAATCATTTTATCGACATTAGTTAATTATATTGTCATTGGATCAAATATCGCTATAGGGTATATGAATACTAGTTATTGCTAAAACTATATATTTAGAAGTAATTAAACTATTATTATTAATTAATTGCCACTATAATATATTTTTGACATAATGCTTTCGAACTTCTTGTGATATTAGACATTTAAGTTGTAACATTCTTATATGATTACAAATCATGTTGAAGTATAAAAAGATTTCATTCTTTGAAAGAAACTAAAATGAAAATAGAGATATATAAAATGAAATAGAAGATCAACGATATACTACTAGACTACTAGTCCAATGACTAATTAAGTTCAATTTGCGATATCAAAAATCATAAAACCCCAGAGAAATTTAAAACACATGAACAATTATTCTATATGTTGCATTTTGAGGCAATAAATCAAATACACTAACTTCTTTTGAAAAATTAATTCATTTGATTCGATAAGATATTGTGGTACTAGAACAATACAATAAAAACAAGTTGGAAGTGGTAGAAAAAAAAAAATTCCATAATGAAGAGAAGGTACAATGCAATATTCATAGAATATTTTTAAGGGCATCTTTTTTTCTTTTTTCTTTTGTCATATACTTGACTTGCTAGGTAGTGATATCCACCTTAATATCTTCTTGTCAACATCTTCACTAGTGCAGGTTCATATACCTCAAAATCCTACTCAACAATTACAAAAGAAAATTAATTTTAAAAAAGAACCACAAAAATTATACTATAAGTGCAAGATATTTTTTACATGCAGATCTCACAAACATCATACATTTTAAGCTCAGTTGATTAGAAATATGTTACTCAAATATATTTACTATAGTTAATCACTTTAGATTAAGAAAATATATACTTACTTTAGATACGATCTTGATTTTTCAAATGTATCCTAGGCGGCACACTCAATGGTTTTTGTATCAACTTTGTATTTAAACACGATTAATCTTCTAATTAAACATAATCAAGAAAATGCACGCGTTATTTTTTTTAAAAAAATAGTACCTTAGAGTTGCCGTAATTGATTTTTTTTAATTTTTTTTTTACTACTAATAAAGATTGAAGGACTCTTAATTAGAATAGGGTATAGGGTTACATGCAATAACTTTCAAACTAATGGCACCATGTCTGTTTTGTTAATTTATGAAATTTAAGAATTCTAAAATTCATTCTTGCATGACTCGAATAGACTAAAATACAACAAAAAGTTGTAAAGAAAATATTAACTGAATTCTACAAAAAGGCAAGAATATTTCTTAGGTTTTTACAAAATAGACCAAATGTTAGAAATATGTATTCACTGTCTCATTCAAAAATATTATAGAGGACTAGTAAAGTAAGGTTTAAGTATGTAACCGTCTCATTTCACATAGTACTTTGCTATTTATTCACTACATTTCAATTTGTTGGTCTGATTTTGACTTGATGCAGAGGTGACTACTTAAGAATACCTTTGTTGTTCATGAGTGTAATTAGGAAGAGGAACACGTCCAGATTCGATACGCCTGAGATCCTCAATAAGTATTTCATAGTGTCTCTTCACTTCATCGACTGATTTTCCACCACCAACGGCCCGTGCCACATTCTGCCAGCGGTCAGGTGTGTCCTTATCGAATTGAGCTAACGCTCTTTCAAATAACTTGTTTTGCTGCGGTGTCCATGATGAAGATTGAAGTGAGCTTGATGCCATTAGAAAAACAAAAACAAATGTTTAACAAAGCGATATAGTTAATTAGTCCAAAAACTATAGTCTAATTAGTATGTGTGATAGGAAAAAAGGATGGAGATTTTATGTGTTTATAAAGAAAGAAATTGAAGAGGCCAGTTGAAGAAGAATCTAAAATTTGGGTGACTCGTCTGCTTTGGAACCACAAAACCTACTGCTGGGGAATCTCTCTCTTTCTCTCTCTCTTTCTTCTACATACATACTTAAAGTTACGTTGTTTTTCACTCGTAAAATCAATGTTGTTTGTAGTAAATCTTTGCCGCATGCGCGGAGCTAGGTGGGGTTCAGAATTTGCTAGCTTTTTCATTCTATATTTGTATTAGAAAATTAAATGAACATATATGTATATTAACTTGTGAACCTTTTATGAAATTGATTGATAACTCAGTTATAAGGAAGCAAGTTTTACATAATTTTTCTCTTTCTCTCCTAAAATTTAGAACCTTAAACTCCTAATCCTGGTTTCGTCTCGCTAGTGCGATCAAACTCCTATGCGAATGAATAAATCCAAGTAAAGCAGCTATGGGGAATCGCGTTCTGATTCTCAGATGCATCCATACATTTGATCTTATGCACGTGTGGAGGCTCACAAATGATAAACCGGATAGGGCTTGCCTAATGCGGTTTATATTTCTTGTGTGGTTTGCAGGCTATTACATCGTGGGGATTTACCTAGTGCACACAAAATACTTGCCTCAAGGATAGAGGCTGTAGCAGAGATTATAGCAATTGCGAATTATCCTAAAAGACAAATTAAGGGATTGCATTGATTTGTGGTTGTTAATTACGTGTCAGACATAAGCCATAAATTAATCTTCTGTAGCAAGAAATGACATCCATTGGGATAATGGGTGTGGGTGGGTGAGAAAACTTAAATTTTACCCTGACTCATTAATTTTAGATGAAGAAAAGGACAAGAAAAGAAATGAAGGATCCAATATTGTGTACTAATTCATTCATTAGTTTCTCTGATATCATTGGAATTGATGTTTCGGTTCATTTCTGCGCCTCTTAGAAACGTTCCAAAAAATGGCCACCTGAATTAATGCATGCATCTTTTATTTTTTATTTTACTTTGTGCCTCCACTTGCCAATACTAAATAACTAGCTTCCAACACTTGAATCTGGTGGCTAACTATTGTACGTACAATCTGGTTTTCCTAACCCTGGGGGGTTGAGGGGGTGGGGGTGGGGTAGTCAAAACTGTGTAACCATTCAATTTTTTTTTAATTTTTTTTATCATAGTCAATTTTTTATTATTGAAGCTGAGATATATACCAAAGGCTGATCAATGTCCTATAGTTGTTCCATTTAGGTGTGCCTAGTTAGGGCAATCTTTAAAATTCAAAAGGCATGTCATTCTCAAGGGGTACGATAAAGTGGTCTATAATGTATATGCTACTCTTTAGAAATTGTGGTACGTAGATAATTGAAAAATCATTGTCCAATCCAACATGTTGCATTCTCATGATTAGGTATTCGATTTTGATCTTCTTATTTACTCATAATTACTCTACTACTTAAGTACGATAAAGTGGTCCTACAAAAACTAAAAGCATCGTAGATAAATTAATATTTGCTCTTAGTGACATTCTATAAACTGAAGATTAATATGACCCATACGTAAGCATGATCTCATACATGAAATTAGCCTAAGAAAAGAGATCCTAAATGATGTAAATATTTACTATATAAAATTTAAAAAAATTACAACTCTGGTATTTTATTTATTTTTTGAATTAACATTTTTTTCTTTTTTCAAGAATGTCATTTCTCCACCCCTAAAGGTTGGACATATATAATTGACGTGGTCCATTTGGTGTAAATTGAAACTCCTTTTCCATAAAGTAGAACTTTGGAACAATTCCAAGATTTTGTGCTCTATACCTTTGGAAATGGCAATAAATGTTTTTGTAAAAAAAGTCATCGGGAAAATTAAGGGTAAACCCGGCCCCCACCCCATATAAATGCAAAATGACTGTCCCTATAAAAAATTTGTGAATTATATGTTCCTGCGAATTAGTATGAAAATTTATAAGAAAATAAGTTTCTTGTGGATTTACATAGTAATTTCAAGAAAAATTCTCATGTAATTCACACTTATTTGATAGTGTTTTATATAAATATTTTTTATTGTAAACTCAAATCACATTATATAATCATCGTTAAAATTTACCCGAAAAATATATTAGTTGGTATTTCATGCCACCTTCTGACTTTTCAAGAGAATAAAAGGTCCATTATAGCTAAAAATGAACCACCATGGTCCATGCCATTTGCAGTTAAAAGTTATAGAAAGAATCTCTTTAATTAGATAATACATATCATTATATTGACTATTCTTTTGTGACAATAACTAGTATAGACCTAGGGTATGTTTGGTATGAATGAAATTGTTTTTCTTCGAAAAGAACTTTTATGAAAAATAAGTGCAGGTTTTCTTACTTTTTGTTTTTATATTTTTTAAGTAAACTATAGGTCCTTGTTGTCGGTATTCGTCAAATCTTGTGCATAACGAGAGCTTTAGTACTGGGTTACACTTTTTAAGTAAACAAAAGTTAATACTAAATAACATTTATATATAATCTAGAAAAATACTCTATATAGATATGAAAAGGTGGGTAGACTGGGGATGTTGCGGGCGGAGAGGAAATCACAATGAGCGTAGAATGCTATTTATGAAATTTCGTTTTATCGACTCTTAGTATGGAAATCATTTTTCTTCATCTTTAAAGAATTTCTTCCTCTAGGAAAATTAATTTCAAATATTTTAAGCATGCAACCAATTATGAAAAAACTCGAAAATCATATTTTATACCAAAAATCAAATACACTCGCAGTATATACTTATATATATATATATTCTAAAAAAAAGTTTCATATCTTTACATGTTTGAAAATTTTCAAAAATTAGACTCTTGAGTGAAAGTTGCATTTGCACCAATGATTGAAAGGTGAATATGTCCCCAATTTCTATGTATTGGATGTATTAATATCATCATCCTATATTCTATCAAATTGGAAGGGGGGAAAATAAATAAATAGTTGGTAAAAAGAAAAGAGTTTTTTTGCACATCATACATTTGGAGATAAGTAGATAGACGTATCTCTTTCGTGTGCCAACCAAAGGGAATATGAATTTATCACCTAAAATTTTCTTTGTCAAAATTCTTTTCTTTTTCTTACGTTGTTTTCATCTTTACTATGCAACTTGGACATTAGATCCAAATAAATCATCATTGTTAGATCCAAAGAAAGCAACAAATTATATAATTTGCAATCATGGTCTTTAATGGCTGGGGAAAAACTTATGGTCGAGTATGTCACTAGTCACTAGTCAACAATTAAAGATTTTATTTGAGCAATCTTAAAATCGTTCAAGAAAATATTATATTATGATATATAATTTTATAAGTTATTCGGATGTTAGACAACAACTTAATATTGTCTATAAAATAGAGAAATATATCAGTAAACATTAGACTCATATCTAATATTATATGAAAAGGTAACTTTTTAAGTGTGAAATTTGAACAATTAAATAAGAGCAAACTTCATAAATTTCATTAGTTTAGGCTATAATTACTAGAATTCTTGATATTTCAAATAGGGAAAAGGGCCAAAAATATCCTTGGACTATTTGAAAAGGTTCAAATATACCCTTCATCCACGTATTTGGCTAAAAATACCCCTCCCTCTATCTTTTTGGTCCACCCTTACCCTTAAAATTAACATTTTTTTCTTAAATTATTTTTATTATTATTTTTTATTATGTGGCAGATTTCTATTTCCTTCAGCCCTTTATTTAACCCACCTCATGACCCAATTACCCATCTAATTAAAACACCGACCCTTTACTAATACCATTATTTTTGAATTTATAAATATTAGGAAAGCTAATTTATCAAGTTTTAATCTAACATTGTTTGGTTTTAATTTTTGTGTCAAGCCAAATATTAATATTAATGAAAATTGAATTTTTATTAAAATCGTTTTTGTACGTAGACTAATTACAAAAATTCACTAAAATATAAACGGAAGTTGAAATTTTTATTTATTATTTATGATATTTCAATATTTAAATTTGTTCCAAATCATAATTTTCGAGTAAACTTTTTTTCTTTTTTTACATATATGATGTAACTTTTTTGAAAATTTTTAGTGAACCCCTAGCCACCATCGCCCATGAAGAACGGATGCGGCTCCTCCTCATAAAACAAAAGTAGTACATTTTAGTTTGTTTTTTTTGAGCAAAAATATCATTCTGATTTACTTAATACAACATTAGTTCAAAAAAAGATGCAAGAGAGATTTGTTCTTCTCATGCAGAAACAATATTTTTTAGACATAAACGAATAGGGAAAATACATTTTGTATAACTTCACAACTCAAATCATATAATGCTCCTTTAGTGATACACATAATGAAAAATGCCCAATATTTTCCCCAGAAATCAGTTAATTGAAGAACCATTCACACCATAAATGTTTCCCAATGAAAGAGATGAGTGTTTGAATTATATGGGTAATTGGGTCATAGGGTGGATAAATTAAGCAGTGAAGGTGGGGTTTAATTTTGGCAAATAGAAATCTGCCACATCATAAATAGTAATAATAAAATTATTTAATAGAAGTCTGATAGTTTTAAGGGTAAGGGTGAACCAAAAAGAGGGAGGGGTATTTTTTGCCAAAGAGATGGATGAAGGGTATATTTGAGCCTTTTCAAATAGTCCAAGGGTATTTTTGGCCCCTTTCCGTTTCAAATATTACTTTCTATATCATATTTTGTCCTTTGGAGACATGTATCATTACTCGCCAGATATATATATCTATCGATTGAATATTCGTGATACATGTTTTATTAGTTTTGAATTAAATATGTGTAAATGATTTACTTAATTAAGAAATGGTTGATGCTTAATATCTTAGATACACAAGAAAGGACTCCATACCAAATACATGACAATGATGAACAAGAGTAACAAACCTCCTCATATAATGTCGATCACTAAGATTCAATTTTGATAGTTGAAGATGAAAACATGATTTGAGATGAAAGGAAGAATAATAAAATCTACATAGTGGCCTAAAAAGGAATATTTATGAAAATGGGCCATTTAAACTGGGTCCGGAAGCTATTGCACAGCTTATTTCATTTTTAAATGAGCCCAACCTTATAAATCCAAGATATTTGGCCCAATTGGACATTGTGTATCTGTTTTGAAAACATTACTGAAATATACGTTTTATGTTGGAAAAATTACTTTGATGAATGCTTTTTAATAAATAATTACTGATTTTAGCGATACTTTTTATTTATTACCATTTATAACAGTAATATGTTAAATCTGCAATATGTATTAGAAGTGAATTAAGTATGCAATATATATGTATTATAACTATTTTTAAAAATATATTATGCTTGTTCGGTAAGAAGTTGAGACATTGTATTATAAGTGTATGAAAATGTGTAAAAAATGTCTTATTCATCAATAAAACTTGTATCATATGTGAATAATAAATTTATTTTTTGTAATATGAATTAAAAGTGTATTATAAATGTATTAAATGTGATAAAGTGAAAAAAAATGTTATTGTTATAATGGTAAATATTTTTATTTATTGCATATTTATGTAAGTTTCCCTATTATGTTTCCCTTATTTTCAATCTCCTTCTATTTCTAAAAACCTCAAAACTTCCTTATTTCTTTAGTGTATCCGAGCCAGTATTTAATGTATCTGAGCTACATATATTTATCCGATTTATTTTATAATGTATTCGAGCTAGTTTTTAATGTATCCGACCTAGTTTTTAATATATTCGAGCTACATAATGTGTATCCATTTATGTTATAATGTCTCCAAGATACTCTTTAATATATCCAAGCTACATATTATGAATCTGATTTGTATTACTTTTAAGTGATTAATGTAATTACAAACTAAAGAGTAATAGATTGTGATTTCATATTAAAACTATATGATTCTAAAATTTATCCAATATTTTTTCACCGAATCAATATATTGGGCTATTAAATGGGCTCTTCTTTTTTTTCTTCACTCACCATCGTAATAGGTTTTCTAAAGAGCAACTTACATAAATGACTATACTTTTAGAGTTATTAAATTGGAATAGCCATAAGTGTCATATTTACATAAAATGACTATACTTTCTAACTTAATCTAGCCATATTCAATGCCTGCTAATTTTTTTAATACACTACTTTATTTGGAATTATAACACTAAATAAGGTTAATTTCTTATTATAATTGACATACCTTTAATTAAGCCCGCTGAATCTCATTTTTCCATTAATCAATTAACAGGACTCAAAGTTTGTTTGTCTGTATACTAGTATACAAATCAAAATTCGAGGACATTTAAAATGACATAATCCATTTTGAAAAAAATGAAAATACCTTAAATCATGCCACTTTGATTTGATGATTATTTTTAACAAAACTCGTATAAAATTTTGTTAAAATTTATGCATGTATCATACATTTCGCATATGAAAAATACAAAATGTTATAGTGACAAATACAAAAAATGCAAGTAATATTACAGTATGAATACATATATTTGTTGGTTCATTCAACCCAAAAATTCTTGAATACATACTATTATAATTGCTAGTAGCAAATACAAACGTATGCTATTTTTTTGAGGGTTGAACATGCATACAATTCTACCTTGCAATATGAATATAATTTGATACAACATATCAAAGTATATATTTAGAATATGAAAAATACAAAAGATACATTGAAAACAACACGTGATACAGTATAAACACATGTTTTTATTGATTCATTCAATAATGAACATGTATACAATAGATGTGTCCAAAAAGAAATATAACTACAAATACACCGTTGAAAGGTATGACACAATGCCTCTTCTTTCAGATTCCTCTGTTGGACATTTCTGAAGATTTCAATAGTTCAACACTTTCTTTTCTCTTGACACACTTTCACCCTTGGCTAAGTTGTTGCGTCGGTACGATTTTTCGTGAATTTTTTTATTTGTATCTCAATTGTCAAAAAAGAGGACCATCCAAAGAATTAACATTATATTGTATACCTCTTATAATCATCATCTTCTGCTCCGCCACTAAAGTATCACTTTTAGCAATCCCTTTTGATCAACCCTAATTGAAATTGAAGAGATAGAATGGAATTGAACGATACAAATAATAATAAAATTAACTAAAAAAATCAACAATTTGAAAGAACTAAATTGAAGTTACCTAATTCGATGAAATTCTAACGTTGATGGACCATTCACCTTCAAAATTGAAATTTTAGGAAAAAATGAAATTAAAGTTTGATTTGATTTTGTAATAAATAAAGAGAAAAGAGGTAAGGGAAGAGAGAGAGAGAGTAAGGTTGAATATAATTGGGCATTAGCTTAATACATGTCGTATAACATGCTAAGTGTATATAAACTAATATTTTGCTATACAATTGATAGTATAGCTGTAAACATTAAAAAATTTAAACTATAGCTAAGTATTATAAAGTATAGTATATGTTTGCTATATTGTGTAGTTTTTCCCAACTTCTAAATTTGTGGTAAAGGGTAGACGGAGTAATTAGGAGCCTGAACCTTTCGGCCATCTAGCTTATTAAATCTGTACAAAACGTATAGATGGTCCGTAGATTATATATATATCTTACGTATATTTTAATCATGCTGATAAATTAGTTGATCAAACATTACACATTAGTAAAAAGATACAATAAAATAATTGCTCAAAACCAAATGATTTGTTCAGAAGAAATAACAATGAGGACTAATCAAAGAATAAAAGGTTGATGTGAAAACGCAAAACAGAAGATTTAAAATTTTATAGAAAATTAACAAATAAATTATATATAAAAATAATATGTTTTGTAGGATTATTTTCTTTAAATTATACGCGGACATAGGAGATAATTTTCTGACTAAAACAATAATGTACTTACTCCTGGAATTGTCCAATCATGAATTCAGGATTCCCCAATTGAACAATGTTTTTTACTTTTTATTAATAATTCAGCTTTGTCTCTGAAAATAATCATAAGATTCCAGATTTATTTTTATTTCTTTTTAAAAATAATCAACATGTATATTGTTGCATCCCCACGAGTGGCTAAAAAAAGGTGACATTATAACGCGGCCCTAATATTCCCCCAACTTTTCATAAATCATTTCATGTTTTGACAACTTGCTAAATTCAAATTGTAATTATTAATTTAATCCAATATTAGAATTCACATTTTTACAAAAATCCAGAACCCATTTGGAGCAAATATAATTTATTTAGTTACGTGAACAATGGTTATAAGTGAGTTTTTTTCATAATATATCCTCTATTTTTATATACATGTTCAATAATTTTGTCTAAGGTAGACCCCCTGTGCTTTTTAATTAGCACAAAGAATATTAAACGCAATTAAAGGGAGGAATTATAATTTATTTATTTATTGGAAGAAACAACGATAATGGTGATGGTAAAAAATGTGTGTGATATATAAGGTGATAGTTGAAAAAGGCGATGCTAGTTGTGATAGTGAAAGTGATTGTAATAGAAAAAGAATTAATTTAAAATTATATAATAATAAAGCTCCGATCAAATATAATCCTTTTTTATAGAGTATAAAATCTTTAAGGATACACGTCTCTCAAATGTATCCTTAGTACTGAATATCGAATTGAAAAGCAAGAAAATCATAGAATTAGTTACCAATTTCAATTATATAATCATTTGGTGGTTGACTCTAAAAAAAACTTAACATTCATCATTGTCTTAAACGACTCAATTTCTTTATTTCAAGTCATAGTAAAGTTAGTATCATTTCTCATAATGTTATATATCATGTCAATATAATTGACAGCTGAGATAAGGGGCCTAATTGTGATGTAAATGTGGCCAATATATATAACGTAACGTCTAATTTGTCCTCTCAACCCCAACATTAATCGAGAATATTTTTGTTAATGTCAAAATAGTTATTAAATAACGAATATTGGACTTTATTTGATTGAGTTGATGACAACATTCTAATTATAAGATTATTAATTAACTTTAAATAGACAAATCACCACTTAAAATGAATTATTGTTAACTGATTTTTTTCCCCATTTTTATCTGTGTTTTTTTTGGGTCATATTATTGAGTATTGAAATAAACTTACTCAAATAGAATGAAAGATTCATATATGCCATTTTAAACCAATTCTTTTGTTTAATTTTGATTTAGTTGACCGAAAGTAGTTAATAATTATTATTTCACTCATAATACCTATTTCCACAAAAAAAAAAAAGAAGAAAAAACCGAGTTCAACTCATTAATCGGGAATATTTTTGTTAATGTCAATGTAGTTATTGAGTAACGAATATTTGAGTTGATGACAGCACTCTAATTATAAGATTATTAATTAATTCAAAATAGACAAACCATCATTTATAAAGAATTATTGTTAGCTCATAAGATTACACTTAAATATGTTATTGTTGTTGTATCAATCTAATTAGAAATAACAAATTAGTTATAGAAAATCTTTTCATGCTTTATTGTATGTAAGTTAGTTCAAAAATTAAATTATGATAAATTCCTTTTTCACAAAGGATATTAGGAAGGGAAATGTATCGAGTTTGTGTGTATCCTACTATCCACGTTTTAGTTTTGTTATAGTTGGAACCACAACATATATAAAATATTTTGGATATCTAAAAAAAATTAAGGCCGAACTCATAACAGATCTCTAAACTTATTGGGGGTTTTCCCTCCGGTATCTCAACAACTTCATTTTCCTATTGAATCATTGAATAACCATCCATAATTTGTTCCTTTTAAAACATCGTTAGTTGATTTTGATCTGCTTTTCTATTGTAAATGCCTTCGATTGTGTTCGTATTGTAATGTTTTTTTATTGAAGAATGAAGACAAACCGTGTTAGTCTCATTTGTTTTCTAATGTGTTCAAATGACTTGAAGTAAAACACAATTATTCTCGAACATTTTCACTATCAATTGGACTAATGAGTTTTGGAACAACATATGTATCCTCTATCAATACCCCTCAAAAATCTGATTCCACATCAGCCAACGGTATTTGTTTAAAAGGAACAAATTATATGCGGTTCAATTATTCAATAGGAAAATGACAAAGTTGAAGTACATGAGGAGAAAAACTTAACAGGTTTAGGGATCTGTTTATGTATTTGGCTAAAAATTAAAGTTGATAAAATTAGCAGAGATATACGAATTAATCAAGGACGAAACTGTGCAACGATTTCGCGCTGGGCACTTCCATCCAATTTTTGGACACTTAAACCTTCATTAAATCGTAAATAATATTTCAATATTTGCAAATATTAAATGTGACATTCTTCAGCTTTGTAGAAGAAGCAAGTTACTCATTTTTAAGATAAATAATATTCAACTACAAATAATTGGAGGAATGGGTTGTGAAAAGAATCCAAGGGAGTAATAAAAAAAGAAGGTTTTTGAAGGCAATTTTGTCTTTTAATATAACACCAAATAAGTATAAAAGATCAAGGATATGTGTCTCCTATATAGAAATATTTAAATCTATCAATAAAGATCGTAGTGGAGTAGTAAATACTTTTTTATTCTTAACTAAAGGTCTCAGGTTCGATGCAGTCCCCTTAGCTGGGGATTACTTTACCCCGCGGAACTTTTTGGTGTGAATTTACATTTAATCAGACTTCAATATCAATACGAATATCGAATATCAATTATCGAAAACCAAAAATTATATATTAAATCTTTGACCAAGGCCCGTTGACGAATCTAGACCTTATCCTCTTTTATAACTCATTCATGTATGTATACACAATATATTGTTTCAAAATCTTTGTCCTACTCCTCATGACAAGGAACTTCAATTTAATTTAAAATAGCTTCAAGATTTTTCTTACGTACTTAATTGATTTTAGGTGATTTTGTTGATTATGTACTAATCTCTAATTATGGCTAATCTAATAGTAACTAGTTTTTGGACAGGAAAGGATAATAAATCTAGGGAAAATTACGTGGATAAGCAAATTTATACTATTTAATTACTCATCATAGCTATAGTTTGCTATAATTACCACTCACGACTAACATTATACATTAATTACATTGGCTGACTTCGAGTTTGTATAATTAGTCATGTTTGTATATGTATAATTCGCCAAGATATGCAAATAAATATGTATAATATACAATTTTTTAGCCTATATACATATACAATTCACCTCTCTCCCACTCTCTGCCCTCTCTCGCTCGCCTCTCTCCTCCCTCTCTCGATCTCGCTCGCCTCTCTCCTCCCTCTCCCAATCTCGCTGCCATTTATACAAATATATATGTATAATATACAGTTATATACAATTATATACATATACAATTCACCTCTCTCCCACTCTCTGCCCTCTCTCGCTCGCCTCTCTCGATCTCGCTCGCCTCTCTCCTCTCTCTCCCAGTCTCGCTCGCCTCTCTCCTCCCTCTCCCAATCTCTCTTGTCATATATACAATTACATATGTATAATATACAATTATCTAACCAATATACATATACAATTCACCTTTCTCCCACTCTTTTCCCCCTCTCGCTCGCCTCTCTCCTCTATATAACATGTAGCTACAAATTGTAATTATCAAACTATAGCTATGGAGAGTAATTAATTATTTTTAAGTGGCTATATGTGAAAGTTTCCCATAAATCTATGGATAAGGATAATGTAGAGGAAGGAGAAGGTTGTCCTACCTTCCCTCACTTATATGTTAGTGAATCCAACATGTAAAGTATGCATTCAAAATAAATATGAATTTATTAAATTTATAAAATTAAATCTTTTTGTGCATATTAATCTCCAATCGAAAGTAATGTGATTTTATTATATTTATAAATTTTTAATCTTTTTGTGCATTATTAATCTTCAATGGAAAGTAATACTTAAGTGATTTTATTATTTATAAATTTTAAATCTTTTTGTGCATATTAATTTCCATTGGAAAGTAATAAGTTAAGTAGAATTGGCATATCTTTTGACTCAATTTCATTCCATGCATCAACTCCATTTTCCACATTGAATTAGTCAAATATGCAAAAAAAAAAGAAAAAAAAAACAATTATTTTCATGGAGGGTTATTTTATTCTATGTCATGACTCATGCGACAAGTTCAGTATACAAATATTAGTGAATCAAAATTTTCACACCCAACTTGTGAAGATTTATTTCTATTTAGCAAGGATAAAGAAACAAAGATGAACCAACAAAATTGGTCCTGAATCTACCTATTGACTCACTAAAATTAGTTTAGAATTAATTGTAATCATGTATTTTCATTCATTTTCATTTAATTCATGTGACATTTTTATCATGTGTTGAAAAGGAGGGGTATGTTACATTCAAAATAATTTAATTTAAAATGTTATTAACTTATTTAGTTAATGAAATGATTTATAACTTAATAATGTCTATGACTTGCATCAGACATTTTGAAGAGAAAAAAAACACTATATAGGTATAATCAAACATTGCTAATTGTGGGTTGCGATGTAGGAAGTAGGGAAAATCATCGGAGGAAGATCGAGGGTGAAACATGTATATTACCATTCCTAGGTAGGTTTTTTTTTTTCTTTCTGTAATTTGATATTCGTATAGAAGTTGAATTTGTTCAGATTCATGTCGGATAAATCTCATTTGGAAATATCTCTTCCTATTAAAAAAAAAAATCATATTCAAAACTCAAAATCGACAGCTCTAATAATTAAAGAAGAAACAGTTTCATTCATTACACCACATACTTGGATGGTCGTGAATAGGAGTTAGTTGCCTAGGTCTTGGAACTTGTTCCCCTTCTACATCAAGGGACGCCATGCTCATATTTTTTGTTTATGATTTAGATTCAAAAACAACCCATTCGTGCAAGCTATATATATGTCAACCATCATCTTTAATTTATGATTTTGGTGCAATCTAGTGTATGCCAATTTCAAGTTATTTGTCACTCATTGACCTAATGATACCCTACACTACATGCATTACTTCTCCATGGGCGTAGTATATATATAAAAACTAGTACACATGTAATATTGTAATTTAGTAATCTAGTTTATTTCATTTTATTATCTCAAAAAGATCATCTACACCATTGTTTTCAATCTTCTAAAACTCTTTCGTTTTTAATATTTTCATTTTGTGTTCAATAACACACGTTCTCTTAAGAAAATGACATTCATGATTCTTTGAAGATGTATTATGTAAGAATGTTAGTTAATAGAAGTAATAAATAATCTTGAAAATAATAGACAGTACTTAGAAAATCTAAAGTAAAGAGCATATACACAAGTATGATCGTTTAAACTTTGAACTCTTTTCAACATAATAAATAAGAGCATAAAAATCAAAACACATAGTTTGACATGAAAATAAAAAAATATGACAAGTAGAGTTAGAATATTATTTTATTATAAAGTGAGTGGCAGTCTGGGAACTCGTAAAGTTAGTTAATTATCAGTAAAATAAGGATACTACGTTGATATTGATTCATATATAGTACGAGGGATTCACCGTAAATGTTACTTCTGTTACATTGGGAAAATAAAACCTTTTATTTCATTATTTTAAGCCTTTTCTGATTGTAGTAAATATATCATGTGATCATCTCACAAATAATAGAAGCCAAATTTTATTGGACGTATCAGTAGCTGACACTTCAACTATTATTTAAATTCTCAAACATAATACTCTATAAACTATTATATATACTATTTAATAAAAATTCTGATATATACTTCATGCTGTTCATGTTACATGCCATATTTTTATTTTTTTGGCACACCACTTACAAATATTACTAACAAAAAAAGTAGTTTACTAATAATCCTTTTTTTAAATTAAGACAAATATTACTAACAAAAAAGTAGTTTACTAATAATCCTTTTTTTAGATCTTAATTTAGTATTAGTCTCTTTTTCACCACATTAAAAGGTGAAAACTAATTAATTAGTTCATTATATCTTGATTTTTTAATTTGTATCTATTTGCTTGGAGCTGTATTGATAGTATTTTCTTCAGTAAATCATTGCTACTTATATTTGATAAACTAACGCTATTAAGGTCAAAATACAGCTAATTCTTAAACTCCGTCTTATATAGGTGTTCAGTACTTAGATTCACTACAATAAAAATAACTTTTAGCGACAATAAATAGACACATGAATAAAGAGTGCTCTAGTCTTGTTGCGGAAGCCGAATATATAGAGAGTGATAGAATCACAACTGCTATATCTAAATGTAGCTAATAAATAGTAAATGAGACAACAACAAAAGGAACACCAAGAATTAACGAGGTTCGGCAAACTTTTGTTTTCTTTTGCCTAGTCCTCAGACACAACCAACCAATATTTATTTCACTCCAAAAGAGTACAAGTGAAATACTACAAGAGAGAAAGAAGAACAAATGCCTTAGGAGATGAGAAGGCAAGTGAGAGGTGTGTTACAAATGAATTAGGAGCTACCTATTTATAGGAGTGAATTCTTCCTATTGATGTCATCCATGACATCACAATATGTCAAAATGTCAAGATTTACCTTGTGAAACCAATTTGTTGTTCACCTAAATTTCACCTACAAAAGGTGCTATCTTTGACTTTCCTACCAATGAAGAATTATCCTCCTAACTACCATATCTTCTCATTAATCCATTTTTGAATCTTGTCAAATTTAACAAATCTCCACATTGGCAAGATTCTCCATTTTCAACTTTTTCTCAACAACAATTTTGATTGTGTCTTCAACCTCAATCTTCAATGTTCAACAATGTTAATCAAGTTCAAACAATGTTGAAACTTGACCGCAGTCACCACTTTTGTCAACATATCGGCAGGATTATCCGTAGTATGAATTTTCTGCATTATGACTCCACCATCTTCTATGATGTCTCGTATGAAATGATATCGGACGTCAATGTGCTTCGTCCTTGCATGATAAACTTGGTTCTTTGCTAATTGAATAGCACTCTGACTATCACAAAATATTGTGATTCCTTCCTGTCCAATACCAAGTTCTCTAAGCAATCCTTGAAGTCAAATTGCTTCCTTCGCAGCCTCTGTAATTGCCATGTACTCTGCCTCAGTGGTAGACAAAGCAACTGTTGACTGCAAAGTAGACTTCCAACTAACTGGTGCATTTGCAATAGTGAAAACATAACCAGTAGTCGATCTTCGTTTGTCCAAATCACCTGCATAATCTGAGTCACAATATCCAACAAGATATTGACTATCTTTCTGCTCGAAAACCAAACCAACATCTACAGTATTATGAATATACCGTAGAATCCATTTTACAGCCTGCCAATGATCCTTTCCAGGATTGTGCATGTACCTGCTTACAACTCCAACATCGTGTGAAATATCTGGCCTTGTGCAAACCATTGCATACATCAAGCTACCAATAGCATTAGCGTATGGTACTCTTGACATATATTCTCGTTCAGCTTCATTCTTAGGTGACATAGCATCACTAAGCTTAAAATGAGGAGCAAGCGGAGTGCTAACCGACTTTGTTTTTTCATTCATACCGAATCGATTTAGTACTCTCTTCAAATATTCTTTCTGAGATAAATAGAGTTTCTTTGAATGTCTATCTCTTTTTATCTCCATGCCAAGAATCTTCTTTGCCTCACCCAAATCCTTCATCTCAAACTCCTTTCTTAGTTGAATCTTTAGCTTCTCAATTTCCTCTTGACTTTTAGAAGCTATCAACATATCATCAACATATAGGAGAAGATATATAAAGGAATTATCTTCAAGCTTGCGCAAATACACACAATGATCGTATTTGCTTCTTATGTACCTTTGCTGCATAATAAACTTGTCAAATCGTTTGTACCATTGTCTAGAAGATTGTTTCAATCCATACAACGATTTTTCAAGTTTGCACACCATATTTTCTTTTCCATCAACTTTGAATCCTTCTGGCTGAGTCATATAGATTTCCTCTTCCAAGTCTCCATGTAAAAAAGCAGTTTTTACATCCAACTGAACTAGTTCCAAATTCAACTGTGCTACCAAAGCCAACAAAACTCTAATGGAGGAGTGTTTCACAACTGGAGAAAATACCTCATTATAATCAATTCCCTCCTTTTGAGCATATCCTTTGGCCACCAATCTTGCTTTGTAGCGAACATTTTCTTGGTTAGGAAATCCCTCTTTCTTTGCAAATACCCATTTGCACCCAATTGCTTTCTTGCCCTCTGGGAGATTGGCCAATCTCCATGTATGATTCTGATGAAGAGATTGCATTTCTTCATCCATGGCATTCCTCCACTTATCTTTTTGTGAACTTTGGACTGCGTCTTTATAAGTGGTAGGAATGTCATCGGCTGCAATTGAGTTAGCACAAGCCACCATATCTGTGAGTCGAGCAGGTTTTATTATTGTCCTTTTTGGCTTGCTCGTTGCTATTGATTCAAGTTGTGGTTGAGGTTCTTGAGATGGAACCTCCTCTTCGACTGGCTCTCCTTCAAGAGGAAAATCTTTTGTTGTTTCCTCGTTTGATCCCTGTGTTGGGAAAATTATCTTTCCCTCAAACTCCACCTGCTTTGAAGCACCATCAATTTGTTTGGCTTCTTCAAGTGTTACCTTATTTGTCAAGGCAGATTCATCAAAGGTAACATCCCTGCTGAAAATAACTTTTCTTGTCTCTGGACACCATAAACGGTATCCTTTGACTCCAGAAGTAATTCCCATAAATAAAGCTTTCTTTGCTCTTGGGTCCAATTTTGACTCTCTTACATGATAATATGCAATTGAGCCAAATACATATAAAGTACCATAATCTTCAGCAGGTTTTCCATACCATTTTTCAAATGGTGTCTTCCCACCAATAGCAGCAGATGGTAGACGATTAATGAGATGGCACGCATATGTTATTGTCTCAGCCCAAAATTCTTTGCCCAAGCCAGCATTGGACAACATACACCGAACTTTCTCCAGCAAAGTTCGGTTCATGCGTTCTGCCACTCCATTCTGTTGTGGTGTATTTCTGACGGTGAAATATATGACGATGCCATTTTCCTCACAAATTTTCTGAAAAAGATCATTTTTGTATTCGCCACCATTGTCTGTGCGAAGACACTTGATCTTTCTGCCACTTTGAGTTTCTATCATCGCCTTCCATTTGAGAAAAATTCCCAATACTTCATCTTTTGTTTTCATCGTATACACCCACAATCTTCGAGAAAAGTCATCAACAAAGGTTACAAAATAGTGTTTCCCACTTAATGAAGGTGTTTTGGAAGCACCCCAAACATCTGAATGAACATAATCCAAAATACCTTTAGTATTATGGATAGCTGTTCTAAATTTAACCCTTGTTTGTGTTCCCTTGATACAATGTTCACAAAACTCCAAGTTGCAAGTTTTAACTCCTTTTAGCAATCCTTGATCTGATAAAGTTTTCAAGGATTTCCCTCCAGCATGTCCCAAGCGCATATGCCACAGCTTGGTCATTTCTGCCTCCTTCTCGTCATTGGATGTTGTTGCCGCTGTCCCAATAACTGTACTACCTTGATAGTGGTACATGTTATTATTTCTTCGAATTGCCTTCATTACCACCAGTGCACCAGAGCATATTCTCATCACGCCATTATCTGCAATGACTTTGAACCCCTTTGATTCTAGGGCTCCTACAGAAATGAGATTTTTCTTCAAATCTGGTACATATCGAACATCTGTTAATGTTCTACTTAATCCATCATGGTTCCTTAATCGGATTGAACCAACACCATATGCGGTAAGAGGATTATTGTTTGCAGTGTGAATAACTCCACATTCTCCTTCTTGTAAATCAATAAACCAGTCCCGATTGGGACACATATGATAACTACAAGCTGAGTCCATCAACCATACATCAGATGATTTGGATGGATCTGTTGTAACTAGTGAGTAATCGGAGTCATCACAATCAGCCACATTTGAATCCATGACAGCCTTCCCATTATTTGGTTTGGCTTTGCTATTCAACTTTGGGCAGTCTTTCTTCCAATGCCCTTTTTCTCGGCAAAAGGCACATTCATCTTTGCTGAGTCTCGATCTTGACTTGGATCTCCCTTTCTTCGTTCTCATATGATTTTGAGAACGACCTCTCGCAACCAGTGCTTCTGCTTCTCCGCCTTTTTGTTTTTCTCTCTTTCTTTGTTCATAACTGTATAAGGCAGAACAAACTTCTTTGAGAGATACTTCATCATTCCCATGCAGTAGAGTCGTTTCAAGATGCTCGAACTCATCGGGAAGTGAACTTAACAACATTAAGGCCATATCTCCATCCGTAAAAGTCACGTCCATATTCCGCAAATCTGTCGCCAACTTATTAAAGCTGGTGATATGATCATTCATTGTGCTACCAGGAATATAAGTGAAGCGTAACAGTCTTCTTTTCATGTAAAGTTTATTTTGACTGTTTTTCTTCAAGAATTTCTCCTCCAATGAATTCCATAATTTATTTGCAGATGTTTCCTTCGTGTATGGATACTTTTGTTCTCTTGCAAGGTAAGATCGAATGGTACCGCAAGCAACACGGTTGATAATCTTCCAATCTTCTTCTCCTACACCGTCTGGTTTCTTTTCTTCAATGGCAATATCTAGTCCTTGTTGAAAAAGAACATCAAGGACCTCGCCTTGCCACATTCCGAAATGTCCTGACCCGTCAAAAATTTCAACTGCAAATTTCGCATTTGACACAATTCTTGTCATAAGCGAAGATGCCAATGATGACGTATTATTGACACTTGATGTGGACTCATCATTTTTCTTGTCTCCCATTTTACTACAAATACTATTTACTAGCTAACAATGCAAAGACCAAAGTAAATCTTTTTCTGATGTGGAAGTTCAGACTATGCTGCAACCACAGAGCATACTCAGATAAAACCTGGCTCTGATACCAATTGTTGCGGAAGCCGAATATATAGAGAGTGATAGAATCACAACTGCTATATCTAAATGTAGCTAATAAATAGTAAATGAGACAACAACAAAAGGAACACCAAGAATTAACGAGGTTCGGCAAACTTTTGTTTTCTTTTGCCTAGTCCTCAGACACAACCAACCAATATTTATTTCACTCCAAAAGAGTACAAGTGAAATACTACAAGAGAGAAAGAAGAACAAATGCCTTAGGAGATGAGAAGGCAAGTGAGAGGTGTGTTACAAATGAATTAGGAGCTACCTATTTATAGGAGTGAATTCTTCCTATTGATGTCATCCATGACATCACAATATGTCAAAATGTCAAGATTTACCTTGTGAAACCAATTTGTTGTTCACCTAAATTTTACCTACAAAAGGTGCTATCTTTGACTTTCCTACCAATGAAGAATTATCCTCCTAACTACCATATCTTCTCATTAATCCATTTTTGAATCTTGTCAAATTTAACAAGTCTTTATCGGCATTAGTTAAGTGTCATTAGATCCAATGTCGCTAAAACCTTTAGGGGCATATATAAAGAGTGCTAATTGCCACTAAAAGTATATATTTAGCGGCAATTGCTAATTAATTACCACTAAAGATCAATTTTAATGTAGTGATTGAAGTTCAATTATTTTAATTTTGTGCCATATAGGAGCCCACTCAGAGCTAAGTGATTTCTATTAAAGAATTCTTTCTATTCAAAATTCGAACCCCAAACCTCTGATTAAGAAACGGAGAAGGCTCATTTGCACCACATCCTTGATAGTAATCTCTAGACTTTTAATTAGTTATATGGTTTCCTAGGAAACCTCGGATCTGCTGCAATGTTTCAGAATACCCATATCTCATATCTGGTTAGCCCATTATTATGTTACCATACGTTATACCCATTTCCTTCATCATTTCATCTCCAATCGAATGAAAGATATGATAAGATAAGAGGTTTCATAAATACACATAGCTAATTTATATACTATCAATTATTTAATTCTCTTCTCTGTGCTGCTTTTCTATATATAATAATATGAATGAAAAATAGAAATTATATGTCATGCACATAGAAGTCTGGAGCTGTCAGCTAGCCCTTATAATTGACTTCACTGGCCCCTTCTAAACCTCAAGAACTCAATTTCATTTTTATTATTTTCAATTTAAAAAAAAATGACCTAATTTGACTTGAAACGCAATTTAAGAAAAGAAAGAAGACTTTTTAATCTTGTGGTTCTAAATTAAAGTTCTGTCAAATGTACCAAAATACCTTTTAATCATATGGTCTTAAATATGCCACGTGGAAAGTTAAAGTGTTGCCAAAAGAGAAAAGAGGTCATTTTTTTTTAAACATACTAAAAAGGAAATAGGGTCATTTTTTTTAAACGGAGGGAATAGTATTTTATAATATACACAAACATTCTTAAAGTTTTATGTTTATGAATTTCAAATTATCTTTAGCTTACTTAGTTCCGTATGAATTATTTGTATATGTTCAATAGATTCCTAATACAAATATGTACGTAGTTTTGATTGAAACTACTGTATAATGCTATCAAATGTGAAGTAGAATTCTAGCTTCACTTCTGCCAACGTTTTGTATTATCTATCTTATTTCTTTCTTGATATGATGACAATCTCTTTTATCTACTTCGTTTCTTTTGGTAGCTAATGATAGATTGTGTTTTTCTTTTACTTCGTTTAAAGCTTTAGCTTTTCTTTCTTTTCATTTTTTTTGTGTTTCCAATAACATATCTTACCCATGTTTTCACATGGACAAATGGTGCATGAAAACAAAATCATTACTGTGTGGTGGTACATTGTATGTGGTCTTTTTTTTTTTCAATATTTAAAATATATTCAAGAATACAAAGGGGGCAGGGTGTGGGTTGTGGTGGGTGGGGTGGAAGAATTAATAATATAGAATATAACAAGAAGTAATAATTAAATAAATTGGTATATAGGTTGGGGATATATGTGCTAGTGGTACAAGGCGGTAGTTTTCCGTTAATTTAGCCCACAATAGAAAACGATAGAAGAATAGAGATTGAGGAAGACACACAAAATGGCCCCATTTCACTTATGGTTTTGGTGTAAGCTCTATGTGTGTATGAGAAAAAAAATATAATTAAAATCACTGATTCGATCGACTAATTTGAATTTTTGCTACGTAAAATATAATAAAAATAAAAGAGAAGACATCATTTTTATAACTTAAAAAGCTTGATAAAAAAACATCTGATTAAGAATCGATAAATTCTAACTATCCTATGACCCTAGTTTTAGAGTAAGTTTGTGGCTTTTAGAATAGAAGTGTGGCCCAGTAGTGGCCATTTGAGGATAATGGTAGTAGCCTTCATCCTCTCTGGACTAATATTAATTCAACCAATATATACATGGGGGTACCACTATATCCTCTATGCACCTTTCTAAATGATTTGCTTTTTACTATTAAAGATAAGGATCAATAACTTTAATTTTAAGTCTGCAAACTTGGTGATTTATCAAGGTTTTAATCATATCCTTGCTGTTTATGATACATGGTCCATAGATGGTTAGCAACAAAAGCACATGTACGTAACGTTGTAGTCAAACAATAATTTTGACAAGAGACCAATCTTATTATGATTTCCAAGATAACTTTTCTAACTTACTAAAATAAAAATTCCTTTTTCTTTCATTTCTCTTTCTGTCAGTTTCTCATAAGAAATTAACCAATACTAGAAACATATAAAATTAGTTAATAATCTCTAGTTAATCCGTCGCTAATTCCCTTTTTTCTTCTAATAGTGGATTCTTCATCCTTTATCAACTTCCCTAACTTATTAAAATAGACTCACACTGGTGTGGTGTGTCTGATCCATCCGTCTTAGACAAGATATAAACTGACAAAGGATTAATAGGGAGTCCACTAGATAGATATTATCGAATAGTATTGTTCATGAACTGAGAGAAGTTTCGAGTGCTTTCTAAATTATAAATATGAAGCTAGTAATTATTAGCTAATAAATATTGGACAGAGGACAAAAATCACATATTTTTAAGGCAAAATTGATGATATGGTCGAATTATAAAAAGTGACCCAACTGTTTGGTAGTTAATAGTACTAAACGCTAACAGAAAATATTTGATCAAATAAATCTCACATGAAATAATTACTTAAAAAACAAGATACAATTATTGCTTGTGAAAGCAAAATTAGGATATTAAATAAAGGGAAAGAAGTCAGTGGTCACAAAATTCATAGAAAGCTAAATGAAAATGAAATAAAATCTTTCCTCGATTATGTTGTCTCTTGATAGTGATAGCAATAGAAAATCTGCCCAGACCACACCCCCAAGCTCACTCCCGCTCCCCCCCCCCCGCCCCCCCCAAAAAAAAAAACTTTTTTAGTGGTCCTCCATGACACTATCCAGATTAATTCTTATATTATGTTATCTATTAAAATGTCATCTAACTACCTTTTTGGAAACTTTTGTGTTTGATTAATAATTATAATGACCTACTAAATACTCAATTATTATTAATGAATCACCCGTGACTATCTAATTATCCCCTTTTCTGTTACCAATCAAATTGGAATACCTAATTGGGGTTTTAACATAAAATTTGGTAATCACACATATCATCAGATCTTGTGGACTGTGGAATTAAGTAAGGCTCTCACAAGCTTAAATACAAGAATCTTTTCTTTAGAATTTATATATTATCAAATATTTTCCACCTATTTGCTTTTAATGTGCGATATATGAGGATATTCGAATGAATGAGGATTTGTGTAGACACGTAATTTTTAATCAAATTTAAGTTTTATATCCTTTATAAAACTTAAATATTTTTTATTAATATTTTGATTTTTATCTTATTTTATTAAATTTATTTTTAAAAGATATAAAAACTACAAAAATAGAATTACACTTTAGGGTACATTTTTATGTATTCATTCAAAGTTTTAATAGTTAATTAGTGATTTTAATTTTTACATATATTTTTTATCTATCTATTTAATTTTTCTTAATTAATATTATTTTTATTTTTATTTAGTAAAAAAAAAACCATTTACCCACTACCCAACTCATCTACATTACTCCCCACTAATTCCATTTCACTCAGCAAAAGAGAAAAAAAAAATCAGGGTTTCAAAGGAGAAAAAAATTCAGCAACCCAGAGAAAAAAAAAAACCAACACCAGAAATAGAAAAAAAACGTACCATTTTTAAAAAAATGTTGAAATTTGAGGTTTATTTTCACGGTTTCAAGTTCGTGATTCCTAAATCTTTTCTTTCTCATGAAATAATTTTCACAAGAGGTAACACTTATTTTTATTTTATTTTGTATTAGTTTATGTCCTGATTGTGCAAAAATTAATCCAATATATTGAATTTCTTCAGATTTCCTATGTGTTTAATTAGTTAATATTATTAATATTGTGCACTGAAATATATCTGAACGTGCTACATAACATGTGAATATTTCTTATACGCTTAAGAGTCCATTCATCGTTCTTTTTCCTTAACTAATTATCCAAATTTTTATATTCGTGTCTTACTAATTTGAATGAATTCTTTGTTTGGTTGTGTTTAGAAAAATATTAAATTAAGTTTTATGCTATATTTTGTGTGTTGTCTTATTTTATTTTTTTTTGGATGTTATTAAAAATAATAATAATAAACTTGTTAGGATAAGGAGAAGAAAATAAATTAAAAAAAAAAGATAAAAAGAATGATAACAATAAAATGGAATAAGGAAAAGGGGAACAACGTGAAAAGAAGAAAGAAAAAAAAACAATACACACACAGAAAGGGAAGAAGAATCAACCACAAACATAAAAAAAAATCAGCAAATATACTCATATTTTATTTTATATTTTGCTTTCACTCACAAACAAAAGTTGAAGTTGAGGTTTATATTCGTGGTTTCGAGTTCGTGGTTCCTTATTCAAATTGTTTTCTTTTGGTGGAATTTTCGCAAGAGGTACCATTTAATTTTTATTGTATAATTTAATATCATGATTATACAAGCATTGATTGCAATATATTGAAGTTGTCAAATTTCACATGTGGTTAAACCATTATGTTTTTATATGAAGTATGTTCAAATATTTCATATCAACTTTATTTTTAGATTCGTTATATAGTTATATTTAGTGTGAAATTCCTATAGCAAACTGTAGTTTATTTCATATTTAAATAACCCATAGTTTATTTCATACTTAAGTAAAATTATTGTCCAAGTCTATTCTTATTTTTCATATTTAGTTTTATAATGATAATATGTGTAGTTATTATGTAAAGATGTTAATTTTATAATAATAATAATGTGTAGTTATTATGTAAAAGATGTTAATTTTAGTTAGTAGATTTTTCTTTTAATGCCAATGACGTTAAAAAAGGAGATTAAAAAAAAATTAAATAAAAAAGGAAAGAAAAATATAATAATAATAATAACAATAAAAAGGAAAAGTTTTAAACAAAAAGTGAGAAAGAATATAATTAAGAAAAAAAAAAGAGAAAACAGAATGAAAAAAAAGGGAAAAGGAGTATAAAAATGATTCTTTTTAAAAAAAAACGTACAATGAAAAGAAGAAAATTTTAAATATATTTAAATAAATCAAAAAATGAGAGTAAATAACATTTTTATTATTAAGTTAAGTAATAATATCATAAAAAAATTAAATCAAGTCATAAAAGTCAATAAAGCGACCGTGCTAGAACCACGAAATCGAGGGGTGCCTAATACCTTCCCTTCGGTCAATAGAATTCCTTACCCGATTTTTGATTTCACAGTCTAAAGAGTCAACTTCCTTTGATTAGGGATTCAAATAAGGTGACTTGGAACACCAAAAGTCAATTCCAAATGACAACTCCAGATTCAAAATAATCCCTTTTTAAAATGTCACTTTAATTGGAAAAACTTTTTTCCTTCAAGATATTCGTTGACAATGTACTTTTTGAAAACTCAGAACATGAAAAAATGACTAATTATTTCTTAATTATTTAAATTAACAATTAATTTTAAACATCTATTTTAGTCTAGCTATCAGATAATAGTGAATGAAGGGAGTAAATAAAAAAGAAAGAAATTCTATTTTTAGCAAGGGACAACCCCGTAATATCTGAGATTCTGGTGTTATGGTATTTTTTTAAATATAGGCCATAATATGGTCAGTGCGCGTCATCCACACGCTCCCATAATAAAGAATCGTTTGGACGAGAGTAGCAAGAGAGAGTGTTTCTCTAACTTTGAGGTACCAAACACCAATCGCACAGAATCTGAAAACCCCGTTATCCCCTTTTTTAGGCTGGTGTCCACGTCATCCTTTTGACATGTCACCTTAGACGGGTCCATTGATTTACACGTATCAGTGGGACACCCAATTGTATACTGTTTTCACTTCTCATTTTGGGCCTAAAAAAGCTCTCTCAAACTTTACCTTCTCGCGGGACAGTCTCACGTGGTTAGTCATGTCTACCTGGGCCCACTTTGGTATGGTTTCGTTCCATGACCCCTGCCCCACTTAAAAGTCTAACTAAATTAAAATGTATTTTCCTCTACATATTTAGGTATCAGCAACACAGTTTCTGTCATGTACATTAATATATGACGTAAAATATTATTTTTCTCTTTATATATTCAGTTAAATAAAAAAAAGTAAATACAATTTGGCATCTCCCCATCTCTCCTTTTGTCATACTTATTTAAACCTCACTTTCCTAATACCTCTAAGCTTCACGCATTATACTCTATTCTTTCTCTCACACACAATAACAGAAAAAGGAAGATTTCTTCTATTCTAAAGTTGTATTCATAGTACTTGAAGAGAAATAAAGAGGGAGTTGGTTCAAGAGGACGTAACAAATTAAACAAGGAACGCGTTACGAAGCTACCTAATATATTTCTTCTAGTACAATTTTGAATCGCCTTTGTTACTTTCCGCAAAGTGATAGTAATAGCTTTTTCTTCTCTTAACTCTTTCTAAAAAAAAAAATCTCTATTATTGATGAATATTGCATTACCAGAAATGCTACATAACATCACTAGCAATGGAAGCTCAGAATTGAGCGTGCTTGAACGACGAGATAGAATGAAATGGCAGGTGCAGCAACAAGAGATGAGTTATTTTAACGGACAAAATGATCAACTCATGAATTCTTTTCATCAAATGGCTGAAGCTCAACAATTTCATGGTCTGATCAATGTAAATGATCAGAGTCTTAATGAGCTTGTGACTCGGGCAATTAAGCCAGACCCCTGTATGGAGAACAATTGGGGTGACTTTGGGACCACTGGTACTAATGGTTTTGGTTATGTTCCAGTTGGAGTTGGAGACGGAGGGATGTCACATCCATCTGAAATGAACTGTGTTATTTCAAGAACTACAAGTTGCCCGCCTACCATGCCGGACAATGTTGTTAAACCCAAAGAGACTATGCTGAGTTCTAACAGAGGCAGAGAGAGCTTCAAGAAAAGGAAAGCAGATAAGAATCAACATCTCAAGGTATGTTCAACTCAAACTCAAACTGTTTCTCTATCCTGCCTATGTGTAAGCCCTGCATTTCGGTGTGGTTGAGGCATAAATAGTTAAGTAATTAAAAGCGTGCTTATTCTAAGAGTGTCTAGATAGATAGATAGTCACACACCTCAACAAGAAATTAGAATAGTCAAAGATTTAGAGTTCAACTCTCACAAGCCATCCAAAAAGAAAAAGAAAAAAACTATTTTCATATAAAGAATTAGATCCACATCTCACGTCTTGATATATAATATAATTATGTAATTAAAAATATGCAATTAGATTTATCGTTTGTTCCAGTTGTTCACACAATTCAACAGTCCTGTAAGCTATAATTGGTGAACATTTTTCAGGAGGTAGCAGAAGAGGAAACCAAAGACAAGAAATTGAAAGAATGCATCGAAGAGGGGGATGATTCTTCCAAGGTAACAACAGAGAAAAAAAGCAACAAAAGGAGTGCGAATAACAGTAGCAACAGTAAGGAAAATTCTGATACCTCAAAGGAGAAGTCCAAAATTACCGATGATAAAAAGCTCGACTATATACATGTCAGAGCACGTCGAGGTCAAGCCACTGATAGTCACAGTTTGGCTGAAAGAGTGAGTTGCAAATTTGGTCAAAGTTGTTTTTACTAATCATCAGTAATATTTTACTCTAACGAACAACTTAACCAACAAGTTTATTCATATTTTTGGCAGGTAAGAAGGGAAAAGATCAGTGAGAGAATGAGATTCCTGCAAGATTTAGTACCAGGTTGTAACAAGATAACAGGGAAAGCAGGAATGCTAGATGAAATAATCAACTACGTCCAATCTCTCCAAAGACAAGTAGAGGTAAAAAAAATCAAAAAACAATAGTCCTTTATGTACTTGAGTTGTTGCTAGAAAAATTATGATTGAGATTCTATATTTGACAATTCATTATCATGACAGTTCCTATCCATGAAACTAGCTGCTGTTAATCCAAGGCTTGATATCGATGTAGACAATTTCTTCAACAAAGATGTAAGGGAACATCATATCAAGAAATAATTTCGTTCTTCAGAATAAAATTATGTTCTTACTTCACATTTATTTCTCCAGATATTTGCAACTAGCACATCTACTTTTTCTACAGTGGGAGCTGGAACATCATCTGAAATGCTTAGTATGGCCCAACGCCAGTTCAATTCATTGCAGCAAATAATGTCTAGTTCTGGATTAGAAATGGGCATTGTAAATCTAAACGAAATGGCACTACGTAGAACCACTAGTGCTCCTGTACCAATTCCTGAAGTATTTCTCGACTCATCCAGTATCAATGTAATTAATTGAACCAATCTTGGTCAATAAACAGTTGATTTCCTTTTTTTTTCTCTCTTTCAATTTGCTAAACAGAAGTTTCATTTTACATACAGCAAGTTCAGAGCTTTCAAACTTGGGACACTGATTTAGATAACATGTATGCCATGGAGCTTCAACAAGGAAGATCAGCTCAGTTTCTTCCCCATCCGTGTACAGGTATGCACAAGTGACATGTCTAGTCAACATTTCTATCATGTCTATGATGCTTCACCAATAAGAAGATAAAAAATCAACTAAGGTGGGCGTTAATTTCCATGTTAGAGACCCAAAACCTATCATATTGCTTCGAGAATAGTTGGGTCCTCTTTGATTTATACTCCTGTTGAAAAAGGTTGCTGAGTAGGTATCTTCCCTTTATTTCTGTCTTCCACCTTAAATGATCAAAACTGTGTTACTTTTGCACGGCGAAAAATTCCCCCAAGTAGTTGATTGATAGGAAGGTACTAACCATCCAACAAAAATGATCAGCAATTATTCAACTACATTATTAAGATTTCGAGTCTTTGGAGGGCCCTATTTTTCCTTTTTTTTTTTAATTAACAGTTGTATCTGGGCAATAAGCGTGCTCTTCAATTATTCCACGAGTATCCACCAATTACTATCACCCACGTATCGGGTAATTACTACCCAACAAGTCGTACGCATATTAAAAGAAATCACTAAGTATTCTTTCTGCATATACTGAAATTTGAACCTTTGTCCATACTTAAAGGGACCTATGGCCCTTATCAATCTGAAATTTAACACCAACACCAGAATAATTGCAGTTAGGCTTTTGTTCAAGTATTGAAGTTCAAAAATCATCACTGTGCAGGTTTCGCTGAAACTGGACATAACCTGAAGATGGAAATGTGACCTTACAATTCTAGACATTCAAGATCCTTGAATGACTTCACCTTAGATGTCATGGATCCTGATTCTTTTTTTCCAAGTACATAACATAGTATATTATGTAAGTAAATGTTGCAGTTCAAGAGTATCAAAGCAATACTATGACACTGTTCATTGGAAATCATATCTTCTCTATAACAGTTAATCAAAACACAATTGCAGCCAATCATGACACTAGTACAAAGAAGCTAGAAAAGAAGTTAAAATTTTGGAAAATTGTATATACATAAATCTAGTTTCCATCTATATCTATTATATATAGAGGCACACAAAATCAATTCCTGGAGATGTAATTGAAAGAAACTGCATCAGAACAGCAGTGCAAAATTTGTTCCTTTTTTTCATAACCAAGAAATCCCTGAGGACTAGTGTCGAGCGCTAAATTTGAATCTTAGAAATAATTTGTTTGGACATGAAATTATCTCTATGTTGCACAACATAAATCACCTGAAATCTCTCAACCAGACCAATAGCTTAATTAATTTTTCACTCTAAATAAAATGTGTAGTACTTCGTAAGATATCCATATTTATCTATTTACTGTCATTTATGATACCTAATTGGTCAGTGTTCATATAACCAACTAGACCTCATCTTATTTGACACTAAGAAGTAGTAGTTGTTACAGTAGTATTGTAACTTACGTTTGTAATCAATAAAAACTGCTTATGATTATATTATTTTCCACTTTTGTGTCAGTTGTAGGTACAAATTATCCTCTTCCAGAATTCTTAACTAAGAGAATCGATTATAGCTCTATGATAAGCATAAAAATTGCAAACATTGATTATTAAGGGTCATACTCATCAAGTGGCACAAGCTATTACTCTTTTGACTATTACCTGAATGGAAATATTGAGCACTCCATCTCCATGACTATACTGAAAGGGAGCCAAAAAAATACCATAGTGGCTACCCTAGTTGCTTTTTGGATAGAATAAGACATGTCGATAAAGACCTAGAGAAAAAAGGGTTTCTTTTCTCTTTCAAAATAATTGGTGATATTGAGACATCTAAACCACTAGTTATTAGGATTGATTCCTTATCTATTACAAAAAAAAAATTAAAAAAAATTAGTCACTAATCATATGGCAGCTCATGCTAATATCACAAAATTAAAATACACTTTGTAATTTATATTTCACATCAGTCTGTCAAATATTGTTTAATCGGTTGGACAAAGAAATAAGTAGTTTATGTGGTTTATACAAGGGATTGAAAGACATTCAAAATCATATCCAAGTTCCACTGACGACATACATGGAGATGCCATATTGGTGGCTTTGAATACAAAAAGAATGGATTCCGGTAGATTATCATTAAGAAAACTAGAAGTAGTGACTGCTTGCCATGTAATCTAACTCATTACTCCACTCCACCAGTGAGGGAGTTTCTTTTTCTCTATATTCTTTTTTCGTGCTCGCATCTTCCTTCTTTTTTTGGTTGAAGGGAGGGGGGTTACAAGACCTTCTTGTTGTTTTTAATCTCTCATTCAGCATAATGGAATATAGTCCATTATGTTCAGGAGGGTATCTTTTCATTTTTGATGGTTCAGAGCAAATCAGAGGCATTCATCCGAGACCAGGCAGCACACTGTTGGGCCTAGTATATGTCATCTTGTGCCTTTCGCCATTATTTCTTTGTTCTAAAACAACTGCTTACCTTCACTTTCAGTGAACAAGGGGGACCTGGCCTCTTCTGCAGACAAAATCTAGTGGATTCTTCTTGCCGGAATAGATGCTGAAAGATGGTGTTACTTGTTATCTTTCAGGACCTACTAAGGCTACGATATGTTGATGTGGAATTTATACAGCCTTGGGCTCTACCACCTTAATAACTAGCTTTTGGGGTGTGGTTCTCCCAGGATTGTATCAACATTATCAGGAGCTAGACACCTGACTAAAAAATGGCTACCTTGGAAAGAGCTATTTACTTGTGGTAGAGTGGAAGTGTAAAATAGTCGAGGACGACGGATGCAGAACGTTGTAGTTTATTATGGTCCATTGTAAGGAATGGGACTTGAGTCCCGATCCGTATTGCAATGAGCTAATGTGGGCTTTATATAGCCTTGGGCTATCCCATCTCAAAAGCTAGCTTTTGGTTTGTGGTTCTTCCTAGGTAGTATCAATTTAAATCTTCGCAAAGGGCCAAGTGTGTGCCACGAGTGCTCTGTCTTCGGAAAAGCAGAATGCTGTTATAGAATCTCCTATTTTTGGAATAGAATCATTGTTTCCTAAAAATCTAAGATGGTTCTCATAATTTCTGGTGTATAGTACAGCACACTTGAACCAACAATTTTACATAACATTTATGTTTATGCCCTTTCCCCAGCTCTCAACTTCTTAAAGAATCCCTCTAGAATCTATGAACATAAGAGGCACTCATTAGACGGAGATGACAGACATACTTACATAAACTCCTGAGTGAAGAAGAGGACAGGAACATCGTGCTTGGTAATTAGGAGCACTTCGAGAGACATCGATATATTGGGTACTGTAGAAGTATTAAAATTGAGGAGATTAAGGGTGCTATTCATAGTATGAGCAGGGGGAAAGTGACTGAACTAGACATGATTTTGGTGGAGCTTTGAAAGAACACAGGCAAGGCAGGTCTGGAATAGCTGATTTGGACGTTTATTGTCATTTTTAAGACTGTAAAAATGCCCGTAGAATAGAGGTGGAGTACAATGATTAAGTTGAATAAGAACAAGCGGGATATCTATATTAGTCTATTTAGTTCAGAATCCTTCTAATGGAGCTAAGGAAATAGATCTTGAATTATGCTTTTCCTGCTTATATGATTCTTGGGTCTATAAGTGATGTCTTACATCTTCATGACAGAAATTGTTAAAGTATTCCAGCACAAATGGTAAGTCATCAATCTCTTAGGAACATTATCCAATGTGTGTATAGATGAGTTTTTTCACTGCTATCAGCAACTATTCACAATATAAATTGGTATTATAAACAAACTTAAATACCGAAGACATAAAATAAACACAATCTAAAACCAGATAAAAATACTTTACATCAATGATAACATAAGCTTTTTATATAAGCACGGACATTATAAAGGAAGAACCTGCCACTAGTAATACAGCTGCTGCCACTATATCATACCAATCAGCATTACTCGGATGGACATCAATTCAGAGTAAGTTCCTCAAACTTTGAAAGCTCCATTAAATCACAGAGACTTCCCCAGCTTCTGTTTTGGCAAAAATTTGGACTAGTTTAGATTTTTGCTACGCTTCATATTCAAAAAAGAAAATACAAACCAATACTAAAGAACAGAATTGTGTAAACATTATACCTTTTCCAGGAACTATGATGACCGGTGCTATCTTACAGTTGTGTAAGCAATACTCAGCGACACTTCCTTGCAGTACACTAATGGGAAATTAACCAGAAAAAGCAGTAATCGACTTAACAACCAATTAATAACCAATGCATACACAGGTGTGTGTGTGTGCGCGCGCTTGTGTGTGTGTGTGTGCGCGCGCGCTTGTGTGTGTGTGTGTGTGTGTGTGGGCGCTTGTGTGTGTGTGTGTGCGCGCGCTTGTGTGTGTGTGAGAGAGAGTGAGAGAGAGATGGACACCTTTGGATTATGCCACGTCCCCTGGTTCCCATAACCACAGCTGAAGGCTTCAACCTTTCTGCTTCCTTGCAAATGACCTTTCCAGCATCTCCTTCCACAATCCTAGCCACTGTCTTCACCTATTTCAACATGTATCCAAAGAACTGAGTTTACTATGTTATCAACTTCTAGAAATTATACCTATGAAACCAGAACTATAGAGATTATTGGTTTACATGTGGTCAAACTCAATAAAACCAACAATTACAAACTTCTCTCAGGGTTTATAGTACATTCTTCAGTGATGAAAAAGGTCTTCTTGTTACACGGCCTTAAGGCTTTAAAATGAAAAAATATATATCTAGTGAAAAATTGGCAAGAAAAATATCTCCACAGTAGAACTGGAAATGCATATGTTGCATATGCCATGAGAATATTTTCCAATGTGCCAGCAAAACTAAACTTGCACATATTTCGATTGTCAACAAAACTAGAAACGGAAAAAATGGAGAAAACTCATGAAGATACTGTTGCATAACAAATAAAAACTTGCAAGAAATGACATATCATGTGTGAAATAACTAAGAAAAATAATTAGAAAATTAAAGACACACGTATCATTCAAGCAACAACTAGATAAATTTCTGACAATCCTCAAGCCCTCAGGGTCACCTCAGTCAGGGACATAAGCCTTTGGAACATGTCTTATGACTGCTAATCAAATTCTCGACTTATAAAAATAGAAACTATAGGCTAAAAAACAATGGGTAACAGGTTGGGCACCTGACTAGAATCAACTCTCACACGCAGCCTTTTTCATGGTATATGGTTATGAAAACTTACAGGCATGTTAAATAAATCCATCAAACCATTGAAGCATGGTATTTTCCAGCAGAGTAAAGCTATATATGAGCAGCTAAAACTTGAGCAGCAATGATCATGATGAAAACCCATTCAGAAGAAAACCACTAAATCAAATCATAATGAAACATATTAAAGTTCGCTTCTGATAAACAGTTATATATATATATATATATATATTTCCTAACATGAATTATTCCTTATTCAAGCAACTGAATGTCCTTAAATATTCAAAGGAACAATTGTTTCTTATGTTAATTACGGAAGGTCCTTAAATATTCATCTTCAAGAATTTTGCAGCATGTATCTTCCATGTTGCGAGGGAAAATGGTGTCTCTTTAATCTTTTGAGAACCTTTGATGTTCAAAATTCAAACGTGAGGTGGTTGATTTTTTCCAGAAAATATTTTTGCGGTATGTAACAATGCCTTAGTTATTACAACACCGGTTTATGAGAGAAGTACATCAATTTTAAAGATTACATTAATCAGGTTGAGGAATGTAGTTGTGAGAATGGCCGCGGGTAATCACTTTTGTTAATTGCATTATGCTTATCATTTTTATCATATATGATAAGTAATACAAACATTACTAGATAATGGCCAAGGTACAATCGGAAACATTTATCAATCCAACTAATGTTTTAATTATACAGAGTAAATGCAGATTTTAATAGATTATCCAAACACCTAATAGTTAATACTTAAATCAGAAATCATTAGTCATCTGTACACAGTACATAATTACTTACTGTAAAACCAAAGAGAGAGACTAACCATAGCAACCGAAAAAGCCTCAACAGCAAGCTTCTCAATGAGTCCTTGCGTAGCCTCATAAACTATCTCATTTTTCAGACCTGAAACAAAATTAGCAACAAATAGAGTTGTATATTAACAATTATTATTAAGATCAATTGATTAAAACGGAGATGCAAACTTACTGGAGACGGCGTGAACGAGATGAAGCGTATCGGCGAGACGGCAAAGGTGAGTAACGGCCCAATCAAAAGCGTGTTTGCTGTTAGGACCGTGATCTATAGCGATCACTATATCACGGCCGCGACGCCGTTCGCCGGTTTCCCTATCGAGCTCCGGCTCCGGCACTACGGGTATGAGAGAATGAAGCTTCACTTCGCTCCAATTGTACTCTTCGTCTTCCATAACCGTTTCCATTGCCTTCTTTTTGGATAATTTTTTTTTGGATTTTGCAAATTTGTGTGAGATTTGCGTTTTGGATTATCCGAGTATTTGCCAATTCGTATACGCAATACATATATATAGTAGGGTAAAGCGATCACGTTTAAAAGTATGAGAGACACGGACACCAGCCACCTTATTTGAATTCAACCATGATTTGCTATTTGCGAAGGCATTGGTGCCTGCTATTATTTAACCTTTGACACGTTTTCCTCACTTGCTTTTTTAATCAATCACTTATTTGAAAAATTATAATGGTAATGTAAAATAGTAATTAAAATATGGAAAAATTACGCAGATAAGCAAATTTATATTATTTAATTACTCATCATAGCTATAGTTTGCTATAATTACCACTCGCGACTAACATTATACATTAATTATATGGGTTGACTTCGAGTTTGTATAATTAGTCATGTTTGTATATGTATAATTGCCAAAATATATAAATAAATATGTATAATATACAATTTTTTAGCCTATATACATATACAATTCACCTCTCTCCCACTCTATGCCCTCTCTCGCTCGCCTCTCTCCTCCCTCTTTCAATCTCGCTTTGCTCTCTACTCCCTCTCCCAATCTCGCTGCCATTTATACAAATATATATGTATAATATACAGTTATATACATATACAATTCACCTCTCTCCCACTCTCTGCCCTCTCTCGCTCGCCTCTCTCCTCCCTCTCTCAATCTCGCTCGCCTCTCTCCTCTCTCTCCCAGTCTCGCTCGCCTCTCTCCTCCCTCTCCCAATCTCTCTTGCCATATATACAATTACATATGTATAATATACAATTATCTAACCAATATACATATACAATTCACCTTTCTCCCACTCTTTTCCCCCTCTCTCTCGCCTCTCTCCTCTCTCTCCCAGTCTCGCTCGCCTCTCTCCTCTCTCTCCCAGTCTCGCTCGCCTCTCTCCTTTATATAAGTTGTAGCTACAAATTGTAATTATCAAACTATAGCTATGGAGAATAATTAATTATTTTTAAGTGGCTATATGTGAAAGTTTCCCTTAAAATATAGAAAAATTCTTTTTTTTTTAACAATTTTACCTTTTAATTAAAAAATGAAAAAATTAATTTATTTTAAAATTAAAAAATATATTATAGATTTTTTAAATTTCTGATCATTTAGCTTTACTCTTTAAAATAATGACATTCTTTAGTGTCGCAGGTCTAGTTAATTAACCTCTTGAGTTAGTTTTTCAATCATTTTTACTCATATTGTCAAATGATGATGAATAAATATCGATCAATTCCTATTTTGTCCCTATAATTTGTTTGAACCACTAGTACATTACGTTATGTTATGAAATTTTTTAAATTTTTCGCTAAAATATTATGATGATGCGATGAAAAATGTCTATGGACTTGTATACGACTTTCGAGAGGTCAAGTACATCATGTTACTTCTAGAGGTGCTTATATCTTTGCCAGAATCTGGCCAAAAAATTAAAAAAATTATAATATTTTTTTATTTTAAAAAATTGATCTTTTTTCCATTTTATAGTTAAAAGGTATTAAAGTTAAAAGGATAAAAACATTTAAAAAGGTAAACTAACATAAATGAAATATCATTGGCAAAATTCTAAACAAATTTTCTGGCTGAAAAGATATTTCCTATATTAAACTCAATCGAGAAGGTTGATACTTACAAATTAAATTTACCATTAATACATTCGATAGAACAAAACATCATATTACTTTAAGCAATAATTTAAGACACCAACAATTACGTAGATAACAATTATTTTCTAGGTAATAATACTGATTAACATCACAAAAATAATTAACTTAAATCGTTTACAGTTTTGTAACATGTTCATGTTCACACTTCACGAAGATGAAAGGAATTTCTTGAGATAATAGTTATAAGTGCATTGTCGCTCCAATTGAACCAGATGTCCTGCATTCTTTATATACTGAATTGTCGTATTTTTTCCCAACTTCCTGCACTCATTAGATAAATAAATTTAAAACATTAATTTTGAATTCCAAAATTGTTCAACAAATCTAGGCTCAACCAAATACATAGTTCCCAAAGTTGCTAGGGACTTACTCTTTCATGTCATCAGAAAATGTCATATTAAAAATCTTATCCCGCATAAAATAAAAATCCTCTGTGTGAAATAGTAAACAAATATATTAATAAATACTATTTTCATCAAGAGAATTGAAAATGACTATTAAATTAGTGGGGCTGTGACTATTTGAATTTTTCATTGTTTAAAATAAAATAAGATTAGACAAACCTGAGAGTAGTTAGAAGCCTTAATAGTGGCGTCTTTGTCATTGACTTCTAAGGCTTCAAGAAGTTCCACTTTTTCCTTTCTGTTGCTAAACATTGCCTGTTTTAAATTATTGAATTTAATATTAATAAAAAATTTAAACTAAAATAATTGAATTCTATCGAATCCGACACTTTATAACCGCCTCTACTAAAAAGAAAAAAAAATCAAATTCTCATTTTGATGTTTCGCTAAAAAATGGTTCATGTATCTCTAATGACAATGAATTGTCAAAAGATATTATAGCACATGATTTATAAGAAGCCTAGTACAATTACATCAAAATAAAGTTGTTTGTCCACTTTTGACTTTTGGGGGCTGCTTCTATTTCTTCCTTTACTTGAAATAGTTGTAAACATAAAATTGCTATTTGGATCATAATTACACGTTTTCATTAGATCATCAAACATAATCATGTAGCTTAGCACATAGTAATAATAACAGTAAATAGTTCATGCGCAATTTTGACCCTTTTCCGTTAAATAAATATAACTAGGTACCTCGTGAAAATCCTTGTAGAAAAATTGAGGCAGCCATGGCAATTTGTGAGAACCAATAGATAGAAGCACTTTGAGTCCAGAGACAGTTTTAGGCAAAAGAAAATCAGGCCAATTAGTGAACCCAATATTCTTCAAAGAAGCATTGCTAATTGATTCAGTCATTTCTATAATTGTGCTTGACATAACCATAGATTCAACCATGTGAGGATACATTTGAGCCAACTTGAACCCAACCATTCCTCCATAACTTAACCCAACAACAGAAAACTTTTCCACACCCAGCTTCATCATTCCCTTTGCTAAACATTCCGCCTATATTTATTAATTATCTCACAGTTAAAAATATTAACAAACAGTTAAAAATTTTAGATGAGATGATTAATATGATACCTGAATAGTTGTTGATCGTTCAGGACGAGTAGTGATGGAATCTCCGAAGAAAAGTAAATCAGGGACGTAGACAGCGAAATGTGAAGATAAGGAGAGTATTTGAAAAAGCCATGTCATAATTCCATTGGCAACAAATCCATGAACAAATAAAATTGGAGGTTTATTTGATAATTTGTTGTTTGGATGAATAGATTCAGTTGGAACCCAAAAATGCATTGTAGTTCCTGCTTCTATTTCTACTAACTGGGATGTCATTCCAACAGTTTTCATTAGACCATGAATAATTGGCTTCAAAATTACAAATGTATTTCCCATTTTCTTCAAACTATTAATTTTCTCTGTGGATGAATGAATTAAGATGATATGATATCTGATCTGAGATTTTATAAATCCAACAATTAGTCGTGCACAATACCCACACGACAACATTTATTAATATCGTGTATGGTACAACTGCAAGTTGAGATGGGTAGCTAAAATAGAAATATTCCAGTTGACAAAGTCTTTATCTTTTTATGTGCCTTGTCCTATACTCCTATCCAGGGGCGGCTCAACGTAATAGGGGCCTAAAGCGAAATTTCAATTCGCAACCTAAAATATAAATAACTTTTATATACGTTCTTATTCAAAATTTATTTTTCTTACACTATTTAGATGAAAACTATCGGTGTATAATAATTTTTTTTCAGTTATTAATTTTTAGGTAAGATTTTATCAACTCAACATTAAAAAAACGTCATTTCAGTGAGACAATTATTCTATATATTGTTAACATAATGCTATAAGTAATAAATTGACAAATATTAAATAAAGATAAGACTTAGAATCATAGAATTCGACTCAAGAAGTTGATGACTTGATATACCTCATTTTAATATGTTTATAGTTATGCTTCAAACTAAAATTTAAAAAGAAATGAAAAAGAATTTATAATTTACTTTTTTAAACACTTTTCACTATTAATTCTTATTTTTTACAAAGTACAAAAGAAGTTATTTAGGATAAAATAATATATTTTTTAAAAATTATACTTCTTATCATAAATAATCAATTTTTTCTATAATTCTTTTAACACATAATTTATTTTTGACAAAAATTTAAGACTTTCGAAATTTAGGGGCCCCAAAAATTTTGGGACTCTAAGGCAAAGGACTTATTTTGAATGCCTTAGAGCCGGCCCTGCTCCTATTCAAATATTTGAATTGAAAGACTAGAATTATTTAATTCGAACTCATTTTTCACGATGGTTGACTACCTTCTTTTTTTTCACTTGTAACTTTCGCTATACCCAACTTTCTATTATGCTAAGCATCCTCACTTTTTATTAAAAGATGGTAAAGTTCAAGTCATCAAAAAATCAAAAAGATAGGACCTCCTAGGGAGGAGTAAAAAAAAATACCAGTTTAATTTTTCAATCTTCATACATACTTCCTCTATTTCATATTAACTGAATTTGTAAGACAATACACATTTATTAAGAAAAACATTAAAGGACATAATTTAAATCATACTTTACACTATAATTCTTTGTGAAATCATAAATATAACTTTGTAAGTAGTGTAATTTATCTCCCTGAAAATATCAAACTTCATTAGAGGAAGGGGCAAAAATTGAAAAAAAAAATCAAACGTCTATTTTTAAATTTTAAACAATTCAATTATTTTGAATAATGAAAAAAACTCCACAACTCACTTAATATATAAAATAGAGGGACTATTGATTAACACCACAGGAATTATTTACATTGATTCATTATATTGTCAACCTATATAATTTAAATCACTATTAAATAAATTTGTCACATGTTCGCATACACATCAATCACTTTACGAGAATGAAAGAAATTTCTTGAGATAATGATTATAAATGTATGGTCGCTCCAAATGAACCAGATGTCCTGCATCTTTTATGTAGTGAACTGTAGCATTTTCTCCCAACTTCCTGCACTCATTTTTAATGATTCTTATTAGATAGTATTTGATATATCTGACAAATAATATCATTAATTTTGAATTTCAGAATTGCTCACCAAATCTCCTGCTCAATTGTAGTTGGCAAAGTTGATAGGGACTTACTCTTTCATGTCATCAGGAAATCTCTTATTAAAAATCTTGTCATCGTTTCCGCATAAAATATAAGTTCTCTGTTTGAAGAAGTAAACAAAGAGATTTATGAATATTGTCAATTTGAATTTATCATAAAAAAATAATGGGAAAATTACGCGGATAAGCAAACTTATACTATTTAATTACTTATCATAGCTATGGTTTGCTATAATTATCACTCGCGACTAACATTATACATTAATTGCATGGGCTGACTTCGAGTTTATATAATTAGTCATGTTTGTATATGTATAATTCGTCAGAATATACAAATAAATATGTATAATATACAATTTTTAGCCTATATACATATACCAATCAACTCTCTCTCACTCTCTGCCCTCTCTCGCTCACCTCTCTCCTTCCTCTCTCAATCTCGCTCGCCTCTCTCCTCCCTCTCCGAATTTCGCTTGCCATTTATACAAATGTATATGTATAATATACAGTTATATACAATTATATACATATACAATTCACCTCTCTCCCACTCTCTGCCCTCTCTCTCTTGCCTCTCTCCTCCCTTTCTCGATCTCTCTCGCCTCCTCCTCTCTCTCCCAGTCTCGCTCGCCTCTCTCCTCCCTCTCCCAATCTCTCTTGCCATATATACAATTACATATGTATAATATACAATTATCTAACCAATATACATATATAATTCACCTTTCTCCCACTCTTTTCCCCCTCTCTCTCGCCTCTCTCCTCTCTCTCCCAGTCTTGCTCGCCTCTCTCCTCCAAATAACATGTAGCTACAAATTATAATTTTCAAACTATAGTTATGAAGAGTAATTAATTATTTTTAAGTGGCTATATGTGAAAGTTTTTCCTAAAATAATTGATACATTAAATTAAGGTTGGACAAACCTGGGAGTAGCTAGGGGTCTTAATATTGGCGTCTAGGGTGGGCGTTCGGTTCGGTTTAATCAATTTTAGTTTGGTTTTTTGGTATTCGGTTTTAGAAAGTGTGCATCATAGTTTATACCAAATTAGATCGGTTCGGTTCGGTTTTTTCTACTTCGATTCGGTTTAGTTCGGTGTTTTTAAATTGTTTGTGTGAATAAAAATAAAGAGGGAATATGATAAAGTGTTAAGACTTTCATCATGTATTTAATAAAAATAAAGAGGGCATAAATGATTTTTTAGCAAAGATGCCAAAGGATTTGTTTTTGTTTCTTAGCATAAATGGCTGCCATTTTGCTAAAGCCTAAAGGCTTTCTTCCATACCGAAATATTGAAAGCAAAGATGCCAAAGGATTTGTTTTTGTTTCTTAGCATAAATGACTGCCATTTTTGCTAAAGCCTAAAGGCTTTCTTCCATATCGAAATGTTGAATGAATAAAGAAGAGAGCAAGCAGCCTAGCAAGCACGATGCCACAATGAACTTTCGAAAAACCAAAATATAAGGACTCACAATGTACAATTGTACATAAACAACAATAGTTCAACACTTTATTGACATTATATTTGTTCTCATTTTAAAATGAAAAATTTAAATGGGTCATGTAAATATTTTGAGTCAAAATTCAAAAGTGTATAACTAATATTAATTAAGCAATATAATTTAAATATTTTAAAATTTAGTAAATAAAACTTTGGTTCTTCGGTGCACCGTAGTTTTGGGATCCTTGCACCGAACTCCGAACCAAAGAACCGAAATTCCGGAAAAAGAAAACCGACACCAAACCAAAACACCAAAGATCCGAAACCAAAGAATCGAAATTTTTTTGTTCGATTCAATTTTTTAGTATTTCGATATTTATGCCCACCCCCTAGACTGGCGTCTTTGTCACTGACTACTAAAGCTTCAAGAAGTTCCACTTTCTCTTTTCTGTTGCCAAACATTGTCTGCTTTTACGAACAGTTTTTACTATTATAAAACCATATTACAAACACATCAATTTGACTTATATCCATATAGATATTTTCTTTTACATAATAAAACAAGTTATTTATTATGCTTCATAAATTGTTTAATTAGATTTATTGTAGATACATAACTTGTCATTTGTATACATGTGTCGTGCAAGATTTCTAAATTGTCTCCTCAAGAAATGATAATTGAGTTGAGAATGGGTAAAGTTGGAGTTAAGCTTTGGAATTCTAGATAATCATTCCCTTTGCTAAATATTCCACCTATGAAAAAAAATATTAAAGACTTTAAAATTTTTAGATGAGATAATCATCATATAATTATCTCAATACTTATTGATCGTTCAGGACGAGTGATGACGGAATCTCCGAAGAATAGTAAATCAGGTATATATGTATACAGCGAAATTTGAACTTAAGGAGAGTACTTGAAAAAACCATGTAACAATTCCATTGGCAACAAATCCATGAACAAATAAAACTGGAGGTTTATTTGGTAATTTTTTGTTTGGATGAATAGAATCAGTTGGAACCCAAAAATGAATTGTGGTTCCTGCTTCTATTTCCACTAATTGGGATGTAAATCCAGCATCTTTCATTACAACATGAATAATTGGTGTTTTAATTCGGAAAATAATATTTTATGGTTTTTGAGATTATTTTAGAGACGTCACTTAATTTTTTAAGAAAAATCAAGAAAACTTAGTTTTCAAAAGACTTAAACAAAAAATCGATTTGAAAACTTTAAAGGAGGTTCAGGGATTCACATTTATATTTTAGGATTGTTTTTACGACACTTAAAATACTTGCTAACTCGCAATTATATGACAACTAATTTGTTTGGCTAAAATGTCTAACTTAAACTTTTGAGAATACAAAATATTTAAAGTTATTTAAAAAATATTAATTTTTCTATCCAAATGTGGTAATAACTTTCCAAATTTTATTTATTACTTTATTTGTTTAGACTTGATCGAATTGATTTAATTAAAATAAAATAGCGTCTCAGCGAGGATTTGAGTGTTTCAACCCTAAAACTAACGACAATTAGTTAATCAAGCAAACAATCGATAAAATAAGAGTGAGAGAGAGAGAGTCGGGTCGGTCCACGTCCGGTTTTGATCCGCCTGGATCGGTATTTGGGATCATTTCTTTTGAGTCTTTGGCCCATTTCAAAGGTATCTATCCTAAACTAAGCAGAGAAATAATAAAATTTTTCAAAATGTCAATATTTTGACATTTAATAGAACTCATTGTCAATACTTTCATTATTTGGTAAAAATGTCAAAGTTTTAGTTTATTATGTATCTCATTTATTTTATTTTATTTTTGTTTTAATTGAGAGAATTAAATGTTAAAAAACAAAAAGGAGCAATTAAGGGGAGAGAAAAATACTAAAGATGAATGATTGATTAAAACTCTCATCAGTTACAAAAATTCAAAAATAAAAAAATACAGTTTTGTTCATAACATGATGCAGTACTATTACGAATACATACATTTGTTACTTTGATACAATTTCGTTCATAACATGATGCAAGTACTATTGTGAATACATACATTTGTTGCTTAGATACAAAAAACTGTGATCTTTGCATGCAAATGCAGTTCCCTGAGTAAATGATATATGTAAGAAAAGGTATTCAACTTGGCAAGCATAAAAATATAATAAGTATACATAATATAACTTAGAAACTACATCACATAAAAATAATTTAGATAATAATGTAATTTATAAATCAAACTTGACATTTTCAAAATGTAATGATCTAATGAAAACGCCAAACATGATACAATGACGATAAAATAATGAAATACAATTGAGTGAATACAGTGAATACAATTAATATGTATTTATACTTTAACTTTGAAAACATTCAAATAACATTACTATTTGTTAAAAAATGTATAATTGTTTTTATGTATGTTTACTTTACTGATACAAACAAGACTCTCACAAAGCATAATAAATACAAACACATCAGAATACAAAATCATCCAAAACGAATTCATTAATAAATATCATACAACACAATACAACAAATACATGAAAATTAAATAGCATACAATATAAATACAACAAATACACCACAACGAATACAAAACCATTCAATTAGAATTCATTAATAAATCTGAAATATCATATTCATGTAAAATTTTCTTAAATTATTGAATATCTATCAATGTAAAAAAAATATAAAGGAATGATTAAAAAAAAATTGATACATTATCAAAATTGACAATAATTGTCGCTAAAATACAAGAATAAAATAAAAAAAGGAATACAAATACAAACAAACAAAAATTGCACGATCTACATAAGACATTTGCAAATATATTCAATACACATACTAAATTGATTTTGGATACATAAAAAAATAAAATCAAACTAAATTGTTGAAAAAAAATTGTTCTTTAACTTCAACTCAATATGCAAGATACTAAACATGCAAAAATAATTAAATACCTCTTCATCAACTATTTGATCTTCTCCGTCTTTTTCAAGTACCCCACGAGTAGATGAAGATACTACATTTTTTATCTGAAGAGGAAGAATTTGTTCTTATCGTCTCTCTTCCTTCATTTTAGAAGTGGATCCTATATTATCCGCTATTTCTTGAGTAATACATAGATTAAAGGATGAAAAATCACTAGAAATTTGACGATTAAGTTGAATAACTCTAGTAAGTCTCTTAGATTCATCCATTAAAGATTGTTATAGAGGTCTAATCGAGATTTATCCTACTTTCAACAATTATGAATGATTTAGATAAAAATAAAATCAGAAAATAAATCTAAAAAAAAAAAGAAGATAAAGATGAATACCTTAATTAATGGGATTTGTGTAAATTCAATTTTTGAAGATAAAAACACCAAAAATTACGACAGAGAGATATGAGAAATTTGAAAGTTAAATGAGAATATGAAAAGAAGATATGAAAGAGAAAAAAACTTTTATATATATATATATATATATGAGCCAAATTGGAAGAGAGATACGTAGGAAACATGAAAATTAAAGATTTTTATTTTTAAAAAAATAAAAATAGTTGGGTAACATGTATTAATGGGATATACATGGAAACCTAAATCAGTGGAGTTAAATAAAGTATTTTTTTTTTATAAAATTAGTTAGAAAACATGTAGGCAATAGGAGATAAAATAGGGGTTTAATTAGGATACATATTGTTTTTCAAAATAATGATATTTTTGACATTTTTACTAATATTTTTAAAGTAGTGAGGTTTTTACTAATTAAGTTATGAATTTTGACTAGTTTGCTAATTTTTCCAAATAATAATACAAGGAAGGGCTTAGGCCCAAGATAACAAAATACAACTAAATAACATGAAAATAAAATAAATATGGGTTTTTGGCCCAATCTCTTCAACTCTTGATCTGTTTCCTCAGTTACTCTCGAGCCAGTTGACTCGATGAAAGGAAAATTGGGCCTTCGGCTCAATTCGGAGATGCAAGGAGGAATAGGCCAATTACAAGCTCATACACATGATGATAAGAAAATAAGACAAAGTATTAAGAGACAATTAATTTCATTTGTTGTATCTGGAAATACATAATAGGTGAACAATGGCATTCTAACATGTAACAAACTAAAAATAAAGAAAATTATAGCATTAAATTCACATGCTAACAACAAACAACAAACAACAAAAAATGTATAATGCTAACCAAATTTAAGACTCCAATAATAATAATAATACGAACACTAAAAATAACACTAATTTAGCATATTGGCTAGTCATTATCTAATCTCATACGAATGTCATTAAACAGGATGAGCTCATATACATGCTAGATTAACATTTGACCATTCTAAAGGAGGGAGCAATAACTACTCGAAAGGAAAAGGCTAAAATGCATCTCATTTGAATTTATCCAAAGCGCAAACCCTCCTTTATTTCGAATGAGCAAACTGAAAGCCTAAGCGAGTTAATTGCACTACTGGTAGCTTATATTATACTTTAAAAGATCGGCACGCCATATACATGAAAGAATAACAACAATAGATTCATTCTTCAAGGAATCATAAGAACAAAACTCAAACTCTAGCGAAACAAAGTGTTAGACAGAAAAGTGTTTAAAAATGTCCAGCTTGGTAACTCTAGGCAGCGAGATAATCACCCTAACAACATGAAGAGTGGCAGAAAGGAACAACTAAATACCCATTGAGTCCTAAATAACTTCGATACATATAATAAGGTCTCATTTTTAACATGCTTCAATGTTAATCCCAAAATGGCGTGCAAACAAACTCGGTAAGATATAGGCTAATTTCAAACAAAAGAAACCGATGCTGAACAAACCCTGATGAAGTGGATTAAGCAATGAAATGGATTCGCAGGCACTTTAGAAACAAACTTAAAAAGTTAAAACCAACAACAACGTTCTGATGAAGCCACAGGGAGAGCCTACGGGTCTCCAAGTTTAGACTCGAAATTACGCCGAATCAATAAAAACGATTAAGGACACATATATACTATCGAAACGACATCTAACTTAATAGCAACCAACAGCTAACAACCACAACATGAAATTTTCCAGGCATGGTATCGTTCTGAAATAGAAAGAGAGGCCAAGAATATCGCGAAGAATAGGATATTACCTTTCTCCGGGCAACGACTGGGGCAACACGAGCAAGACCACGAAACTCGAACTCGAACAAACCGAGAATTCTAAACAATATCTCTGACTCGAACAGAACCTCGATATGAAAAAGGGGTCTGGGAGGGTTCCTTTTGGTTTTGGGCTGGGAGTTTGGGGCAATAAGGATTGGGGCGGCTGGAATAACAGAACACAGGCCCAACTTTGCTGCTTTTTTTTTTTTTTTTGTAAAAAAAAAACTAAGGAATTTGGCTAAATAAATGAATAAATTAAGTAGGACGATTAATATAATAACTATCGAATTTGTTAATCTTAATGAAATAAAATATCTAACTTCATTATAGAAATCATTAAAGTACAAACTTATTAATCCAAAGTGAATATCGTGAATAACTAAATTAAAATATTCATCCAAAAAAAAAGTAATATTTTTGCTATGATTTTCAAGTATTTGTAAATTATGCTAGTTATGTAAAGTCGTATATATAAGAAAAAATATTTATTACTTAGAATATTATGAAATGACTAGAATTACTCCAAGTAACCTCGAAAACGTTTCACTTTTATAAAGCTAAACATTTTAAATTGTTTGAGAATTAAGAAACTGGTAAATTAATTTAATATCGGGAAGGGTTAAAATTTGGTATCAACAATTGGCTTCATAATTACAAATATATTTCCCATTTTTTCTAAATTGATCTAATTTTATGTGAAGGAATTAAGATGATATATGATCTGAGATTTTATAAACAATCAAGTTGAGCTGGCTAGCTATAATATTATATTGCAAATGACATGATCTTTTCTTATGTCTTATTTAAATATTGAAATTATTAGAATTCTTTATTTCTAATCATGTACCTTCTCTAGTTTAAAAATTGAAATGATTCTTGTCCGTCCGTCACGACGGTTGACTACTGCTTCTTTTTTTTGTCTAATTACTTTTATAATAATCCCCAATGTTTCGTATTATATGGGGATATTTCATTACATAGTTAAAATTAATAATAAATAAAAGAAATAAAATTGTCAAAGAAGCCTAAAGTTTTTTTAAAATACAAGGGAGGCTCTCGCGTGTTTGCTATGTCTAGAACTTGTTTTTTCGAGCATAAAATTAATAAATAAAAGTCCTAATTTTCCTTAAATAAAGCCTTATTATATTTCCTAACATACATTCGATCTAAAACCTTATTAGGTTAGGATTCCTTATTGATATTGGTTTGGGATACCAAAAAAGGAAGGTTCTATTTACTATATACTCTATAAATATATAATCGTGATGCATTCATCTACACTCGTCTCAAATCAATCTAGCTTTGCATCTTCTAGTTTGATTGAATTCCATTCCCCTTTCGTATTCATATTCATATTCATATTCATATTAATTAATCACGACATGTGTATGATAAAGAGAATGAGAATTGATGAGGAGGAGAATCTCCCGCAGCTTCCTGATGAATTAATATTCTACCTATTGAGTTACTTACCACTCTCATCATTGTTCAAATTCAAATCTGTTTGCAAGCTATGGAATACCCTTTTTCTTCATCCTTATCTCGCCTTCCTTCACTATCGAAATTCAGAATATGGTTTAAACTTGGATGATCTCACAGGCACTTTGAAGGAGAGAGTACATACTTTGAAGGATTTCGAAAACGAGGAGAGAGACGAAGTAGAGTTTAGCATTAGTACTACGAGTAGTCAAGGCTTATATCTCCAGAAATTTACTAGCATTCATGATTCTTCTACTAAGAGATACCGCATTGAATGTTCTATATTACGACAAAGGATTGATATCCCCAATCCACTACATCCTAGTTTATGCATCGCCTTGGATTTCGTCTTTGATAGCCTAGCTGTCAAGTTGGTTTCTGTTCATCAACATGGTTATGAAATCCTCTCTCTTGGAATTGGGAGGGATAAAACTACTTATTGTTGGCGAGATGTGAAGCTGTATCCTGAAAACAACAAGAGGAGGAACGGAATTCAGGTTTTCTTTAGAAAGGGAGTTGCTTATTGCATTTGGTATATTGATGATCCTAATGATATGGAAATTGATGTTTTGGATATGGTTAATGAGACCTACATTGGTCATACTACATTGCCTAGAGGTTTCTTCGCCCGCCCTAGCCTCATGGATTGGAATGGCCAGCTCTCGTTCCTTGAACAAGTAAAAGATGAGCTCCGTGTTTTGGTATTAAATGATTACAGAAAGTTGAGATGGGATGAAACAACACGAATCATGAAGCTGAATTTCTTGAAGGAAGAGTTAATGACATTTATCGCTTTTGCTGACAACTCTCTTTTGTTCTACATGAAGCAGGACAAGAAATCTTTCTGCTCTTATGACATGAATACGGGAATTCAAAATATACTGTATTGTCAGAGTTCATCAATTCCTCTGAAGATGTAATGGATGTGATAGTGATGATGATGTTCTTCAAGTCTGGTTTTTTTTTCAATTATTAAGGAAAAATATATGTTGAGCCTACAATATTTACCTCCATCATCACCCTCTGATTGTAATTGTTTGGTGAACCAATTTTGTTTAAGATTTGCCTGATGTCTTCTATAAAAGTTTGATCTTTCCTCCAATTGTTTGTATTGTGTTTGAGTCTTATATTTTTAGGCAATTACATAGTTTACAGCGTTCTTGTATTGAAATCTTTACCGCAGCTTATACATTATGTTATCTATTTTGTAAAGATTGAAACCTATAATCAAAATCGATTACATAATTTGCATAATATCGTTCATGTGTTGAAATTTTAAAGCATCCTATAAGTATATTTCTGAAAGATCGAAACCTTGCTATAATTAAGAAATATGCTTAAAGATTGGATCGTCAAAGTAGTAAAAAGCTTAAGAAAAAGTTCTTTTGGAACATGTTATCATGTCTTTAGTGATTTATTAAGCGCATGTGCGGTATTTTGATAATTTGCTTATGTTCTTGTACCACTAGCTCACAACCTTTGCTATGCCTAATCAGTCTAAAATTCTAAAAATTGCTAAGAGCATGGAAGGAAGAAAGAATACAAGAAGATTGTTAGAAAGAATTGTGTTGTAGAAAACTTTATTGATTGCTTAATTGATTTTATAAAAAGAATGCATCTCCATATATACTTTTCATTAGGGGTTAAAATGCAAATAATCATTAATATGCAAGTCTCTACATAAAAGAATGTTCTAAAAACTTTCTTCTTATCAAAATAATTGAATTGGTAAAATATTTTTTATGCTTCAAATTAACTTAATTATTCAATTTTCAAGAGTACTTTTAAAATATTTTTTTATTTTTGTCCTTCAAATAATTTTTTTATGCGATGAGTTTAAGAAATTTTAATTGTTTTGAACTATTTTATAGATTAATTTGATAATAAATAAAAAATGATATCTAATTTATGTCATTTTATTTTTTTCCTAAAAGATGGTGAAACACCTAAACAATTCAATTATTTTGAACTATACAAAATATAAAATTCATTAAGAAACGAAAAAGGATTTCATCAAACTATTCAAACTGACTTGGTGTAGTCAAAATACTGCACAACCAAGCTAGATTAATTGAAGGGGTAAAATGAAATTATTTGTCATTTATCGATTTAAAATTCACAGCTTCACAACATCAACACTCACAATGAGCTTTAGACCAAAAGCTTAATAGAATATAGATTCACAAATTTCATGTTCAGATTTTCAAGCTTTTAGCACAACTAGAAATGGTATGGTACTGATTTTTATTTTTATTTTTTAGAAAGGATAATATATTAACTTAGAATCATACATCAAAAATGGCTACATAGCTACTAGCATCGAAGTCATAGTACTCCCGAATATATAAAACTTCAAAATATCAAAATTAAATTAGTATGATAATAAAATTAAATTAGTATAATAATAATATAATATTTTTAAAATTAGATACCAAAATTATAGTATCAAAACTTTCAAAAACCATAAACCATATCAGGTCAGTTTAACTCAAATCTTCCTCAAACTAAAAGAGGAGTTGTTAAAAAAAACAATTAACAAGGAATTTTCGAGTTTCTACCCAAAGGCGAAAAAAAAAGAAGAGAAGGTGCTCAGTGGATTAAGAATGGATAGATATATTGTCCTCAGCAATAATCAGATTAACGAGATTATACAACAACCTCATCATCACACCTCAAATTGAAATTAAGATATCCTGCTGAAAAAAATAAGTCAAAGCTGTAAACAATTTGTCTTAGAAAGGCAATATGAAATAACTTCATTTCGAGTACTGGGGTTAAATCACTTAAATGATATTTTTGCTAGCCAGAACAAATCTAAATTAATTCAATTTCAATATAGATATCGAACATCAAATCCAAAAAAAAAAAAATCCCAGATGGCTGGAAAACTAAAAATAAAATAAAATTTACAGAAATTTAAAAATTAAGTAAAGAAGGTGCTCAGGATTAAGAATGGATAGAGATTTTCCTCAGCTATTATCAGATTAACGAGATTATTCAATAACCTCATCATCGCACCTCTTTCTTAATCACAAGAAAGAAAAACACAAACAGAAGGAAGAGAAAAATGAAAGTTAAAAAGAGAGCTATGAATTTGTGAGATTAGGGTTTCCGACGAAATTTATAGAAGATGGCGGCGGGCGCTAATATTGAAAAGATGGGCTTTTAAATTTGAAGAGCCCATTATATGTTTGGACCCGAACGATCTCAAGTACCGGAAAGCCCATTATATCTTTCTGTTGATGGAAATATCTTTTTTTTCACTAATAAGCATAAGTTTATAATGTTAAGTTATGTCCCATGTCTTAAAAAAAATGTATTTATGTCTTGCTAAGACTAGTTTAATTTTAAAAAAATAAAGACTAATCTAATTTGAAAAATAAATACAGAACTTATTTAAAGGATGATTCATGGCAATTAAATACTGATTTACAATGATATTTTATTTTTTTAGAGCTGCATTCAGATTTCGTCTATAATTTTAGAAGTTAACAAATAACGATTTGATTTTAATATTTATTTACATATTTCTCAAAACGAATTTTTTAATCATGAAAACATCTATAAATTAAAAAATTAAAAAATACAAGAAAGATCATTTACGAGTAAATTGTCACAAGAATGCACAAGAAGTGAAAATTGTGAGTCACAGCAGTAAAATATATATGAAGGAAAAAATGATGAACAAAATGAATTGATCCATCTAGGGTTGTCAATGATCCGTTCGATCAATTTTCATTATTATTATTATTATGTAATTCATATCTTAATTTGTTGACTATTTTTTTTACATAATCAAAATAACTCTTTAATTTAAACCCGTTTCGTTGGTGTAGCTTGTTTTGGTACCGGTTGGCTCAAAATATTATTAACAAACACTCTACGTAATAGTTATCGGCCTTATAATTAAGTAATCACATCACAAGTAAAACGTGAACGTGTCTGCTGATTTGGTTGATAAAAATAATAAAATGTTCCATATTATCGCATACCAGTATCTCTCTGTTCCAACTCTATCACATAAAATATTATTGAAGACTCCGCCCTTAAAGGAGATTAGTTAACCAGTTTTATTGAATATCACAATTTATATATATATAATATATATAGCTAAGGGATGAGTAAAATGGACTTCACCAATTAACAATATCTCGAAATATCATCCTTCTTCTTAATCGACTACTCAATTAGACCCAACATATGCAACCAGTAGCGGAGGTATAGAATTTTCAGCAACGAGGTTCAAACTCTAAAGAAGTTCAGCTAAAGGGAAAAGGGGATTCAGATGAGCCCCGCGACTGCAAATTGGCTTCGCCCCTGTTTGCAACCATTTCATCTTGTTAATTGGTTGCAACCTACACGGCAGAATGACCCAAAAACTTGTTTACTTGTTCAATCGAACATACTACATTTTACTTAAATAATATATTTATGTTGATACGTTGATTATTAAATATGTACAAATATTAAAGTTAAAACTTAGTTATTATCACTCAAAGTCGTCATTGTAAAATTCAGAAAACCATAAAGTTGAAATCCCAACTTGGCCTATGTCAACCCATATTTAATTGAATGCATGCATTCCATGGTTAATGTGAATGGTGAACAACTTAGACCTTAATCAATCTGCAAATTAAAAAGTAAGCCACCAATACTTTGACACTAATTCTCGGCAGCCGGCGTTCATTAAGGAAGAAACTTTCTTTATAAAGCTTAACAATGTTTCTGCTTTTTAATCACCTTTACTTTTCTTAATTAATTTACTATTCTCTGCACCCCCATCGAGACCGCTGTTTAATTACTTGAAATATTAATTTGCACATGGATGCTACTTCATTCATAATCCAATTTCATCTTATATTAATTCTATTCATTTGTTGTAATACGTCAACTAATTTAGCCATGGCTGCAAACAACTCTAGTACAAATTTTTCCACAGCCATTCTAATTAGAGTGGACCAATCAGGCCAGGGAGATTTTAAGAAAATTCAAGATGCTATTGATGTTGTTCCATCAAATAATACTGAATTATTCTTCATTTGGGTTAAGCCAGGGACTTACAGGTTCGCAGTTATCTTGTATTTTTTAACCGAGCAGATGCTAGAGTTTTAATTAGATGTTCTGCAGAATCCAATAGCTTTTGTCAAAATTATGGATTTCTGTTAATTATAAATCGATATACTATGGTCAAACATCTCTATAATTACATTTAACTATAATGATCAAAGATTTCTTAAATTATATATAGTGAATATATGTTCTCAATCTAGAAGCCAAAAAATATACAGCATGTTACATTAATCTAAGTTGTTTGTTTTCTAAAATTCAAAATGCATGAACTTAAAATTGTTACAATATAGGTAATCTGGCCTTGATATTTTTCAAGTTATTAATTTCATTTTTTATGTGCAATTTAGACATTAATTATCATGAACAATTCTTTTAAATATCAGTGTATATAAAAATTAATTAATTTTTTAAGAATCTATTTTGCATGTATTTATCAGAGAGAAGATTGTGGTGCCTGCTGATAAGCCATTCATCACGTTGAGTGGAACAGAGGCTTCTAACACAATAATTACATCTAGTGAAGGTGGAGATATAACTGAATCTCCTACACTCACTGTATTAGCCTCCGATTTTGTTGCAAGATATTTGACAATACAGGTAAATAATTAATGCTCACTATATATTCCTCGCTTCGTTTCAATTTCTTTGTCTCATAATTTTGACGTTGTCTATTATGTAGAATTTATTCGGAACGAGTGGCAAAGCTGTGGCACTAAAGGTTAAAGGAGATAGAGGTGCATTCTATGGTTGCAGAATTCAATCGTATCAAGACACTTTGTTAGACGATGCTGGTAGGCATTATTACAACAATTGTTACATTGAAGGGGCTGTTGATTTTATTTTCGGAAGCGGAGCTTCTCTCTATGAAGTAAGTTCTCATACTTCAACAGTTATAATTAGATGTAAATATATAGGGATTACTATATTATCAATGTAGTATTATAACATGTTCATTTTAACATATTAGTCAGAAAATGATCGATAAATATCTTTGATGATCATTGTCAGTGCATATAATTTAAACTCTCATTAATAAGTTGAAAGTATATTACTATATTTTTGTAGTACTAATAATGTATTTGCATAATTTGTCAGAGGTGCCATATTCATTCAGTTGCAGCAGGGGCAATCACAGCTCAAGGCAGAGAGACCCCTTTAGAAAATTCAGGATTTACATTTTTAGGCTGCAAGATAACAGGTACAGGAGGGAACACTTCACTAGGAAGACCATGGGGTTCATATTCTAGGGTGATTTTTGCCTACACATTTATGGCTAATATCATACAGCCAGAGGGATGGAATGACTGGGGAGATTCTACCAAGCAAAGGTAAATTAATATTATTTCAATTCAATAAGCAAAAAGGCCCACATCATCTTAAAATTTCAAATCCATCATCTCTGCTTATAATTTTATTTGTATTTTTTTGTCGACAGCACTTCGTACTATGGTGAATACAAGTGTTATGGACCGGGTGCTAATAGATCAAAAAGGGTGGTTTGGTCACGTAGCTTATCGAACGAGGACGCCGCACCATTTCTGACCAAGAATATGATTGGTGGGCGAAGTTGGTTAAGGCCCGCCCCGACCCATTTCAAGAGATCAGGCTCAACAAATATTGTCACTCCAACTGGGGAAAATTAAAATTGAAATTATTCTAATTTTACCGCCATTAATTAATTATTCTATTTGTAATTAATTGAGATTGTATTAATTAGAGTATATTCACAATGTAAAATATCATTATCTATTGTATTTAGAGTATTGAGTGGTTATAAGTTTCAGTTGAGAATTCACTAGATTTTAATACAAAGTGCAAAATTGGCTTCGTTACTACAAATATATTTCCCATTTTGTTCTTTCTAGAGGAAAATTATAATACTATATGGCTGGATTTTTCTTCAACATATATACATAATCCAAAAAACTGCAGTCCAATGTGGCCTCACCGTTTTGAAGGTGCAAAACAACTTAATTAGCGAGCTCTACAAAAAAAGTAGATTCAGCATTTAGCTCAGTATAAATTAAGACTCCACCACCAAAACTTGTGGTTGAGTTTTAAAGGAGAGATTCTAGAGGTCTCGGGTACAAGTCTGCTGGTCGGTACAGAGTCAAGTGTTTATCATGGAGTGTTTCTCGATCAGAGCAAATTCCTATTATTAACTTAACTTTGCTTCTCCATCAAAATCATCTAAACTTACAGTTCCTTTGATTGTTTGTCCATAATCATAAGGATGATCTACAATAATTAATTTGTCTACACAACAATTCTTACTCAGACAATCAAGTCCTCAAAGATATTATTACATGGCTGCGACACCTTTCATGTATTTCAAAATGACACAGCCTTTACACTTAACTTCAATGCCAAACTAACAAGTCTAAATTCCATAAAGTTCCACTCAAAGTAGACAGAAGAAAAATCTTGATCAAATTCAATATATTCCAATCTCCAAAAGTGATGTATCATTTTCAATCTATTTTACACACAAGCAGTTGATGAGCATAAATTCATCACATACCCCTATTATGTCTATAAGAGAAAACAGATATCTGTCCATTGCCATAGGAGAAGAAACAGAAGCATAATGAAAATAAGAAACAGACCAAAAAGAAGCTAAAGTGATAGAGAGCCCCAAAGCCTTTTCTCACCCTGAATTCAAAATAGAATTGCAATAAGGCATATCAACAAGAAAACCAACACCAACGCGCCAATCCAACAAGCCCAAGTCCTCGTTCTCTTCATTCGATTAGCACGATCTAACTCCTTCATCCCACCATTCACATATCCACCAGCATTAACCACATTTTGCTCAATATTGTTCATTTGATCACCTTGTGTCTCAACCATTACAGCCATATCAAGAAACACTTGGTGCAGCTCAACCAAGCTTTTCTGTATCTCTTTCACAGCTTCATGCCTATCCTGGTTCTCCACCACCCCCTTTTCAAAAACCCTTTCTTGCATCATCTTTTCAATCGCCTCCTCACTCGGTTCCTTCCCGTTAGCATTACTATACTGTTTTCTTAAGCCTTCTTTGTGTTCTGCTACAATGTTTTCCCTTAAGCACTGAAAATCATTCATCATATCCCTCAGTTTAATTCTCAAACCGTTAGTCACTGAAATCCTCGTTCGATCAACGGGACTTCCCTCTTTATACGCTGCTGACACGCCACGATTGTCAAGATTGGATTTATCTAGCAATTCAAGTCTTGTTTTGATAATTTTCGCCTTTCTAAGAACAGTAATAATGTCAGAGTTAATCTGATCTCTAAGTCCTTGAAGAATTTTGGCATTCGGGGCTGATTTGGTTTTTCGATTAAGGTCGTGAAGATTGACAAGAAGATTGTTAATCTCTTCCATATCAGATTTAATTACAGCAACTTCTTCAAAGAATTTTGAGAGGTTTCTTTCATCAGTCGGGTCGAGTTGACCCATCTCAATATCAGGCCCTGCTTCAAGATCCATCATAGCCTGCTTCTTCAATTCCACATAACTTAAGAATGATTTCGTCATCAGGTCATTCATCTTTACCACAATTCTGTAAACAGAGAGACACATCAAATTCTATTCTATTCTTGAAATCATTTTTGAAAAATCCCAATCTTGTGATTGCAGTAACAAAATTTCCCAAGAAAATAGTTGGCGTCGGCTATATGATTATTCAAGAACTCAGATAGAGAAAAACGAAAAAGACATCAAATCAATTCAAAATTACTAGAAATTCCTAAAGATTTATTGCAATACTCGACAGATAACAAGCCCTGAACACAGCCTTACCCAGAAAAAGAATCAACAGAGCAAGAAAATTAAAGCCATAAAAGATTAGAGGAATGGAAAAAAGAAGGGTACCTTGAAGAATTGTTGAGACGCTTTCGCTTACTCTGCATGTGAATTTGCAGAGAAAATGAGAATTGTGAAGTGAAGAAATTGGAGGTTAAATGAGTGAAGAGCTATGATGGACTTTAAAAGGGACGTTTATTTCAAATTCGAAGAAATATAGCCGTTATATTTGTAACGTAATTAGGCTATTAGCCTACAAAAAAAGTTACATATTTTTTTTTATTTTTTTTATAGAAATAAGATAAATTACATGACATAGAAAAAAAAAGACAATTATATGCTAAAATTGGATTACATTTTCATTAAAAGTTTATCCTTTTTTGTTTGGTGAATGATCTTTATCTTAATCAAAATTGTAAATATTATCTATTACAGCGAGGATAAGAAACAAAAAAAAAAAGAGAGAGAGTTAATTCCGTTTACCGACATGTTTATTTCATTATATAATTATTATTATTCCAAATGCTCACTATATTTTTGCCAACACAAAATGTAAATAATAAAAATTATGGTCGACAAACGATCTACTCAATATACTTGTTATGATATTTAAATAATTTCTTTTTTTTATAAATTTTTTTAAAGAAATTTAATTTTAAATAGTCTTGTATCAAATTCAACTCACATATCATATACGTGATAAAATAAATATTGTTATGCGGCCAAGAAAGATATGATTTTCGTCTTGTTAATTTGCTCAAATTATACATTTGGTCGTTATCACACTCGATGAGGGAAATAATATTTCCACTCACTAGTACTTATTTTGTGAAAGTTGCCCACCCTAACTTTGAAATTGCACCATCAAAGTATATTCTACTAACTTATATATGGACAAAAAAAATTGATATTGATTAGTGGGGAAAAAATCAGTATTTTGTTAACTTTTTTATATTTAGTTGATGAAAATAATTTTTTATTTACTTGTCAAATATTTTTTAAAAAAAATTACTTATTTTTCTCCCTTTTTTTTGAAGAATACTTAACATCATTGAAGAGGGAATAATACATTCCCTTAACCAATTCTGGAAAAAATTAACAATAGTAAGCTATTCATGAATATAGTAATCTCTAGAGTTTTGAGATTAATTTTATTTCATATTTGATTATAAATATTAACTAATTTCAAAATTAATTTATCCCACCACAGTAATAAAATTATTAAATAAGATGAAATAATTTTATGAGCTATTTTTAACTATCTCATCCGACGTATCAAACGAGTCCGACTTTTCTAAAAAAAATCCCCTAAACCAATTTATAAACTATTGAACTTTCCAATGAAAATGGAAACTTCAAAGCCATTGACCAAAACGGCTGGTGTTTACAGATCGAAACGCAGAAAGAGATAAAAAATTACTTAGCCGATCTGACGTAGTCTTCAAAGTAAAAACTGATGAAGGCAGATTTCAGTTTGAAAAATTTGGGTAAAACCCCAACCCCTTTCTTCAATGGCCGATGGTTCACTGCTTTTGCTTCAATCTTGATCTTGTCTGTTTCTGGTGGCACTTACTTATTTGGTCTTTACTCACAAAATGTCAAATCTTCATTGGGTTATGATCAAACAACCTTAAATCTGTTATCTTTCTTTAAGGATGTGGGTGCCAATGTAGGAATCATTGCTGGTTTAATCAATGAAGTTTGCCCACCATGGGTTGTTCTTCTAATTGGGTCATTAATGAATTTTTCTGGGTACATTTACTTATGGTTAGCAGTCAACGGTGATGAATTAGTCAAACCCCAGGTTTGGCAAATGTGTTTATGTTTAATGATTGGTGCAAATTCTCAAACTTTTACTAATACTGGTGCTTTAGTAACTTGTGTTAAGAATTTCCCAGAAAGCAGGGGAATTGTGATTGGATTGTTAAAAGGTTTTGTTGGTTTAAGTGGTGCAATTATAACACAATTGTTTCATGCTATTTATGGGAATAATGGGAAATCTTTAGTGTTGTTAATTGCTTGGCTTCCACCATTTGTTTGTTGTACTTTGCTTAGGTATGTTAGGGTTTTGAAAGGCGTTAATCGTCAAGAAAATGAGGTGAAGATTTTTTATCAGCTTCTTTATATATCACTTGGTCTTGCTGGATTTCTGTTAATGGTCACCATTTTGCAAAATAGGGTAGCTTTTACTTTAGTTGAATATAGATTGAGTTCTTGTGTCATGTTGCTTTTGTTGTTTGCACCTATTGTTGTTGTAATCAGAGAAGAATTGAGAATTGGGAAGAATAGGAAACAAGTTTTGGATGATTTTACGCCATTGAAAGGACTAGAGCAAGGGAAGTTACCTTCGAGAAGTCAGGGGAAAGAAGTTTTATGGTTCAAGAATGTGTTTAAGCCACCGGAGAGAGGTGAAGATTATACGATTTTGCAAGCTCTTTTGAGCATTGACATGTTGATTTTGTTTATTACTACTATCTTTGGAGCGGGTGGTACGTTGACTGCTATTGATAACATAGGTCAAATTGGTAAGGCGTTAGGATATCCTAACACGAGTATTGCAACATTTACTTCACTAGTGAGTATATGGGGTTATCTTGGAAGAGTAGTCTCTGGCTTTGTCTCTGAGATTTTCTTGACAAAGTATAAAGTACCTCGTCCGTTGATGCTTACCTTTGTGCTCCTTTTATCTTGCTTTGGTCATATTCTTATAGCAATGGGTGTTCCAAGTGTTCTTGATGTTGCATTGGCTATTCTTGGGTTTTGCTTTGGAGCTATGGCACCTTTGATATTTTCCATCATATCAGAACTTTTTGGCCTAAAACACTATGCTACGTTGCTCAACTTTGGCGGAGCAGCCAGTCCAATTGGAGCTTATGTATTCAATGTTAGATTGGTTGGTCATTTTTATGACAAGGAAGCTTTGAGGCAAATGGCAGCTTTGGGACTTTTCAGGAAGCCAGGGGATCATTTAACATGCATCGGTATCGAGTGTTACAGGTCTTCTTTTCTGATAATTGCTGCAGCAAGTTTTGTAGGGTGCATTGTATCATACATTTTGGTGCTTAGAACAAGAAAGTTCTATAAAGGCGATATTTACAAGAAGTTCAGAGAGCAAGCTTAACTTCTGGAGCTTGGCGAAATAGTTTCATTCTGCCACACATTTTGTAACATGCTATGGTTTATATCTAATAGTTGGAGTCCTACTGATCGATTATAGGAGATACTCGTATTATATATGAACCCATGTTATACTGCAACACATTATACGTATATCAGAAAAAATAGAATGGTATGTTGACAAATACATAGGATTCTTAGCTCGTGATATTCTCTGTTGGAGTTTGGCCGGTATAAGGTTCTTGTATTGGATTACTTCTGGGTGGATTTTTGAAAAGAAACCTTTTGCTTAACCAGATTTTAACTTCTTTACTTCTCTTTTGCAATATCTCCTATGTTTCATGTAATTTCTTCTCTTTACAATCTATGAAGTATATCTACCTTCAGCAAGAATCATATATACAGCACTTGCCCCAGACTCACTTGTGCGATTGCACTAAGATAGCGTATACAGCACTTGCCCCAGACTCACTTGTTATTTTTTCTGGAGATACTAAGAAGGATCTATTATGATACAGAAGTTTGGCTTGAAACAGTAGTTCACATTTTGCAGAAGAAAAAACGCTGAGCCAGAGAAAGAACGCACGCCAGATTTGCATTAGCTTATTACATGAAACGACATTGACAAGAGAAAAATCAGCAATGAACCCCCTTCACAAAATACTACTTCTAATACTGCACATGTTCTTTGCATGAGAAATATTAATAGGTCAGTTGATCACAATTGCATTTGTCCTTCAATTTCTATTGTTATGTGTTTCATATACTTTTCTTATCATATTATTTTATTATATATATTGTTCCTTTTTCTTCAAATTGGCTTAAAAATGCTTTAGATAATATTTTGTCACAACTTATTCCCCTCTACCTTGATAACACCTACCCTCCAAAACCCAACTTGTAAAATTATACTACACAAGGTATGTTGTTGAAAGGGTGTAAATTTCATACGCAAATGAAAATCCACAGCCAGTAACTACAAAAGACCCTACTCCAACCTCCATATACGAAGCTTCTTTTGCAAACAAACCAATAACTCTGGTTCTACACGTCCCAAAATTAGATTTATATTCACTGCCAGAGATGATCACAAAACTGGAATGAAGACAATTAAAGAACGCTAACAAACTACTACATTTGTTTCTCCGTTTTCGTGTCAGAGATTAATGTAAGTACAAATCACATTTAACTAAAATATGCAGCAATCCATCTTGTTTTCTGTTTTTTCCTACTACACTTTCTCCTGCGTTTGGTCAAATCTGGCAAAAGCTCAGTCGGCTCTTGGGCTGCTGCCACTTGCTGATGGCCTTTTCCCAGAATATTTCTGTTGCAATAACAAAAGAAAATCATGTTCAACATCTCAAAATGAGACCATGATGTACTAGTTGAGATATAATAGCTACTGAGGTTACCTGCTTTCCAAGGTTGAAAGGAATGTATCTGTATTTAATCATGTGTGTAATTTGTCGCCTCATGGTAAGGACAAATAGAACAATCCAGTAGCACAACAATATAGGCCAGAACACAGGAACATCAAATAGGGAGAAGAAAGTCATGACAAATGCCACACAGAAAGCCTTTGTTATGGCATACCTGAAAGAAAGATGGGGTGCAAAAGAAAGAGAGAAATAATAAATATTGCTGCTACAACCAAAAGGTTCAAAGAATTACTTTTCTTTAACCAGGTTGAAGAAAGCACTTAAATGCCTAAAACATGCATAAAAACTCTGCCAACTATATAACAAAAGATACAGGGCCAACTAAGTCACTTGAGCATAGCACTGCATTGATTTAGCTTTCTGGCAGTAACACTACCAAGCAACTACCTCAATACAAACTGGTTGGCGTTGCTATTTTCTTAAGACTAATATTTTATATCCATTCCGCTCTAATCAGGCCTGTCTGGTGACGGCCTACTGAAAGAAAAAGAAATCTTCCACCTTTGTTCAATTCCTGTTTCTCACAGGCAAAACATTAGCCAGCACAAGATCTTACATGCAAATCATGCAAAAATACAGCAGTGTTTCACAACAATAAATTCATGTAGACAAGGAAATAGATGATCCACCGTGCTAATTTTGAGGTGGTGGAAGACCCTGTAAAGGTCAATGGGACAGAAGAAATCAAAGTAATCAGAAAAGATTACAAAACAAGCAAGCACCAAAAGGAAAAAACAGATGTCAGGCTGTCAGAGCCTTGGGTAAATATTTCTTTGAAAGGGTATCAGTACCCAAATTTGGCAACCTCCTAATTCCTGAAGGGCCCCAAACTCTTACGGGATAGATCCATCGAGGATCACATAAGCCACCAATGCAACTTATGAAGTGAAAATTGGACATAATATCCAACTCCATCCGTGCAGGTCAAATGCATCTTAGTTGCTATGATTTATGAGATCTTTGAAGTAAGATCTTGTGTAACAAGTAAAGAAAAGGAAAAGATTCCTGTAAACAGAACCATAACATATGTTAACGAGGTACAACTTCCTCTTCTTTTTTTTTTCTTTTTTTTATGATGACCAGGGAAACCCGCAGCCGCTACTCTTTGGGTTCGCACAGGGTAAAACTCCCTTTTTTTAGTCTCAATGTTAGCGAAGGACATGATTCTGAAGATCTAGGCAACATTTAGAAATAGCTGAATCTATGGTCATGCGGCTGGTGCAAGGTATAAAGTTAATGTTAGTGCAGCCAAGCCAAATATTAAACATTAGAATGGGCAACATAAGTATAGGAGTGACTTGTATGACAAAAGGTAAATTAGCTTGGAAAATTCGTCCAGATTTCAAATATACACAGCAAGGAGGTTCTACTGCATCAATTCCTACTTCCAAAGTTTACCAAGAGAGCTAAGACTAATGCAAACGTTTAACTATGAGACAAGGCAAACTGAGGCTATTCTGATACAATATAATATACAATGTACAGGTGACAAACCCTTTCTCCGAGAATTAAGCAATGCAAAAACCATAAAGCAGGAATTATTACCAGAACTTGAACTCTGGGAGGCGACGTATGAAAGGCTTGAATTCATCTGAACCTTTAGTTGGTAACATAGGTCCATCCGAAGGTTCCAGCTCAGGGTCAACAAGAGGTGACAGGAAACCAATCAGCAAATTAAGAATGTAGATGCCCAATCCATAGGTAACAACATAGAATCCTTGAACATAATAAACCCGCAGAGCATAAAGCAATGCTAAGACAAAAGATCCAATCCACCTATATGTAGCATGAGGAGTAGTTTTATCTAAATAGTATTGGAAAAGTTTCGAAAGTTCATGCCTCCGCTGGTTCAATGCTGTAGCCGCTGAGGCACCATCACCTCCAACACCCTCCATAGAAACTCAACTTCACAATCCTAGAAGTGCCACATAAATGTAATAAGATCAACACAAGGAAGACATTGACAACTGAGTACACTACTTGCTCAAGTTAAGAAATAGAAGAATTAGGACTTCAGATTCTACTAATGCTTAGATCATTAACACTACTGAAAATACTGATTGCTTAGACCACCCACCATAATATCAATCATTGACAAATGAATGACAATGCCCCCTTCTTATTACCAGTAAGTTACAACACCCCCGTCATTTAAGATTTAAAACAAACTCAATGAAGAAGCTGGTTCAACTTCAGCTACTAGTCCTCCAGCTGGTTCAATTTCTTGGAGGTTAAAAAAGTCCTCCCAATATAAGATATAATTTAACAGTATCATACAATAAACTAGTTTTTTAGCAAGTCAACTATGTAGCTAAAATTAAATGAAAACAAAATAAATGGAAAAGTTATTTATCATTTCAATGCTTTGTACTATAACCCATCAATTTAACAACCTAAAATCCTCCATTAATGCCCTAAAAGTCTTAACACAATTTATTTTTCCTAATTCCCAGATTATGAAACCCATTTTTGAAACCAAAGCAAACTTTGACAAGTTGGGATTGAACCGACCCACCCTTCAAAATACATCGGTACCCTAAAATCAAACCCATTTGGTCAAATTGTTATCTCAAATAATTCATTTTAGTTCTTCTTCTTATCTTAAAGATGCCCATAGCTATGATCAAGAAAAACAAGAATCTATGTGTTAGAAACAACAATAAGAATCAGATCTAAAACAAAAATCACATAAACATGTAGGGATACGGGTTAGATTAACATTGAAAATAGAGATTACCTTCGAGTGAGTGAAGAGATTTAGAGGGTTGAATAGAGAGGGAAGAGAAAAATAAGATCGGATCTGTGGCTCTTAATGGCTACCGACGAGTGAAGAAATTTCTATCAATTGACAATTCTCCCCTTTCTCATTTTAACTATGCCCTAAATAAATAAACAATATTTTCTATTTATCCGCTTACAATTACTTAATTAATTAATTCTAGTTTCCTTGGATTTTCAATTAATTATTATACCTCCTCTTCCACTTAATTGACACAACAACTATGTGAAATATAGTTACTTCATTGGCAAGTGAATAAATTAGAAATTTAAGATTTTTAAAATGTTATAATTTTTTCTTAAAAAAATGATTTTATCTTAAATTTGTAAAAGAAAAAAAATAGATAATTAATTAGAGATAATAGTATTATTTTTTTCAGACTAGAGATGAAAAATTGAGTTTTCATGTGTTAATTAGTCAATTGAGACATTAAATTAAATAAAAGATTTCATTTATTTGCACTCAATCTATTTTACTTTTTGAGCTTATTCTTAAATTTTTCATTTATGATAAATATTTTCTTAATTTCTCATTCTGTCAACCTTTACTACAAGTGTATCACAATTAATGCTATCAACTATCCAATTCTATTTTTGGTGCAATTTATAAACTTTCTAAATCATTATGTCGATAATCACCATGGAACACACCAACAAAATAAATAAAAATTGTTTAACCACAATTTAAATTTTAGAAACTTTGATTGCTTTATTTTGTGAACCATGAATATATATTTGCACAACCCTTAATAATATATAATATAAATAAAATTCATAAAATGGTAAGCTACAAAAGAAACATTTTCTCTTGCGTAAGAAAATCAAGGAAGTAATCCAAACACATAAAAGTGGGCCTGGATCTTCTCAAAAAGAGACCCGGCCCATCTTTATTTCAAGGACCTGAGCCCAACGTACACCAAGATTTTAACCTAAACTTCTTAGTTAAGCCCACATTTAAAACGAATTGGGTCATAGTTGAATTTGAACTGGACCAACGTAAAGCAAATTGAGTAAATATTAGATTTAACAAACATAAAAATCATATTTATATATTATAGTTATAGTTTGAATATTTGCAATAGAGCATCACATTTGTATAAATTGATGGCAGACCTCTCATGTGTATATATATATATATATATATATATATATATCAATGATTGTGTTTGTTTATCTGCACAAAATTTGAATTCGTATACAATTGAATCAAAATAAAATAGTTGTATATATCAAATCTCTCTCTCGCTTTATACAACACAAATTATACATTGTAATTTGCATAATTTATATTTGTATAAAGCCGGAAAGATAAGAAATGCCAAAGAGAACTGATAAAGGAATATTTGTGTTTGTGTAATTATAAGATTATACATTATAATTTGTATAAGGAATATCTGATACATTGTAATTTGTATAAGGAATACTTACACTTAATATATATAAATCATTTTGTAAATTTATTGGTGGTACTTTACAAATTAGTAAGTTTGCCAAACATTATTCACTAGTGATAAAATAAAATTTTCAATTTAATTTTAACAAACGATATTTTAACATGACATTTTGTGTTTGGAAAAACAATTATGAGAGATTTTACTCAAATATACAAAAATTATAGTCACATTACACATGTGCTTGCATTTGCTTTGATTGTTAATGTAATTTCATTAATTTATGTCTTAATTATGTTCCCTCGCACCATTTTTTCCATTATTTTATCTATGAGCTGGTAGTTTGCCACTAAACATGTCAAATGAGCTAGTTGCGTTAAATATGAACATATCAAAAAATATTCTATTTATAAATAAGTGGATATTGAATATTGATCCACTAATTAAAACTAATTTGATCAAAAATGATTTAGATTAAAATGGTTAAAAATAAGCCATACCCAACCCATCAACTTCTGACTAAACTTATTAATTTATCATCATTGTACACTAAATATAAAACAAGCAAAGAAAAAATTGTGGATCAATTCAAATACTAATATATTAATTTAGATTTTTGATAGCTTGAATTGAATCAATCAAAATTAAATAATATATTAATGTATACGTGGATTAGAAATTCATCTGTATTTAAATAAAATAAAACGAATCATATTTTCATAAGCGAATTTCCCCATCGCCCCGCCCCCACCCCTTGTAATTTGCAACCGTTAAAAATAAATTCAAATCAACTGTCATGTTTACATACTGTAATAATAAATTAATAAATAATTGCATGATATTTCACGTGAAAAATAGTTGTCGTGTTTCTTTTTCTTTTGTGGATAACCAATTTGTAAATCCCGATTACATTGTTCCATCATAAGAAAAAAACAAACAAATAGGAGTACCACATTATTATTATTATTATTATTATTATTATTATAGAATAAAACTATAGGTTTAGTACACAATTGGATGGGATTGAGATGGACTTATGATGACGTGGCATAATAAAAACCACACAAATATGCCTGGTAGAAGAAGTAGATTCGTGGCTTTTATTTGATCCTTTGGCAATTTAAATTTTTATATTGGATATTTTCGGTTAAAATAGAATTGTTTGAATTCTTTTTAACAGCTTTAATAAATTATGAAAATAGCATTTATTTTGTCATAATCAAATCTATAATTAAATTGGGAAAATTACGCAGATAATCAAATTTATACTATTTAATTACTCGTCATAGCTATAGTTTGCTATAATTACCACTCGCGACTAACATTATACATTAATTACATGGGTTGACTTCGAGTTTGTATAATTAGTCATGTTTGTATATGTATAATTGCCAAAATATACAAATAAATATGTATAATATACAATTTTTTAGCCTATATACATATAGAATTCACCTCTCTCCCACTCTATGCCCTCTCTCGCTCGCCTCTCGCCTCCCTCTTTCAATCTCGCTCGCCTCTCTACTCCCTCTCCCAATCTCGCTGCCATTTATACAAATATATATGTATAATATATAGTTATATACAATTATATACATATACAATTCACCTCTCTCCCACTCTCTGCCCTCTCTCGCTCGCCTCTCTCCTCCCTCTCTCGATCTCGCTCGCCTCTCTCCTCTCTCTCCCAGTCTCGCTCGCCTCTCTCCTCCCTCTCCCAATCTCTCTTGCCATATATACAATTACATATGTATAATATACAATTATCTAACCAACATACATATACAATTCACCTTTCTCCCACTCTTTTTCCCCTCTCTCTCGCCTCTCTCCTCTCTCTCCCAGTATCACTCGCCTCTCTCCTTTATATAAGTTGTAACTACAAATTGTAATTATCAAACTATAGCTATGGAGAGTAATTAATTATTTTTAAGTGGCTATATGTGAAAGTTTCCCTAATTAAAAAGAGAAAGGATATTGTTATTTTGTGTCCAGAAGAGAGAAAATATCTCAATTAAAAGGCTAGTTAGTATTATCTATTATAAAAAATAATATGATATAATTGGTAAAATATCAAAGTCATGGTTATATTAGGAGTTCAGTAAAGTAGTAACTATAAGTATAATTTTACTGTGTTAATCGTAGATCAAAATCATAAAATAAAAATTTAACTAATAGCCTAATTAAAAGAATCACAAAATCATTAATTCAATAATTATAATATTATTTTTAATTCAATTTAACGATTTTTAGATTCTCCTACTATCAAGTAAATGACCTCTGGGAATTAGGATCATTAGTTGGCCTCTGGGAATATTCAAAAACTTCCGACAAGATATTTTCTGCATTCTTGGAATATATATTAATTAATTTTATTTTTATTTTTGAAATCTCTTCTTTCAAGTGGGAGATATCGACACCTTGACTGAAACGAGATCACAACTAAAAAGGTTGACAAGCAGATGTTGAAGGTTGCATTTGAAACTTAATTAATTTATATTGTAATAATTTTTAAGTTAAGGCCTAATCTGAATTTATCAAGCTTTATTACAGTGAAATTGTTTTTCCATGTAACAGAATTTTTAAAACAAAAAAACATGTAATGCACACAATTAAATAATAATCGAGACATTATTAAATCAAATTATTAACCTAAAGATTCTATTAAACAAACATAGATGAAATTTCATCTTTACCTAATCTATTTCAAAAACCAAATATGTAAGCCAGTGACGGAGCCAGGATTTTCAATAAGGGGGTTCAAAATTCGTAGAAATAGACATACTGAATAGCCGAAGGTAGTTCGACATCTACTATATATACATAAAATATTATTTTAACCATATATAAATAGTATAATTTTCCGTCGAACGGGCGTTCCAAGGTGGCTCTGCCCCTGATGTAAGCATTAACCTAAAACAAAAAAAATCATATTATTTAATGTAGATCACAAACCAAATTTCCAATAAATAATAAATGCATGACGAGAAATATATTAAATGCATATTTATTTGGAAATAAGGTCTGAAATATATATGAAATTTGATCGAAATTGCTGTAACAATATCGAATTTTTGAAAGGACCTTTTGTCCTCGCCTTATTTAATAATGTATTTTAAAGGTACATATGTACTCAAATAGACATCATAAATATTGCATCATTTATAATGTGTGCTCGTGGACACACATAAAATTTGGTATCATAACAAAAATTTCAGTCAAAATTGAAGTATTTTTCAGACAGATTTTCCTATTTATTTAATCATATTCTCATTAATTTATCAAACTAACTCATAAACAAATATTACAATTTAAATAGTGAAAATTGTATATAATGGAAAACTAATAATTCAAATTAAATGGTATAATCACATTTTGATTTAATTGTGCCCTGTAACAAACTGTTTGTCATTAACCTCTCTCCCTCAAACTCTCGCTCGCCACTCTCCCAAATATCGCTTGTCACCCTCGCCTCTCTCGCTTATACAAATAGAAACGAAATGTATAAATTGCATTTCTGTTTGTATAAAGCCAGAGGAAATTGTATATACACATGCAAATACATATATCTTCATCCTATACACTTATAATTATACAATACAAATATTTTCCTGCCCAATTTTTTTTGTCTCTCTCTTTCTCGTTTTATACATACACAATTATACAATTGATCTTTTTGTATACAACTGCTTTCTTTTGTATATGTATAGTGAATTATACAATTGGTTTTTTTGTATATGTATAGCGAATTATACAACTATTTTTTTTATATGTATAGCAAAATATACACATTTATATTTGATATGAAGCGCAATTATGTAAAGTATAACTATAGCATACAAATACGATTTTTGTATTTGCTATATGCGAAAGTTACTCTTTTAAATATATACACCTGGATATGTTAATTCGTCTTCACAGTATTAGTGAAACACCATAACTTTTAAAATGATCATTTTGACACTAAAAATTATTTATCAACAATTATGTAAGTGCAAATATCTATCAAGACAGGATGAAAATAACTTGTAATGTGTAATTAGTAATGGTGACCAAGATACTAAATATAGTACAACTCCCATATTCTCAAAGAATCCGATGATAGAGCCATTGACCTTTAATTTCAAAAGATTGATTATTCGATACTATCTACATACTAAGAATATGAACCATTAATTTACTTTTGGTCCTCTTTGAACTTATTCGAATGGAGTAATGTCTCCCCTATGTTTTATTCTATGACATTCCCTTAAAGAAAGTAATATTTATACTTTCTCTGTTCAATAATACATGTTTAAGAAATTACAAAAAGATAATCTTCTTGCACCTCTTGGCTTTAAAAATCGAGTAAAATAAATTGTATGAATTAATAAATTATATTTCTTGAAATAAAAAATTTATTATAATAAAAGTAAAATTACTTTTTTTTTTTTGTATATTTTTACTTGTTAGATGTTGAATTTGTTAAAAATAAATATAGAATAAATTAGAGTAATTTTAGGTTTAGCAAATATAAAAATCATATTTATATATTATAGTTATAATTTTCATAATTACCCTTTATAGCAAGTTTTATTTTTGTTATGGAGCATCAGATTCGTATAAAAATCGAGGCAACTTTGATTTGTATAAAATCACAGACATCTGATTTGTATAAATCGGGCGTTTGTATATGTATATGTTCTTTGTGTTTCTATATCTAAATGAAATTTGAATTCATATACAATTGAATCGAGTTAAAACAGTTGTATATGTATATCGAATTTCTATCTCGCTTTATACAAGTACAAATTATACATTGTATTTTGTGATTTGTGTTTGAATAAAACGAGAAAGAGAGAAAGACAAAAGAGATCTGAGTAGAGGAAGATTTGTAATGTATAACTATAAGTGTACAAGATGAAGAGATATGCATTTGTAGAAACAATTTTCTCTCGCTTTATATAAACACAAACACAATTTATGCATTTATGTTTGTATAAAGTGAGCAAAATATTTACTACAAATTAGAATGAAATAAAATTATGATTATAATATTTAATTTGAAATAATAATTTATTATTTTACATAATTTTCTCAAAAAATTACTCATCATCTTTTTTATTTTTTATTTTAAAAAAGTATACTAAAAATGACAAATTTTAAAATAGCGTGGAAAAGTGCAGACGTATGGAGCCCAATTTACACTAAAACCATAGGTTCACAGCTCATAAGTCGGCTTTTGTCTTCATTTTTTATTAGTAATTTTTTTTTGGCTGTGCCTGTCTTGAGAGTAATATTAGTTATGCTGCTTCACTTTTTTTCTCTGGTGTTTGCTTCTTCATCTTCTCCTTCACTACTTTCTGTTCTTCTCTTCTTTTTTACATAATACTAACATATTACCTTCTTCAAATTCTGTCTTACTTGCTGGTGAGTTCCTTTTTCAATTGCTAATATGTTACTGTCAAAGATTTGATCTCTTTTTCTATGGAATGAATTCTTTGTTTAGACTTGAATCTTGGTTTAATACTTGAATTTGTAGCATTCTTCAATTTTCTGTTATTTGTAATTTGGAACAGTTTTACTTGACTTTATACCAATTTTGACTTTGGGTCTGAGACTTGAATCTTGGTTTAATACTTGAATTTGTAGCATTCTTCAATTTTCTGTTATTTGTAATTTTGACTTCAATTTTATATGTATAGCGAAATATACATATTTATGTTAATACTTGATTTTGTAGCTTTTCAATTGTTGTATTTTGGAACAGTTTTAGCAATTCTTGTGATTTTTAGTATATATGTTTATATGATCTTTTTTGGGGTGTGAACCTAGATGTAATGGTCAAAATTGTGGATATTTAGAAGGTGTGTGGGTGTGTGAGTTGTTAAGTAAATAGTTGGTGAGATTTAATATTGTTGATTTTGTGTACTGAATAACGTCATAATCCCACGAGCATCCATAATCCAACTAACAACAGTGGAAAATATTGTGTGATTATTGCTGAAGATGTATAATTAAGTAAGTAAAATCATATTCTCTGAATATCTAAAAGCTTGAGATGGTTTACTTGAACTCAAGCGGTATATGTCAAAGTTTTTAGATGAGAACAGTTCAACTATTATAATTTGATTTATTGCTGTTTAATTCTCTTTCCCAGGTAATGGAGACAGATGAACAACTGAAGGAAAACTAGTACATTAGGAAGATCTAAGGCCAGATATCATGTCTGATCGTGTTAAACAATCAAATTCGGATTGTGATGGTAGAACCGGGAAGTCTATACATTCAGTTCAATCTGTTTGGATGGCACATTGGACTAGAACAAGCTACAATTCTACGGCAGAAACACAAAAACATGCATCTACTGCTCTTGGAAACAAGGAAAATGACCAAGATTCTAAGCCTCTACAGTCAATTGTTAAAATGGAGACAATGTCCTCTAAATCCGTCAAAAGATTAAGAGAATCTGAAACTCAAACGTTTGAAGTCATTAACGAGACAAGTTCAAGAACCATTGCAAAAGAAACTCTAGGCAATTGGTCCCTACCAATGCACAATCCTTGTGAAAATGTCAAAACTCCCTTCCAGGATCCTTTGGATTGTGGCAAGACTCATCCATATGACATTGGTCGTAGCACTGTTGCATCGAGGCCTTTGATAGATGATCCAAGTCACTTAGCATCTCATCTTGTACCATATCGAGATCCCGGCCATTGCGTAGCTAAAGAACCAGAAAAGACGCAGAAAGCTTTCGTAAGCAGATCATTCCTAGCTGCAAAAGAAGAAGTGCCTAGACGGGGAATGTTGGAGCATGAACATGGGAGATCGGTCACTCCAGAATTAAGGCAGAATAACTTATTCTTGCTAGATGCACCCTCCACAAGCAGAACACTTCTTCCAAAATTGGGTGGAGAAGAGTTCCAGAAAAATCCAGGTAGTTCCTTTGTCAGGTTGTTAAAAAATGAACCCGGTCCTTCCCATGTAACTGAACCAAAAGAGTTACAAAAGCTACCACATCCATTGCTTGATGTAGAGACAATGAGAACAAGCAATACCATGGACTCTGTAGTGGGAATGACTGGATATCGTCCCTGCGTTTCTCAGACAATCCATAGTATGTTAATCACAAAAGGAGCAGACGCTGGTCTGTTTGAAGGAAACAATGTAATCGGTAATTCAAGGATGTGGAGTAAAATTAATGGGAAAGCATCATTAAGTAGCCGTGATAAGCCATCTAAATCTTTTGTTCATTATAAGGGAGGAATGCAGCTTCAAATTCAAAATTGCTCCACAGGCAGTGAAAGAAAAGAAAATATAGAAGACAGAAAGCGTTCTGAATTTGTGTTAAAGAATGAATCTTCAGCTGAAACTGATACCATGGACATGGATGTGTTTCAGGAGAAGAACCAGCTTTGTGGTATGTGCTATCCTCCGCTAGTGGTTTAAGTAGAGTTTATTTTGTTCATCGTCTTGCTAAGTTGTAACTGATCAATGAATCAAGTGATCTTTCTAAGGCTTAGTCAGAGATTTTTAACTGAAAAGAAAAGAAAAAGAGGCGTAATTTGAGATGTACTGTTTGAGTATACGTAATTTTACTCATTTAATGAATCTATCTTTTTCTCTAATTTTGCAGGTACAAGTTCTTCTATAGCAAAGAAGGTAATCTTGAGATTTATTTAGTTCTTCATATCTTCCTATCTTCTTGCCAGGTTTCCAAGAGGGTATTTGGTTTATCTTGAATTTTGTATTGTTAACTGCTTTCATATTTATCTTCCTACCTGCTAGTTTCCAAGTCTGATGTGAGAAATCAAGTAACAATGAGTTTTGGTCAGATACTCCTGTTCATTGTATGATAAGCTTAAAACCAAATGGGAAAATGTTATTGATCGTGTCAACCAAGTTTGAATGTGAGCAAATGTTCTGCAATCCCACTAGTTTATCTTGCAATATTCATGTGGCAGGGGTGGCTCAAGATTGAGTCTAATATACTGTTTGCTTTAGGCCTCAAAAGAATTTACTATTGAATTTTGTGATTTTATTTTCACTAAAAATAATCGGAAGTTACAAAATTTGTATAAAGAAAAAAAAACTATCTACTTTTTACCATAAAATTTCAAAACCTTGAAATATATATCTCAAATCTTCATATTAGTAATAAGTAAAAATTTTACAACAACATCTACGTCAGTGACCGTTGAATTCAGTACTATTAAACTGCCTAAAAACACTTCTCGAGCGTTTAATTTATACTAAATATGCCTAATCTTATCTGTATTAAGGCAGTTCTGTCAAGTCTAGGGAATAGATAAGAGTCAGGGAAGTCTTTTACCTCCTGTCTAGTAACTGGAGCTCCATTGAATTTGTTAGTAGAAAACAAGATTGAGTTGAAATCTCCCCAAATCATCCAAGGCTTAGTGATGGCTAGTGATTGTAGTTTGAATTCGTAAAGGCTTCATGTGCTCCAACACTGTATTGTAACCATAGATTAATCATAGTCATCAAACAGTTCATAATATTCACATTTCCATTGTAATGCATGTTATCTAGAATCTTGATTAATTTTGACCGTTAGATATCTTGCAGGTGAACAAAATGAATCAAACTTTGCCCCGTCGACGTGCACTTGAAGACTCCAGAAAAGAAGCTGGACACAAACAGCTCAAGTTGGATATAAACTTAGAGCTGCCTGCTCCAACTGATAATATGGAGGCAAGTTCTTCCAGAACTGAAAGTTTCGACTGGGGATCAATACTGGCCCGTGCTGAACAACCCAGTTCATCAAGAACTGATTTTTGTCCCGAAGGGCTTCTTGGACATGACCCAGCTAGTAGATGGGTTAAACGCCTCAAAATGAGTGCTTGCGGTTCTTTGGCTTTTGGTACTAAAAGCTCCAGTTTAGTAGGAGAAACATCTCATGAGAAATCACACAAGTTCCTCAACCAAATTCCTAAAGGAACCATAGCTAACTCTGAATTAGCATCATCTAGTAAACATCATGGTAAAGAATTGATGGTTCACGACAACACTGCAAACTTAGCAATGAACTCTAGTACTACTTCTATGAGTGTTATCAAGAAAGATCTAGACGCTTTGACTTCTCATTCTTGGATTCAAAGGTTGCTTCATGATAGGACTACCAATGCACCAAAGAGGCCCCAACCGGTGGTGGTTTGTGAGCCTCAAACCTCAAAGTTGGAGCTCGATGATTTCCAGAAGAAGCAACTTCCAAGCCTTGGTGCCATGGCCCTCATGGGTAAGGCTATGAATGGTTTTCAGCCATGTGAATTCCATAAAAAAGGCCCTTTAGTTGTTTGGAACACTAAGAGTTTCTGAAAAATCAATCAGCAACAGTTATTAGGCTTCATATCACAGAACAGTATCTGGTGACAGTGGTACATTTTGGAGCTTGATTTAAATAGTTGGCGCTAGTAAGTATTTTTATCTTATTTTTCATTTGGATTCTCTATTTGCCTAGATGGTGGTGCTTTGTATTTAAACATAACGATGCACAGATACCTTGTTTGTCAAACAAGCTACTCGTCTGGCTTCTTTCATCTGCATGTATGCAACTATTTACAACACTAATTATATGCCAAAGAGGTTCGTGATTGATTATGTGCACTCTTGATTGTTGTGGCTGAAACTGAGTTCATGGGACAGTTAAACAATGCCAACTTTACTTTCTGGAAAACACCAGTGGCTGACAACTTTAGACATGCCTTGTTGTTGAGATTGAGTTAACTTGTAGGAAGCATAATCCTTTTGAGTAGTTCTTTTTCTTCTACATATCCTTCTCTGCTAATTGATTATGACTTTTCCTATGTTGCCTTGTTTTCACCTGGTTTTGCAATGCTGTAAACCCAATCTGAAATTTGGTTTTTTTAAGATTGTAGCTGCCACTTTTTCATGAAAACAATCAACTTGGTTTATTTCCATATTCAGTAACTTGTGTTTTCCAACATGGAGAGCATATGGTGCAAGATCATTCTTGTTAAAACCAACATCTTAAATGTGTTTTTTCACACAGATCAGGGGATAAGGAAAACATTATTGGTATATGATTCCCATTTTGAAAAATCAAAGTAGATATTGATCGCATTCACCCTGTAGTAAAAACAAAGAACAAAGTGTTCTTTTTACCTCGAATATATTGAGTACCTGTTCTGTTCCACCAACACTAACTATGCAGCCCAGGGTATAATATGCCACCTTCAGTACTAAATTTTCGATTTATATCTAAAGATTACATTGTTTCCATTACTTAAAAGTGCTTAGGAGAATAGATATCATTGAATTCCAATAGAGAAAAGTTGCACCAGTAAGAGATGCATCATCAGAGATTTTTTTTTTGAAGTAGAGTTTTTTACAATACGAAAAGCCTAAGTTGAGCAATAAATAAACTATTGAGTTCTTCAAAATGCTATCTTACATAATGTGACTCTTAGAACATGAACTAGGCAGCAACTTTAGTTTTATTTTAGACACGTGTCTCGATTATACTTGCTCTTTTCACATGAGCATAGAAAGCTTCTTCCGGGGAGTCTACTGCTGAATGTGCTAGGTTTTTGTGGGAAATAGGTCATCACCCTTGACCTTCTTCAAGTTGAGATTTGGATTTCCATGATCTCCAGTAGTTCAACAAGAGATGCTTCCCTAGTTCATATGACTGTTCCATCTCTAATTGTGGCTTTCTCTGATATAATGATTATCCCTGATCGTATGTAGAATCCTTCCTCTGGTCGGTCTGCCTCTTGAACACCCTAAGTGTTTCAAAGAAAAGAACGTCAGGGAGTTAATTCTAATAATCTCTCTCGATCAATCAATTATGTCTCAAAAATATAAGTGCTCTGTAGCTATTAAGCTCCCATGCTACAAACAACAAATCTGAATTGAACACTGTTCTGCTTTCTTTCTCGCAAGCAAGAAGCACACCAGCAATTTGTGTTGCATGCTCTATTGTGTTTTGAACTTCACTAGGTGAACAATAGTTGTTGGGAAAGCTAACCTCCAACTATCTATAATATTCTAATATAGTTTGTAAAATAAGACACACTAAAGAAGGTCGGAGGATGCAAAAAAGCTTACATCTTTATTAATGATTGAAACATTCTTTCCTATCTTTGCGTTCTTGTCAATGATACATTTCCTGTATGAGTGAAATCATAATCAAATTAAAGAATTCTCAAGTATGAATGAAATATGTCAAAAAAGATTTTCTTGAGTTTCGTGTCATTTTCATAAAATATTCAATGTCCATTTACCTTATTTTTGTATTTTCCCCAATTCCAATTGGTACTTTCCCCTCTGCTAACATAGAGGCAATCTCAGATTCTGTTTGGTAGTAGTCAGCTCCCATCATGAAAGTATCCTGTGGTTGTAAAACGTGTTAGAGATCTACACTTTACAACAAAATGTACTAGAAACAATAAGCTGGTGCATTTTTCACAAACTAAAGAAAAGAAATGTGTTTGTTCAGCATAAATCTTCAAAGGAAGATAAAAATTAGGGCTACACGCAAACCTTCAGTTCAACACCACAGTCTAAGCGCGACCTTTCACCCACTATGGAGTGTTCCACAGAACAATCTCGCAAGAAACATCCATGAGAGATTATGGCATCCTTAATCTGAAAAGCAGAAAACACAGAACCTATTAGAACCAACAAAAGACCAATTAATGCAAAACACTTGCACAATTTATCCACTTACCTTGCAATTGTCTATCTTGGTTGGCGGAAGGAACCTAGGAGATGTGTAAAAGGGTGTTTTTGGATCGTAAAATTGGAACTCTGGAAACTGCAATGGGAATTAATCAGTTGGATTATGCACTGATGTAAAATGATTTCTGAGCTAGTCGTTAGAAGTATAAAGATGAATTTGCAACATGCCTCTTGTGTGAGCGCCAAGCTAGCATTATAAAAAGATTTAATTGTTCCAATGTCCTCCCAATAGTCTTTGAAAATGTATGCCTGACAAGATAGCATAAATTCGTTAAAACTACAACTAATTTTTTAGTTGAGTAACTAATGTACTCGATTCATAAAAATAATTTCAATCGAAAGATCCAAGATCCTTTTTACTTGGACATTGTAATCGTCAATAGCTGCTGGTATAATTTCAGAGCCAAAATCATTAGAAGTGGGATAGCTCCATTTCAAGAGCTTCAACAATACATCTGTCTTGAATACATAAACTCCCATTGAAGCAATATAGGGGGATTTCTTCGCATCTTGTGGAGATAATCCAACAAGTGTAGTATCTACTTGCTGCAGCACAAGAAATAAATGAGTTGAATTCTAAAGGAACACTAGTCTGAATATAAACCACACAAATTTTATTAGACAGAAATCAGCACATATACGAAAAGAAAGAGTTCAACTAAACCTACCATTGCTTTAAGATCAAAACCTTTTGGTTTTTCAGCAAACTGGACAACTCTGCCTCTGCTGTCAATCTTGACCAGCCCAAAATCTGATGCTCGGCTGATAAGTAAAGCTTAAATCTCAGCTTAACATAATCACAATAAGGTATAAAGAACTGTGGTGATGTTTTTACTTCGAAGTAATGTATAGTTTATGCATATGAATATTAAAGGAGAAGCATTCTTTCTCCATCTTGTTTCTGATCTCACTCAGTTCACTTAACCAATACTAGTTGTTTCTTATTGGAATTTAAACAAACCTGTCCTCAGCTGGTGCACATGAAAGAGTAATATCAGCATTTCTGTCAATATGGTTCTGTTTGAAGATCGGAGGCAGTCAGAAACTTTGTTGTTTAAAAGAAAAAAAAAAAGCAAACAAAGAATGAGGAGTGTGTAGGTAGTTAAAGTTGACATACCTGCACCAACTCCATATAATCCATCCTATAAAGATGATCCCCAGATAATACAAGGATATTTTCAATATTCTTGTTCTTAGCGTCCTGCAAGAATTGGTTGCCTTGTAAACACAAAAGTAGTATATGTCTGTTCATAATAACTGATTCAAGAAAAAATAATGAAACATTTTTCAGAAATTATATCCGGTCGACAGAAGAGAGCAGTGGTGGATTAGTGTCCTAAAGAGTTGTAGAAACAAACCTCAAAAACCCATATAAATTTTCTGACAGCATCTGCTGTTCCTTGAAACCATTTTTTCCCTGCTTCCCCAGGTGTCTGAGTTGCAGCTAGTACCTGTTTAATGACGGAATTCCTTTCAGTCAGTACAACGAAGCAAGAAAGCAGAAAAACAATGCAAATAATCATCAGAAATTGTTACAGATTTTTTGTGAACAAATCACTTGGAGGACCAGCAAATTTACTCATATTAATTAGCTCAGCTGTCATATCTAGCAAGACTAATCCAGAAGTATAGTCTCAAACCTCGACAAATCCATCTCCAAAGCTCACACCATTGCCAAAATATGTTCGAGCAATGTGACGATTCAGGGCAGCAGAATTGTACTGTGTCAGCACAAAAATCTTGTTAATAGCACTGTTGATACAGTTGCTCATTGGGATGTCTATCAGCCTGTAGCATCCTCCAACCGGAACCTGGTGCCATGTTGCACAAAACATCAGAATCTTAAGAAATTGATCACGGAGTGGACATCAAACTTGCAATCTTGTACACCTATTCTATCTATTTCTAATCTATCTGTTTAAGGTAGAAATCAACAAATAATATATCATAAAGAAAATCTGAAATTTAATGCGAGATAAACACAAATAACTTGGAAGCAAAGACCAGAGTTTTAACTGGACATATTAGGCATCTCAAACAAAAAATTGAGAAAACGTTCATGAGCAAAGATAAATCTCTTACAGCAGGGGTTGCAGTTCTACTTGTAAGTGGGAATAACTTGGTCCCTTCGCCTCCTCCTAGTATGACTGCAGCCACATCCTTGGGATTTGCCCGGCGTCTCTCAAGACGTGGCATATCAACAAACTACATAGGTCCAACAAACAATCACAATCACAGATTGATGGAGATAAATATTCTCAACACGAAACAAATATATAGCAAAAGACTAGTACTAGAACTTCAACAAAATTAAACTCACAACCCATAATCTTAAAAGCTTAGTGAGTTCAACGCTAAAAATCTTAAATATTGGATTCGCTTCCATTCACAATATAGTTCATATCAGATTGTTTTTCCACCATATCTACAACACTATTAAGGCATTATTTGAAGCATACATGTCCTAATAAAGAGAGAGAATTGATTATTACCACAGTTTCTGTGTCATTTTCAGTAGTGATCACAGAGTAAGCAACCCCAGGTTTGATCTTCTTTTCCTTCTTCTCAAGTTTCAAACTTTTCGACAACTGATTAATCCTGAGATTGCTGTTCAAACTCCCTCTGATCTTCTCCCCAAAAAACTCCTTCTCTCCATTGTTAAATACACCAGCGCTCACTCTCCCCAAATGAACCGTCGATTTCATAGCCACACAACAAGTATCCATTTCTGCAGAAAATCAGCAATACCATAAGATTGTGATTTATCAATGGACCCAAATCAAATAGATTTACTCAAATCTCAATAAAGTATATGTAATTTCTAAGCAACCAAAAAAAAATATAAAATACATAAAGAAAATATCTCTAATTAAAAAAAAAAAGGTCGGTAAACCCAAAACCCAAGCTAGCTATATGCTCAGTACTAATAGCTCATAGCATTACCACAAAAACATGAATCTTAACATTATGATGCATTTGAACCCGTGATCTCTATATAAAATTAGGTATTTTGTACATATACTTGATAAATATTATGGACTGACACCCATATTACAAAAAAAGGTAAATGGAAAACCCATATCATAAAAATTCACCTGTGGAGTTCCACAATATATAGCATTAAAAGACAAAAAAAAACAAGATTTTTGAACCTGGAAAGTGATGATGTTGGATCTTGAAAACAAGAATGTCAAATAAGTAACCAAAATCAGTGAAAGTAAAAATGGAAATTGCTAGTACTCAGAAAGAAGAATCTTGAAAAGTAATTAAGAAAAAGTTTTAAGGAGATCTAGAATTGAAAGTGAATCACAAGAAGTAGTGTTATTGAGTGATCAAGTGGACAAAGGGGAGTGTGATCAGCTTTATTGGCTTGTGAACTCTCACGAGAAACTTTGCTATCTTTCTATTTATACTCATTTCCATATCCCTATTCACAAAAAAATATTTAACTTATACACCCCATAACTTTTTCCAATATCAATCTATTTTAATAACTTAAATTATATTTTATTTAGAAATAATTGTATAGAATGATAACTTAATAATATAAAATAAATATAATAGTCACCGTTTGATTTATTTGTGTTCCATAGCAAACTGTTTGCTAGCTCCTCTCTCCCTTATATTCTCGCTCGCCACGCTCCCTCTCTCGCTCGCTTCCTCGCCTCTCTCGCTTTATACAATAGAATTGTATAAATTGTGTTTCTAATTGTATAAAGCGAGAGAAAATTGTATATACATATGCAAATACATATATCTCCTTCTTATACACTTATAATTATACAATAAAAGTATTTCCCTGCCCAAGTCTCTTTTGTATTTCTCTCTTTCTCGTTTTATACAAATTCAGATTGTATATAATTTCTCTCTTTCTCATATTACACAATTCGATTCAATTGTATATTCCCTGCCCAAGTTTCTTTTGCCTTTCTTCCTTTTTCGTTTTATACAAATTCAAATTGTATATAATCGTCCTATACACTTATAATTATACAATTCGTTTTATATACTTCGTTTTATACAATTCTCTGCCCAAGTCTCTTTCTCTTTCTCTTTTTATACAATTTGTTTCAATTGTATATGTATAGTGAATTATACATATATATATGTTTGCTACGGAGCGCAATTATGTAAACTTTGCTAACATACAAATATAAATTTTATGTTTGCTACATGTGAAAGTTGTCTTTTTATTTACAACTCCACAAAATTATTTAGACCCTCAAATTATAACTTTATTTCATTTTTACTACGATAAAATCTTCATTAGGCTTTTTTTATTATTTAAAATAATTAAATATAAATGTTTTGAAATTTTTTTCATGGTAAAAGAGATAAAACTTACTCATTATTAAATAAAAAAATCACTGAAAATTAGACTGGAAAAGTCGTGCAACAGTTATTTTTCCAAGATTAATTGACAGACGTCATAGTGTATAGGGTCCACCAAGATCTGGACAATAGAGACCCATTACAGGCCAAACACCTGTCTTTTTATTGTTAATATTATTATATGAACCATATGATTTGCAAGAAAATAGTAAAATAAAACTATATACAATTTCACACTCATAATGTCATTTTATATACTATAGTCTTAGAGAGATCTTTGTCCGTTAAATATTTGGTGGGGTCAGACATTATTTAGTTGGAGATTAGCTGACAATTTCATACCAAAATTTTCAAATAATTTATGATGATAATGTTATACTTTATTAGTGTTTGCCACTTATCTATCCGAAAGTATTCTCGCATTGAGATGTTAGTTTCCCAATTTGACATTTTTACCATGGAGAGACTTGGTACGTTTCATTTAAAGTTTTATAATTTAAGTGGCATGATACTTAAATTCACTCAAACACCATTATTCTATTCTAGTTAGAACGATTAAAAAGGGTCGATTCAACTCCATCTGGTCTAAGTCTTGCGTGCTAAGAAATTTAAACGGCTAGGGTGGGCTGACCTTTCATTAGATAAGGTCTAAAAATGCTCAATCCAACCCAATTCCAGAACGACCCAAAGGCTGGGGCGGGCTAGCTCTTTTCTTTTTTTTTCATTTTCAAACTTATAATTTTATAACATCAAGAAAATGAGAAGATTTTCAAACCAAACATGGCGAATAATGTTGTTGTTTCATATAACACTAGTAAAAAAATCTAGTATAATTAACATATATCTCGCATACTAGATATGCGAGCGAGATAAGAGAGTGACAAGCAAGACGGGAGGGAGGCGAGGGCGCGAGATTTGTCTGTGTGTCATAATTCCTAGATATATGCGAATCTACTTGAATAGAGTGTATCTAGAACAAATTAACCTAATTTTGAGTTTATATATTCCGAGATACATGTATTCTAACTATCGAAATATAGTAAAATTCATAATATTACAACATAGAGTGTATTTAAATAATTAGATTATATACTAGTGAGATTATTGTAAGTTACACTTGAATTAAAAAAAAAATAGGGTCAGGGGCCGACCTCAACCCGGCCCTGATTAGTCCTAAGAATGAAGGACTTATATGAATCAGACTTATAAGCTCTAATTTTAAAAAAGCTTAAGAATTTATATCTCAAACCTACCCTAATAACGAATTGGATTGAATTGGGCTGATTCTAGTAAAGCAAAAAAGGAGATGATATGTTGGGTGTTTGTTGAATTAATTAGCTAAAGACCTTGAAAAATAAATAAAGATGAACTAATGAGGAGTGGATTGTGAAAGAGACAGTGCATGTTAGAGATTAGTTAGATAATTGAAGGTTTAATGTAAAAATGTGTTTGTCTTCTTTCACAATTTGTAAGATTCCACCCTTCTTTCCATCTTTATATGTATGTCACTTACTCATTTGTGCTATTCATATAATCTAAAGACTAAATAAATTATTTTGATAAAATTAATTTTACTGCATTGATTTTTATATATAATTAGTTTTCTGATCAAGTTCTCCAAATGAAGTAATACTATTTAAGCGGGTGATTATTATTCAACAAATAACTAAGTACATTATATATGCTGTTTTTTCACTCCCTATTGACGTGGTATTGTTTTTCTTTACCAAACATAAAATTTTATTTTTATATATAAAAAATATTTAAATAATATATAATTTAGAAACATAGATTCAAAACTCAAGTTAATATTATAATTAATATAGTAATATTTAGTTTGTAATGTAGACTTCTTGGTACTTAAAAATAATATCTGTTCCTATAAACATTACTAAAAGCTTACCATTTTTCTATAGAAAAATAATATATTCTGCCTAATTTTTATTGTTATTTTTTTTCCAATTAATAGTATAATATTTCTTGTAATATTTTGTAAGGCACTATAAATATACAAAAATTAATATACATTATATAATACTACAAATGTTTAGATGTTAAAGTTGTTTTTATTGATTATAGTTTTGTAAGTTTCAAAACTATTCTAGAAGTATTAAAAAAAACTAGAGTATATGAATTAGACAAATTGAAGTTGTAAACAAATTAATAAGTAGAAAGTAATTGTAAATTTACTATTTCAAATATAATATACTCCTTCCATTTTATAATAATTGAATTTTTGAGGTGTTTCATATTTTTACAAAAAAAAAATTAAGATATAAATTAGGCATAACTTTCCATTTTACCCTTATTAATTATTGTCATATTTATGATTAAAATAACTAAATATTAATTAATAACTAATTTCAATACTAGCTAATGAAGGATGAAATTAAAAAAATATTCTAAAAGTAATCTTTTAAAAATTAAATAAATAAGTTAATATAAAAAATGAAAAATATTTTAAAAATTCGATCAATATGAATGGAAGGGGCTAGTAAAATTTTGAAAAATATGTACATAATAATTGATAAAAAGAAATTGACAATAAGAAAAGATTTCAAGGATAAAATGTGAATATCAATTATGTTATACAATAAGTTCAATATGCAATTAGTGAGAAGCGATTACATATATTTTTTTAAAAAAGGTAGGAAGTATGCATTTTTTATACGGTCTTCATCAAACTAGATATTACAGTTTATTAAAAAAAAGCTATTCAGAAATTTTCAATAAATACAAAATTATTTATATTTCTGGTTATACAGGAGCGGCTCAAGCGTATTAGTGACCTAAACAAAAATTAAAATAGGTTTAAATTTAAATTGTCAATAACTTTTATATAATTTATTTCTTCTAGTTTTCATCAGATAATATAATCATTTTTATTTTATTTTTTTATTAGATTAGTACTCAAAATATGTCAAATTTAAAACTATTAATCTCTTCATTTTTCATGAAATGTTTATTTTTTTTTTACAAATAGTATTCAATATTTGTTTAAAAAATAATAACTTATAACCTATTATTATAAAAAATGAGGTCTCTTAAATTTGAAGGCCTAAGACACATGTTTTTTTAACACTGTCGAGCCATCCATGGTAGGGGCGGAGCTATGGCATAGCAAAATTGGTCAGATGAACAACCTTCGTCGAAATTTTTTTCCGAATATATATACTAAATATCATTTTTTTTAGATATATACTAACTGTTGAACAACCTTGACACAACAAAGGTTGACAGCTCAGCGGTTAAGGCTGTGCAAAAATATCTCTGCGTGTCAGGTTTAAGCCCAAATGTGGCGATTTTTTTAATTTTTTTATTATTTTGTTTTGTCCTAAAATATAAATATCATTAATAAAAATTTTGACTCCACCACTGATCCATCATGGGTTATACTACTTCCGCTGAGTTGTTTTTAGTACACCAATAATACTGGTTACTTATAAGAGAGTATATATTATTTTGTGTGATGTACTAACGACAACAATTCCATATAGTATAACGAATTGTATAACAATTCCAATATTATTATTTAAAATCAATTATTTAAATTTCTTTTATGCAAAATATCTATGACATATTTAATTATTAATCATATCTTGACTAGTCCTCTGGAAAAGAAAGGGGCCCAACCCAAAATCGCAGAAGAATGAAACAACGGTTCCTTATCATACGCTGCCAAATTCTTCTCTATTATCATAACCTGTACAAAGAGAGAAGCGTCAACGGCTCACAATGAATTGTGAATTGTGTTAAATTCTTCCTTCGTTTTAATTTATTTCTATTATTTTAATAATATCAAGACTATTTTTGAATTTCGATTTATTTTTGAATTTCTTTTTTATTTCATATTAAAAATGTATAATACAATTTCTTTTACTGAATTTTATAATTGTAATTACCTAAAAATTAATTAAAAAATAAAATAAACATTCTTTCTTAAACAGATTATAAAAGAATAGAAAGCTATGAACGGTTCATATGAAAGAAGCTCATGAATTGGACAATTTGTTACTGGGCCCCACTGCAGATGTCAGCTCATTTTATCGTTCTATAATTCATTTTCTTCTGAAACTGTAACTTAAATTATGTTTTCAAAAAGAGGTAAATGTTCCTTAATAAAGGTGTAAGACAAATTGTGTTGTCCTCCTTAATTATTAGGGCAACTTTTATATATAACAAATATAAATTTTAAATTTATATGCTATAGCAAATTTACATAATTATTTTCTATAGAAAATATATATATGTATTATTCGCTATACATAAAGCTATATCTATTTCGCTATATATATATATATATACAAAGAAACAATTGTATAATTCGTTGATTTGTATAATTTTGCTGGCAAACCATTTGTATAAATTGTTGTTAACCTCTCATTTGTATAAATTATTGTTAGACTCTCAATTCAATTGTACGTGTTTGTATATCTGTATAAAATTTGAATTTGTATACAATTGAATCGAATTGTATAAAACGAGAAAGAGAAAAAATTATATACAATTTGAATTTGTATAAAACGAGAAAGAGAGAAAGGCAAAAGAGACTTGGATAGGGATTATACAATTGAATCGAATTGTATAAAACGAGAAAGAGAGAAACTATATACAATTTGAATTTGTATAAAACGAGAAAGAGAGAAAGGCAAAAGAGACTTGGGCAGAAAAATATTTGTATTGTATAATTATAAGTGTATAGGACGGAGATATATGATTTGCATGTATATATATAATTTTCTCTCGCTTTATACAAACAGAAACACAATTTATACAATTTTATTGCATAAAGCGAGAGAGGCGAGCGACTAAGAGCGAGCGAGCGAGCGAGGGAGAGTGGCGAGCGAGAATATGAGAGAGAGAGAGAGGCGACTGACAAACAGTTTGCTATAAAACACAAATAAATCAAACGATAGCTACTGTATTTATTTTATATTATTAGTTTGTCATTCAATACAATTATCCCTAATTATTATGAATATATTAACTCTTTTGTCCAACAACAAAAAAAGGGGTTTGGGGATGGTGGGGACGGGATGGGTTAAGGAGTTGGATAGGTGGAGAGGAGACAATAATCTTGAAACGTCACTTATGCAATTTATCAGTTTCATCATTTATTAAGGAGCTTGTTTTCATAGTAAAAATATTCGCCTCCTCCATACAAACACAACTTGACCAATTTAGTGAAATCAATAAGTAAAATTTAGAATTGATATATAATCAACTTTATCCCTCCATAAAATAATATAAGAGTGTTTTCATATATTATATGATTTAATTATTTAATTCTGAATACGAAATTAATAACGAAAGGATTACAGAAAATGGTATAGTGACAAGTGATAATAAATGTGTTGCAGCATCATGATTTTTGCTCCACTAAAATAGGCGCAGGGGTCCAAGAATTAGACACCTATTAATTGTTGTATCCAACTGAATTTATAAATAAAAAGAACAAAAATATTTACATGTCACGTTTCAAATATTAAGGAGATACAATAATACAACTTTTTATTCAGAAATCGTTATTTGTTTTTGTCCCACTAATTAAACGACTTATATATACAACATTTTAAGTGTAAATTTTGTATATAGCATTTTATGTAGTAATATTATCAAGTTATGGTATTAGAGTTTCAATTTCATTGTGTAGCATTTAATATCTCATTCTATATCATTTTATTAATAATTATATTGTTAATTATAATTTATTAAAAAGATTATTAACACTTATTAAAAATTAAGGGGATAAAGTAATAATGGCACAACACAAATTTTAAAACTTTTGTTTCTTTATTAATTGCTACATTTAATGCAGGTAGCACGTTTTTTAATATAAATAGTTGCACTTTTTAGGGAGTTTAACTAAAGTTAAATATATAATTAGCACGTTTTTAGAGATATTAAATATTTTCAAATTATCATTATTGCCTTAAATATCTCTAGTTAGTTAAAATAATATTATTTTTTTGAATTAATTCCTTAAAAAACTCAACAGATAATAACAAATATTTTCGGATTTTCAGAATACTTTCAGATTGTCGTTTTCAAACATATTTGGATCAACGTTACAAGTAGTCTTCTTTTCAAAATTTCACGATTATTTTCAGATTGCTTTCAACGTATAAATCATTTTTTCTAAAATTTCAAGAATATTTTCATAGCTGCATATTTCACTTTTTGTTTTTTTAGTAACCTGATAAATTTTGGCGTACAATACATGTTTATATTTAAATTATAATATATGTTTTTATATTAATTTTGTATTGAAAATGTATTGTGTTTGTTTAATTGGAGTATTGTATAGGACATTGAATGATATATTAACCGTGTATGAATTATATGAACTAATTATAAATTTGTGTAACGTTGAAGTCTGAATTTTTTTTAAATAGTGTATGAAGATTATACGAAACGTGTATCATTTGTGTATGAAAGTCCATTTATTTTTCTTCAAAATTACAGTATATGTTTCTAATGAAATTAGAATATATATTTTGTATAAATTTTGTACAGCGGGTAGACCAAAACTTGAAAGATGGAAGGGGTGTGCTGACGTGAAATTCAAAAGGACAAAAATGACTTGCAGTAGATGCCGTCAAGTTGGACACAATAGAAAGACATGTTCAAATTATCCTGTGCAAAAACAATGATTTCGTAATGTTACATTTGTTATTGTGTTGTTTTGAATGTTAGAAACACGTTTTGTTTTATTGAGTGCAGTTGTTATCATTGACATTTATAAAGTTTGGTTTCGTAAAAAATTGTCATATATATCATTTGTTTCTGTTACATATGTCAAAGTTCAATATGACATTCATAATTCATACAATGTTTATACATTATAAATATATATTGAACTATACTGCCATTCATAAAATGTTCATATAGTATTCATAAAATGTTCATACAGTATTCATACAATGTTCATATATGTACCATTTGTTTCTGTGACATATATCCAAGTTCAATATGGGATTCATAATTCATACAATGTTTATACATTATATATATATTGAACTTTACTGCCATTCATAAAATGTTCATATAGTATTCATACAATGTTCATATATATACCATTTGTTTCTGTTACATATATCAAAGTTCAATATGACATTCATAATTTACAATATTTATACAGTTTTCATACAATATTCATATATTTTTGCATATTGCAATCGAAATTTATACAAAAATCATACACATTTAATAAAGTGCAAATATTCATTTAAGCATACTACCATTAAATACAACAGTTAATATATTATGACATATATAGTTAAATATATTTTATACAACATGCAGACATGAGTGTTACAAGATCTCTACTGCTGGATTTTTGTGACAAGTCAAAATATCTCTTGGTTTCACACACCAAGAAGACGACGAAGAAGAAGAAATTGATGAACTATGTGATTCTTCACTCACTTCGTCTTGTTCTTCATTAACAACCGGTTCTCCAATCATGTCCGGGACAGAATTTTTTACTTTCCTCCTCTTGTAACATTTTTTTCCGATTGCTTTCACCGTTGACACTACTTTCCTTTTAGAAGGAGTAGACCTTACTAGTTCATTATTCGACTTCTTCTCTAATTTCATCGCAGCTGTATAGCCTGAGATTTGCGATTGAATTTGAGTTATACATAGATCAAAAGATGGTATTTCAACCATGAAGTTACCGGTATAGTTTGTACATCTTGTGAATCTCCTTAGGGTATTTGGTTTAGACATTGTATTCAACAACGCAAATCCTAAAAATTTATAGAGAAATAAATATTAAAGAATTTGACATAAACAAATATAAAACTTGAAGAAATCTGCATTATCTATACAACGTAAATTTCTCCTAAAATCAAGCAACAACATATAAAAATTAAATAATTTGACAAAAGAATCAGAGAAAAAATAAAAACCTTAAGAAATAAACCTGTTTGATGATCTATAAACACGATTTTTTCCGAAAATCATGCAATATTGCGAATTTGATGGTCGAAAAATAAAAAACCTAATTTTGTGGAAGATTGATAGAGATGTAGTTGAATAAGGATTTTAAGCTTAATCTGATTTTGAGAAATAAGTTTAAAGGTTGAAAGGGTTTCTACTAGAAGATGACATTAAGCGTGCGAATATGTATGCTCAAATTTAATATGACAGAGAAATTAGGCGTGCTGTCTTTAATTAATTAATAGAGAGAGAAACGTGTGCTGCCTTTAATTGATTAATAGAGAGAGAAACGTGAAAAAAGTCGTGCAAAATTAATATGGTAGAAAGAGAAGCGTGTAAATAGGGGAGAGGTTGAGTGTATTGGGGGAAGATAAAAGAGTATTGGTTGATATGGGGGTGGGTAGTTATTGGGTAACCATATAATATGAAATTAATTAAAACCAAATTCCTAATTTTTAGATTTTGTTTTCTAAAAGGTAACTATATAATATGAAGTTTAATTAATATTTAATAAATAATAATTTATTATTTATATTAAAAATATTAAAAGATAATTGATTAATATTTAATAATTTATTATTTATATTAAAAACTTTAAAGGTAATTGATTAATCAGTAATAATTTAAAAGATTTTGTTGATAAAAGGTAAGTGAATAAATAAAACTAATTATTTAAACATAATAATTATTAGTTAAATAATAAAATAATTTTTTTATTAATATATTATTAGTTAATATGCTATAACTTGATAATAATATGCTATAAATAGTTTATTTTTAAATATTTTTTTAATTAATATATTATTAATTGATGTGCTATAAGATGATAATAATATGCTATAAGTAGTTTATTTTTAAAGAGTATGATTATAACTTGATATTTATCCTCTTAAATGTGTGTGGGATGCTAATTTTACACATTTTAACCCAAAAAAAACTAAATGGGCCTAAAGAGGCCTTTTACGTGAAACAACCAGCCGTCTCTCGTGATTGAGATTATTACGGTCCAAACAGACAATGGGCTTAAAAAAGCCCATTTCTTCGTTTTTGTCTTTCGCTCTTTTGTAATGTAAGGGTCGTTTGGTTTGAATACAAGTTATGCTAGGATTAGTTAGTTCTGACATTATTTTTTATTGATTGTTTGGTTTCTTGTACTAAAAATAATAACTATAGCATACTTTCTAAAAATAAGTGGTTTGATTACAAAAATACCCTCTTATTTAGCTTTTTGTATATATATATATATTTTTGTAGAGTTTTAGTTAAAGCTCTGCATCAAAGCAATAGAAAAAACTAGCTTATATGGCAAAGGAACAATAGGCCTGGAATAACAGAAACTTTGACCAAATTTGCAGCAATCCCTACAACAAACCAACCAAAACTACAACTAAAACAACAGCTAAAGCGGGAGTAAGTTTGAAGGTTACTGTTAGCAAAACTGAAGTTGCAACAAACATAAGGATAAGCCAAGATCCAACACTAAACAAACACATTTAAGTATGGATACATAATCATATACTGCAACACTAATATCCATGAGTTTACATTCAGAATGGTAAAGACTAGAAAGATAATAGTATAAGGTCTTGAGGAAGCAATGAAAAGCGTAACTATAAAACGTAACATTAGACTTTTCTTTTTTCCTTAATAATTGAAAAAGCCCCCGCACCTGAAGAACATCATCATCACGATCACATCCATTACATCTTCAGAAGAATTGATGCAGTTTTCCAATACAGTAGTATTTAGAATTCCAGTATTCATGTCATAGGCGCAGAAATATTTTTGATCCTGCTTCAGGTAGAACAAAACAGAATCGTCAGCAAAAGCAATAAATGTCATTACCTCCTTCAAGAAATTCAGCTTCATGATCCGTGTTGTTTCATCCCATCTCAACTTTGTGTAATCATTTAGTACCAAGACACGGAGCTCATCTTTTACTTGTTCAACGAATGAGAGCTGGCCATTCCAATCCATCAGACTAGGGCTGATGAAGAAACCTCTAGGCATAGTAGTATGACCAATATAGGTCTCATGAACCATATCCAAAACATCAATTTCTATATCAGTAGGATCATCAATATACCAAATGCAATAAGCAACTCCCATTCTAAAGAAAACCTGAATTCCGTTCCTATTATTGTTTTCATGATGATATAGGTTAGGTAGCTTAACATCTCGCCAACGGTAAGTAGTTTGATCACTCCCAATTCCAAGAGAGAGTATTTCATAACCATATTCATGAACAGAAATCAACTTGACAGCTAGGCTATCCAAGACAAAATCCAAGGCGATGCATAAACTAGGATTTAGTGGATTGGGGATATCAAGTCTTTGTCGTAATATAGAGCATTCAATGCGGTATCTCTTAGTAGAAGAATCATGAATGTTAGTAAATTTCTGGAGATATAATCCTTGACTACTCTTAGTAATAATGCTAAACTCTACTCCGTCTCTGTTTTCCTCTTGTATGTCCTTCCAAAGGCTTTCCGTCTCGTTCAAAGTGTTTGACAGATCATCCAAGTTTAAACCATATTCTGAATTTCGATAGTGAAGAAATGCGAGATGAGGATGAAGAAAAAGGGTATTCCATAGCTTGCAAACAGATCTAAATTTGAACAATGATGAGAGTGGTAAGTAACTCAATAGGTAGAATATTAATTTATCAGGAAGCTGCGGGTAATTCTCCTCCTCATCAATTCTCATTCTCTTTATCACACACATTCTGAAACATGAAACTCGTGATTAATTATCCAACCAACAATATTCAGATTTGTACAATAAACTATATCAGATTAGAAGATACAAACCTCAACTTTGATTTGAGACAAGTGTTGATCAAATTAATTAGAAGATACAAACCTCGATTATTTATAGTATATAGTCCCTTCGTTTTTGGTATCCCAAACCAATATCAATAAGAATCCAAATCCAAACCTAATAAGGTTTTTATAAAATAAAATTACTGTTTTTACATCGAAGAGCCTCAAAAGTTTTTATTAAGGAATTGGGACTTTTATTTATTTAGTAATTAGTTTAGGCTCTTTTTAAACATTTCAAAACACTTCACTTGTTTGTTGGGCGTCTTTGTTTAAAGGCAGACAATTTTTGGACAACTTATGTAAAATAAAAATAAAAAATTGTACGCCCAAAAATGTGTAAACCCTTAAATATTTTATTATATTATGTTTTGTGAAAAAACGGACTCTATGTTTTATTCCAATTAGAATATTTGAACTCGACCCAAAATCCCACTTCATTTCATAAAGTTTTGTATATATTTTGAAAAAACATCTCAAATATTTTGTAAATTCATGAAATAATCATAGATATCAAAATTCATCATTCTAGTTCGAAAAATACGATATTAAAAGCTCTCAAATTATGAAAAAAATTAAAAAAGAGAAGAATAAAAAAGGAACAGGACTGTACCTGCACTATTTATTAATAAAACTGTGTTTCTTTTGAGAGAAAGTAAGGATGTGAGTATAGAGCTGAGGAATTAAGAGAGGTAGTCCTATTTTGACAAAGTAAAAGGAGGGCTTGTTTGACTTAGACTCTGTTTGACATTGCTGATTTTTTTATTTTTTTTTGAAAAAAAATATTTATATTTTAAAAAAAACTAAGTGTGTGGCATATCCTTAGAAATGTTTTTCAAGAGAAGGGGAAATAGTTTTTCATATGTTGATAAGAAGCTAAAAAAATTCTTCTTTTTTTTTTAAAAAAAAAGTAGAAGCAGAGTAAAATATCCTTTACAATTATACATATTTATCAATTTCATAAGTTTTATTAATTTACACTCAAAAATTTTAATCTACCCATTAAGAGTAAAATATCCTTTACAATATATACATATTCTCTTTTCTTAATCTACCTATTTTTTAAAATTTTAATTTGAATTTCTTAAAACATTGAAGTATAATAACAAAAAAAATCATAAGGAAATTGAAAACCACCAATACAATACCATTATTCTAAAATCATGGGCCAAAATCACATGTTAATAAAATATCTTGTGTGCACATTTATTGATATTTAAATTAATTTCTAGACTATGCAAACTATCAAAATGAATTTCTAGTCAAATATAATTTGCTTATCAAAACCACTTTTAATGATTTGTCAAAAATAAATCACTTTGTTTTAAAATTACTTTTTCTGAAAAAGTAATTTTTAAAAAATAGTTAACAACAATGTCAAACAGACTCTAAATCATACACGTGACCAGTGACGAACCTACCTTTGTCCAAAGGGTGTTGAGCTACACAAGAACTTACAAACACCACATGAGATTGTGTTCAAGCCCTAGTAGCCTATTTATTATTTTTTTATTATAATAATCATTAACACCCTAGATGAAAATCCGGTGTTTGCGTTCGCCACTGCACGTGACAATAACCTCTAACTTAGAAATGTGTTTTGACCAATTGGATGAAGAAGTATTATTGTCTTATAATATTGTTTTATATAATATTATAGAGATTATATTTTGTTTCAAAAAATGTCTTGATAGGATCGCATTCCACAACCATAGAATGGACCTCTATTTCCCTGAATCTTTAGTGCCATGGCAATACAACGGTGTGGATGTAGGGCTGGACAAATTTAATAAAATGCGGATCGGTTCAATTTCTATATATGTGGGTTGAATTCACATAGATTTCAGTAGATAGATTTTCTGCATATACGTAAATATATTAATTTTGAGCTCTTTCATAAACAAAAAGCATGTTATAGCATAGTGGTTGATTTTCTTTTCAAATGACCCTCATGTCCAAGGTTAGAATTTCATAGTGAACATTTTTTCTTAGCTTCTCTTCAAATCCCATAGAGAACATTTTTTTTTTAGCTTCTCTTCATTTTGTTTCAGATGATTGTTTAAAAAAAAAAAAAAATACCAAAGGAGTAGAGATAAACCCAAAAAAAAAAATCCATTGTGAACAATTTATTATTTTTAGCTTCTCCTTAATTATTTGGTTTCAGAATCAATCTTTCACGTTTTTTTTTTTAAAAAAAAAAAGTGTCAAAGGAGTAGATTTAAACACAAAAAGATTCAAACGTGCTAAAATGTTTCTTGTAACGAAACTAACTCTTTGTACCTATAAACTATATACTACTAGTTCTTGGAATTGTGTTTTGCAAGCTTATTCACACGTTTATACATTTATTTTTCAAAATCCTGAAATGAAAGTCGTGAATCCGCGCATGGATGATCTATATTAAAATATTGAACTTTGTGCGGGAGCGGGTGTTGGATTTTCAGTTTTGCATTACAAGTCGTTCACATGCAAATAGTGTATATACCTCTAATATTACTTGATGATTATAAGTATAAAATGTACTCTATTAAGATTTTGTTCCATTTTTAGATTAAGAAGAAAAAACGAAAAAACCTCACAACTGGATACCTTAAATTATAAAATCTAAAAGTTGCTAATATTTCAAAAGATTGTCAATAATTACAAGAACTGAATCAATATCCTCTAATTAAAAACAATGTTAAGTTATTTTTCAGATGAATCAAAATAATACATCTTTTGATTAACCACTTAATTAAGAAATGGGATGGGTTTGGAGGTTTATAATTAGCCAAGTTTATAATTGTAAAAATTAAGGTTTGGTGTTTGGAGAATGATGCAATCAAATTAGTATAATTTTACAATAGCAGCCAGCAAAATAGGAAAATTTGTGCATAAAAAGTAGTAATATATCCATGCGGGGTGAGGAGATTAAAAAAACAAGATTACAGAAAATTCTGTATCTATTCATGAGAAAACAAGATTACAGAAAATTCTGTATCTATTCATGAGAAAACAAGATTACAGAGTTATGCATACCAAGAAAATACTCTATCTGTAAGTCTGCAACTTGAAAAAACTTACAGCTGATGCATGCATGCATCGACCTATTGAAGAATTAAGATCGAACCATCATCTGTTGATATATGGGAACCTTAATGTCATTGATTCGAAGAAGAAAATACCACATTACTGCAGTCTGCATTATCGATCTTCGCTTTTTTCCTCTCTTGGTGACGTCCCATAAGAATATAAAGGGTAATCGCCTTGCACCTTTCACTCTTGATACCATTTATTTCAATCGTAAGTTGTTCATCACTTACAAGAAACCTCTTCTCATCACCTTTTCGTTTTATAAAAAGGTTACTATTGGAAGCCCATATATTTCTTCTCTGTACACCATCATTTCGATGAAGTATAATTCTCCTCATTTCTAATCTGGAAATATCCTTGTTCCATTTACTGAATTTCATCATCCTACAATTTGTGTATGAAAGATCCATCCAAGTTGAATTATATTGAATATTCTGTTTTTCATTATAATGAAATCTTGGCGCCTCCTTATTTATAATCTTGAATTAGTTACAACTTACAACGGTCACATTAACAAGCTGGGATTTTGGAAAATAAATTACAAGGGAAAATTATGCAACAAAATAAACTTATACTATTTAATTACTTATCATAACTAACATTATACATTAATTAATTACGTGGGCGGACTTCGAATTTGTATAATTAATCATGTTTGTATATATATAATTCGCCAGAATATACAAATACATATGTATAATATACAATTATTTAACTTATATACATATACAATTCACCTCTCTCCACTCTCTGTCCTCTCTCCTCCCTCTCCCAATCTCGCTTGCCTATATACAAATGTATATGTATAATATACAATTATATACATATACAATTCACCTCTCTCCCACTCTCTGCCCTCTCTCGCTCGCGTCTCTCCTCCCTCTCTCGATCTCTCTTGCCATATATACAAATACATATGTATAATATATGATTTTCTAACCAATATACATATACAATTCACCTTTCTCCCACTCTTTTCCCCCTCTCTCGCCTCTCTCCCAGTCTCGCTCACCTCTCTCCTCCATATAACATGTAGCTACAAACTGTAGTTATTTTTAAATGGATATATGTGAAAGTTTCCCTAAATAAAAGCCATGTAAAATTTGTAATTGTGAATTATCTTATTGAAAATAAAATGACAAGTTTTACGTTAATAATTTGGATCAACCCGGAAATAAAATGTATTCGGTGCACTATAATCAACATAAATTGCTTATAAGTTATAATATGTCACATAAATTAACTACGATTACTCAAATTAATCAGTATCCTCATGTCAACAAATCATCTATATCTACCAACAAAAGTTGTGGTGAAGTGGTAAATATTCATTCATTTTTAATCAGGGTTTTGGGTTTGAGTACCCCGGGATATGGGGTCACCTTTATTAGGGAGTACTTTAACCCCCAATGTGAGACTTTTCAATGCGAATATGAATTTAATCGAATTTCAATATGGATATCTGACACCGGATGGAACCAATAAATTAATAATAATCATCTATGCCTTGCCAGTCTAAGAGCTAGAAGAAGTAAAGCATCTTGTTGCATATGTTGGATAGCTAATTAGTACTTAATAGTTGATTAAGACCTAATTAAGTTTGATTTCATAAACAAACTTAGGCCTTAGTTACTATCCTTATCTCTTAATTTCTAAAAAGGCCCTTTTAGAAGCATAAAGTTTGCAATTAGAGAATTAGACAGAATGTTATAATTTTAAGACATTACTTGATTAATTAGGCCAAATAGCAGAATAATTCTGCTCGTTGTCTTGAATCCTAGTGCCTTCCGTTCCTGTCAAATCACCCATCCTCCCATAGCTATTGGGGATCAAAGATTAGAAGACTTTTCTTTGATTCATTTAAAATTTTGATCGTTGCTCCAAAGAAAAAAAGATAGTATATTTACTTAAAAAAATTATACGACTTAATATAAAATTATACGACTTAATATATTGATTTATTTTAATGAACTTTCACTTACAGTCACTCAAAAATAACCTAATTACTCTCTATAACTATAGTTTGATAATTACAATTTGTAGCTACATGTCATAGGGAGGAGAGAGGCGAGTGAGACTAGGAGAGAGAGGAGAGAGACGAGCGAGAGAGGGCAATGAGTGGGAGAGAGATAAATTGTATATGTATATCGGTTAGATAATTGTAGATCGTACATATGTATTTGTATATATGACAAGCGAGATTGGGAGAAGAAGGAGAGATGAGAGCGAGAGAGGGTAGAGAGTGGGGGATGTAAATTGTATATGTATATATTGGTTGAATAATTATATATTATGCATATGCATTTGTATGTATGGCGAACCAAAGGGGACAGAGAGTGGGGGAGGTGAACTATATATGTATATATCGGTTAGATAATTGTATATTATGCATATGCATTTGTATGTATGGCGAACGAGAGGGGACAGAGAGTGGGGGAGAGGTGAATTGCATATGTATATCAGTTAGAAAATTGTATATTATGCATATGTATTTGTATCATTGTATGTATGGCGAAAGAGAGAGGACAGAGAGTGGGAGAGAGGTGAATTGCATATGTATATCGGTTAGATAATTATATATTATGCATATGCATTTGTATATATGACAAACGAGATTGGGAGAGGGAGGTGAGAGGCGAACGAGAGAGGACAGAGAGTGAGAGAGAGGTGAATCGATATGTATATCGGTTAGATAATTTTATGTTATGCATATTCATCTGTATATATGGCAAGCGAGATTGGGAGAGGGAGGATAGAGGCGAGTGAGAGAGGGCAGAGAGCGGGAGGGAGGTGAATTGTATACGTATATCGGTTATACAATTGTATATTATGCATATGCATTTGTATATATGACATTTGTATTTATGGAAATCGAGATTGGGAGAGGGACGAGAAAAGCGAGTGAGGGAGTGGGAGAGAGGTCAATTTGTATATGTATACCGATTAGATAATTGTATACTATATATGTATTTGTATATCTGGCGAATTATATATATATAAACGTAACTAATTATACAAACTCGAATCCAGACTATGCAATTAATGTGTAATGAAGCCTATAGATGTGGGCTTCTAAGCCGCCCTCAAGCCCAATCATTCATTGAACTGGGCTACTCGATGGACCGATGCCCCATCAAACTTTAACAAAGTATAGCGGGTGAAGTGCATGTTTACCCGAGCACCCGAGAAGTCTCTAATTAACTTTTGATATGTTATTTTTTTTTAAAAAAAGTGTATCTACTTTGGAATAAGTTTAGATATATGAGTGTTTTGAAGCTAATCTTAATAAAGTTTAACTTCATACATTGTATACAAAGTTTTATCAAGATAAAATCCAAGTAAAAATGAATGAACTTCATTCATACGTGATTTTTAAAGTTTAATTTTAATAAATTTCAGATAGTATGTTTGAAGTTCGATTTTGACAAACCTAACTCAACATATTACATATCTAAAGTGGTGTGCGTACAAATTCTAAAAACATTAACACAAATTAAATTGCTATGTCAACTTCTACAAACTAAAATTGTAAGGTCTAACTATCTCTTTAAGTTTAATTTCTCAAGCAAGATTATTTCTTTAACTAATAATCCTAATCACCATTATTTCAAGTTTTTGACATAATTTAATGACATTGTCCACTCCTAATCACCATTTATATCTATCCAAAAAATCTGAAATTCATGGATAGCAATATTGTGAGTAGTGAGTACATAAAGAATTCTGTAGTATATATAATTGCCTTATTTTGTTTCTTAATAATTACAATATTGAGCATTAACGTAGGAGGTCCTTATACTTAACTCGAATTATTAACTGCAACTAGTGGTGATAAATGGGCGGGGTTGGGTCAAATGTGGACAGGTTGGGAATGAGTAAACAACCATAAATGAATAGTAATTCAATCCGTTCATATTTGATATGAGTAAAAATTGATTGGGTAAAATACTAGTTTACCCATATTTTACCCATAATTTCATGAATAAATAGTATAACTTAAGAATTCAATATGGAGAAGATATTTTAGTCTTTTTTTAGATAATTACCGTTACTGTATAGGTAGATCTGATTGTGAAAGACCTATTACTGGATAATTCATGGGTAGAGCCAAAGCGTGTGAACTATACAAGTTCCCAATAACATCAATTAGTTGATTAAATATTAAATTAAAGTATAAAGTAAAGGCTCCGGTGTATAGAGAAGACCTCACCGTTTAAGAAGTAACCATAGAAACGAAGGAACCCACTATTTCTTTTTTTATTTCTTTTATTTACTATATTTTTGATACCTAGGAAAATACAATTTCTTAGTTCTGTCTTATTTCGCAGTGAAATACCTAAAAAAAAATCGTGGTCGGGAAGGTTAGAGTAGCCAAAGCCATTGGAATTTTGATTTTATACATTGGAAAAATCCGTTTTGTTATTAATAGACTAGGAAGGGGGAAAAGAATAACTGAAAGAAAGGCAATCAATTAGTTATTCGTCAAAGTTTCATTTATTCAATGACCAGAATTAAACGGGGATATATAGCTCGGAGACGTAGAACAAAAATTCGTTTATTTGCATCAAGCTTTCGAGGGGCTCATTCAAGGCTTACTAGAACTATTACTCAACAGAAAATAAGAGCTTTAGTTTCGGCTCATCGGGATAGGGATAGGAAAAAGAGAGATTTTCGTCGTTTGTGGATCACTAGGATAAACGCAGTAATTCGCGAAAGGGGAGTATCCTATAGTTATAGTAGATTAATACACGATCTGTACAAGAGACAGTTGCTTCTTAACCGTAAAATACTTGCACAAATAGCTATATCAAATAGGAATTGTCTTTATATGATTTCGAACGAAATCATAAAGGAAGTAGATTGGAAAGAATCCACCAGAATAATTTAAATGGAGTTACCCGGAGAATGAACTCCGGGAAGGTAGAGTAGAAATTAGTATGAGAAAATATACTAAAGTAGTCAAAATGAATGAACACGTTCAATTCAATAAAAACAGATTTCTTTTTTTCCGATTCATTTTTTTCTTAGGACGTTGAACATGCTCGTTTAGTTTTGTTGTATCATAAAAATAAAAAAAATCCTATAACTTTTCAATATAAAATAAATTTATGTAATAACAAGATGAAAAATATTTTTAATTTCAAAGTAAATGAATATTTGCATTTGGGACTAAAACATGCTTAACGCACTTCAAGCAATGTCAATACTAATACATGATTTGTTTATTTTACATTATTATTGAATTATCCAATATAAAATTAAATAAATAAATAAAATGTAATTATAACTAATAAAAGAATGTACATTTGGATTATATATTTTTGGAGGGTTAAAGACTTCACTTTTTCAATTATAGAGAAGAATAGTTAGTTCTATAGAATAACATAAAAAAGAAGAAAAGTTACACTATTTTTAGTGATATCATGAATTTTGAGTGAATAAAAGTTAGAAGCTTAACCCATTTGACTAATTTATATTTTACCCATAGTTTACTTATATTTTTATGAATCAAATATGAATATCAATTCATATTTTACCTATGTAAAAAATCACTCACCTAACCCATTAAAATATAAATAATTTAGACGAGTTATCAAAATATGAGCTTATTTTGCCGGCTATAACTGCACCTCTCTGGAGCAATGTCTCCTAAATCAAAAGTTAAAAGTATGGGGTGCAAGCTCAATGATTTTGGGCATGTATTTGTGAGATATTAAAAGTGGAAATTGTGTGGTTTCTTTTATGAGGAAAAAAATAATAAAAAAAAGAAGTGGTTTCTTTTGCTTCCTTTTGCTTTATAAACGAAAATGTTGGCCCCTTCTTGTCTCCATTGCGGTCACAAATATCATATTTGAAAATAATTTATTTGCATTAAATATTTATATTATATTATATCAAAGAATATATATATATTCAAAGTTAATTATTATAAATATATAAGTAATATGTACTTTTCCTTAAATTTATAATGCTTAAAATTATATTATTTAATTTGCTATAAAATCGCGGGGTATTAAAAAGAAATTCCACTACAAGAGAGGTGCTGTTTCGGTTTAAGAATTGCTTACTTTACTGGGAGGCTTTTCAGAAACTCAAAGAACAAAACAATATTTTATTAAGTTGTATTAATCTAGCTAAATATGGGAACTATAATATCCCCAATGTAATAGTTTAATTAAGGATTATATATAATATATATCTTTTATTATCAAAAAAAAAAGAAGAACAAAATACTATTTTATTGCAATATTGTAAAATAAAAATCAATATAACTACTGATTACTATTAAAAATTGTGGTATAGTGATAAAAGGCTATACGTCTGTAATTAAAGATTTTAGATTTAAAATCTTGAATGAATCGTCTTCAATATGATCACTTTATTAAATAGAAAGAAGAAGAAGGAATTATTTTTATCATAAATTTAAATTAATCATGCCTTAAAATACAAAATACTGAATATAAAAAAAACAAAAGGAGGTAAGATTGATCGGACCATTATGAGCCCACCATAATAATAATAAAAAGATACAGTACTACATATTTTTCTTGTGATAGTTTCTTAGTTTGTAAGGAAGAAGGTAGGTGACCAATAATATATGAATACCTACACATAAGTTTTCTCCTTGGAGAGACCAACGAGATTTGCTATATACGTTATATACATGCTAATTCACTTAGATATAATGTAGCTAAAATAAATTACACCTAAATTTGATCATATATAAACTAATCTGAAGACTCCAAAATCTGATAAAGTACATAATATTTTATTTAACTAATTATCTCATTAACTAACAAAGTTTACGTAACTTCTACTTCTACTCTATCCAAATTTATTATAACCATTGTTCCAAACACACTGTGAATTATTATAACCACTTGTACTAAACACAGAGACAATGGAATAATTGGATATTTGAAAAGAAAAAAAAATAACTGTTACATAACCTAAACTGTCTCTCAATCGATAATAAAACAAAAGAAGAACAAGAACAAACTTTTTATTGGTATTATTGAAAGTTATAAATAGTTGCCAGAAGTGAATAACATGACTATTAAAACACATGTGCAAGTGTGCATACTTTGTTTGACAAATAAAAGTCTTTAAGTACAAAATATTATTAAGTCTAAAAGAAGATGCACTCAAAAATAAAATAAATTTATTCTCATGAATTTAGTCACGTAGCTTGAAAAAATAATATTAAGAAATTTATTGGTCTCTTTCAATGTAGCCTAAAAAGAAAAAGTGAAAACGACAAGCATCTATTTCAACCATTAACAAAAAATGAGAAAAAAAAATATACACTTGTATACCCTATGTATATATATACTCCCACGTTACCCCTAAAATCCCCAGAATTTCAAAAACAAAATCATTTCCTTAATCAAAACTCATTTGAATAAACATGGAATCTTTAAATTTCCACAACATCAAATCAGAGAAAGCAAATGCCATGATAAGGTACAAAAAACGTCAAAGAGTGACAATGTTTTTTCGATTCATCGAATTTTGTATATTTTTCGTAGTAATCTCAAGATTTTCCACTCAATTACCACTCAATTATTTCAAGGGATTTGATTTCACCCTCATTAGTCCTCGATTCGTCTTTGTCCTTGTAAACGCAATTGTTATCATCCTCTTCTTTAAATCAGGACATTCATCCGATAAAAACAGTTCCACGGACAATGTTAAATTCGATTTGTATGATGAGTACACACAAAAATATTCGATGAACAACGAGGCTTATTATGAGCAGAGCAAAAAACAGAGGAAACAGAGTATTGCCGTAGAAGAGGCTAAATGTGATCAACAGAGCAGAAAACAGAGGAAACAGAGCATTGTAGCAGAAAGGCGATTAGAGAAGAGAATTCATCGTAGTCATTCGGAGAACTCTTTATGTTTGGCTCATGATGAGAAAAAAACTAGAAAAAGGATGAACAGATCGGCTACAGTTGGATGCTTGAAAAATATAGATACTAATAGTGTAAAACCAACAACTTCATATCCAGAGGATGGGATGAGCAATGGGGAATTTAGGAAAACTATAGAGGCCTTTATTGCAAGACAACAAAGATTATTGAAGGAAGAAGAGTTTTCAAGTTTAATATCTTGAAAAAATATCTGAGTTTTAACTAGCACATTAGGTGATCGGGAAAAAAAAAAATTAGTTAACAAAATAAATGTAAGTTTATAGCTATTTCCATTTAACTATTTAAAAAAGTGATAAAATAAGTTTGTGCATAGTTAAAAGTTAACTTGCATAAAATGAGGACATAATTACTTATATACATTTTAATTTGTAATATTACCTATTTCCTCAAATTTTGGCGCTTTTAGATATACACAGGAAAATATTAGGGGTAAGTTGTTCTGGATATGTATACAAATCTCACTTGTCACTCTCCTATGTATATGACATCTGAGATACATAGTATGTAAGGGTGTCAAATGGACCGGTTGAGTTGAAATTAGGAATATTAAAATGAATTGAAATAAAAGTCGAGTTGGATTTTGATCCGCCCAAGTTTATTTTAGGCTCAAATGAACTTAAAACGAGTTGGGTCTTGGCCGCACAATTTGATCCGATTAATCTCATTAGTTTAATATATTGATTAACTTTTATAATCACGATTTGAATTTTAACTCAAGATTTTTTTTAAAAAAAAAATAACAAATGGATAATTAACCCTAAAAGATGTTAAATAAATACTAATTCATACCTTAAATATAGGAACATATCATAATAAAAAGTTTTAAAACGAATTAAAATTAGAGATTGAATTGGGCTCAATTGAGGATTTTCTTTAATTGGATTATGCTTAAATGAATTGAGATTGAACCTAATCAAATTATCTTGAGTCCAACCCTTAAAATTCTGACGGGTTAGCGGTTATCTATGTTTGGGTTCATTGTTTAACTCTCCTAGCAGTACGATCTAGTGTAATTCACGTGTATCTGAAATATATACTAGCCTCGTTCACCTCCCTTCTCGATCTAGCTCACCTCTCTTTCGATTTTTCTATATCTGATAGCAAAAATATATGATAAAAAAAATTTAATTAGTGAAAATATGTAATATTTTAAAAGTAATAATAATATTTATTTTAGTGAAATAAGTCTAATTATATAAATTTCCTATATTTAATCACCATGATTTTTATACTTTACATATAGAGAAAGATAATTACTAATCAAATCTAAAAAAATCAAAAGGTGAAAATATGGAGACAAGTTCAATGATTTTGGCCGCGTAATAGTGAGATGTTAAAAGTTTGAATTTTGTGGTTTCTTTTATGAGAAAAAAATAAAAATAAAAAAAGAAGTGGTTTCTATTGCTTCCTTTTGCTTTATAACGAAATGCTGCCCCTTTTGACGGTCTCAAATATCATACCGGAAAGTTCTTTCCTTTGAACTAAATGGTCGCATTATTGTTTTAAAATTTTAATACTGATAATGTCAATTGGCTAGAAATTTAATTGGAACTTTGTTAGAAAATTTTAAAAGTGTATAATAATTTACTTTTAATTTTAAAATATATTATTTTTTTTCATTTTTAGTGAAAAAGTTTTAAAGTTAAAATAAATTGATTTGTTGTGAATTTGGTACAAAATTTAAGGGGGGGAAATAGACTTTGTTAAAGTTGTTAGTGTTGTTGATTGAAGACTTGCTAACTTTATTGGGAAAACATTTGCCGAACTCAAAGAACAAAGCAGTCTATATTGAATTGTTATAATTTATAATATAAACATAAAAGTTTGTCCGACCGGTAATTAATATATAAAATTTTGGATGTGAGCTTTTGTTATGAAATTCTTTAATATAATAACATACTTTAATTGAGATTTTTAACACAAATTTATATTAATTGAATTTTTAAAAGACTAATCATTCACTTTCGATCTCAAAAGATAATGAATTTACCAGGAGAGATGTAAAAATAATAATTAATTCTAACAATTTTTTTATATATTATTTTGTATTTTTTTATTAAAAAAAATAATAGTAGAAAAACCAGCATGCGGCAAATGACAATTTCTTAGTTTGTAAGGAAGGAGGTGGGGCTTCCAATAAAATATGTACACTTTGCAAATATATTAACAAAAACATATACTCCATGGGAAGTTTCCATGTAAGCTTATTAAAAAAGGAAGGTACAGACGTACAGTATGCTAATTAAGCATATACTTGATATATTTAACAATTATTACCAGTACAGTGTGCTAATCATACTTACCTAGTTTTGACATGTTTCTTTAGTCTGATAATACAAGGTATTATTTGGACAATTATTAGTTATTACAAAAAAAAAAGTTAAATTATTATTGGATATTCATATAGGAACTTTCATATATATCCATTTAAAAATAGCATAATTATTTTTCATAGCTATAATTTGTTAATTACAATTTGGAACTACATGTTATATGGATGAAAGATGCGAGCGAGACTGGAGAGAGAGGCAAGAGGGCGAAAAGAGTGGGAGAATTATACTATATGTATCGGTTAAATAATTGTACATTATACATATGTATTTGTATGTATGACAAACGAGATTGGGAGAGGGAGGACAAAGACGAGCTAGACTGGGAGAGGGAAGAGAGAGGGCAGAGAATTGTATATTATATATATGCATTTGTATATATGACAAGTGATTGGGAGAGGGAGGAGAGAGGTGAGAGAGAGAGAGGGCAGAAGTGGGAGAGAAGTGAATTGTATATGTATATAGGTTAAATAAGTGTATATTATACATATGTATTTGTATATTCTGGCGATTTATACATATAAAAACGTGACTAATTAGACATTTTCGAGGCCAGCCCACGTAATTAATGTATAGTGTTAGTCGCGAGTGAAAATAATAACAAACTATACTTATGATTAGTAATTAAATAGTATAAGTTTGCTTAACCGCGTAATTTTTCCATATATATATATATATATATATATATATATATATATATGACTTCCGTGACTATATCTGATTAGAAGAAAACTTAATGTTTCTTTAAATTCAACTTGTTTGTCTTACTTTATTTCTTTATAGTTTGTCTAAAAAAGAGTGATTCTTTATTTTTTTTTGGCAACTATTTAATTTCAATTTTTCATATTGTACGTCTAAAATTATGAGATTAAATGATATTTTAATGCACATAATTTTCGCACAATAATCAAAATCTTTTTTACTTTCTTAGATTTTTCATACAAAATGAAAATCAATCGAATAACAAAATTAAAACAAATGAAGTACTAATAACAATTTCAATATACAAATTGAAAAATTATCTGAAGTTTATAAATATTTATTATTTGATAGAAGTGAATAACGTGAATGTAAAACACATATAGAAGTGTGCATACTATATCTAACAAATAAAGGTCATAAACATATAGAATTATTAGTCAGAAAAAGATAGCACTTTGAAAAAAAATATTATTTTCATGAATATAGTCACGTAGCTTGCAAAAGATATTAAGAAATTTATTAATTTTCTTCCAATGTAGCCTAAAAAAGCCTATAAAATAAAAGATAAAGTGAAAACGACAAGCGTTTTTTAGTTCAATCCCATTATATTTCTTTCGTTTAAAAAAGAATGATATAATTTGATTTGAAATGGATTTTAAGAAAAGAAAAAAAATTTATATTGTGATTCTAAATAAAAATTATGCCAAATGTACTAACATGCTTTTTAATCTGATAGTCTTAAACATAAACATGTCATGTGGAAAGTTAAAACTAAAATGTTATAAAAAAAGAAAATGATCCTTCTTTTTAAAATAGACTTAAAAAAAAACAAAAAAACATTCTTTTGTAAGAAGAGAAAATATTTGTATAGCCTATATATACTCCCACACTGCCCTTAAAATCCCCAGAATCTCAACAACAAACACAAAAAGATTAACATTCTTTTCTTCTTGATCCAAATTCATTTTTGGTTTCGAGTTTAATAATATACATGGAGTCGTTAAATTTCCACAACATCAAATTAGAGAAAGCAAATGGCATGTTAAGATACAAAAAGCGTCAAAGAGTGACAATGTTGTTTCGACTCATGGAATTCTGCATATTTTTCGCCATAATCTCAAGATTTTCCATTCAATTGCCACTCTCGACAGATTATGTCAAGGGATTTGGTGTAACCCTCATTAGTCCTCGATTCGTCTTTGTTCTTGTAAACACAATCGTCATCATCCTTTTTTTCAAATCAGGACATTCATCTGCTAAAGATGGTTCCACGGACAATGTTAAACTCGATTTGTATGATGAATTCAAGCAAAAATATACTATGAACGAGGCTTACTGTGAACAGATCGAAAAACAGAGGAAACAGAGCATTTTGGTTGAAGAGGCTAATTGTGAACAGAGCAAGAAACAGAGGAATCTGGTAGAAAGGCGATTAGAAAAGAGAATTCATCGTAGTCATTCGGAAAACTCTTTATGTTTGCCTCGTGATGAGAAAAAAACTAGAAAAAGAATGATGAGGTCAGCTACAATTGGATGCTTGAAAACTATAGACACTGATAGAGTAAAACCTACAACCTCATATCCAGAGGCAAATTGTGAACATAGCATTTTGGTTGAAGAGACTAATTGTGAACAGAGCAATAAACAGAGGAATCTGGTAGAAAGGCAATTAGAAAAGAGAATTCATCGTAGTCATTCGGAAAACACTTTATGTTTGGCTCATGATGAGAAAAAAACTAGAAAAAGAATGATGAGATCAGCTACTGTTGGATGCTTGAAAAATATAGATAGTGACAGTGTAAAACCAGCGCTGACAACAACCTCGGATGGGCTAAGCAGTGTCGAGTTCAGGAAAACTGTTGAGGCGTTTATTGCAAGACATCAAAGATTATTGAAGGAAGAAGAGTTCTCAATTTCAACATAAGATATACATAAATACAGATATCAAGGAAGAAATAACAGAGTTTTAAGTAGGCACATTATGTGATCGGATTTTTTTTTTTTTTTTTGAGATAACGAATGTAAGTGTATGGACAAAAATCCAGCATTCTCAATATATTAACCAGTATCAATTCTGTGGTTGAGTATAAATGGTCACTTTGGACGATCATATGTTCATGTTTCTCGCCTGCACCACCTTCCCATAGAAGACTTGTACAAATTGAGTGACAACCTCAGAGGGAACTTTTGCGACCTCTTCACCACCAGACAAAACAAATCAAAATTTAACCTCTATATACAATGTAATTTTCTGACGAAAGGATGTCAGTTGACTCCCCTCGTCCGCCCTTGGTGGGGATGGGATAGTATTTGGGTATCGATGGCACTGATTAAACCATGAGAATCTTCAATTCAGACTGAAGTGAGCCTGAAATGTGTGGTAATGGAAATCGATGCATTGCCAAATTTGTATCTGATGTTGATCACTTCCATGGAAGGAAAAAGAAAAGTTTCACCATACAATACTTGCAAAATTAGGTTAATTTATCATGGCACCATATTTAGCATTATCATGAAATAAATTTTCAATGACATGAACTAATTTATTTTGATGTTAAATTAATCAACAAACATCAATTAATTATTTAATATTTTTATATTGATCAAATTCATAATTTTAAAACTAATAATTCTCAAAGTTAAAAAAAAAGTTCTTTGTAAGTACGACATATGGATAGGAATGTATGGAGATGGGGAGTAATATGAATTTTTTTATTTTTCTTAGTAATATGAGAAGAAACTTCTATTGGTCTACTTTTTTTTAAAAAAAAATTCATGGCAGAAGTGTTCACCTTTTTTCTTTTTATTAATGATATATAGAAATGAAATAATGAAGGCTACTAAAAAGTAGAAACATCTTCTTCTTAGTCTTTTTTTTTATTATTTTTTTATAGTTCAACAGAAATTAGGTAAAGTCTAAGAAGACGGATAAAGAGCAGAGGTAATATAACTATTGCTCTGCCTCTTTGATGGCTTAAAAGCTAATCAAATTAATTTAAAAATTAATTTTTGATTTATTAAAATGTTTAATAAATATTAAAAAAATTATTTTAAATTAGAAAAGATTTATTTTAATTTAAAAGCTAAAAGTTAGGTAAAGAATATTTATTTTCTAATTTAAAAAATATTTTATATTGGTCGTGTATATTACTTTTTTACCTTTCATTTTTTTATTTTTATAAATTAATCAACTTTTATCATGTTAACAACTTTTAAAGGTATTTCAGACATTTTAATTTAAAAAAGTGTTTACCAGCACTTATTTGCCAAACACATCAACAATTTTTTTTTTAATTTCAGCACTTTTCTTCAAACACATAATTACTTATTTTAAAAATAAGTTCCAGCATTTTTAAAAGTACTTTTTAAAATCTACTTTTTTAAGCCCATCCAAACGGGCTCTAAGTTTCAACACAATTTTTTACACATAAATTCTTAGAAATGTTTATTTTCACTTTATTAAAAATATTCTAATAAATAAAAGGGATAATTGTATAGAATGACAAATTAATAATGTAAAATAAATACAGTAGCTATCGTTTGATTTATTTGTGTTCCATAGCAAACTGTTGTCAGTCGCCTCTCTCCCTCATATTCTCTCTCGCCACTCTCGCTCCCTATCTCTCACGTCTCTCGCTTCATACAATATAAATGTATAAATTGTGTTTCTGTTTGTATAAAGCGAGAGAAAATTGTATATACATATGCAAATATATATATATCCGTCCTATACACTTATAATTATACAATACAAATATTTCTCTGCCCATGTTTCTTTTGTCTTTCTCTCTTTCTCGTTTTATACAATTCGATTCAATTGTATATTCCATGCCCAAGTCTCTTTTCCCTTTCTCTCTTTCTAGTTTTATAAAATTCACATTGTATATAATTTCTCTCTTTCTCGTTTTATACAATTCGATTCAATTGTATACAAATTCAAATTCTATACGAATATACAAACATATATAATTGAATTGAGAGGCTAACAACGATTTATACAAATGTGAAGCTAACAACAATTTATACAAATGGCCTGCCAGTGAATTTATACAAATCTGAAGAGGAGTCAACGAATTATACAATTTCTTCTTTTCTATATATGTATAGCGAAATAGGCATAACTTTCAGTTGTATATGTATATATATTTGCTATGGAGCGTAATTATGTAAATTTTGCCATAGCAAATAAATTTAAATATTTTATTTGATATATGTGAAAGTTGCCTCGGAATAAAATTGTCACTAAATATACTTTTTTTCAGTTAAAGCGATTTCTTTTATTTTGATTTATGAAAAGGTACTTAATTTTAGATGTAGATTAAGCAAAAAAGGATTTTTTTAATGATACTTTTGTTCAAGGAAATAAGCAATAGAACAAATTGTAAGAAGAACTATTATATTGAATCGACTCTTATACTTAATCATTTATTAATTGTAAGAAGAACTATTATATTGAATCGACTCTTATGCTATTTTAAAAAATATATTCTTATTATTATAATTCCTAAAGGACGTACAAAGCGCGTATGTTAAAATTAATTTTATTGAAATGTCATTATCTAATAGATTGATTTAATGAACGAACAAGGTCTTAGTTAATTGATTGCATCTATATCTCTTCCAATAAAGTTTGCACTTAGAGATAATTATTATAATGTTAAACTATTGTTAGGATGGAAAAGGAAATTAATCTTGCCTTTTGTCTTGTATTTGGAAAAATTAGCAAATTAATCACAATTCCTAACTTAATTAGTAAAAATATCTACACTTTAAAATAATTATTGAAAATGTCAAAATGTCAATACTTTATAAAGTAATTTGTATCCAAATTTATTTCTAAAAACAGTCCAACATTGAATCAAATTCTACATCTATTACCCATTTACACTTCTTCCTATGCTTTAATACCATTAAATTTATTTTTCATCATTCACTTTTCAATTTTTTTTCTCTTCCATCAACTTTTCAGTTTTCACCATCCCCATCATTCACTTTTCTCTTCTTTTTTTCTTTCATCAAAATTTCACCATTATTCTTTCTCATTATTGAAGAAGAACTAATTATTCAAGTTGTTCATAACAATTTGTTCAGATCTATCAATTAATCAAGAAATCTCTCAATTAATAAAGGTATTTTTGAAGTCTTCATTTATTTTACGAGATTTTGTTTTCAAAATCACACATTATGTTGAATTTTTGGATTGTATGTATTGAGGATTTTCCGTAATTTTTATTTTTATTTTTATGTGAGTTTGTTAACATACTCATAAAATATTTTATGTATATCAGATTTTTAGTTTTTAAAATAAAATTTTCAATTTTTTTTATGATTTGTTTTTATATTTTAAATGTAGTAAAATCTACATTAGCATTTAGGTATTGAGTTGTTTCGCAAAAGTATTTGAAAGTATTTTGAATGTTCTGTAGTTTGTAGTCAAGTTTGTAGTAAAATCTATATTAAAATTGTGAATGAATACGAAATCAAAGATAAACTAGTTGGTATAAACATATAATGAGCAAAATGAAATACAAAACTATTTGACTGATGTAATTAGGATGAATACATATATAATGAAGACATAAATAAACTGTATTTTGGCTTTTTATAGTTGAGAATTAATACAAAATCAAAATATAAATACAAAACTTTATGGTATACATTAGGACGAATACGAAATCAAATCTAAATACAAACTTTATGGTATATATTAGGATAAAATACAAAATCAAATCTAAATATAAATTATTTGGTATACAAAGTGATATTGGAAATAAGCAAAATAAAATACATATGTAAGATGGATGAATACCTATACCATGAATACACATGAGTATTGTATTCTGAATATCGGAAAATTTCTTAAAGGAGATACATAAACTTCTTAACATGATAGCCAAATAACTTCATAAAATTTAGACATATTTAAAGATAAATTATAATTTCATAACGTCAAAATGATGTCTGAGTAGAATAAATTGCTTCAAATATGATAATGTATGGTAAATAAACGTGTTTACAAACAAACAAAATAATTAAGAAAATTGCATATTAAATTTTTAGAACAATGGTGATAGCCGTGTTTTTTAGAACATGGTGAAAGAATAAGAAAGAGATGGAAGTTGGTGTATTTTGATAAGTTATTAATTAGTTCTTTGTTTTTGAATTTTTATAACTGATAAAACTTTTAAGCAATTGTCTCTTTTTAATATTTTTCTCTCCCCTTAATTTCTCTTTTCTTTTTTTAACAATTGTTTCTTTTTTGACATTTTTACTAAATATTGAAAATATTGATAATAAGTCCTATTAAATGTCAAAATATTGACATTTTGAAAATTTTCCTATTTAAAATCAATATAAAATTTGGAGCCTACTAAGTTTTCTATGTTTCCCACTATAAGATCGGGGCTCCGAAAGCCGCCCTCAAGCCCAATCATTCATTGAATTGACCCACTCATGGGCCCTTGGCCCGCCCCACTTTAACAAATCATGAGGGGGCGAAAGCTTTTTGATATATTTCAAATTTATGATTTAAAATTAATACATCTTTTATTATAAAAACATAAAAGTATATATGATCCTTTTATTAAAATTGAGCAATTTTTTTTTTTAAGTTTTATATTCAGCGGCTAATTTGAGTTTTTATATCTCTCTCTATTATTATTATTTGAGTTGTGATTATATTGTAATTTATTTTTACACGTGTTTAAAAAATAATGAGACATTAATAATAAATTTCACAAGATAATCAGTGGAAAAATATTTAATCATCATAAGAATAAATCACAAAAATATATTAAAAATTGTTTTTTTTTCTCCCGTTAAACCAAGAGAGTATATAATTGAATCAAATGTATAACAATAGGAACATAAAGAAATTACTTTATAATATCAATTCTTATATCACAAAATTAAGTTTTATATAGAGTAGGCCGTTTTCCCATTCAAGAAATACAATATAATGTCTTATCAATTATTTTCCTTTTTCCTTTTCAACGAACTGTAAAAAGTAATAAAACAAATAAAAAAGTGAGTATATGGGGTCCAATCCCAATTATTTATACCAAGTAGTAGTGAGATGCTAGATGAAGGAATTCTTTTTTTAAAAAAATCAAGAAGTAGGTTTTAATTCTTTTTTTGATTTATCAATCAAAAATTGGAACGTCTAGAATCTCCAGTCAAATAATTTATTCATTCCTATTAATAAATGTAAGATATAAATTTTCATTACTTCATGGTAAAACATTTTGAGATGTTAAATGAGGATTTTTTTTAAAGAAAATCAAGAAATAGGTTTTAATTCTTTTTTTGATTTATTAATCAAAAATTGGAACGTCTAGAATCTCCAGTCAAATAATTTATTCATACCTATTAATAAATGTAAGATATAAATTTTCATTACTTCATAGTAAAACATTTTGAGATGTTAAAAGAAGGATTTTTTTTAAAAAAAAAAATCAAGAAGTAGGTTTTAATTTTTTTTTGATTTATCAATAAAAAATTGGAACATCTAGAGTCTCCAGTCAACTCTCAAATAATTTATTCATACCTATTAATAAATTTAAGATATAAATTTCCATTACTTCATGGTAAAACATTTCACTCATGATTCATTTTCATTTATATGATGGTATTTCACTAATATATAATTTTAAAATGAAAGAAAAATCTAAAAATTTGTGATCTAAATATTTGTTTATCAAATGCAAGAAGATTATTTTTGGGTGGTATTAGTTTTACCTTAGAATTAGCCTACTTTCTTGGAGGGTGTTTTCAAAGCCAAATTAAAGAACAAAACGATCTTTTTATTATTATTATTATAATATTGTCATGTAAAATCATTCCGACCATACTGTGCCCACCATAATATAAAGATAAATATTTTTCGTGTGAGAGTTTGTTTTATAAACAAAAACAAAAACAAAAAAAAAGTAGGAAAACCATAATATGACAAATTCAATTTCTTAGTTTGTAAGGAAGGAGATGAGAGTTTTAATATAAAAAAATTGTAAGCTTGGATATAAGTTTGCCATCTGGAAATACATTAACTAACTCATATATTATTGATGAATAGGAAGTGTCCAAAGTGTCAAGTCACCTCATTGGATCGAAAATCTAGTTCTCACTGAATAGTAGTATATCAATATTACAATTAACAGGACGTCAATTATTCCCACTAAAATGGATAAGGTTACAACCTTTTAAGTGCAGATAAAAAATAACTAATTTTAAGATTTATTTCGGAATGAGTATTTATATCATATTTGATGTATTAAAAAAACGGCTCTTAAAAGTTACTCTCTTTTATATCTCACATTCAATTTGCGTAAAATAATACATCACATAACTTGTATCAATTGTTATAATTCATGCATAGTTTCGAAGTTATTTCTTTTTCATTGTCTAAGCCTTAATAGACACTTAACTCTATATCAATACTAATAAATAAGAAAGTTAGTACATGTCGAAAAATATAGTCAAAATACACGTAAATTATTCTAAATAGTTATTTTGATTTTTCCTCTCCTATTGATTAATCTTTCAGATAAAGGATATTTTCCTTAATCCATGTAATGCTGGCAAGATTCGAGGACATCAAGTGGCCATTTAGTGCAAAACATTATAGGATAATCCATCCATACTGCTCTTTCTCATTTGTTGTCTTTTTTTTTTTTTTTCTCTCTGTTTCGTAATTTAAATGAAAGCAAATTAAACATTAGGGTCCATCACTTTTATGTGAATTATTAGAATCAAGAATCATTCTTTTATCTGAATAATTGAGTTGGAAATGCCTAAACCATATTCTAAATTATTATATCCACTTGTATATCACTTTATTAAAACCCTATCAATTGAGTAAGTGAAAAACGACAAGAATCTATTTCAAATACAAACACAAAATGAGAAAGATCACTAATCTTTTAGCCGAAATGGTTGAAATATATGCATTATTTTATCAACAATCTTAGATTTGAGTTCTAAAAATAAAACATCTCTTGGCATGGAGTGTATCAGCCTATTAATAGTTTTATTGATCGACATAAATTTAAATTATTTGTGGCCTCCTAATTAAGAATTTATTCAAGTTCAGATCACTAATCTAATTATCAGATTTTAATTTTAAACTCATGAAGACTATGTGCCACTTTAAGATTTTGGAATATTGATCTAATTTTTATAAAGTGATCAACTTCTTCTGCAAAAAGTGACTATTTGTATAAATCAAATGTGGCTTATTCCCTTAGCAGGCATATCATACACAAATCTAGTTATATCGAATATGCCCTCAAGCAATAGAAAATAAAAAGCAAAAAAGATAAATAAATAAATAAATAAATAAAGACTTTATACTTCTATTGCTATATATATATAACACTCCAATGTTACCTCTAAAATCCACACAATCTCGAACGAAACATATTATTTTTCACTTGAGACCAAATTTTATTAAGAAAAAAAAAAATGGAATCCTTAAATTTTCACAAAATCAAATTAGAGAAAGCAAACGCTATGTTAAGGTACGAAAAGCGTCAAAGCGTGACAATATTGTTCCGTTTCATTGAATTCTGCATATTTTTCGCCATAATCTCAAGATTTTCTACTCAATTTCCACTTAATTTCAAGCTCTCGATCGAGTGTTTCAAGGGACTTGGTGTTACCCTCATTAGTCCTCGATTCGTCTTTGTTCTTGGAAACACCATTGTCATCATTCTCTTCTTGAAATCAGGACATTCATCTGCTAAAGATGAATCCACAAACAACGTTAAAATGGATTTGTACGATGAGTACAAGCAAAAATGTTCCATGAATTATGAACAGAGCAAGAAACAGAGCATTGTAGCAGCAAATACTTACTGTGGACAGAGCCAAAAACAGGGGAAACAGAGTATTCTAGTAGAAAACGCTTACTGTGAACAGAGCAAGAAACAGGGGAAACAGAGCGTTCTAGTAGAAAATGCTTACTGTGAACAGAGCAAGAAACAGAGGAAACAGAGTGTACAAGTAATGAGACAATTAGTAGAAAAAAAACTTAATCGTAGCCATTCAGAGAGCTTTACCAGTATATCTCATGATGAGAAGCCTAGAAAAGAATTGATCCGGTCGGCTACAGTAGGATGTTTGAAAGTTATACGCACTGGCAATGTAAAATCGGTGGAGGATGAAATGAGTAACGAAGAATTCAGGAACTTTGTTGAAGCATTCATTGCAAGACAACAGAGATTATTAAGAGAAGAAGAGTTATTTTCATCTGTTGTATCAACATAAAAACAAAAAAAAAACAAAAAACAAAAACATAAACTGTTTTAACTAATACATAATTAGGTCGTTGAAATGTAAATTTAAGAACGAAGATAAATCTAATTGTAAATTTAAATAGTTCTGTTCCTGCACCTACTATATGATTTTTAATGTTTAATTGAACACTATCACAACTCTCAAGTTTTTGTCAACATAGCATTTCAACACCTAAGGGTTAAACTTGGGATTTTTCCATCATTAAAAAAAATTAGTTAGAAGCTAAACGTAGATATAAGACACATGTATCTTGGATACATGGATCAAATTAGGTATAATTTATTCTAAATACACTGTATTTAAGTAGATTCACATGTACCTATTATACATAATAAATCTTGCTCGCCTCCTTCACCCCTCTTTCATCTCACTCGCTACTCTTCTATGTAAATGATATCACATATGTATCTAGTGTTTATTTGTATGTACTTGGTATATATAACAAATCTTGCTGATCTTTCATCCTATTATTCTCTCTTTATTGTAATGTATTTATTAGCAGAAATATAAAAATCCATAATATTTTTAATTGGAACTCTGTCATGCTACCACATCAAAGATTTATCACTTGGCTGGCATGTCAAAGGAGGCTACTCACGCGTGAAAGATTGTTACAAATGAGCATTCCAGTGGAGGATGACAATTGTTGTTTGTGTGATGAGAGGGTGCTGGAGACATAACATCACTTATTTACTAAATGCAGGTGGATTACAGATGTGAAAATCTTCATGTGTACATGTCTAGGGTTCAATTACCATCTAGAGGAGTTTATGAAACAATTAAATAGATCAAAAGGAGAAGGTGGAAGCAGTTTCTGAAGAAAGTTATTGCAGCAGCCTGGGGTGCATTGGTCTACCACACCTAGATAGCTAGGAACAAGAGAATTTTTAATCGTTAGAATGTAAATGGTGAATTTGTAAATGCAAAAGGAATTGAAAGGAAGGATAGATATTAGTCAAGGAAAGCACAAAAATATCATAGTTTATACATTTAATTTGTAACTAATTTCCTGGAGATCAAGTGGTTTAAGACACCCTTCCTAGAAGGTGGTTAAGAAACACTTAGATGCTTTTTAATTTGTAATTTTTATACTTGTTATGATATATTTAACATGCGTTACCCAAAAAAAATTAAATTGTTTTAAAAAATGTAGTAGAAAAATGAGTAAGGAATATATCAAAAGGAAAGTGGTGTCCAACTCGAAATACTCTTAAAAGTCCACCTTGTGATACCCCGTGTGCATAGTATCCTCTAGCCAGAATCAACATAATATTTAATTATGTCATACACAATAGTAAATCCATCTTAATGCAATTAATTTATGATTTTTTTTAAAAAATAATTATTCTAGAAAAAACCCAGGAAATAATGTACTCGCTCCATTTAAAAAAAAAGACCTAGTTTGACTTGAAACAAAGTTTAAGAAAAGAAAGAAGACTTTTTAATCTTGTGATTCTAAATTAAAATTATGTCAAATGTATCAAAATGTCTTTTAATCTTGTGGTCTTAAACATGCCACATGGAAAGTTAATGTTAAAGTGTTAACAAAAAAGAAAATGAGTCATTCTTTTTTAAACAAACTAAAAAAGAAATGTGAACATTATTTTTGAAACAGAAAGAGTATTTAGTTGCTCTCGCACAATAGTAAATCAATTATAATGCAACTAATTTCTGATTATTTTTATAAAAAAATATTCTTCAAGAAACATAAGAAAAATACATAATATTTAATTGTGTCGTACACAATAGTAAATCCATTATAATGCAATTAATTTTTTATTTTTATGAAAAGATTATAGTAGAAGAAACACAAGAAAGCATTATCCTCCATGCAACAAATCATCCACGAGACCACGACTGTCCAAAAGTTATAAGAAAGTAAGATTAAAATAAATAAAGCATCTCTTTTCTTGTTTAGTTGAAAATAATTAATACTAAGAAATTAGTTAAAGCCTACGAGGTTGATTTATTAAACTAATAACTAGGTCTTATTTAATTGATTGTATCATTATCTCTTCGTAAAAAGGTCTTTTAGAATCACAAATAGTTTGTACTAAGATATCAAAAGAATAATATACTTCTAATGCATTATAAGAAAACTATGAACTACATTAGAATTTTTTTAGGAATTAGTATGAAAATTTACAGGGAAATAAATTTCATACTAATCTCCAGAAAAATCTTCATGTAATTCACACGTTTTTTGTAGTGATGGATTCATAATTTTTTTTAATAGCATAAAAAAAAATAAAAACAAAATGTATAAAATTTGAACTTCAAGATAGATTTTAAACTTCCTCAACTCCTAATTAACTCAACCTTTAATTTTATATTTAGAAATTTCAAAATATATCTATCGGTATAATTTTTTAAAAAATCAAGGAGATTCACCAACAAGATCCGCCCCCTAGTTGCACTTAAACATGATTTATTAGTTAAACTATTATTAGGATAGAATAAAAGAATAATCTTGCCTTTTGTCTTGTATATTGTTTATTCATATAAAATTTTGATCTGATTTGGAGTCTACTCAGTTTTCAAAAGGAAAAAAAAAAGTTTTAATTCATGATATGCACCACTTTATTTAGGCTTTGCATCTACTTATTATATTTGGGCATTTTGCTGAAATCAAAGGTAAATTATCTTCTATTTCAGAAGTTTTTTAAATTACAAAAAAATCAAAAATTTTATTGTTATCGGATTCATTTCTTGATTGTCTGATAGATTGTTATTGATACATTATTTAATGAGGAGAGTGTATTCGAGAGGGTATAGGAATATATTCAAGAGGGGACGGATACTCGAGAAAGGATATATATACCCAAGACGGTATAGAGATTATCAAAATGAAGATAGAGATGTACCTAATAGTATAGGTGATAGAAATATATCCGAGAGTAAATTTTTACTTTTTTTTCTATAATATTCGAACAAAAAAAGCACTCAAAGTATAAAAAGAGAAATATCCTTTCTCTTTTTAATGATAATTTAGATATTGGTTTGTCATTACTGAAATAAATTTAATATTTTTTGTTTTTATAAACCATAGTGAAAGAAAAAAAAGGTAGCCTTTATTGTTTTAGCTTCTTTTTGAAAAATATTTTTCGCGCCAAACACTAAAACTTAGCGTTTGATAAAGTTTATCAAATTATGATTTTTCAAGGGGGCAGAAGTGCAAATATTAGGACTAATTAATGTGGCTGCTAAAGGGGGATGTTTCCCGTTAATCCATCAAATCGGTTGATAATTTAAATAATTAAGCAAATTGAGTCTTTTAGAGAAAAAGAAATAATTAAAAAAGAAAATACAATATACTTCTTAAAATATTTGTTTTAATTGACCAATCATTCATTGAATTTGACCACTAAATGAAACCCACGGTATGCTTCTTCATTCTTAAGCTTTTTATAATTCACGTAAGTCTCACTGATATTAGTAATTTTTTATCTTTTAAATAAATTGTACAAATTAACTAAATGTTGTAGGTTTCAAACTTTAATTTCTTTCGATATTAAGAAAACAATTACCAAAGCAAAGGAAGTAACTCAACAAATAAAATATAGGGTCTAAGCTCAATAATTTAGGCCATTTAAGTATAGATATGTTAAAAGTAGAAAATATGGGGGTCTTAGCTCAATTTTTACCTTACATCAATAAATATACAATTATTGATTTTTAACACTTAATCATGATACATTATTACACATCTTTACTTTAATTTATAACGTATAAAGTTAAATTATTGGATTTGATGTGCAAAACAATATTTTTTGAGTGATACAAATTAAGAAATGACTAACATTGTTTGGAAGGTCTTTTCTAAACCAAAGTACAAACCGATCTTTTATTATTAAGTTGCCACGTAAAATGAAGAGCCCACCATAGTTAAAAAGATAATATTTTGCTTGTGATATTTTTATTTTTTAAAAAAGTAGGAAAACGGTTATGTGGATGACAAATGATTAATTTCTTAGTTTGTAAGTAAGGAGGTAGACTTCCAATAATATATGTACACTTGGATATAAGTTTGCCACCTGGAAATACATTAACATTAGCATATGAGAATTATTGATGAAAGTATCCAAAATGGCATGTCAAATCATTTTATTTTATATATTTATATAAAAAAAGGTTAATCTAGCAAAATAGCCAAATAATGGAACGAAAATCTAGTACTGTAGTGTTTAAATTCAGTTCCCAACTAATGGATAAGTTTTACTTCTCATCAGACTATAATAGAATAATAAAAATGTATTTTTTTAAGATCAGATAAAAATTTTAAGATCAAATTTTATCACGCTTTCAAAAAAATTAGGCCTACATGTGAAGGGGTGCTTTTTTAACTTTCTTAATTCGTTTTAATTTTGAAAATTTTATAATGATGAATTTCTAGTACAAATATTTATCTTGGTTATTATTTGATACGAAGTTTCAAACGTGAAAAAATTATTAAAATTTTATAATTTTAAATTTAAAAATATTAGTAATAGTTAAGTGACTTTTGGATTATAAAATAAAAATGGATGATTTTTCAAAAGAATTATTTTTAATTAAATAACTTTTTAAAAGAACTATTCATTATTGAGTGAAGATTTAAGATATTATTTCAATAATCAATGTACTAGAAACTTTTCGCGACACAAGCATTCAGGTGCACCCTATCAATTATTTAATATGATAAAAGAAGGGTTAATAGTTAGGCTTACAAAGCCTAAAATTTCCATTTTTCATTAGCTTCCTCATATATTTTTTATCTATTTATATTTTGAATTTCTTAATAAAAATTTCGGTTCCAAAAAATAGCCTAATATATCAAGTGGCCATTTCGTGCAAAACATTATTATAGCATAATTCAAATAGGATTTTCTCACGTAAATTAAATGAGAGTAAACATTAGGGTCCATCCCTCATGTGTCTCATTAGAACAAAGAATAATTCTTCTTATCCAAATAATTCATGAGTTGGAAAATGCTTATACCATATTCTAAATTATTATATCCACTTGTACACCAAATAGTATCACTTGAAACCAGCAATTCAGTTGCTATGCCAAACAACATAGAGGCAATGGGAATAAGGAATTGTTATGTATTATATACCAAAAGCACTATAATTATTCTTAGACATAAATCGAATAAGTTTCCTAAGTAATATAAGTAAAAGGGGTTTGTTCATAAACAATTGTGTGATATATTATTGTGTTATCTTCTATTTCATTATTAATTTTGTGATAAGTTATATTGAGATCGGTAATTAGTATCATGATGAGTTATCCAAGTTACAAAGTGAATTAGATATTCGGATAAGCTATTCTGAAATAAAATAATAAAAAAAAAATCTAGGAAAACCCTTATGTAATGCATGTTATTTTTCAATATATTAACTAAACAGTTGATAAAAAATAATACTAGGATAACTAATCTAAAGTCTTCGAAGTTTAAACCAAACAACCAGAGTGTTGAACTAAAAGAATATCAGAATTGGAACTTCCTTTCTGAAATGTGAAACGAATGAAAAAAAGGTAAAGTGAAAAACTGAAAGAATCTATTTCAACTATTACAACACAAAATTAGATGAAAAAAGAGGGGCATGGTGGATGGTTGGAATACATGTGTATTTACAGAAATCCTGAATTTGAATTTTAAACTTCAAACTTGGTGCCACTTTTAGACTTAGATCATTGATCTAATTCTGAAAAAGTGATAAAATTCTGAATAAAATTGATCGCTATTTTTTTTAGTAGGTTTATTCGATACAAATTTAAATTAATTAGGCTAGTAAATTTTGAACATGTCTAGAGTAAAAGAAAGGGAGTGTTTTCTGATCGTAGTAGTAGAGAAGGTACCTAGCTTGAAGCTTGTTATTTGTTCTCTTACCAATATTATTATCTTATTCTTCAATTTATTATTACTATTATTTTTTTTACTTTGATAATACGTAATATTTGTACTGCTGTAATTATTACATTCTATAAATACCTATTTACCCGTTAAGAATAAGATCTGTTTATACTCCAACATAGAGAAAGAAAAAAAGAAATAAAGAATATATACTTGTATATAGCGGCTATATATACTCCAACATTGCCCCTATAATCCCCACAATCTCAACAACAAACATAAAATAAGAAGAAGAACAAACAACTACTCTTTCACTTGTTAAAACAAACAAACAAACATGGAATCCTTAAATATCCACAACATCAAATTGGAGAAAGCAAACGCTATGCTAAGGTACAAGAAGCGTCAAAGAGTCACAACTTTGTTCCGTTTCATCGAATTCTGCATATTTTTCGCCATTATCTCAAGATTTTCCACTCAATTGCCACTCAATTTCAAGGGACTTGGTGTCACCCTCATTAGTCCTCGATTCGTCTTCGTTCTTGGAAACATAATCGTCATCATCCTCTTCTTGATATCAGGACAGTCCTCAACCAAAAATGGCTCCACAAACAACGTTAAAATCGATATGTACGATGAGTTCAAGCAAAAATGTTCAATGAACAAAGACACTTATTGTGAACAGAGCAAAAAACAGAGGAAACAGAGTACTGCTGTACAAGAGGCTTGTTGTGAACAGAGCAAAAAACAGAGTACTCTGTTGGAAAGACAATTAGAAAAGAAAATTCATCGTAGCCATTCGGACAACTCTCTATCTTTATCCCATGATGAGAAAAAACCAAGAAAAAAATTGACACGATCAGCTACAGTAAGATCCCGGAAAGTTATAAACACTGACAGTATAAAACCAAATATGACAAAGACAACAACCTCGTATCCAGAAGACGAGATGAGCAATGAAGAATTCAGGAAAACTGTTGAGAATTTCATTGCAAGACAACAAAAATTTTTGAGGGAGGAAGAGTTTTCAGCTGTTGTTTCTTATGAATCATAGCTATTTTTTTTTATAGTTCATGATCATGTTTTTACTCTCTTTCTCGTGGACAGTCTATCTTAATGCAAGCATCAACAACTGATGTTTATGTTAAATAGAAGAAAAGAAAAAAAGACAGTATATATATATATATATATATAGTACTCCTAGTTCTTAGGCCCTCCTCCATGTTGCTTGATGAAAGCCATTGTGAGGTTTTTGCAAATGTAAGTTTGCCTTATCTTGAATCATAAACTTACTTTTGGTGTATAAATTAACTTATCAATTTCCCTATTTGTGTTTAGTTTAAAACGCTCAATTTTTATTTTCAATATTAACCTTGTCAACTTTTTGAAAATATGAACAAAGATCAAAGGCAAGACGCAAGAGAATCTAATAAAGTGTCATATGGAATTCCAAAATTAATTCCAAGAATATATTTGAAAAAGAATAGATATATAAACATGTAGAAATATGCCAAAGGGAATGCTCAGTCATTTTCATGCATTCACATTTGATCTATTTGGATTTTGGACCACTAAAGAATTTGCACTGAGATAACTTTTAATAATAAAAGTTTAGAATTTGAATTTTTAATATGCAACTTTTTTTTTTTTTTAAGTCTCCTCTTTACAATTTTTACACGCTGTGAATTTGAATCTTGATATTTTTTATAATTCTTTTACGTCGTAAATCTAAATCTCGATATTTTTTTACAATTCTTACACGCTGTGAATCTGAATCTCGATACAAATATCAAACATGGAGTGGATATGAAAAAGCACGATGCCTATATACCCGTCATTGATACTCGATAAAAAAGAATTTGAAAAAATTACCAAAAAGAATATTTTTGTGGACAATGGTGGAAGTATTCTAGATTTTCTGTTCTAAAAAAATCAGATGCTTTTGAACTATGGTAAGTTAGTGATTTGAGTAATGGAATTTTAAGCATTTTTTTAAAAAAGGCATAAAGATAAATGCAAAAGTAGATCTAAAAATCGACTTGGAGAGACCACACTTGTATGGAACTGATCCTTCCAGAGAATTACTTCAATCTTTTCATATCCCTTTTTTAATTTTAACTTTTTATTTTCTACAAAATGATATTTTAGTTTTTATTTACTCTATTCATGTTGCTTACCGATTAATGAATTGGATGAAAATCACAAACTTTAAAATTTTAATACAACTTTTTCTTCATTTGTTTGATTTTTTGATGAATATAATTTTATTTAATATTTATTTTGATATATGTTCAAGCTGATCTGACCATCATAATTATGAGTGTGGTTTTTTTTTTACTTTTGCATCTAACTTAATACCATATATTTCCTTTCATTACTTTTAGTTTTCTAGTAATAATTTTGTTTCTTATTTTTTGAAAAGCAAGATTGTAGCTTTTTATTTGTTACACTTGTCTATTGTTCTATACTTCTATCTCTCTCAAATCTTTTTGGGTGTTAAAATAAATCAAATAACCTTTTAAAAAAATTCCACTATCCCTGGTGGTGTTCGTCCTAAAAATCTTGCAACTTTTGAATTATTTAAATGAACTCCACAAGTACTATGGTCTATTTATTTTTCTTTTTACACCAACCCACTAATTTTCACTTTGATTTTTTTTATAATGTCTCATGGGGAGGATGTGAAAAACATGCTTTTAGTTGAAACAAGACTCCAAGAGTCATGTCTATATAGAGATTATTAATTGGTTAGTAAAAAAGTTTTAAATTATTTAATTTTTGTTGGATTAAGTCAATAATAACATATTTATTGTAATCTCACAAGTAAAGACTAGAAGCGTGTTGTATATGCAACGTAACTCTACCCTTACCTTGAAAAGAGAGAGAAATCGTTTTCGATAGACTATCAATTCAAGTAATCAAGGCATATCAAATATCAAGTACGTAAAACAAAATACATTAGTGATATATATTAAAAACAATAACAATAATATGATTTTGTTTAATTAAATCAGTTTCATTAATCAAAATCAATGTCTAAATTACACTTTATATACGTCTAAAGTACATATTATAATAGCCATAAATTTCTGGGGAAAAAAAAGAAAATAAATTACACTTGTTATATCAGCCATTACTTTCTGAAAAGTTTAAATTATGATTGAAAATTTTATTTCTTTGTTTGGACCAATGGAAATATTTGAAGAAGACTTGCACTTAGAAACTATTAAATCGCGGTCTAAAGATCCATTTCGAGCAAATTAAAATTCATGAGAAATTTTTTAAACTATGATCTATGAGTTTATAAGTTATTCAAACATTAGGCCACTGTTATTTGAAATGACAAGTCCTTTAGGGCAATATTTGCAAACAGGGCTAAATAATTATTTTTTTCTAATTTAAAGTCAGCTATCCGAATTATATTCAAATTTATTGATGCATAGGGTACCATTCAGGGAAGCACTTCTTATCAAAGGTTTTGCATCTTTTATTAAAAGAGAAACAATCTCATCCACTGTACCACATCCTTTGATGATAAATTTCGACAAGATAGTATTAAATTATACGAACAACAATAGATATCATTAAAAAAAAACTTTGAATAACAAGAAATAAACCTAAAACTAAACAATTTCTATGCTAACTTGGATCGACAATAAGGACAAGATCGATTCCTTAAAAGCCATTCCAAAATGCAAGTATCATGATAGACATGACAACACTTATTAATACAAGAAACCATACAACCTTCTAAGAATCCATCATGACAAATCGAACACATGTCTAATAAATTACAATCCTTAAATTCACTAGCTCGAAATTTCATCTTCTTGATTTCAATTTTCTTCAACAATTCAAACGCGGCTATCCTTAAATCCAACACCTCTTGAGTCTTTTTCCATGCATTCCAATTATAATCATGTCCCATTTTGTTATACAAATTCATAAAATTCTCATGTGGCAAATAAGTAACCTTTGTAATCCCCAATGTCATGTACCAATGATTTTCATTAGATGGACATTCCTTCATACCCCTAGCAAAATTCATAATCTTTGAAATCAAAATATCCTTATTTGTCAACATCATGGTACTACTTGTCTTAGTATCACAATAACTTATACATTGCTCATTCAAAATGGGAATTACATTCATCAAACAAATTAGTTTTGATATAATATTTGTTGCATCCTCATCTGAAACAATATCATCATAAGAAATCCAAAAGGTTTGCATAGCTCTATGATCATAGATATAATCTTTAAAAGACAAACATGATGAATGTCGTTTTATAGACACTATAACCATAATTGGAAAACCAATAGTAGAATTAACGATCTGATTTTCATTGAATTTACACATATTTGTTCTAAGACGAACGCCACCGCCATGAGATTGTGAACATCTAACAAGAACATCAGTGCCAGCTTCTTTGAACAAAGCACTTGAAGCTGTTGCTGATGCTTTAGATGAAGCAATGTTTTGTAAAGTTGGTAATATAGGCATTGTTTTGTAATTGAATAAAAAGAGGGAGGAATTGGTTTTTATAATATTAATAATCACCAACTCCTTATAGAATTGGGGTATGTTCTTTTTTTTCCTTTTTTAGTCTATTTGGGAAAGTTTTTATTGTTTTAGTTACCTTATTAAAACCTGACTAAATTAATATATGTCAAATTATGATATATTATTATTATTTTGTAGAGATATTAATTAATTAACAAATTAGTATTTTGAGATTTAATGAAGGTTAATTAAAATTCATTGAATCTTATTAATTTATGTATTATATTTATTGAGTTCACATAAAAATAAATAAATATCCAAAATTATTGTATCTTACTATATTAGGTATTATATTTATTGAATTCATATAAAAGAAATTCATTATACATAATGTAAAATGTACGCGTATGATTTATTGTAATATGTTTTTTTTTTGGTTAAATAATTCATTGTAAAATAAATTTATTATTAAAATCAACTCATATTTGTAGACAATAAACTAAGAATAGTATTCCTTATTAGTTTAGAATTTGTTATTTATGATAATTTAATTATAGGATTCCTTTATAGTTTAGAATTTGTTATTTATGGTATTTATTTAATTATGTTTAATTAAGGTTTGTTGGTTAATGAGGTTTCCTAATTCTAATTTATTTGGTTATGGGGTGGCTTATTACATATTGTCAATGTAGAGAAAGATACAAGAACTTTAAGTCTCCTACCCCTTTTTTTTATAACTTCATAAATTTCTCCATTATTGAATCTTTCAATTGTATATAAAAAATTATTACTTTAGGGAATTTTGTTTTCTTCAAATATACATAATCTTCATTATTTTATAATTAAATATTATTTATTGTATCTTTACTAAAAATATTCATTATAAGTAATATAGGAAATTTCTTGAAACCATATACAATAATGACTTTTCATTAAAATGTGTTATAAAATCAACAATGACAAATTAAATACATAAATGTATTATGTGAATATAAAAAGAGATCATTTAAAATGTACTTAAAAAGATTTGCACTGACAACAATGAAACTTTTGGAAGCAATAAAAGAAAAGTTAGAGGTAAACTTTAATTATACTTAAATTTAAACAAAAAACAATAAATTTATATTTCACTAAATTGTTTTAAATATATTTGTACTTTTAAAGAATTATTAATTTATAATATCAATGGTTTCATATATTCATATAAGGGTATTCTGCAAATATATTATTTTATTGAAATTGATGATTTTTTTCATTGACCGAAGTAGGGACCAAAAAAATATTATGTTAAAGAAACTATTGATTCACCGAATATAACTCAGTACAGGTTTTACTGTAAAGAGAAGAAAACTTAATTTCACTTGAAAAACTACATATATAAAAACAAAAGAAAAAAGAGATTAATATTAGGTCACATTGGTTGGGTTGAATTATGACATGATATTTCCCCATTGATACAAGTCATTTTGACACAAGCAACTTTGAAGAACTTTTAAGTTTTGATCAACTTGTCCATTTGACACCTCCAGGACTATCAGTTTAAATACACAAATTATAAAAAGACCTTTAAGCACTGCCATTCCATGACTCCATAGATAGTTCATCTAGCAACCTTCACCCCATCCCAGAATCACAGTTAGATTTAGAATATACTAATCTTACTAGCAATATACACAAATCTGTATATGCTCAGACACAAATGAAGCTCAACAAAAGCCATGAAACAATACGCAAATAAATAAGCGAAAACATAAATAATACATCGCATAAGAGAAAGGGTATTGTCATAGAAAGACAAAAAGGTAAGTCTCAACACAAAAGGAAAGCCATAGCATTCTAAATCACCTTAGCAACCACACATCCATCGTTTTGGAGCTAAAGGATTCGCAGATCCTAATACTTAGATGTTTTTTACTCAAATATACTACTAATGAAGATTCAAATTATAAAATAACTCCTCAAGACATCCTCGGTTCTCCAATCTGCAAAATTGTACAAACAACATTGATATCAGCAAGGAAAACAGTAAGCATCAACCACTTCGATAAGAAAAGAAAAAAATACAATACATAAATTAAAATTGAAAGTCGTTAATAGATGGACAAATTCCAGAACCCCTAAAAGGTGAAAGAGTACATGATCCCAAGCCTGCAGAATCCAGAAACAACTACTACTACTACTCAATCCCAAACAAGCCACCATTTAAGCTTGTCACATACCATTATACAAATAAAAATAAAAGGTACACATGCTCTCTATATTTGCCGGACATAAATTTCTTACATGACTAAAACATATTTCCGACTAACAAAAAGGAAGCCTTGACAATTCACAATCCCCCTAATTAAGTGCGAGACCTTATGCCTCAGAAATGGTTCAACTTATATACGATTTCATGATGACAATGGTTGCAACAGTAATAGACAAAAGCTTCCACAACATCAACTAGAGGCCCCCCTCATAAAGGCAACAGTTACCAGATGAAGGAAAATGGGAAAGTTTGAGCATCATACTTGCTCTCTTACACTGAGAACTTCAATCAACAGATCTCAGACAACGCCTTAATGAAATCTATCACGTAATTTATTTATTTTTTTAAAAAGAAAAATTTAATATCAAAATCAGATTCTTTTATCTAGACCCTGAACAGTGAAAATTAGGTCATGTAAGTACCAAAGGAAGAAGGAATAAGAAAACAGGTAGTTCCATTCACTTGCCTCAAAATATGAGCCACATATCCTAAGAGCAGAGAATTCCAGGACTAACTGCATGGAACTTCATATTGCCATCTTCATTTCGATTCTTTGGTGAGGATCATAGCCGGCAAGTTCAAAGTCAGCAGCAACAAAGGAATCTATGTCCTTTTTCAGCGGATTGATCTTCAGCACCTACACCCATTCAGAACCAACTGTAGTTAGAGAGGGAGAGATAGAGATTATATAACAGGAAAAAAAAAGTATTCCTTTACTTACTGGGAAAGGTCTAGGCAACTTCCGAAGCTGGTCTTGCAGAGGTCTGACATGATTGCGATAAACATGAGCATCTCCTAACACATGTATGAAATCACCAGGAACTAGACCTGTAAAGAGAAGGTAGAGCAAAAAAACATGAGGCGAATAGTAAAACAGAAGGAACTGAAGTGGGCTGGAGCCTGGATGTAGAATGACTAGTGAATGACCATCAAAAGATGTCTCCAATATCAATATACATGAAAATTTACAAATCAAATGTTCAAAAGTTACATATCCTTTTTCAAGTTGGAACTGTATTTAAGAATACACATACAAAGTAATTGGCCATCTCACCAAGCAGTACTACTTAGAAACTTAGCTAGAAGTATTAAGGCATAGGATTGTCTCATAAAGGACAAGGATTGAGTCTCATGAGAAGGGTAAAGTTCCATTTTCAAATGCCACACCTAGTAAATGAGTTTTGCAGTATATTTTTGCTTAGTCAGAATGCTTGACTAGTCACGTCTTTAAGCAGGTAGGAAATTTGGTAGTTATTACATAATGCACATGAGAAATTAGCTAGAGGTATCCTGACAGCATACCAGAAACATGAGCTATCATGCATGTCAGCAAGGCATAAGATGCAATGTTAAATGGCACTCCCAAACCCATATCGGCAGATCGCTGATACATCTGACAGGATAGCTCCCCATTGGCTACATAAAACTACAACCACAAGATGAAAGAGTAGATTAGTACATAAACAATAAGTTCTGCCATAAACAAAACCAAGACAACACTAACCTGAGCAAACATATGACAAGGTGGGAGCGCCATCAGTTTAAGATCAGAAGGATTCCAAGCTGAAAGAATAATGCGTCGGTCATCTGGATTGTTTTTAACTTTGTTGATAACATCAGCCAATTGGTCAAACCCCTGGCCACTGTAGTCAGTATGCATGTCAATGTACCTGTATATAGCAGGTTCAATGGAACAAGTTACCACATAAATCTAGAGTTTTGACCAACTGTATGATGAGTAAGTTTTCAAAGACTGACCTGGCACCGAAATGTCTCCACTGAAACCCATATACTGGTCCCAAATCACCCTCTTCCCTATCCTTCAAGCCAATACTGAAACAGGATGCCAAACTTAAGATGGTTCAACATTTATAATAGACTTAATAGCAAGAAGAGATAAAATCTTACCTATCAAGATAATCTCTGGATGCATTGCCATCCCAAATATGAATGCCCTTCTCTTGTAGGACCTGAACTAAAAAAATCTTAGTTATGCAAGCTAAATGGGCCAGAAATCATTAAAGCATAATGGTAACTATCTCCGTGATGCCATAACAAATTGCACAAAGCATTATTGGCAAGGAAACAGAACCCAAATTATACAATCAGTGAGGAACAGAAAGAAACCTTAGCACTTGTTGATCCACTGATGAACCACAAGAGTTCTTCAATGACGCCTCTCCAGAAAACTCTCTGAAACCCAAAATAACAAACAAAATAAGTTAACTGATCTGCGATTGCAGTTCACATAGTAGTGGTAGGAAAAATTGGACACAGATTATATAAAAGCACATTAAACTACAAACAAATATATAACACGATACCTTTGTAGTAAGAAGGGGAAATGATCTGCGTAAATTGTATCTCATCTGCAGCAATAGTAAAACATCACAACATTATCACAGATACACCAAACAGGCATTAAATTACCCGTACATAGGGAAGGCAAATAGAGAAGACTTTGTTTGATATTCATCCGCACAAGGTTACATGCAAAGCTTCTACCTTTCCTTCCCTTTTTCTTATTCACATTATGATCAAATGTGAACCCTTCTCCAACCAAAATTTTACTTGCAGTACTCTCTTCTCCCAATTAAACATATTTGATGTGCTCACTTCTTCAAACACACCCAAAATAAAGGAAGAGATAAAAAAACATACAGAGCTGAACTTTATCTTTGTTGAGAAAGACAAACTGAATTTTATATACTTCTCATTACCTGGCAACCAAATTTCGACAAAGTACCAGTGCCTGTCCTGTCATCCTTTAGCATGCCATTCGAGATGATATCTTCAACCAGTCTCAGATACATGTATTCTTCATGTTTCTCAAATATCATTTTAGGCAAGAAAGAAAATGATTTAACCTCAATATCACAAGAATCTGAACCATTCTCAGGAATCTCACTGTTTGACTGATTAACAGTTTCTACTCCGGAATTCTTCACACGAACATAGGTGGTAAAAGAATAGCGAATCTTGTTCTCGATCACAGGAAATGATGAGTACCAGGGTCGAAATACCGAGGTGTCAATAGCAGGAGCAAAAGTATCACATGCTATATCAGTCTCAATTTCAGTGATATGGACTGCATCACATCCATGAGCATTCAGGGAATCTCTGCATCAAGAAGAAGAAAATGTTGAAAAACTAGCATTAAAGGTTAGACAAAAAAGAAAGCAGCAAGAAAGCTGACCTAAAAATCTCGCCACCTCCTATAACAAACACATTTTCAATAGAGAGACAATAAGGCGAGGCTGCCAATAGTTGCAAAGCAGAGCCTAAACTTCCACATATGACAACATTTTCTGCTGTAGCAATGTCAAAACTTCCTGAACGTGTGAGAACAACATTGAGGCGTCCAGGAAGAGGGCGATGTTCAATAGGAATACTTTCCCAAGTCTTTCTTCCCATGACAACAGCATTCCTTTTTGTAGGATCCGTTGTAGTCCCAGTGATACCCTTGAAGAACTTGAGATCTGTAGGCAGTCTCCAAGGTAACTTCCCCTCCTTACCAATTCCCATATTTTGAGTTGCAGCAACCACAACCTGGTAAGTCCGCTGTGGAGTAAAATGAGCATTGCCGTTACCATTGGAAACGCCTGTCTTTGTTTCACTGGCCATAACTGAGTAAGAGACCTGAAATGAACTGAACAATACTGATCTGCACCTAAGATCGACCGACCGGTTCTTGCCAAAACGCAATAAAACCTGAAATACACAATAGGCACCAAATTTAACAATGATGTGTTCTCAAAATCAAGTAAATAGTCTACAAGGAGATGCAAACACGTTCAGTCAATGTGTTCAAAAGTTTAGACAAACAAATTTCAAGTTTACTACTGCTGTATAGGAAAAATAATAACTTAGAACAGGGATATATAACCAAATGCGACCTATTTTATCAATATAGAGCAACTGCATATCTAATTATGTATATTACCAATAAACATAGGAAAAGGTTAGAAATTTATCATGCAAGAGTTCAGGTACTACTATCTAGTCGCCACTTATTCCAAGCAGGCAATAAACGGCTCCAGTCACTCATTCCAAGCAGGCAATAAACAGCACAAGCCACTCACCTGGCTTATTCGGCAGCCAAATAAAATGGGTTAAGATAAACTATCAAGTATTAATGCAAAAAACACTGCTATTTGATTTCACTTATTCGTCACGAATTACCATAGAGAAACTAATTGAGCAAATTTAATAAAAAATTACTCTCATTGTACAAAAACCATTAAAGGAATTCAAATTTATTTTGTTTGAACACCTAAGTTTCATCTCAGCTTTTTACCATATCAATCTTCATTGTATAATTGCTCTCAACAAAGCTCTGGCATAGATTGGAAATAGGAAGAAACAACCAGAAATGGAAAAAACAAAGAGCATTGAAGATAATATGCTTGTAAACGGAACGCCAAACTCTCTATGGCAGGAAATGCGAACTTTCTATGGCAGGAAATGTGAACTTCCTTGGCAAAGTAATTTGTGGATGAGTGGTATCATACATATTAGGCGCGTGTATAACACTTGACAAAATAGGTCCAGGATTCTCTTCGTAAGGGGTATTAGTTCCAGTTCAAAAAAGATTATGGGGGTAAAAGGATGCTTGTAAAGTTATAGTGTATAACTGAGTTTTCGGGATAAATTTAGGGGGCAATTTATGTATTTATACCTCAGTTGAGCTAGAGAAAATTCAAATTCAATTTGAGAAAATTAACGAAGAACATGTCCCAGGAAGTCTGTAAAGAATGCCGCAAAAATTTAAGAGGCAACAGGACTCACACAACACGAACTACTCTCCACAGATGAAATTAACACAACTTAAAATGTTATCAGATAATCAATTCTCATTTGACTATTTTTTTTAACTGTACTTGACTACGACTAAATTAAGAATCAACAGAACACGTCACGACAAGCGTGTAACGGGAGTGTAACAAGACTTCAAGAATTAACAGAACACGTCACGACAAGCGTGTAACGGATGTAAACAAGACTTTAAGAGTAAACAGAACACGTCACGACAAGCGTGTAACGCGAATGTAACAAAGACTTTAAGAATTAACAGAACACGTCATGACAAGCGTGTAACGACAATGTAGCAAGAATTTATGAATCAACAGAACTAACACGACAAAAATTCATCATAAAGTCAATCCTCAATTAAAAAAATGAAGAATTCTAACAAAGCTTTTTTCATTTTACAGATTAAGGAAACAACACATCTGAGATTAATAAAAACATCTTAAAAGGAAAATGCAGCAAGAAATTAGTAATGCCCAGAACTCACATGATACGAACTAGAAATATTTTATAGATGACATCAGTCAAAACTAAAATGCATCATAAAATCAATCCTCAATTTAAAAAGCTGGAGAATTCTAACAAGGCTTCTCTCCACAGATGAAATTAACACAACCTGTTATCAGATAATCAATTCTCATTTGACTATTTTTTTTCAACTGTACTTGACTACGACTAAATTTAAGAATCAACTGAACACGTCACGACAAGCGTGTAACGCAAATGTAACAAGACTTTAAGAATAAACACACATCACGACAAGCGTGTAACGGATGTAACAAGACTTTAACAATTGACAGAACACGTCACGACAAGCGCATAACGACAATGTAATAAGAATTTAAGAATCAACAGAACTAACACGACAAGAACCATTTTAATAGACGTAAACCATACACACTAAAATTCATCATAAAGTCAATCCTCAATTAAAAAAATGAAGAATTCTGACAAAGCTTTTTCTTTTTACAGATTAAGGAAACAACACATCTGAGGTTAAAAAAAACATCTTAAAAGGAAAACGCAGCAAGAAATTAGTAATTCCCAGAGCTCACACGATATGAACTAGAACTATTTTATAGATGAAATCAGTCAAAACTAAAATTCATCAAAAAATCAATCCTCAGTTTAAAAAACTGGAGAATTCTAACAAAGCTCTGATTAAGGAAACAAAACATCTGAGTGAAACACATCTCTAGAAAAGCTTAAAACAAAATGCAGTAAGAAATTAATAATCATCAGAACTCACATGATATGAACAACTGCTTTTATCAATGAAATCAGTCAAAGCTAAAAGCATCATAAAATCAATTCTCAGTTTTTAAAAACATAGAGAATTCTAACAAAGCTCTGATTAAGGAAACAAAACATCTGAGAGAAACACATCTCTAAAAAAAAACTTAAAACAAAATGCAGTAAGAAATTAATAATCATCAGAACTCACATGACATGAACAGCTGCTTTTATCAATGAAATCATTCAAAGCTAAAAGCATCATAAAATCAATTCTCAATTTTTAAAAACATAGAGAATTCTAACAAAGTTCTGATTAAGGAAACAAAACATCTGAGAGAAACACATCTCTAAAAAAAACTTAAAACAAAATGCAGTAAGAAATTAATAATCATAGAACTCAGACAACTACTTTTATCAATGAAATCAGTCTAAGCTAGCATCATAAAATCAATTCTCAATTTTTTTTAAAAAAAAAAATAGAGAATTCTAACAAAGCTTATATATCATACATAAACACAAGAAAAAATGCATCAAAACTAAAATGCATCAGTGAGAATTTACCGATCGGAAAACAAGAGCTGAGATGAATGAAATTTTGAAGAGCTAGATGAGAGATTTAGGGTTGTAAAACTGTGAGAGAAAGAAAAATATATAGAGAGGAGAAAACAAGAGGCGGTTTATGAATATTGTGAGCAGTGAAATCAACCACAGTTTGATAAAAAGAGTAGAGAGGGGGGACTGGACTATAAATGGGAAGAAACAAGCAAGGACTATGGAGCGAAAACTTCAAGAAAAATCCAAAACCACTCTTGACGCGGAGCAGCGCCATGCCATTTTTTCCGTGAATTTGTGATGATTTTGTAAAACAATAATCTCTTTATTTTTCTTTAATTAAACATAATAAATTGTTTGTAAAATTTAATTTTATTTAATTACTCATTATTTTTATTTGACTGCATTGGAAAAAGAAGTTCTAGTACTAATCTTCACTCTTTTTGTATTAATTATGTAGAGGATCTTTTTAAAAATTATTAAATTTATCTTCTTCTTTGTTTTTCTTTTACAATTATAATAAAAATAATAATTAACTAATTTCATTGTAAAACAAAAATTGGAGTTTCAACGCAACATAAAGATATTAATATCGGTTGTAAAAATTTGTTTGATCGACTAATTAAAACAATTTATGAGACATAACTAATTTTGATTAATTAATTAAAGTATTTCTATAGCGATAAGACGTAAATAACTGATCTATTGATTAAAGTTGAAACTTGATTACCTTTGATTGGTTAATTAAAGTTTCATAATTGCGATAACACGTAATTAATTTTTCGATTAATTAAAGCAATTCATGACACACAATTAACTTTGACTGATTATTGAAGTATTTCTACTCCAATAAGGTGTAATTAATTGACCGATTGATTAAAGCAATTTTATTGCAATGGGTCATAATTAGCTTTGACTGATAAATTAAAGTTTTTTTATCGCGATAAGACGTAATTATATTAATTGGTGGATTAAAGTAATTTATGTGATTGGGAGTAGTTAACTTTGAATGATTAATTACAGTGATTATATTGTATCGAGTCAGTTTATATCACATAAATTAAATTGAGGGTAAACTTATCATAGTTAAATAAGTTGATAAATATGTGTTTATATGTATATCTTATCGCAATTAATTTTTTTAATTAGTTAGTTAAAGTTAGTTACGCTTATATCAATAGAATTGCTTTAATCAATCGATTATGCTTTAGCGCAACAAAAATATTTTAATTAATCAATTTGAGAGTTAAAATTTATAATCGATCAATTAATTACAATATAAATTACAATTAATGTAACGACCCGAGAGTACCCTCTAGGCGTCACACTACGTACTCGACCTCTCGAAGGTCTTATACAAGCCCTTAGACATCTTTCATCGCATTTGTCATAGAAATAGTGCGGAAATTTAAAACTTTTCACAATAAAGTCAATAAGAAAATTCTTTATAAAACGCTAGAAAACTAAGTCTCATCATAAGCCATCTTAGACACATATTAATATCATCCCTTATATTGAAAAGAAACTCATAGTCTAATACAAAATCTTTAATAAAAGAAAATTAGATATAAAATCTCATGTCCTCGAACATATGAGAACATACTGATCTTGAGAAAATCTACTTCCCAAGCTTTAACTCTAGGAATCCTCACTTGCCACCACCTACACTTGTAGAAATAGAGAAACAGATGGAATTAGCACAATTAATGCACTAATTATGGTGAACATGCAAGAAAATCATGCAAAAAGGGACATTTACTTATAGACATGTTTTTCAGCTCTTTTGGTAAAAATCTCATAAGACAAGTATAAGAAACATCCTCAAGTCAATATTCACATATAAGGTAAGACCATAATCATTAAGAAACCCATTTAACCACATAAACCCTCTACCTAAGGTTATCCTAAAATCCACCTAAGTAAGACATGAAGAGATCGTCCGTACAATCTCTTCGATACAGACCTAAGTGTTCCTTAAGACTACCAATAATAAGAACATTTCCTTGTTCAATAACTAACATTACGAGAACATACATCACATAAGTCGTTTTAGAAGTCAATCATTCAATTAGGGGACTTTACATAATGGTCTTAGAAGACCTAAAGAACTCACTTTAGCATTTTCAAAGCCTTCTCGTGCCATATGTAGGTAGCGTTCCATTCCACTACCCACACATTTTAGAGCCTATGCAACAACTAGAATGCACGTCCCACGTGATGAGAATAGACATTAACCGACATAGACCATACTAGCTAGGTATGGAATCTGGTGTCATAAGACCCCACATCGTGCAAAGTGTTCTACTTGCCAAAGATAGAACTAAGGACACATCCTATGTAGGCACATGGTTTAAAGAATATTAAGGCCTTCTTTGTACCTATTCTCATTCTCAAATAGAGCTACTACCAGCATATTTACTCGGTGCTTTGCCTTGGTTCTCATAGAGTAAGTTCATTCACATAATAGTATAATGAGAAGGTACCACTTCTTAGTCCTACCAACTCATAATACCACTACCAAGAAGGCGTCCACAAAGGTTGCCGATCAAGGTTCATTAGGATAACTCATTCTTAACCTTCTTTTCATATTCAATGTTCCATATTAGTCTTTCATAGAAGGGTACCTACTTTAGGCATACCGATTCTAGACTTTCATTCTTTCATTCATTCAAGACAAAGGTGCCTAAGCCTACCAAGCCAAGAGATCACATTCAAGAAGCTTTCATGTATCAAGAAGAGAGACTTAAATCTACTAATTCAAGACACAACATTCATCATATCATTTATTCAATATCATTTAAGTACCAATAGGGATAACTAAGTCTACCAACACAAGATACAACGTCATTCTATTAAGACTCTTCTTAGTCCTTCATCATCATATAACATCAATTAGGGAAGGATCATAACATTATAGCACACATACAAGTTCATGTAGACATCACATGTGCACCTTCACCTTATACATTAACATATACCATAACATCCTTCACTTTGTACACCCATATAAGACATAACATGATAACATAATCATTCACATAATAATGCCGACAAGGCCATGTTCATAACATTTATAACAATTAAACACCGCCATCATAAGTGCGACCATACCAATCAATAGCAACTCTACATATAATAAAGGAAGTAGGTGAATTTACCACCTTTCAATAGGCACAATCACCATTCATTGACGTCTCCAACAATTCCACACATCAATAGAACTTACCATTTACAATGCCCAAATGCTAGACCACCAATTCATCCATATCAATGATTCAACAAGACCCAAGATAGATATCAATACTATAAAGCAAAACTAAGAACAAGTCCAACGATGATAAACATATAATTCAATATCCCTAACAATCTAAATATGAATTCAACATAATTAGATCATAATCAATATATCCACCTTAGAGCCAAAATTAGAAATTCAAGGAATACATGGCTTCACGAAATTTTTTATCATAAAAACATCAATTAACATTGAATACTTCATAAATTATCCATTCAAACCTTTTAATGCAAAAACCCATGCTTAAAATTCGAAATAGGTTTTTATAGTTATTGAGATCTTTTGAAAAGCCTTTGAAATTAGCTTCTTGAATGAGAGAAGAATCAAGGATAAAATCACCATACCTTAATGAAGATATATCCACTAAATTTAGGTTGAAAACTTGAGGAATTTTTCTTTTTCATTGGAATTTGAAGGTTCTTCAATAGAGGATTTGAGTGAATAGAGAGTTTTGAGAGAGAGAGAGAACATATTGAATTATATGTTTGATTCTAAATTAAGGGTTAAGGTTATTTTTATTGGGATTAATTGGACCTTTTTAAACAAGTCAAACTTAACTTTTATTTTAGGAGTTATCATCGGGGAACATGTCCGTATCGCGGAGATGTACCCACAAAATTTCTGAAATTAAATTTTGGGAAAATAGAGTCTGCGACACGGACCAATAATTTGGCCCATGGAGGAGCAAGTCCGCTACGCAGACATGTTCCTTCCATGTACAAATGTTTGTTGCCTTGGGCAGCTTGCTGTCTCATGGTTGGGTCCTCCTCAAGGATCCTTAGATTGGTCCTTGGAGAGTCGTAATCGGATATTTTGATCCTAAATATGTCCCTCTAGGTGTTAGGGTCATCCCCAATGATTTTAGACTCCAAGCAACACGTAAAAACACATACAACATACAAGGACACACTAGCACACACAAGACTAGTTTTCGAACGTCTTGGTCGTCCTTTGACATTTGACTTCAAAACTCTTTAAAACTGACTTCTAAAGCTATATTTCATTATTTTAGCAAGTTATTAATCATAGAACTCATGTGAGGCTCTAATTCATCCTATTTCATTTTGAGGGTCGTTACAATTACAATAAATTTATCTTTTTTTTTCTTTTACAATTATAATAAAAAAGATAATTAACTAATTTCATTGTAAAATTAAAAATGGAGTTTCAAACGCAACATAAAGATATTAATAACAGTTGTGAAGAATTGTTTGATCGATTAATTAGCAATTCATGGGAGGTAACTAATTTTGACTAATTAATTAAAGTATTTCTATAGCGATAAGGCGTAAATAATTAATTGATTAATTAAAGCTGAAACTTGACTAACTTTGACTGATTAATCAAAGTATCACTATTGCGATAAGACGTAATTGATTGTTCAATTAATTAAAGCAATTCATGGCATGCATCTAACTTTGACTGATTATTGAAGTATTTCTATTGCAATAAGACGTAATTAATTCATCGATTAATCAAAGCAATTCTATTGCAATGGGTCATAACTACCTTTGACTAATAAATTAATTTTTTTTATTGTGATAAGACGTAATTAATTGATCAGTTGATTAAAGTACTTCTGTGTGACTGAGAGTAACTAACTTTGACTGATTAATTACAGTAATTCTATTGCGTCGAGTCAATTTATATCATATAAATTGGATAGAGGGTATATGTGTGTGATATCACATATACACATAAAATGGATAGAAGGTAAATGTGTGTGATATCACATATCCAATTTATGTGATATAATTGACTCGATACAGTAGAATCACTGTAATTAATCAGTCAAAGTTAGTTACTCCCAATCACATAGAATTATTTTAATCAATCGATCAATTAATTACGTCTTATCGCAATAAAAAATTTTAATATATCGGTCAAAGCTAGTTATGATCCATTGCAATAGAATTGCTTTAATTAATCGATCAATTAATTACGCCTGCAATAGAAATACTTCAATAATCCGTCAAGTTAATTGCGTGCCATTAATTGCTTTAATTTATCAAACAATTAATTACGTCTTATCGCAATAGCGATGCTTTAATTAATCAGTCAAAGTTAGTCAAGTTTCAACTTTAATTAATCGATCAATTATTTACGTTATCTCTATATAAATACTTTAATTAATCCGTCAAAATTAGTTACATCCCATGAATTGTTGTAATGAATCGATCAAACAAATCTTCACAACTATTATTAATATCTTTATGTTGCGTTGAAACTCAATTTTTATTTTACAATGAAATTATTAATTATCTTTTTTATTAAATTTTTTTTTGTTAAAAAAAGGATAAATTTAATAATGTTTAAAAGATCCTCATTTACATAATTAATAAAAAGCGAAGCGAAAATTACGCAGCTAAGCCAACTTATATTATTTAATTACTCATCATAGTTATAGTTTAATATAATTGTCTCTCGCGACTAACATTAACCATTAATTACGTGAGCTGACTTCATTTATATAATTCGCAACTAACACCTCGTTCGATTTGTATTTGTATATGACAATGATTTCCTTTGATTTTTTTAGTTTTATCATCATACACATTCGTCTTTTTGTGTATAACTTATTAAAGTTTGTATAAACATGTTGTTTTCGAATTTTGTATGATATAATTTATATAATGTAATTTGTGTAAAGTTTAAAATTCATATGCTTATATTTGTATCGATTCGCTATTTCAAATTTTATCATATTTGTATAATTCAGACTTTATATTACTCAATTATACAACCAAACCTGCAAATTATACATATTATTGTCTAGTCTCGCTTGCCACTACCCTCCCTCTCCCAATTTCATCTGCCTCTCTCCTCCCTCTCCCAACATCGCTCGTCTCTCTCCTCCCTCTTCAAATCTCGCTCGCCCCAGGATATACATGTGTACAAATACATATATATGATTATTTTAGTAAACAAAGTTGAATAAGTGTCTAGACTAGGCAATTTTAGTGTTTACCATACTCTTCATAGCAAATTATGCTAGTTTTTGTTTAACTATTTTTTTAGAAAAAAGAAATCACTTCTATTTGGAATGTGCGAGTTCATATTTAGAGTGTTTTTGGTATAAAGAAAAATATTTTCTAGAAATATTTTTCAATTTTCCCATGTTTGATTGGAACAAAAGTTTTGGAGAATGTTTTTTCAAATCAACTCATTTTCCTCAAAATTAAAGAAAATGACTTCCCTTCAAAAATTAAGGAAAACATTTTTCAAAACTCTCCTCCAATTTCAAATTATATTATTTTTTTGGGAAAAAACATCGATTTTAAAAAAATATTTTCAATTCAACTTTATATTTTTCCACCCGATCCCTGACCCCCTCCCCCCCACCGGCCAGCCCCCAACCCCAACCCCTCACCAAAAAATTAATTTTGCTTTATAAAAATATTTTCAACTTCAAATTTTTATTTTTAAACTCCTAAACCCCCCCCCCCCACCCGGGCCAGCCCCCCACCCACCCCCAACCCCCAAAAAAATTAATTTTGTTTTTTAAAAATATTATCAACTTCAATTTTTTATTTTTTCACTCCTACCCCCCTCCTCTCGTCCCCACACACTACCCCCCACCCCACCCGACCACCACCACCCAAAAATAATAATTTTGATTTTAAAAATATTTTCAATTTCATAAATTATTTTTTACTCTAGTAAAAATAAAAGATGTCTCTCAAAATATTTTTCATTCATAAATCAAACACCAAAAATCATTTCCGAAAAAATATTTTCCACCAACCAAACATGAGAAAATTAGTCCAAAATCTACTTGTTTCCAGGAAAACATTTTCCTCCATACCAAACACACCCTTAATTGAACTCCAATGCAGGTCCTAGACGCCAGGTAGAAAACCGAAAAAAAAGGTGGTGGAAAGTCATAGGGAAAATCCATTAATTGGAACAATCCAAATACAGAATTGTCAACATTGACAGGAACCAAACTACCAGAGGAATTTCTGAGTCTCACATCCTGTCATGTTTAAGTGCTTAAAAGAAACCATAATTTTACAGACCTTCAAAGAATCTTAAATGGTCTTCGAATGTCTCCCCATGACGGATTTTGGACAGTGATCCATCTTCTTCCACCTACAAACAACAGTATGAACAATCTTTTCAAAATTTTGCATCAATATTACAATAGTGAAGATGATCAAATGCATGTCTTGGATGTGAACTTACATGTCATACGAGAAGAGATGTTGCTATGACTATCAGATTCATAGTATACTATTGTTGTGATCACTTTGATAACGTTAAGTAGCAACTAAGAAAACTATGGATAGTGCTTCAACGACAAAATTTTCAGAATGATACAAGCAACAAGTCGCATTCAACTCTCTTATCTTGCGAGTAACAGTAGTATCATTAACAAAATCCAGCCAAGCACCAAGTTAGCATTTAAAAGGACATTCTTTTGCAGTCTTTAGAAAAGCAAAAGGGCATGTGAGTTATAGATCTTGTCAATAGATACTAGTCATATGGAAGCTTGACTCTCAATTCTTCACAACAAAATACCAGCTTAAGATTTAGGATCAAGTTAATTGTTAATGTAACCCATGTACACTTCGGGTACAAGATGTTGACAAGAACACCAAGTCTTTTTCCATCACGACAAGGTTTGAGGGTAGATTAGTGGGCACAAGGAACAACAGAAACAAATACTAGGATCAAAACATCAATTTAATAACAGGTTAAGACAATATACCCAATACTCTGGTGGGCGCATCTTGAGATTGTAAGTTGATGCCATACTCATGCAGTAAGCACCTGCATCGTGAACTACCAAACCAGTGCCCTGAATCCAAATGTCATAATTAGTATGGCTTTAATGTGTATCAGGAAATCCTTAAATGAGAAGCTAAACATCATTCTGTTCTAGTAGGCAATGAGAGGTCAAAACAAATTACCCTAGTAGGGGCGGGAAGTTCACGGTCCTTCCCCAGGAAATCAGCCGACTCACATACAGGACCAACAACATCAAACTTAGCAATTGCAGCTTCTGGAGGTGGAGGGGAAACAAGCTCTATGTGCTGTAATCAACAAATCATTCACTGAGCAAGAGTGCAGGAGAAGATCATAAAATCCACACAATCGTAAATCAGATATATGCAGTGTGTGAATAAAGAGTGAGGTCCAAATTGTATGCTCATACAAATTGAGTATAATTACCAACAGTAGGCTACTTCAAAAAGTTGAACAATGTGAACACCAACAAGAACAAAGCATAAGACTTTTGGAGTACGCATTCACAAAAGTTCTGCAGCACAAGCATTCTAAGTAAACACCTTTGAAAAGTAAATAATTGCTAAATACCCCTAAAGAATAGGAGAACTTCAGAAGAGAAAAGGAGCAGGGACACCAGGGATGTTTGGGGGAGGAGGAGAACTGCATCCAACTGTTACAACATGAACTGAAAGCATATCATTTGACATTCCATTAAACAAAATATAGATCCATTAAACGACATATAACAGTCATGAATACAGGTCAAAGGAAATGGGAACTGTTTGAATAAGCTAGACTGGTTATTAGCTTAATATGTGTGAGAGAGAAGGAAGAGTCAATTCTGATAGCTGAAAGAAAAATAGTTTGCAGCCTCACCTGATAAGCATCATAAAGACTTGGACGTATAAGCTCAGCCATACTACCATCAATCACAATAAAATTTTTGGTCCCATTGGTTTTAACTCCAGTAACTCTGTTAATCAAGCAGCATGTGTTTGCAATTAGTGATCTTCCAGGTTCAATAATGAGATTGAGGTTTCGAGAAAGGACCAATTCTCGTACCTGCAATACACATGAAAGGAAGTGTCAGCTAAACCCATGTTAGACCCACAGTTAGAGAACTAACTTCAATTTTAGTCAAAACTTAAAAGTTCTACCAAGCTGATATACATTGTAGCCTTGCACTGAATCAATCAAAACTTTGAGAAATGGAGCATCAGTACGCGAAAGCAATCTATCTTTCTCACCCATATTGCCCAATATAAATTGTGGCAATCAAGGTGGTTCTGCTGTCAATGCACATATCATCAACCCCCTAAACTTCAGTTGAAAGAGAATCTTGTGGTAGCCAGCTCAACTGACCATCTCCATGGGAAAATAAACAGAAAACATATGTTGACATATATTATTCCTTGCTTAGACTCACCAGTACAGTAACATCGTATCAGGTATGTTCCAAAGCTTTTTGACAAGTAAATAAGAATCAAAGTGAAATAAAGTCACTACTAAGAACAAGTATTGGGGTAACTCACACTACTAAAAACACTCTGCCACATGTCATATTATATGAGGTAGAAATTTTACCGTATTAATAAGATCTCTAGGTGAAGGAAGGATAGCTCCAGCATGATAGTAATCAATCCCTAAACCACCTCCAATATTCAGGTAATCAATTTCAAATCCTTGAGATCGGATTTCGTCAATGTAGTTCACCATCAAGACAGCTGCATCTCGAAAAATGTCTACCTGGAAAAGACAACAAAGTTTAATGTCAACAAAACACTGGGAGTAATGTCATCCACCATGGAGATATTACATTTTATATAAACAAAATATTTTCTAGAAGATATATACACAGGGCAGTATATTTAAAATGGAGAGGAAGAACAGAATAAAGGATCAGCTAAATATGGTAATAGCTAGATTGGCTGAGATATTACTAGGAGGGAAGTCTGATATGCATATGGAATGGCAGCTAAATTCTTACACTTTCCCCTTCAAATATTTGTCTTAACAAACAAACAAATATATATATATATATATATATATATATATATATATATATATATATATATATATATATTATACTCTAACCCTACAAAAAGTAACAGAAAGAACTAGAGGGGGTAATGGGGACACGGAGTATTAATTTAAGTTATAAATGAACTCATATTATATTTATATCTTATAGAATTGAGTAGATGGCAACAAGGTAATGCCAGCCACCAAATAAGTGAAAACCGATAAAGCATTAGAAGACAGGTCATTCATATTTCCCATTGGTACTACACATAACTAAAGATATTAAACAACCAAGTCAATACACTATCCAAATATAGAAGAGCAGAAAAGGCAAAAATCTGAATTCTTTAAAGTAGAGAAACTCATGTTATATTAAATCCAGACAATCCTAATATTACCTTGGTGATAGTTGACCCAAGATGACAATGAGCTCCAACAAGTTTCAATTCCTGAGGATGTGCCTTGACAGCATCTAGAAACCATTGCAGCTTCTCATTTCTGATGCCAAATTTGGAGCTCTTATTCCCGGTGGCAACATAAGGATGAACCTAACCCACTCAAGAAGTCAGAACAAAATGATTACAAGGCACAATGATTCATCAGCCAGTATAAAACATTAGTGAATGCTAGCCTGATCATGTTAGTAATAAAATGTCTGCCAAATAGTTGAGGCACAGAGAGGAATTGTAGTGGAATAAGCAGACATCCAAGCATTATACTCATCATGGCACGTGAATACCTGGGGATCCACATCTGGATTAATCCTGAGTAGCACGTGAACTTTCTTCCCAGACAGTCTTGCAGCTGCTACAATGTTATCCAAGTCAAATTCACTGTCGATGTTTACAAACACACCTGCTTGGGCAGCTAGCACTAGGTCCTCTAACAGTTTTCCATTTCCATTAAAAATACACCTATGCGAGAAAAGTTGATGAATTAAATTAATGCAATATAACGGCAAGTGGCAAAATGAATAGCAAATACATTAAACTCAAATGTACAAAAGAGAAAAAAACATGGATAAAACGAAGAGGATAGATTCAGCTATTGCACGATGTCCTCTGCAAATCCTTACAATAACAGAAAGTCTTACTTAAAAAACAAAAAGCTGGGAAGTGCTTGAGTCCAAAGTTTGATATAGACCCTAAAGGAGCAGAACAAATTTAAGAATTACATGGTAAAAGGCATTACCTTTGTTCCCGGGCAAGTTACAAATGTTTGTTGGGGTAAGAAGCAGGGTTTCTCTTTCTTCCGTAACAATTTTCTCTTGGAGCAACACTCACTACTGTAACCACTAGAAATTCTTTTTGATTTCCACTAAGATTTTGGGCACACTAATCCGACACATATGACAGATCTTCCTAAACTAGTACAGGCACAAGATATATACACCTACCTCTAATTCAGCCCCAGACAACTAGAGAATACCCCAGGCTACCTCCAACCAAAAAACTAACGCAGGCTTTACTACTGGTAAAACTTCTCATTCTCATGTCAAAAACTACCAAGTTTATCTTTCCCCCTTTTTGTTGGGTGAATCGACCTCACAACTCGAACATATATTACACCAAAGTATATTCAAGAAAGTAAATTTGAAGCCTTTCCACGTGTTACAAATTACTGAATATCAGTTTACGGGATTGGGATATAGTACGAAACTAACAAGATAATCAAGAAACAACGATTCTAAATAACAAACTATATCAAGAAACAAATATTCTAGACAATAGAATTATTTCAAGAAACAAAGATTCTAAACAATAGAATCATTTCAAGAAACAAAGATTCAAAACAATAGAATTATTACTTGGTAGGATCAAATCCAGCACCTAGTGCCAATTTGAGTTCATTCCCACTAACCAAAACAGCTCCACAACCCAGGCTCCTCAAATGTTCCAAAATCTTGAGATTATTATTGGCCTTAATAGCATAACCAATAATTGAATTCAAACCCTCTAAAGCGGCCTTATAAGCCTCAACGTTCCTAGTAATTTGGGGCTTACTATATAAATAAAAGGGTCGTCTTTCGACAGTCTCCATAACATCTTCAACCTTAACACCCTCACAATACAAAAACCCATCTTCAGATTTCTTGAAACAATGCTGAAATTTCTGAGTTTGGGGCTCAGAAGTTGATACAGATGCCCTTATGCTAAGATTTCTTGAAATGGGCTTCAATGGAAAATTGGGTTTGAAAAAAGAAAGTTTTTGTGAAGCATTTGATGGGTATTTGAGGGACTTGTGAAGTGATGGAGAGTGTGAGGCAAGGTGTGTAGCCGCCATTGTTGGAGTAAAGATACCAAATTGTGAAATTACAAGGGTTTGCACAGATTAATAGGAATCTGTCCTTAAAAAAATGTTTCTAAATTGAAATATCGTTTTCTTGATTATTTTTTTTATTAAAATATTTTGATTAGGTTTAGAGGAGATAAGATATGATTAAACTATGTACAAACTACAAAGGGTACTTCTTTATATTTTTAAGGATCGTGTTGTTCATGGTTTAGTACAAAAATAAAGGCTTCAAACAACTAAATCAATTAAATAAATAGATAATATTGTATTTTATTTGATTTATTATTAAAAATAAGCTGAAATAATCAAGCCAAATCACTAAATTATATTCCCAATTTTATAATTATATATTTGCAATATATATTGGTTTTTATATATTTTTCATCAAAAAAATTGGGTTTTAATATTAATTTAGCACTAGCGGTGTTCACGGGTCGGTTATTGATCAAGACCGAAATCAAACTAAATTAATCGGTTTTAAAATTATCAAAATCAAACCAAATTTAATATAATATACATTTATCGATTTGGTTGTTATCAGTTTCGAATTGGTTTGGTTTGGTTATTCGGTTATTAATTATATACATAAAATTAAAAGAAATAATTCATTCAAAACGTTAAAAAAATGACAATAATCCATTCAAAACAAAAAAATAGTTGAATGACTAACATTACGAAACTTTCAATCATTGAATTTACTATAAATAAAGATTCAAAATTCACTATTTTTGCCTAGAAGGAAGAGACATTGACATTTTTAGTCTCACAAAAGTTTGTCATAGACACTCATATACATGAAATCAATAAGATAAATGCTCTCACCTTGGACATTTTTACCTTCATAAGTAAATTATAAATAAATTTTGATTAATACGTATATAAGATCTTTAAAATTATTTATAAAAATAATATACTATGTATGTATAACAATAAAATTTATGTATCTTATTTATCGATTTGATTCGGTTATTTTATTTATTTTTTCGAACAAAATTATAACCGAACAAAATACTATTAAATTTTTAAAAATCTAAAACCAAACCCTAAATAAAATCAATTCATTTAATCGGCTTGGTTTAGTTTTCAACGAGTACGTGTCTGTATCGACGAATATAGTTTGTATCGATGAATACTATCCGCATGTATGCAAAGATAGAAACGACAAAAAGTACCAGAGACTATATTCATTCACTCTAATAATTGTATTTGTATTCATTCATTCTTATATCATTTATATTCATGTCACATTTCGATGTATCACAAATACAATCTGCGTGTATACAAATATATAAACAACAAAAAATACTAGGAACTCTATGCATTCACTTTAATTTCACTTGTGTTCATTCATTATTGTATCACTTGTATTCATTTTGTTCATGTATCACTTATATTTATGTGCATATTTAAGTTGACTTAACAAATATCATGCGTATATATCCGAAGATACAAAGAAAATATAAATATGAGAGACTATAAGAGAAAGGCAAGCGGATTAGAACAGAGCGTGAAAGATACTAGCTAGAGAAGACGAATACACCTGATACATATTGTATTCCACGAATATCAATTGTACCAACAATTATAGTAATTTGATAAATACATGGTAATATAGACCGATACATATATCAACTAATACATTTGATTCATCTGTTATATTTCAATCTATGTGAAGGTGCTCGGAGTACAAATGTCAAAATAGAGAACATGTTTGTTATCATGTAAAAAATCCAAAAAAAAAAACTAACTATGAGATTTGTACTTAAGGTCAGGGGTAGTTGGATTTAATTTTTAAGGTAGTTTATAAGTTAAAAGTCATACGTTCATCCTATCTAACTTTTGATATTTAGCTTATTTTTGTGTGTTTATTGCCTAATGGTGAGTGCTTGAAAATACTTTTTATAATTACCAGATCTATGAATAAAAAGGAGTTCAAAATCAAAAATCACTTATAATAAGTCAATCCAAACACTCTCCATTAATATTTTTTTGCGGGATTGATACATATTACCATCATAAATGAGGCATTTTCCCTAAAACAAATTAATACATACATGACTAGCTTTGATTTATTTATTTGTTTTCATAAGTTCACTCTTGAGCTTTAATATGATTGTTGATGATGAATATAAATTATTAAAAACTCATAGTATAGGAAGCTAATCTCTAACCGACGAAGTAAATTTAAAGTATTTGTGAAAGACAGAAGAGAAACTAAAGGAAATATTCATCGAGAGCTAAACTAAAGTAGTGTTGTACGGTTAAGTAACCAATGAAGTCAACCTCCTTTCTATGAGAATTTTTGTAGAGCTATAAAATTTATGATATATAAGACTTTGGTGGCAGTGAACAAGAGGAAGAAATAACAAAATTAATGTTTTTTTAATTTAGTATTTGATACTATAAGGTAACATTTAATATAATAATTAGTGATACACTGTCCATAATCCATTGCCAACAAGTTGCAAGCTTGCAATTCCGCTTAGTGGAGCAGCATAATGTTAGATTCATTGACAAAATGACTTGAGGTAATCTAAGCTTAATAATGTTGGTTTATCAATCATTAATTTCAATGAACCCCTTAGCAAACTTAAATATTATATTGAACAAATTAAATTAATCAACCACCAACCTCCTTCTTTCACCCATATGTATTTATACCAATCTCTTAATAATTCTCAATCTAAGAATGCATTATGAATTTCAATAATTTGGTTCACATGTATATTTTGGAATAATGGAAAATTTAATGATATTCCTTGAACCAAATGTAACATAATAATTATGTAACATAATAATTATGTAACATATGATTATATATAATTTATGACTATATTTTCAGTCTCTTACTTACATGAATAATTCACTCTCATATCATGAAGAGTAGAATATTATTTCTTTTTAAGTGATTGTAGAAAGATTCACCTTCTATAGATAGTTAGATAAGGTAATAATCGGTTCTCTTCCATTTTAAACAGGTAAATTAATGTAATTTCACAAAGTAAAGTTTAAAAAGGTAACATGTAAGCAAATTTACTAAGGTAGAGAAGTTATTTTCGATTGACCATCAACAACCCTCCTTATTTATCCAGACTTGAAACCGACAATGTAAATGAGCTTAAAAATTATTGGTGTCATTTATGACAGTGACATTGATAAAGCAAAAAAAAAAAAATGTAAGGCTCATAAGCGTGGGGAGAGTACCTATAGTTTGAACTTTGAAGATAGTGCTTTGCATTACGCATAAAACAGGAAGAAGATATTAGGTTAGCTGTATATATATTTGATTAATGTGAGGACCTTGTCAAATTAAAAATAAAAACTGTAATTATTATGAAATTTATGTATCCAAATCAGCTATGCTTAATTATTTATCTGATTAGAAAAATAGAAAGAAATATTATCGCTTGTCCATTAGCTAAGTTATTGGGACAGCAATACTTTCGGAGACTAATAATTCGGTTATATAAGACAACTCTCTACCAATTTTCTCAAATGTCCCTGACACTTATATCACTGGTAATAATTATATTCTTCATAGTTTTCATTTTTTTTTCTTCAATGTCATAACACTAATTGTTTAGATTGTCGTGGTGTTATGTTATTTAGCTTTGATGTTTATTTTCCTAAAACATGTTATCAAAGACTAGCACAATGTTAGCTAGATTGTCCCTTATTTTGAACTACTATTGTCTCCATGTATGATTTGTGATGATGCTCGCCTCATGAATTAACTTTGTTTTGCTTTTTTTGGACTAATTCTTATATTGAGGAAATGAAGTACCTATTTTTGTTGGTGTTTTCTTCTCTAACTTTGCTTTTTTTTTGTTTGAAAAGGTGTAGGAATTCAGCAAAAACCTCTAATTTGTCAGAAACTATCTCCAGGAGATTACAGCTAGCTTAATTCAATCATGAGTGAGTACAAGTCAGGACCTCTTGAAAGACCTGTCAGGCCAAGTAAGTTTTGTGTTGTTGTTTAGTCTATGGCTATCATGTTGATTGTTAGGTTAGCATAGGGCATCTGCTTATGTTATGTTTGTTATTTGACAGGTCTAGAGAAGTTTGATATGGATGCAGAAGATGAGAGGAAGACGAGGCTTGGGTCTATCAAGAAAGCGGCAATTAATGCCTCCACCAAGTTTAGAAATTCTCTAACAAAAAGGGGTCGTAGAAACAGCAGAGTCATGTCTGTCGTTGTTTTAGAAGATGAGCATGATGCGGAGGAACTAAAGGCAGTTGATGCCTTACGCCAAGCTCTCATCCTTGAAGAATTACTTCCTGCTAAACATGATGATTATCATTTGATGCTAAGGTGTGTTTTCTTTGTCATCACATCATCACATCATCACATCAGTCCGTCTATAATAAATAACAGGTGAACCAAATTACAGATTCTTGAAGGCTAGAAAGTTTGACATTGAGAAAACAAAGCAGATGTGGGCTGATATGCTTCAGTGGAGGAGGGAATTCGGTGCAGACAACATCACAGAGGTATTTTTCTTTAATCACAACTATACTCTCTCAAGTTTTTAGGAACTCATGATGATGTTTTGTGCATCTTGATTAGGATTTTGACTTCAAGGAAAAGGAAGAGGTCCTAAAGTACTATCCACAAGGCCATCATGGAGTTGACAAAGAAGGGAGACCAGTTTACATTGAAAGAATTGGTCAAGTAGATTCGGTCAAGCTATTACAAGCCACAACAATGGACCGATATCTCAAGTATCATGTACAAGAGTTTGAGAGGACTATTAATGAGAAGATGCCAGCCTGCTCACTTGCAGCCAAAAGACACATTGACACAAGCACAACTATCCTGGATGTCCAAGGAGTGGTATGATCACAGGATCAACTTTTCACAATCAGTGTGAACCTGTCTCATTTTTCGGGTTACTAATATAACTTACATGTATGCCTGCCTCAGGGACTTAAAAACTTCAACAAGTCAGCTAGGGATCTCATTCAACGCCTCCAGGCTATTGATGGCAACAATTACCCTGAGGTACAACAGGGAAGCCATTCATATCATATGTTAAAAAGAGTTTTTAAGTACTCATGTTTAATTAAATCATGTATTCAATTTCTAGAGCTTGTGCCGAATGTACATCATCAATGCTGGCTCTGGATTTAGGCTCTTATGGAATTCCGTCAAGTCATTCCTTGATCCAAAGACCACTCAAAAGATCCATGTAAGCTCACAGTCAACCACAAGTCTAAGCACTCTTTTTGTCTGTCATGTAGTATAACACAAGTCTTATTGTGTTTTTTCTAGGTTCTTGGCAATAAATATCACAGCAAGTTGCTTGAAATAATCGACGCAAGGTAACTCTATAACTTGAGGTGAAATTATACATTTTGAGACTAGATTATCTGCATAGAGCCTAATTATGGTTTGATATTGTACCAGTGAATTGCCGGAGTTCTTAGGTGGAACATGTACTTGTGCTGATAAAGGAGGTTGCATGGTTTCTGATAAAGGTCCATGGAATGATCCAGAAATTATGAGGGTAACTTTCAACTTTGTAATTTTGCATATATAATGAACTCCTAATTAGTAAGAGCTCTTTAAGACTGCTAGTAGTATCAATTTCCTCTGAAATGTGTGATTGATACACAGATGGTTCGCAATGGTGAGCATAAATGTTCACACAAATTTGTGATCTCAATGGATGAGAAAACTATCCCAGAGGATGACAATGCCAACACCAAGGTGTGTATTATCTCTGCAGTAACTTTTATTCTTCATTAAATATATTGGATGAGTAACAAAGTCCCTCAATGTTGCAGAAGAGCACTTCTTTTAGAAAGGAAACTGACTCTTCCAAGGTTCAAAGGGATAATGGCCAGCTTTCCCCTGTCCGTGAGGAAGTAAGTTGCTTCTTCATCCACAACTTTTCCGACTTCTTTTAGCTTCTTTAGAGTGCTATACCTTAATCTAAACTCTATGTTTTGGTTTTGCTTTTCAGTTTGATATCCCTATTGTGGACAAGGCTGTCTATGCCACTTGGCCTAAACAAGTAAAAGCTGGCCCCTTAGCTAATTCTAAAGGTACAAGTCCCCCTAGGAAATCTTTACCTCATGAGATAGCTTTTGTGGTTGAGTTCAGTCCAAAGTTCAGTATTTTTGTGCTATATTAACATGTATTCCTTTTACGAGCAACAGATTTCTTCCCTGTCCACGATGCTTGTAAGTCATCGGAGGGATTTGGCAATCCTGTTTTCAGTGGAGTGATGACTTTAGTGATGGGCATTGTGACATTGGTTCGGATGACTAAAAACATGCCAAGGAAACTTACAGATGCTACACTCTTGGCTGGTTCATTGTATAGTGCTGATATGATTAAAGAACAACAGACTCATGGACATGTCATCTCGACTAAAGATTACATTAGCATGATGAAACGCATGGAAGAACTCGAGGATAAGGTCATTACTCTTAGCCAGAAACCTTCTTCTATGCCACCTGAGAAAGAGAACATGCTTAACGCTGCCATCAACCGAGTTGGTACTTTGGAGGAAGAACTTTTAGCTACCAAGAAGGTATTATCTGCTTTTCTTCAGATTAGCATGAATCTTTCATACTCCATTGCCTAATAAACCTTTTTTTTTTTCTTACTTTTAAACTGACAGACTCTTGATGAAGCTCTTGTTCGTCAACAAGAGCTCCTATCTGTCCTTGAGAAGAAAAAGAAGAAGAAGAAGTTCTTTGTTTTTTAAGTTTGAATTTCTTTAGATAGATGTAGAGATGGTGATTTCATTTTTTTGGCCCAAGAAAGTTTGTTGGAATGATCTCTCACATATTTGTAAAATTTTAACTCTGTAAACTTAAACATTGTTTACATTACCTGTTGTGCTATTCACCAGCACTACTGCAGTAAGCTTTGTTCTATCTTCTTCGGCGAGATTTACTGTTCACCTTCTCCATTGGAGCTCTAATTGTAAATGCCATATATTATGGCACATTACAGATACATCAGCTTGTATTTTTTTTCTGTAAATAAAGATGGAAGCAGTTTGCTGTTGGCTTTTGTTCATATTAGAGTCTTGTTTTCCATGACAGCAACATTTTTCACTACACACATTAACATATATTGTTTGTTTTGATTGAGGCTTTTAGCATTTCATTATTTCACTTCAATTCACACAGATGGAGAAATGCTCCATTCCTAAAGTGTTGAGGAATTAAAAATCACTACCCGTTTAGAAAAGGCTGATGCATTTCTACTTGAATATAAGGTAGCATGAGGTGATTGTGAATCACATCACCTTCAAATGTTACATCAACAACTACTACACCTCAGTCTCGAACAAGTTTAGAGTCGGCTGCTATATGATCCAGACTTTCTTCATTTTATATCATCATTTCAAATATTACTTCAGAATGTCAAAAACAAACACATAACAAACTTTACAGAAAATATAATTTTTCACATTATGAGCAAGTGTTCACCTCATTTTGTAAATGAAATACACGATCCAAAAAGGAAACATTTAACACAGATGCACTGCACAAGGACTGGGAGTATTGACAACACATTACAAATATGTATCTCATTTGAGATACTACAGTGGAAAATCCGAAATCCCCGGGCTGAACCATCGTCCATCTTAAAAGCAAAACTTCTTCTTTTTCTGCAGAACAAAGCATTATGGATGCAAATTAGCAACAAAACTCAATTTAATGGAACCACACGAATACACTAACTTAATAGCACAGAGAGGAAAATGCACGCACGTTCCTGTTCAAAAAAACTTCATTTCTCATATTAGCTTTTCTTCTCAGCAAGTAAAAAAGTATGGCAACAGAATCCTAACTAGGCTAAAGTCCTACTCTGATGATATTCAACTACCATGCAATAACAGAAACTCACCTGGAACTTGGCAGCTTCTTGACTGTCAATGTAAGCGAGAAGTTCTTCTTGCCTCATCAATGCCTCATGTAATGCCTGTTCAACCATAAACAAGCAGGAAAAAAGTTATCAACTCAAGAACGGGATTTCCCTTTGCCTATTTAGAGAGACATCATAGTAACAACCTTCTTGGTTGCTATTAATTCAGCTTCTAGGGCATCCACCCGGCAAACAGCTGCATTTAGCAATTCCGCTTTTTCATAAGGCATCTCAGATGGCTTTTCTTGAAGAGTATTTACTTTGTCTTCAAGTTCACCCAGTCTCTTGAGAACAACGGAGAGCAGTTGAGCTTCTGTAAAGGCTGGTGTAGGTGAAGGGGGTCGAAACTCCTCTTTAGGGCTAGCATCAAAAGTAAAGTCTTGAACATCTTGGTTCCCAAGAGTCGATGCATCTTGAAGTTTCTTGGTAACACGGCATGTAACTGAGCGGTAAAGCATCACGACAGTCATGAAGAAGGCCATAAGAAGTCCTAAAACTCGAGCATGAAGACCTTCTACAGGCTTTTCAGAGCCTGCTGGTGGAAGCATCACTGGAAAAGGTAAATAGAGATGGAAATAATGTCAATACAACTGAAGAAGTATATCAAGACAACTGCTGTAGTAAGCCAACAAGAAGCATAATGTGTTCCAAGTTAACCTTGGAATTGTACACCTAACAAAGTGAGCTTCTCTTTTTTCCATGATTAAGTGCAAAAATCTAACCACCAGTTGAATTAACTTATATGAATTCAGCGATGCTTAAGCTTCCTACCCTCCCCTTTCATAGTGTGTACATAAGCAGTGCATTCTCTTCTCAGTAATTCTAACCTTTGGGTGTGGAGGGTCTTTGAAGGGATGGTTCCTTCTTCCATGCAGAATCAACAGCCTTGTCAACCATGGGAACATATTCATCATATCCTGGGAAGTTTGATGTGTAGCCAGGCATTCCAATAGTCTTAGCCTGTTTGGTGGAGAGCAAACTTAATATGACAATAACAAATACAATACCCAACTTCATATTCAAACAAAGATAGTGAATGTGATTAATCTAAGTGACACCAGGTTGAAACACAAGCTCATCTCAAACGAGAACATCAAATATCAATTGCGGTTTGATGTCCAGAAGGTTTTTTAATAAAGTGATGTCCAGACGATGCCCTTCCAGTAAAAGAAAAGCCAACAACATACACTACACCAAGTGAGGTTTGGGGAGGGTAGGATGTACGCAAACCCTACCCATACCTTTGTGAGGTACAAAGAGGCTGTTCTGGATAGACCCTCAGCACAAAAGAAGTGAAACACTAAAAGAAAAACCAACTCATGAAATTAAGCAAATATGGAAAGTATACCTCTTCTCGTACAGGAGTAAGCCGGAGATGTGAATAACTCCTTACAGCTTTTGGGGAAGCAATATCTTCAGCTTCAGATCCAGATTCAGCAGTAGAGGTGTCACTACTACCTTTCACCTGCAAAAATAAAGAATATGAGTACCAACCTTCCGGAAAGCAAACAATATGGCGTATTTCTTAATAATTTGGAAATGCGGCAGAAAATCCTACCGTTGGGTAGCGAGGCTTAGCATAAACTATCTTCCCTTCACTATTTAGAACTTTAACAAGCTGCTTGGCACGTCGTGCTTCACCAATCATCTACATCCCAAAAATAATGGTGGGGGGTAGGGGCGGGGTGAGGTTCCATTAGTTTGATATAACAACATCTCTGAGTCACAAAAAGAGATGGTTTCTCATTTTTTAAAACATCTTGGAGATGAACATCTTCCTGATGATGTGACGAACAGAGCATTATCAGAAAATAACGTTACATCGGCTGTGTAGGCCTTGAAAGTACCTTCAATATATCTGGATTTTGCCATGGTCCTTTATCTGAACGCATGCAACCTCCTCGATCTGCACATGTACAGTTACCACCTACGAAATCTGGCAACTCACTGCATAAAAAATCAGCAGAAAAACATTGAACAAATTGTCAGCAATACTACTAAACAAATAAATATAGAAAAAATTCCTTGACGAATGGATAAGAATTCAGTTCCTTTTACCTAGCATCAATTATTTCAAGCAATTTATTCTGATACTTGTTCCCAAGAACCTATAAGAGACAGAAAAACAAAAGTAATGTAAATGCAACCACATTTTTTAAAACGGAGACAACACAAGTGGAGAAAAGCATTGACAGACATGTATCTTGGAGGCCGTCTTGGGGTCCAGAAAACTCTTAACAGTATTCCACAGAAGCCTAAACCCAGCCCCGGCATTGATTATGAACATCTGATGAAGCGTCTGCACATATCAAAAAAAATAGGAAAATGTGTAAATGATCCCACAGTTAAGAGACCCTCATTAGTAATATTTATTCAGGTGCGGACAAAATCATGCCTCAGGATAATTATCACCATCAATCTTCTGGAGCCGCAAAATGAGCTCCCTTGCACTCTTGCTAAAGTTTTTCAAACCCTGAGAAACCAATGTTTAAGAATAAAGATAGGAATAACACCTTGTTCGCACAAAAACTGCTTCTCAAATCTCATCAAGGTTAGAGAAAGAAAAACCGACAAAAGTAACTTACCACTCCCTGAACGTCCAAAATAGTAGTGCTACAATCGATCTGCCTTTTAGCAGCTATTGTACAAGCTGGAAACTTGACCGAAAAACATTTCTCGAACTCCCTTACGTGGTATTTTATATAACGATCCATGGTTGTGACTTGCATGAGTTTGTTAGGATCAACTTTCCCTAATCTTTCAATGTATACTGGTCTTCCCTCCTTATCAATCCCATGATAACCTTGGGGATAATATTTTACAACTTCTTCCAACTCCGGGAATTCAAAATCCTGATGAATAATTAAGTACAGAAAGCATTTCAGTCTAAATTATTCAACAGAGATATGATATATATATAATAAAGAACATTGTCCTAGACTCCTAGCCAATACATGCGGAGGAATAATATTACCTCCGTGATTGTGTCAGCCCCAAAATCCTTCCTCCACTGAAGCATATCAGCCCACATATGCTTGGCTTTCTCGATATCAAACTTTCTTGCTTTTAAGAACCTGCAACACACATAGAACAATTGTTAATAAAACGGAATGCTGCTAAAACTGGAGAACACCAAGAAGAAACAACCAGAAAACTTCAGACCCAGATCCCGCTTAATTCTCCATACGCATGCCTGCATGTATGTATAGATTTAAACATCTATACTCACATTTGATCTATCTTTTGTTCCAATTGTGGCAGGCCTGTAAGAAATTCTTTTTACAAAGTTGACAAACAAATCCAATTTCCACAAAAGATCCATATGAATAAAGCTTCAAACATCAAAGATATAATCCAAATGTCTCTAAACACTCAAAAGTATCACACTAACTCAATGCAGCATAGATCTTATCACTTTGGGCAGACATACATGTAGATGTTAAAGTTACCAGGACATTACCTCAACATCATATAGTAGTCATCGTGTCTTTCAGGTAACAACTCATCCAAAAGTAATGATTGCCTAAACTGATCAACAGCCTGTAGCTCCTCAGCATCCCGAATATCCTCAATGGAAAGTGAGCTCAACCGACCATTGCTTTTTCTTCTACTACTTTTCTTCTTAAGAGAATGCTTAAATTTCGTTGATGCATTCAATGCTTTCTTTTTCAAGGAACCAATTCTCGTCCTCCTCTCATCCTCTGAATTCTCAAAATCTGACTTTCTTTCTCTTCTCTCATCATGTGTAGATGACCCCTCAAAGCCTGTAGAAAAATTAAGAGCACGAAAATCAACTCCAGACTATCAATTAGTATGGAAAACAAACTAGACTAAACAAGTCCTCGGAACTAGTCAATTAGAATTCACCAAATAAGTTTGTCAAACTCATCTAAAAGCTCATTGCCATTAAAGAATCAACATAAAATTAAGTAACAGTTCCTCTTTACTACGTGATTTTCCAATTTTCTTTAGTGTTTCTTTACATCTTCAGAATATAAAAACTTGCAAGCAATTGTATCTTATGCCCTAAACAGAAACAGACAGGACATAACCAAAAACAAGGCATTAGTTACATTTTTTTCCATTAAAATTCATTCTTCTCAATTTTGTGAGACTAATTTCATTAAAATAGTATATATTTTCTCAAAAATCCAAGATAATATGTTTTTGTCAGTTATCATGATGGTAAAAAGAATTACAAGAAGAACCACTAACCCATCTGACCAATACAGTCAACAAATTGAAAAATTCAAATAAGTTCAAGAAGCCCTAATTTTTATCAAGAAAATTAACTATAAACTAAAGTTGACCCGTAATGCACTTCGAAATTGAATTTTTTTTTTAAAAAAACGCAAAATTCAAGAAAATCAACTTACAAGGTCTAGCAAACCGATCTAATGGACCCGACATGGCTGTCGGCGGCGACTAGAAAATCAAGAATCTCAACTCCAACAGATCGACAAATCACTAAATCCCTGTAATATACCTTTAAAAATTCAGTGGGCCAAAAAAAAAACTCAACAAATACGTAAGGATTAATGTTGATTCTTGAATTTCTACCTTTGAAAAGACAGCAATAAATTACATAAGCAAGAAAGAAGAAAATTGATGAAGTGTAACCGAAAAGTGGCGTAGAGGAAGGGGTATTTGTGGGAATAATAAAATTACAGACGCCGTAGGAAAATATATATATCACCGGATAACCCGACGGCGATATAGGAGAGAGAAAGAGGAGAGAGAGAGGGAGATTGGTTGGGTTAATTTCTGAGCTGTATAAATTGGATTTTGAAGAAAAATAGGAAACTATGGGACCCTAAAAAGATGCCACGTGTCGTGGTAGGAATTTTATTTAATGTGCCGACAGTGGGTTTGGAGTAAAAATTGCCAAATGGATTGATTGAGTAATCATTTTCTCACTTTTTAATTCTAATTTTTGTTGCCTCTACGTATTGAATTCAATAAATATTTTATTTTTCCTTTCCCTTTTTTTTACGCACTATCAAGTTCTTTTAAATTGTTTTTCTTTCTTATTTTCTCAATAGAGATGCAGAGAATAGAGAATTCACGATTTAAATTAATTGAAGTATATTAAAGCTGAGGGTAAAAAAGTAAAGATGGAAGAGATACATATTAAATGAAGATGATATATGTGTTTCTATAGCCCCAATTAAATGAAGTGAAAACGTGTATTTAGAGCACTATGAGTAGGTGTATTAAGTTAAAATAATTAATCGACAATAAAAGATTTCTGAATAGCATAGGTAAAGTGGGTATGGAGTCGCTAAATCAATTGTTTGGTTTCATTTTCATGTTGATTAGGTACTCGAAAAATGGAGATGGAAATAGAATATGTTGGGACAATATTCAGAATTATAAAATTATGTATATATCAAACTATTACGTCAAATTATATAAATTTGAAAAATAAAAAAGAATGCGACCATTTTTAAGAATTAATTTAATTTATGTACGTAAACTAAATATTTTATTACGAAAAACATATAAGATATAGAAGTGAGAATCGATACATTAAAAAACGATCTCTAAAAAATAAAACTTCAAAGTATTATGAATTTATAATTCAATAAAATAAGAACATCAAGCATTGAGTATTCCAAATAATTTAACGAAGCACTAATTTATTGTTACCAAAGTAAATCTATAATAATGATTAATGGCATCACAAACACACTTTATCCTTCCTACCAACTAAATAAGTTAGGTTAACCTCTCAGAAAAGACAGCTAAACAAATCAATAATTCTTGAATTTAACTTTAAGACACTGTGTTTTACTCCCTTCGTTTCATTTAAAGTAAAATTTAACTCAATTAAAGAAAATTAGTAACATTAATATACAAATAATTAATTAAATTACACTTTTCCTCCACCTCAGCATGTATAGTCTTTTTATTAGAGCAATGATAGTTAATTGGTACTCTATAATTCAAAAAATAATAATGCTAATTTTAATTTCTGAAAACAATATATTATGGATTAATCCTATAAATTGAAAAGAACACTTAAAATGGACAGTTTTTGCAATAGGACAAAGACAGATATTTTAATTTACCTAGGTGACCACGCAATATATTTTATTATTTTCCTTTACGTAAGATCCAACTGGATGTTTTTCTCTAATTACGGATAACACAATGAGTTTTCTTATTATATTTTTTCATATAACAATATATGTGTCGTATAGTTTTACTCCAAGCTTTATGAGTCAGGTTGACAGATTGTTTTTAATTGTCTTTAGACAACACTTCTTCTCTATCTTATAACTTAAGATCGATAATATAAACATATTAGACGCGAAAAATTATTATATTTTTTTTTTCATTTTTTAGTATCATAGAATCAGGTATTTGGACCTACTTAAATTTGGTCACGTCATTATTAAGTTGGGTACAAATTCTGCAAAGTGTACTATACATGGAAGAGGTCAGAGAGAGTTCAATTTAATTTCTTGAATTACTGGCAGTATTCTAACGGTAAAAGAAGAGGATTTTACTCCAGTGACAAGTCCTTATTGCGGTAGGTATGTATATGTTGTCTATTTTTAAGAAAATGTTTTTTTTCCCTTTTTTTTTAATTTTTAATTTTAAAATTATATATTTAAGAACATAAAATTAAAAAATATTATAATACACATGATACATCGAAATAAAAAAAGATAAATAAATTGTAACAAAAGGAGTAATACTTTTAAAGTAAAGTGCTCGAGTATAAAAAATTGTACTTCCTCCGTTTCAAAAAGGATAACCTAGTTTAACTTGGAACGAAGTTTAAGAAAAGAAAGAAGATTTTTTAATCTTGGGATTCTAAATTAAAGTTATGTCAAATGTACCAAAATACTCTTTGATCTTGTGGTCTTGAACATGCCACGTGGAAAGTTAAAGTTAAAGTTAAAGTGTAGCCAAAAAAGGAAAGGGATCATTCTTTTTGAAACAGACTAAAAAGGAAATAGGGTCATTCTTTTTCAAAAGAAGGAAATAATAAAGAAAATTAAAAAAAAAAATTATATAATAAAAAATTAAATCATCACCAACAAAATAAAAATTTAGATAAATTAATAATACATGGTGACTCCTTAAATGCAGGCGCTGATATCTCTTATAATATATTAACCAATTAATTGTGGTGGTAGCCAATAGGCCATGTTACTCTATTCATAAATAGTTATAATATATTGACCAATTGAAAACAAAAAATAAGTGATAAAAGATTAATAATAATGTCAAAGTGATGATGATCAGAGAAAAAAATACAGAATTTAAAAGGCTAAAATCATTGTAGTAAATAATTTCAGACAATAAGCGTGGATTTTCTTTTTATGAAAAGTATATTTTCTTAATATACCAAACATCATAAAATAAAAATATCTTCTTTTTGAAAAATAAATTTTCTGTCCTAGTAGACATATCATCAATAAATTGCAAGCTAGGTGGTACATTTGTGTACATGTAGATGTACTACTTTAATTCCACCAAACACATGTTATGCGCATACAGAAAAGGCTGCTAAACAAATCCAACATCCAATAATAAATATTAAATTTAGTTTTGACCCATTCTATCGATTATAATTAAGATTAAATTAAAAATGCACTAGTACTTAATATATATATATATATATAAAACATATATATTTGTTAAGTGGTCGTTTGGTGTGAGATATAAAAATAAATAGTTTAGAGATAAAATTTCAATGTGTTGTTTGACTGTTATGTTGCGATAACTTTACCCACCATTTATACTATAATGATAGATAAGTTATCTTATACACATGGTGGATAACTTGTCAGATAGATAGTTGTGTCCAAAATAATTAATCCTAAGATAACTTATTTCTAATCAAACAATTCCTATATTTTTTAGTGCAATGTTTTAAATAATGTTGTTTGTAATAAATTTTAAATATATGCAGAATAAATAAACCACACAGATAAAATATAAAAGAAACATGATTTTACTGATCTTGCGGGTACAATTTTGTTGATCCCTTGGTTTTACTGTCTAGTATAAACTACGGTTTAGGATTGAGTAGCCTCCTAGAATCCTAATTTGAGTTGTACACAATTTATAGAGTGATTCGAACGCATATATAGATTTCCATAAAATTTTAATATTTATAAATATTTAAAAAATTATATATGCAAATTTTATCTCTATAAGATTATAAAGGAAATTAAAATTATCATAAAAAAAATACTCAGAAATATGAAAAATATTCAGAATCTTTTTTTAAAAAAATCCGTTGACATTGATAAAGTCATAAACCAACAAAATGATGAGAATATTTTAAACGAAGGAATCAAAATCAATGATAGTATAAACTAACAAAAGTTGACTTTCATGGTGAAAAAAACAAGAATTAAGAATAAAAAAAAACATTCTTCTCCTCAAAAGTATGTGATACTTTTGACTTACAATTTCAAATGCCAATATTTCTTGAAATCTTAGCTGGCATACTCTATTAACACCACCATGAGAAAATGATAAACATACTAATACTCTATATATTTGAAATAGGTTCGAAATTATTTCTTAAATATATTTTTTTTTGGAAAATTAAATTTGATAAAATTATGTAATTTTTGGTTTCATCAAATATTTAACAAAATTTAAGTTATTAAAAATCGTAAGAATTGTGAAAAAAAATAGTACGATTTAACATAAGCTCACATTTAGGTGAACCGTTCTTTTTTTATTTACGTTATTTTTAGTCAATGCAATTCCTGCTTTCTTTAATCAAGAGATTTTGATGGACTTTTTTTATTTATTTATATGAAATGATTCCTGTTAAACATTTACTAAATATTTGGCAAAGACAAAAAAAAATGTTCGAATATATCAAATTTAAATAATTAAAATTGTTTTTAGGTATATTCAGGGACCAATTTAAATCAACCTCAAGCATAGGGACCATTACAAACAAATTTTCAAACTTAGAATACGAGAGAAAATTCAACGCTAGAGACACTTTTGGATAGGGCTGGGCATAATATGGTTCAAACCGAAAAAACCGACCGAACCGTTTTTTTTTTTATTTCGGTTTCGGTTTTTCGGTTATTTCGGTCGGTTTCGGTTTTGAATTTTGATATTTCAGTTTTTCGGTTCGGTTTTCGGTTTTTAGATATAAAAATTTGGTTAACCGAAAAACCGAAATTATGTATACGTATTAACGTATTACGTATATATGTAATATGTTACCCATTCCCACTCCCAGTCGGCCCATCCATCCCAAATTCCCAATAGCCCACAAACTATTATTCTCAGCCCAACTACCCAAATTCCTAAGTCTCAGCCCAACTACCCAAATTCCTAACCCAATTATGAATTACCCATTCCCATTTCCCACTTCCTAATTTCTAATTTCCTATCATTGATGATAAATCCCTAATTTCAGAAATTGTGCTTGCCAATTTTTTCAACCAAATTGTACGAGATAAATAATTGTTTGAGTCTTGCTAAATTTGTATTAAATTTGGTTAAACCGAAACCAAACCGAAATAAACCGAACCAAAATTATAATAACCGAACCAAATCAAATTTATTTCGGTTTGATTTGGTTTTACATTTGGCCAAACCGAAAACCGAAAAACCGAACCGATATTTACGAACCGAACCGAACCGACCGAACGCCCAGCCCTACTTTTGGATATAATGTCAATTTCATTTCAATATAAAAGAAACCTAACCATAATTATTTGCAATAAATGCTAAATAGTTCTTTGGCTAGGACTTACAAAAAGTATATATTTAAAAATAAGAATATTTTTATTAAATTGTCCTTAATTTAATAGTCATTATTACATATATATTTTTAATTACATAAAAATCATTTATGTATTAATTATTTAATTAATAATATGAATAAATTTGAAAGAAATCAATTACTACTAATATAATATGAAAGAACACTAAAGAATAATTTTTTTAAAAATAGATAACATTGTCATGTTTTGACATGTGGCATTTAATATACAGACACTAGTGACCCACTCGTTTTCTTTTTGACCATGCTTTTAGTTTGTTGGCATGTGCTATCATTAATTATTTAAAACGGTGGAAAAGAAAAGAAAAAAAAAGATGAAGAGATATACTATGCTTTGTCTCAATTCGAAACTTACATCATTTTTTTTTTAATGGTTATATTATATTCTTTCACAAATGATAAAATACAAAAAGATTAATATATTCTTTCGATATACTTTGTACTATTACGATTTAGTGGAATATTATGATAGCTTTTCCTAAATTCCAATTTTGCCAATTAAGTTCGGAACTTTTAAGCGGCACAACCATCCAATAAAGTTGCCAACAATATATAATCACTTTTTAATTCTTAAATTCTACTAGAAAAATATGTAGGATATAATCAGTATATACTTTGTGTCTATACACTCATTGTATATTGTATATATTTCAAGAATCACTATAATTGTTATTATGGGCTACATTGCAGGCCCAATAACGGAATGAAATTGGGCAAACATAAAATTTATATTTGTATGCTATAGCAAAGTTTACATAATTGCGCTCCATAGCAAACAGCGCTATACATATACAATTGAAGCAAATTATATAAAACAAAGTGTATTAAACGAAAAAGAGAGAAATTATATATAATTTGAATTGTATAAAACGAGAAAGCGAGAAAGGCAGAATTGAATTGTATAAAACGAGAAAGAGAGAATTATATACAATTTGAATTTTTTTAAAACGAGAAAGAGAGAAAGACAAAAAGAGACTTGTACAGGGAATATACAATTGAATCGAATTGTATAAAACAAGAAAGAGATAAATTATATACAATTTGAATTTGTATAAAACGAGAAAGACAAAAGAGACTTGGCCAGGAAAATATTTGTATAATATAATTATAAGTTTATAGGACAAAGTTATGTGTATTTGCATGCGTTTATACAATTTTCTCTCACTTTATACAATTAGAAACACAATTTATACAATTCTATTGTATAAAGCGAGAGAGAATAGCAACAGGAAAAAGCGAGCGAGAGAGGAAGAGTGGCGAGCGAAAACATGAGGGAGAGAGAGATTGTCAAACAGTTTGCTATGAAAATAAATAAATCAAAGGATAATTACTATATTTATTTTATATTATTAGTTTGTTATTTTATTCAATTATTTCATTGGAAGGAAATTCTGTTTGGAACTAAAGCAGCCACAACTAGACAGGTCAATGGGATGGCCCAGCCCAGTCCAATGATAGCCCATTTTGATTCCAAAATTTTAAATATATACATCTCGATATTTAGTCTTTAGATATATATTTTTCTCAAAACTGTTCAGTTTGTGTTACATCAATTTTTTTAAAAAAAGAAGAATAAACTGGCCGAAGCATAAGATGACGACAACCAAGGCCGAAGATGAATTAGTCATTTTTTTTTGTAATTAAATTGACCGGATGATTACTCTATGTAATTATCCCGCTATGTAATTATCCCGAAAATTATAATCACGCGTTTAAGCAAACTTATGCTATTTATTACTCATTATACCTATAGTTTGCGATAATTACCACTCGCGACTAACATTATACATTAATTACGTAGGCTGACTTCGAGTTTGTATAATTAGTCACATTTGTATATATATAATTCACCAAAATATACAAATACATATGCATAATATACAATTATTTTACCTATATACATAAACAATTCAGCTCTCTCCCTCTCTCCTCCCTCTCCCAATCTCACTCGTCTCTCTCCTCCCTCTCCCAGTCTCGCTTTTCATATATACAAATGCATATGTATAATACACAATTATATACATATACAATTCACCTCTCTCCACTCTATGTTTTCTCTTGCTCGCCTCTCTCCTCCCTCTCCCAGTATCGATCGCCTCTCTCCTTCCTCTCCCAGTATCGATCGCCTCTCTCCTCCCTCTCCCAGTATCGATCGCCTCTCTCCTCCCTCTCCCAATCTCTCTTGCTATATATTCAAAAACATATATATAATATACAATTATCTAAACAATATATATATATATATATATATATATATATATATATATATATATATGCTCGCTTCTCTCATCAATATAACATGTAGCTGCGAATTGTAATTATCATACTATAACTATGAAGAATAATTAAATTATTTTTAAGTGGCTATATGTGAAAGTTCCCCTTGTATTTTTCCTGATCTCATGGGCTGGTCTTGTCCTAAAGGGCTAAAAATTCTTCGTACAAGCCCACTAAGATAAAGGGTAGGGTTGGGCTGGACTTGCGGGCAAATCCCATTCAAGCCACAGCCCACATTTACATCACTCTAATGAAATCGTCATTTTTAAGATAAAGCCGTAAATATCTTTTTAAATTTGTCTAATTGCTAATACAAAAGTAGAAAATATTTACAAAGTGATGATTTGAAGTCGAAACATACTAGGCCTTTGTCGATAGAATTCAAGAACTTTTTTACTTTTATTTATTTATTTATAAAGTTTGAGATTGAAAATATAATTTTGTTCAATTTTATTTTTTTTGACAAATCAAATTCTAAGAAAATTTATTTTTATCAAATTCCAAATGTATGCAGATGAAGTTGGAAAACTGATTTGAATCACTTTTCCAAAATAGGAATCCAACTCCAAGTTGAATTTTGCTTTCTTTTATTACCAAACACTAGTTTTAAAGTAAAGTGAAAAAAAAAATCCCCAAAAATAGAATAATTTTCATTGTCAAACTCTCCTACTAAAAAAAAAGGAAATTCTTTAAATACAATTTTGTTAGAATTGGGAAAAGAAACGGCGAAAAGTATCATAAATTAGGAGAAAAAGGGAACAGATACCGAATTGGGAAGAAAAAAAAAATCCAATTCTATTATGATTAGAAATCATTCTCGATTTAACTATGATTTACTGTAAATTATATAAGCAACAACTTCCTTCCTCTTTTACCATCAGTTTACTTGCAATTTCACAATTTTTTCATCTACAGATTTTAGCAACAATGCCAAAAATATTAACTATAGTCGATTTGCCCGCAATTTTAAACCAAGAAGAAAATATCACGTTCAAAGTAGGTACTAAAATGTGTGTTACATGCTCACAAACACACCGTGGTGGTACAAAATTAAGATCAAATTTGTGTGAATTGAATGTCAACAGAAAATCCTATAACAATGATGGTTTCCCACTTAAGGTTACTGTTTACGTAAAACGCCAATCCACAAAGATAACTTCTTCTTTCTATATCATAGATCATAAAGCTGAATATACCTTTTGGATTTCTTACGATAGCATTCATGTATCAAACGATGTTTTCAACATTTTATCGAAAATTATATTATTGATGAATGTTCCCTTCTCTTTAGATGTTGATAAGTTGGAAAATAAGGAAACATTGATTTCTAAAATATTGGAGTTTGGTAAGACGGGCGTACAGAATTCTGATGCTTACATGAATTTGGATATTATAAAAAGTAGTCGTATACACGAAGAGGAATTTATGGAGATATATAACAATATGGACAAAAATTATAATTTTGAGTCGTGGAGAAGGACTCAAGGAGAGTTGGATTTAAGGATCGCGAAGTTTGAAGTTGTACAAAAAGAAGTCGGAATGAAGAAGATGAGATTTGAAGCTAGTAAATTTGAAGCCTCTAAATTATCGGATATGTGTTCAATTTGTTGTGAAGAATTTTCAACTGTTTCGATGGTTTCTTGCTTTGATAAATGCTCACACGTATACCATGAAGTTTGCATTTTAAAGTGGCTTTTAACAAGTCGATCTTGTCCTTATTGCCGTAATAATGTCTAGCGGTAATTGTGTTTGGAGTTGTTAAAGCTTTTAGGTGTTGTTTATAAATACTCATATTTATTATTATCGTTAAATATAATACTCGTCAATTTTATTATTTCTGTTAAATTGTTCATACTTTATTTATTGCTTTGTAATTATCAAAGAAAAAGAGAGTATTTTCAACTTCAAGACTTATGTAACGAAGCTTAGTATCATTTCATGCATTATCTGCTAGAATTGATCAAGATCAAGTTAAAAGATATTTCTTATACAACAGAATTTTACAAATTCTCTGAACGGTTGAGCCTACAAAGATTTTGTCTCAATATCATAGAGATAAAAAAGTTACTTTTCAAAAAATTGAATCTTACAAGCATAAAAAGTGTTGCCTAGGCATATACAAGTAATTCAAAGTGTGATGCAATAATCATTAATCTCAATCAAATCCAAAAGGTTATAAATTTTGTACAAAAGAATTAAGTAGAAAGCATCTGTATGATTCTCCATTATACTGATACTATAAAAAACAAAATCTTGAAATTTTCCATTCTTGAACAAGAGATACATAAATATAGAAAATGAAGAAGTATTGCACCTCTTGGTAAGACTATTAAGAAGATATTCTTCAATTTTTCTCTCACAATCAAATCAGAGTTACTTGAAATAACCAAAAGTAATATACTACTGACTATAAATTATGATACACTCAAATAGATAAATTTAAATTAACTATATATATACATGAACTATACAGTGACTATTATTCAATTTAGACCAATTCAAATCACCTATGAACAATCCCAAAATTTGAATGTGAAATCCTCTCAATATTTTAAGTCTTTTGATATACAGTTCCCTCAAAACAATTTTGTTGGGGGTACATCAATCCTTTTAAGGAAAAATCATGTGGTTAAACAAATTTATACTATTTAATTACTTATCATAGCTATATTTTGATAAATTAACACTCGCGACTTACAATATACATTAATTACGTGAGTTGACTTCAAGTTTGTATAATTAGTCACATTTGTATATGTATAATTCGCCAGAATATACAAATAAATATGTATAGTATACAATTATTTAATTTGTATACATATAAAATTCACCTCTCACACACTCTCTCCCCTCTCTCCCTCGCCTATCTCGTTCCTCTCCCAATCTCGCTTGCCTCTCTCCTCCCTCTCCAATCTCGCTCGCCTCTCTCCTCCCTCTCCCAATCTCGCTTGCCATATACGCAAATGCATATGTATAATATATAATTATACACATATACAATTCACCTCTCTCGCTCGACTCTATCCTCCCTCTTCCATTCTCCTTGCCATATATACAAATACATATGTATAATATACAATTATCTAATCAATATATATATATGTATATATACACACACAAATCATCTTTCTCCCACTCTTTTCCCCCCTCTCTCTCCTCTCTCTCCAGTATCGCTCGCCTTTCTCTTCCATATAACATGTAGCTACGAATTATAATTATCAAACTATAGTTATGAAGAGTAATTAGGTTATTTTTAAGTGGTTATATGTGAAAGTTCTCTTTTAAAAATAAAAATAAAAATAAAGTGGCATAGGGCCAAGGTTGAAGAAGAAATTGATCTTTTTTTGTAATTTAATTGACCAAATGATCTTTTGATGTAATTATCCCGAAACTTATATTTTTACTGATATCATGAGGCCCAACCCTTGAGGCTAGTGGGTCAAGAGAAGGTGAGCTATTGAGTCTAGGGATTTGCGTATGTCTACACATTTGATTTTATGTATTATTAATTTTGTTCATTGATTTTAGTTTTTAAATATGTTAAATCAATAATCAGATAAGTAATATAATTTTAATCGGTTTTGATTTTGAATGGGTTGATTTTCGAATTAATTAATAAAAAAATGCTTATAAATATGTAATATGACTTCTCCAATAATTTGGCATGATTAGCAATAATGTAACTTTACTAATGCTTCATAAAATAAAAATAGTAATAACTAGCATGACAAGAACTAAACAAGTGTTACACGGAGAAATTAAGAGGAATAGAGTTCTTACTTTAAATTTTGACATTTTGCATAATGTAAAGTTGTAAGCTCAAAGTCATTATAAAATGTCATTTGAACTTAAAGAGCAAAAGAACTAACTAGTAAGATATTGATAATGATATTTAATATTTTGTATACAAATAAAGTACCAAATTACTGTCATAGTAATAAATTATCAATTTATCCAATAATCAATATTCAAAAACCAAAACCAAACCAACAACCCAAATCGTATTTTTATAAACAAAACCATTAAAAGACCTTAGTCGAATAACTATAAACATTCAATTTATTGATCAATTGATTTTTACGCACCCCTATTTGAACCTAAGTTCTAAAAGGGCTGAAAATCATAGTACAAGCCCACTAAAATAGAAGGGTAGTATTGGGCTGGACTCGAGGGAAAATCCCATTCAAGCCACAGCCCACGGGCTCACATAAAAATTCGTCATTTAAAGATAAAATCGTAAATATCTTTTTAAATTTGTCAAGTGCAACTTTTATATATAATAAATATAAAATTTTTAATTTTATGCGATGAAAAACTTTTCAAAATTGCATTCTGTAGTAAAATTGTAGTTTGCTACTGATGAATCGCTGTTTGGTGAATTGTATAATTAGTATATTTATACAGTGCAGAAGAAATTGTATAAAGTAAAGAGAAAAGAGAAAACCTATGTTTGTAAACTACGGATGAATTGTATAATTAATATATTTATACAGTGCAGAAGAAATTGTATAAAGTAAAGAGAAAAGAGAGAACATTTGTTTGTATATTTATATCGTGAAGATTCATCCTTAGTTTCGATATATGATTCTGTATATATACATTATACAAACATATTTCAATTTATGTATGTGTAGAAGTTTGTGCAATTGTATATGTCTAAATGACCATGATACAAAAGTATCCTTATACAAATGCAAAAACTTATACAAATTAATTGTATAATTTGTATATTTATAATTAAAAAGAGAAAGAGAGCACGACAATAGAAAATTGGGCAGGGTAATATTTGCGTTGTATAATTATAAGTGTATAGGATGAAGATATATGTATTTGTTATGTGTATATACAATTTTCTCTCGCTATATACAATTTTCGCTCTATTATATAAATCGAGAGGGGGAGAGTGGCGAGCAAGAATATGATAGAGAGAGGCGACTAGCAAAGAGTTTGCTATGGAACACAAGTAAATTAAACGGTAGCTACTATATTTACTTTACATAATTAGTTTGTCATTTTATACAATTATCCCAATTATTAATAATAAAAACTTTTACAAAGCTATGATTCGAAGTCAAAACATACTAGGCCTTTTTCAATAGATTTTAAATATTTTCTTACATTTTTATTTATTTATCTAGTGAGAGGTTGAAAATATAGTTTGTGTTTAGTTATGCTTTTTGACAAATTGAAGTTTAAGTTTTTTATTTAAATAAAATACGAAATTTATGAAGATGAAGTTGAAAAACCTGTTTGAATCACTTTATCAAATTAGAAATCCAACTCCAAGTTGGATTTAAATTTCTTTTATCACCAAACACTAATTTTAAAATAAAGAGGAAATTTTTCTCCAAAACAGAATAACTCTCACTGCCAAACGCTCCATAAAAATGAAACCACACCCCACGCCCACTCCCCACCCCCGAAAAAGAAAAAAAAAACAGGTGGGATTCGGATAGTTTTTAAAAACAAATACTAATTCTTTTATTGGAAAAATTGTACATATAAATAAACATTTAAATTAAAATAAATTTTATAGCTATTATTTCATATATTTGTAATTTGTAGTTAATGTTATACTATTTTTGCCATTTAGTTGGAACCCACAATTTTTTTAACAAAACGGAAGATTTTTTTTAAAGCAACCCAATAAAGGGTAATTTATTTAATAAAAAAACATGATGCATAAGATACACAAAACTGGCCTGCATTCAACGAGCTAAAACAAAGTAAAGCAAAATAAAAATGGAAGTGCTCTATTTCATCTGCTCCGATCTTTTCCCGAACTGTCGCATCTTCTCCGATGAAAATCCAGAGTGCAGATCTCCATTCATCGCACAATACCGCCGCACAAACTATATGACACACAAAAATTGTGTGAAATCATTTTATCGCCAAAATTCTCACTGATGCTATAATTCGGCTATTTTTTCTCCTCCATATTCTATCAACTTCTCTTGTAATGTCTCCCCAAATCAGTTTTATTTTAATCTATTGGGCCCCACACATTTTAAGAAATGGAAGTGAAAGAGAGATTTGATATAAAACATTTTTGTTTCGATTCAATTGTATATAAATTCAAATTTTATGCAGATATACAAACACAATATTTGATACATATGCATAGTAGTTAAATATATACAATTAATTGAATTGAGAGAGTGTCAGTGATTTATATAAACGAGAGGTTGTCCCCGATTTATACATAAGTGAGACTGTCAACGATTTATACAAACGTGAGGCTGCAACAATTTTTACAAAGGGGAGATTGCCAACGATTTATATAAAGGAGATGCTGCCAGCGATTTATACAAACCAGAGGATGCCAACGTTTTATGCAATGGAGATGTTGCTAGCGATTTCAAAGGAGTGGTTATCAGCGATTTATACAAATGAGAGATTGTCAGCAATTTATACAAATAAAAGGCTGCTAATGACTCATACAAATGAGAGGCTGCCAACGATTTTATACAAATTTGATGCCCCAGCAATTTATACAATTTGATGTTTCATAGAAAACTTTAAGTTTGCGATGAAGCGCATTATGCAAACTATAGCTATGACATACAAATATAATTTTATGTTTGTTGTATGTGAAAGTTGCTCTTATTTTATCGTATACTAGAATTATAGAAGTAGGATCGGAAAATAAACGGTGGAAACTAACATATAATAATGGATTAATTTTAGGGATCACATAGTCTTAATATAAAAATACAATTTATTCCCTTTTAGTTTGTAATTACATGAATTCCTTAAAAGTAACACAAATCGAATACATAATATGTAGCTAGATATATTAAAAAGTATCTCGAATACATTATAACATAAATCGGATACATAATATATTGCTCATATATATTAAAAATTAGCTCGAATATATAAAATGTAGCTCGAATACATTAAAAACTAGCTCGAATACAATTATAAAATAAGCCAGATAAATAATAGATAACTCAGATATATCAAATACCGACTATGATATATTAATATATAGCTCAAATATACTAAAGAAATAAGGAAATTTAGAGATTTTTAGGAATAGAAAAGAATATTGAAAATAAGGTAAATATAAGACGTATATTTTAGTAATTTTTTCTATAATAAATTAAGAATAAAAGGGAACAAATATCGAATTGGAAAAAAATAATTAAATCCAACTCTTATAGGATTAGAAATCTCACTCTCGATTTGACTATCATCTACGGTAAATCATACAAACAACAACTTCAATCCGATTATATAAACAACATCCACAAAAATAACTTCTTTCTATATCAAAAATATTATCGATGAATGTTTCGTTCTCTTTAGATGTTGTTTAGTTGAAAAATAAGAAAACATTGATTTTTTAAAATATTACTGTTTGGTAGGACCGTGAAGAATTTTAATGCATACATAAATTTGAATATTTTAAAAAGTGAAACAAAATAACTTACCAAACATTTTTTAATTGAAAAGATGAAGTTCTTCAAGTTTTAAGAGGAGAATTCAGATTAATTAATAAACACATATTCTTTAACTAATATTATAAAAAATAATTGATTTCTATTTTTTCAAAATTAATTTATTTCAATTAAATTGATCATAAAAAATAAAAGTATAATCATTTTTTGAACATCGTGAAATGCGAAAAATATTTAATACATAAATAAAATGTCATAAATTATTAAATGTTTGACAAAAAGGTAATTTATTAAATTTAATTAAAAATGACTTGCGACGTCAATTGAATATTACTAAAACAAATGAAACTGAAAATATATCATAAATTATAAAATGTAAATTTTGTATATAGCATTTTATACAGTCATATTATCAAGTTATAGCATTAGATTTTCAATTTCATTGTGTAACATTTAATATCTCACTCTATAGCATTTTATTAATAATTATATTGTTAATTATAATTTATTAAAAAGAAACAATTAATTAAAAATAAGGGGATAAAGTTAAAATGGATAATTAATGTTAATAATTAACACACCGACAACACAAATCATGGAACTTTTGTTTCTTTATTAATTGCTACATTTAATGCATGTAGACACGTTTGTGAATATGAATAGTTGCACTTTTTAGGGAGTTTACTTAAAGTTAAATATATGATTAGCACGTTTTTAGGGATATTAAACATTTTCAAATTATCATCATTGCCTTAAATATCTCTAGTTAGTTAAAATAATATTTTTTTTGCATTAATTCCTTAAAAAACGTTGTCAATCAGATAATAACACATAATATTTTAAGATTTGCATTTCAATCAAATTTGGATCAACGTTACAATTATTATTCATTCCAAAATTTCACTATTATTTTCAGATTGCTTTCAACGTATAAGTCATTTTTTTTCTAAAAATTCAAGAATATGTTCATAGCTGCATATTTCACTTCTTATTTTTTAGTAACCTGATAAATTTTGGCGTACAATATATGTTTCTATTTAAATTATAATATATGTTTTTGTATTAATTTTGTACTGAAAATGTATTGTGTTTGTTTAATTGTAGTATTGTATAGGACAGTGAATGACATATTAACTGTGTATGAAGTGTGTATGAATTATATGAACGGATTATAAATCTGTGTAACGTTGAAGTCTGAATTTTTTTTAATAGTGTATGAAGATTATACGAAATGTGTATCATTTGTGTATGAAAGTTCATTTTTTTTTCTTCAAAATTACAGTATATGTTTCTAATGAAATTATAATATATGTTTTGTATTAATTTTGTACAGCGGGTAGACCAAAACTTTAAAGATGGAAGGTGTTTGCTGACGTGAAATTCAAAAGGACAAAAATGACTTGCAGTAGATGCCGTCAAGTTGGACACAATAGAAAGACATGTTCAAATTATCCTGTGCAAAAACAATGATTTCGTAATGTTACATTTGTTATTGTGTTGTTTTGAATGTTAGAAACACGTTTTGTTTTATTGAGTGCAGTTGTTATCATTGACATTTCTAAAGTTTGGTTTCGTAAAAAATTGTCATATATATATCATTTGTTTCTGTTACATATGTCAAAGTTCAATATGACATTCATAATTCATACAATGTTTATACATTATAAATATACATTAAATTATACTGTCATTCATGAAATGTTTATATAGTATTCATACAATGTTCATACAGTATTCATACAATGTTCATATATGTACCATTTGTTTCTGTTACATATATTCAAGTTCATTATGGGATTCATAATTCATACAATGTATATACATTATATATATACATTGAACTTTATTGTCATTCATAAAATGTTTATATAGTATTCATACAATGTTCATATATATACCATTTGTTTCTATTACATATATCAAAGTTCAATATGACATTCATAATTTATACAATATTTATACATTTTTCATACAATATTTGTACCATTTGTTTCTGTTACATATATCCAAGTTCAATATGGGATTCATAATTCATACAATGTTTATACTTTATATATATACATTGAACTTTATTGTCATTCATAAAATATTTATGTAGTATTCATACAATGTTCATATATATACCATTTGTTTCTGTTACATATTCAAAGTCCAATATGACATTCATAATTTATACAATATTTATATACTTTTCATACAATGTTTAAGTCTCTAAACATGCTTATGGCTTCCCAGTCAGAAAATTCTGTCTCCTGGCAACTGTTCTTTTGCTTTTCTTCCTTCAGTTGAGATGATCATAGCTCTAGTAAGTAAAGAAAATATTAAAAGCCATGCAAACTCACCATTTTAGACCCACAGCTTCATGGTTGCACCAAAAGCAACTTAATAGGCTGCAAAAATATTGATCTACCTTAAACGGCCTCGAATTAAAATATTGATGAATGAGATACGTTAGAAACAAACTCTACGTATTGGTGGCCTTCCTAGAAGAAGAAAAAAGTGATTTTGACACATTTCAGCATTAATTGTCAATTCAGGAGCCCAGTGCTACTGTTCTAAAAATTTTATTTCATCTACGTCCGCCAAGCCATTTGAAAACAGAACCAAGAAACGGAGGCATACTTGTGCCAAGTAAAGATCCTTCCAAATTAAAGAGGAACAAATTGTGTTTTATGATATTACATTCAGTAACGACCATGCTTTGTAAATGATCAATTTTGATTCTGATCACAAATTCTTAATCCAAATACTTTAAAGAGGATGATTTTCTTGGTTCCAAGTAAGATGCAATAAGCTGTGGAAGGAAAAGAAAAAAAAAAGACGTAAAGTAAAGGCACAATATTATTCTAATTGACATATAATATTTCTCTTGAACCATAATGCCACAGCGGTTATTTGTTAGTGCTACAAGAGAGTAATAACAAATGCACTCTTAAGTCGTAAAAGACGCAGCAATAGCCCTTAAGAAACATGAGATAACCTTCTCTTTAACAAGGCCCCTTACAATCAAAATGTTGGCAAAGAAAAAGAGCAAAATGAAACAAGGTGCTTAACAAATTTAAGTATCTCTATTCAGGTTTAGCATACAAGCACCTTGGCTTTCTTAGAGTAATGTGCATTGATGGTTCAATAGAAAAGAGCTAAAATACTATAGGGACTATACACTTACATTGGGTGTCTACGTGAAAGCAGATTTCTTAATTTTGTGTCTATATGAAAGCAGATTTTCCTACTCTTCCCTTGAAGAAAAGAGGAATCCATCTGATCTGAGAGAGAGGGATAATGGGGAAGATGATTGAGGTCGAATTTGGGTAAGATCAAAAAATGATTGTGTATTGGGAACTGATCGCGCGTGATGGGGAGAGATGGAGTGTATTGGGGAAAGATTATTGTGTATTGGTTGAGATGGGGGTGGATCGTTATTGGTTAACCGTATAATAGGGAATTAATTAAAATCAAATCCCTATTATTTAGATATTGTTTTTTAAAAGATAACTATATAATGTGAAGTTTAATTAATATTTATAATAATAGTTTATTATTTATATTAAAAGCTTTTAAAAGGTAATTGATTAATCAACAAAAATTTAAAGAGTTTGGTTTATAAAAGGTAAGTGAATAAATAAAAGTAATTATTTAAACATATTAATTATTATTTAAATAATAAATAATTTTTTTAAATTAATATATTATTAATTGATATGGTATAACTTGATAATAATATGCTATAAGTAGTTTATTTTTAAAGAGTATGAATTAATTTTTTTAATTAATATATTATTAATTGATATGCTATAACTTGATAATAATATGATATAAGTAGTTTATTATTAAAGAGTATGAATTAATTTTTTTTAATTAATATATAATTAATTAATATGCTATAACTTGATAATAATATGCTATAAGTAGTTTATTTTTAAAGAATATGATTATAACTTGATATTTATCATCTTAAATGTGTGTGGAATGTTAATTTTTCAATAAATTCAAAACAAAAAATTAAACATGATACTGTCATAGCAAATTTCAAAATAGCATAAATAAATATGATTTTATTTATATTTTTTTAAAATAACGTAAGTCTATAACTTTACTTAACAATAAATTCTATTTTAATTTAAAAGTTAGATTTGAGAAAATAAGCATGACATAAAAAATATGGATGATATGAAAAAATTGCATAAAATTAAGTAAAGTAAAATTGAGAACAAGAAGAAAATGAAATAAAAAATAAAAAATAAACTTTTAGAATAATAATAAAAAGCAGCTTAGAATAATAGAAGTAAAAAAAATAAAAATAGGAAAAAAAATTTAAAAAACATTCAACTTGTAATTACACCATGTAATTACTAGCAATTCATAACCTCTGCTTCTGAATTGTAGAATAATTATCCTCTATTAATAACACCAATTACCTACTGACCAATTAGTTACCTTCAACCAAACAAGATAGACAATATAATTACACCAAATTCAGTTACTATGTTGGAAAAAGGTATACCATTAATGGGAGTTAAAGGATAAGTGGGAGTTATGAATGAACTGGGAGTTAGAGTTACAAGCTTTAACCTTGTCCTATAAAAGGGAGGACCTGGGGTCATCCAAAGACAACATAAATAACACAAGAAAGAAGTTTCTTAGAGAAAGAGTGTAGTTACTGTGGAAACATTACAAGACTCTATAGTAATCTTGTAAAAAACCGCTTAGGCAATAAGTGGTGATAACACTTGATCCAATAATAAGAAGGTATGTATAATTCCGCATAAATCTCTGAGTCTAAACCCTTCAAGGATGTCCTTTCAAACGAGTCCTTAGTTCAAATTCATCAGTTCAAACAATTAATTGAATCACAAATTCTTACTGAAATCTAGTATAAGAAAGCAAGTAAAGATATTTTTTAATAAATAAATAAATTAAAGTTAATATATTTTTATTGTGATATTTTAATTTTAATTTTTTTTCTTAATTAATGCATTCTACCTTTGAACTCCTAACCAAAATTCAACAATCAAACAATTACAATTAATATAAAATTTAAATTTAATTATAAATTGACCACTAGAATCCAATACAAAAAGTAGTAGAAATAATTACTTTTTATTAAAGAAAGAAAAGTACACATTTTTATTGTGATATTTAAATTTAATATCTTCAAATCTTATTAAATACCTTTTATCTTTAAAATTATAGTCAAAATTGAACAACACAATTAGAATAAAATTTCATATTAGAATTTTGTACAAGAAAGTAAAAGACATAATCACTTTTTAAAGAAAGAAAATGAAAGTCATATATTTTTATTGTTAATTTTAATTTAAATACTTTTTAAGTCTTTCTTAATGCATTTTATTTTTGAACTTTTAATTAAAATTCAACCGTTACCATCAAAATAAATTTTTATTCAATTATAAATTAATCGTTGAAATTTTGTACAAAAAAAGTAAATAGAGTATCTTAATTTATGATTCCAATAAGTAGAGATATCTCTATTTTATATTTACTTTATTGTACTAAATTTCAATGATCAATTTATGATTGAATAACAATTTATTTTAACTGTAACGGTTGAGTTTTGACTAAAGATTAAAAAGTAAAATGCATTAATTAAGAGTTGCAAAAATTAAAATTAAAATATAACAATAAAACTATATGACTTCAATTTTCTTTCTTCAAAAAGTGATTATCTCTATTTACTTTCTTACAAAATTTTAATCATTCATTTATGATCGAAATGGAATTTTGTCCTAATTGTACTGTTCAATTTTGACTAAAATATATGTACTAGGAATTTGTTTTCTTTAAAAAAGTAATTATCTCAGTGATCAATTAATAAATTAAAATTAAATTTATCCTAATTTTAACAGCTTGATCGTTGAATTTTGACTATGAATTCAAAGGCAAAATGAATTAATTAAGATCAAAAAAATATTAAAATTAAAATATCACAATAAAAATATATTTACTTTATTTTATTTTATTTTTTTATAAAAGGTAATATATCTCCCTACTTTCTTATACTACTATATTTCGGTGAGAATTTATATTTTAATTATTTAAGTAATGAATTTGGACTAAAGGTTCAAAGGTAAAATACATTTTAATAAAAATTTAAAAATATTAAAATCAAATATCACTTTAATCTTCTTTAAAAAGTGATATCTTTTATCACCTTCTTGTACTAGATTTCATTAACATGTAGATTTAATTTGAAGGACATAAAAAACAGGAGATAAAATATGTTAAATTTAATTTCTATAAAATTATAGAAAATATATTGAAATTTCCCTTTAGGATCAAAATCAGGCAAAAGAAAGTATAAGAAAAGGAAAATAAAAATAAATAGTAATATTGGTCAAAGAAAGATTTTTCTCTTTTTACTTGTAAGGATCTTTTGGTAGAAATATTAGGATAAATAGTTATGTATTATGTATGATGTTATTTGTACTATGTTTGATAAATTTTTTGAGTATAGTTATAATTAATTCGTGGATTAGTTATAGAATATATAACTAGTACCTCATTTGATGGTTTAGTAATATACACAATTTAATATCAAGATATTATCTAGGTAAAGACAAAAAAATATCCTTCAAACCCTTTTAGTCATTTTGTTCTTTTTATTAATTTTATGTTTTATATTAAAAGTATATAAATAAACTATGCTTAACTACTTGGGGTAAGAAGAATCACAAAGTGCCGAGACTAAGGGTGTGTTTGGTACAAAGGAAAATGTTTCTCATGAAAAAAGCTTTTTCTAGAAAACATTTTCTTGGAAAATAAGTATAATTTTAACTTATTTTCTCATTTTTGGTTGATGAGTAGAAAACATTTTCCTTAAATTTTGAAGGGAAATCATTTTTCTTGAATTAGAGGAAAATGATTGATTTGGAAAAATATATTTTTTTTAAATTTTTGTCCAACCAAACATGAGTAAATTAGAAAATATTTTCCAAGAAATGATTTTCTTGATACCAAACACACACTATAATACGGTCTTCTATGTGTTATGAACGCAAAGCACAAACAATTTTCTCTCTCATATATAGTGATATTTCTTTTCATGAACGCAAAGCCAACATAATTTCAAAATATTATCATGCAAGAACAAAAATTCCAAGTATATAAATAAAAGAATGATACCCACCAGAACTCAAAATGCTGAACCACAATTATCACAATGCAGTTGATGAAGTTCCAATAATTTTCAATGCAACTGAAGAAGTAAAATAAATTATAATTATAAATTTAATTTCACCTCAAAAGTTTTATAAAGAGAGAGTCGCTCAATGACATAAAAGGACATTTATCTATTTTTCAATTAGATGTGAAACTCATCAATTCCCCTCACGCTCAAGGCTAGACAAATGTAGACATATAAATAACAAATTAATTTGAGATCCGACATATAAATAATAATCGAAATGGTCATGAGTTGATTCCATTTTGAAAAATTAAATATTGATCTAACCAATCCTTTAAAGATAGCTTAAGAGAGAATGATTGTAAATGAATTTTATTTCTTGTGTCTTAATTTGAAATTTCTCTTTTTACAGTAATGGGCCAGTGAGCGTTGGGCTTTGCCTGTGGAAGTATAAGGTAGTGTAACTCTTTTACTGAATCATCAATAAAAGATCAAAAATCTATATAATAATATAAATCTGAATCACATGGAGGCTAATGTGGCATGCTTCAAAAGCCAGGATTAATTTTTTGATTTTTTAACATTTCTTTTTTTAAATTTTCTTATTTCATTTTCTATTAATTATTTATTTAATAATTTAAAAATCTATCATATTTATTATATTCAATTATTATTGATGAGTTACAAAATAAACTCCATCTTTTTGCATTCTCCACTTAAATAACATGTCTTCTCAACTTCCTCATATCTTATTTTTAGGCTCAAACAATCTATAAATGACAACCACATATGGAGTTGTTTGATACTCAATATATTATTTTTGTGGTCAGTTTTTTTTTGTTTGACTTAATTTTCTTCTCTTTTTAATTTTTTAAATTTTGCAGCATGTATCAGTGAGAGGAAAATTCAACAACACACCAAAACCACAACAACAATCAGAAAGAAGACAAAAATAACAAGCAACAGAAAAAGAACAACAAAATTGACACAACACATTGCAAACTAATTTAGAGATGAGGAAAATAGATATTAGAATGAACAAAATTATCGTGACTCTTTTACTTTATTTGTTCTTCTGATGATGATGGAGTGTTATTTTATCATGAAAAGAGAAAGAGATGATTTCTCATGATATTTCTAAAGATACTTATGTAAGAAGAAAAATCATGTAATAATCAAATTTCTTCAAAATATAAAGAGTTTTTGAAATGACATTGCACTAGAATTTCTTCTTCTACAAAAAGTATTTATTGAGAGAAATAATCATTTTGATTGAGAAACTTATAGAATGAATGATAAGTGGTCAAAGAGCAAGAAAGATTATTTAGAGAGATTTAATTTATTTATGGAATTCATATTAAATTAGGATGAGAATATGGAGAAATCTACCAATATTCTAATTCCATTTTTTTGTTTTTTCATTAAAACGTATTTCTAATTTATTATTTCTTATCTATCTTTAATTAAAAATATTTTTATTATCTTTTATATATTTTTAACTGAAGTTTGTTTATATTTTTGTATTTTTTTTTGTTTTTTGATTTGACGTTTATTTCTAATTCTAAACAATCGAAAATTTCACTTTCAAATTTTACTGAATATCAAGGTTGACCATATTTAATTTCATTCATGATTAATTTTACTTCCTTGCCTTAATTTGATCTCTTTATTATAATTTATATCAATTCTTTAAACTGCTTCTTTACTTTTTCTTTTTTCTTACGTTTTATTTATTTATTTGTTACAAGATAATAGTTATTATAAATTGATAAGAATTCCATTTATATTTTACAAAATTTAATTTAGTTTATTTAAATTAAATTTAATTAATTTCTTCTGCGAAAAGATTCATATCTACACATAATAATAATAAAGTTAAAGTTAGAAAAGAATGACACCCTTCTCACTTAAAGATATTTATTTATTTTATCATATTTGTATGACATTTTCTCTTATATTTTCTTAGAATAACTGTTAAAAATTGTGTCTTGATTTATTTGTTTATTCAATTCTTATTTTGTGCATTTTACCTAATTTTTAATGAATTTTTTACCTTTGAAATTTTGCACAATATCAAATATGACCATCCTTAAATCCTTTCATCATAGATGCTATTAATTTTTATAATTTTCTTTCCTTAAACTCATCATTAATGTAATTTATATCATTTCCTTAAATTTTGTTTTCTATTCTTTGTTCTTTTTATTTATTTATTTTAAAACTAACTGTTATAACTTTATTTAAAAAATGCATTTTTATTATACATAAATAAAATTTAATTTGTCATTTATTTCTAATTTCCGTTTTTTTTTGTGTGTTTTTTTTCTGAAAACGTTTTTTTTTCTTATCTATCTTTAATTATAGTTTTTTTTCTTTTATATAACTTTAATTGAAGTTGTTTTATTTTCTTTCGTATATCTTTGATTAAGGTATATATATATATATATATATATATAAAGGCCTAAAATTTATTTACTTTTTATTTTATTTTTTTGTTTTTAAATTTAATAAATTTTAATTTCTAAAAACTAAAAATTTTACCTTCAAATTTTACTTAATATCAAAGTGACTACATTTAACTCCATTCATCATCAATCATATTATTTTTTCTTACTTCATTTTGATTATTACTTTCATATCATTTCTTTAATGCATTAAATAATTTTTTTACCTTTTTTAATTTGTTTTTTTTTTTAATATTTGTTATTATAACATGATAAGAATCAAACATAATTTTTTTTAATGAAATTTAACTTCTTTTAATTTAGATCACTTCTTCGGCTAAAGATTCATTTATATATGTGTGTAATAATAAAATTAAAATTAGAAAAACATGACAACCTTCTTATTTAAGATATTTGTTTATTTTGATCAATTTTATTTTGACATTTTCTCTTATATTTTTCTTAAGTAATTGTTGAAAATTATGTGGAAGTTTTTTTTTTTTTTTTTTTTTTTAAAAAATACTTTTTCAAATTTTGAAAAGACAGAAAATTCTACCTCAAAACTGAATTATCAAATACGCCCATATTTAAATCATTTCATCATTGATGCTATTAATTTTTTAAATTTCTTTCTTTAGATTCATCAATAATGTTACACATTTCCTTAAATCATTTCTTTTCCTTTCTTTTTTCTTTTTACTTTTTATTTCTTTGTTTATTTCAAAAATTGCATAAAAATGTATTAGAATTTGATTTGCCATTTTATTTTGATTTTTTAGATTATTTCTTCTACTAAAGATCGATATTTATATGTTATAAGTATATCAATGTTATTCTTAAATGTCTATTGAAATCTATATAATAATATAAAGCTGAATCATAGGGTTGCTTCTAAAATGAGGATTCATTTTTTTGTTTTTTTGATAAAATTTTTTTAATTTTCTTCATTCATTTTTATTAATTATTTATTTAATAATTTTAAAATCTATCATATTTATTATATTCAATTATAATTCATGAGTTAAAAAAAAAACTTCTATTTTTACATCCTCCACTTAAATAATGTCTTCTCAACTTTCTTCTATCTAATTCTTAGGACTCAAACAATCTATAAATAACAGTTATATATGAAGTTGTTTGATATTTATTTTCATGTTTCCTTCATTTTTTCCGTTTTTGTTTGTTTTTTTCTTCATTTTCTTCATTGATCATGTATTTAATAACTAAGAGAGAGAATATATAAAAAGTGATGCGGAAATATGCATGGCTACCATGTTCATGAAGATTATAGATATGTTTTACATAATTTTTTTTATTTTGTCATAGTAGACAAATACGAGGACAAGGTGAAGACGTTTTTTTATGACAGTGTCAGATTAGTTTTGTACAAATTTGATAAAATGAAGAAGAAATTTTTGTGGCGATAATTAGTTATTTTTCAAATATAAGGTACGTATTTTCCAAGAACAATATTGTTCGATAAAGTTTGGAGCGTTACATATATGATTCTTTTTTATATCGAGTAAATGTTAACTTTTTCTTCTAAAAATAATGTGTTGATTTTCCTAGGAAAGAAATTGACGATTCTTAAAAGTCTATCTATCTATCTGTATAATAGTTGTTGGACTAGAATAGTGTGGTATTTTCTATCTATACTTTGGTGATTTTTTTTTTCTTTCTACTTATTATTGGACTTATTATAAAAATAAATGTCTCAATAACTATATTTTGAATTATCATATCATTTTCTGTGATTAATATTCAATATTTTGTGTCATAATATACAAATGTCAAAAATATTGAAGTCACATCCTTAATCCTCTTAATTACAATGACTCTTCATTCTTAGGAATGTATATATTGAATGTAGTATTAATTTGCAATATGAAATATACTCTTAATATTTTTTTATATAAGCTAAACAAAACTAGATGAATTAGGAATTTGTGTATGCCATTTTTTTCAATATTTTTTGTTTAGCTAATTCTTTTTTCTCTCTCTTTTTCTTTTGTGTATTTTTAAATGTATTTTCTTTCTAACATTATTTTGTTTTTCAATTTTAATTAACTTTTTTTAGAATTTTTTATATGATAATTTTGTTAGGTTGGTGAACATATAAATACTAGAAAGTATGTAGTAATGAAGTTATAACAAAAGAGGAGGAAGAAGTTCGAATTAAAAAAAATTGATGTAAGAAATTTAAAAAGTTCAACTGAAGAGTATGTACCTTATAGATGACTTGTAATAACTATTATTACAAAATATAGATATATAATTGATTTTTCATAACTTATCTTTTATAAATTTTAATTCATTTCATAATCGCACAAAACGCGACTAAGTACTCTAGTTATCCAAATAATACTAAATTCAACTCAAACTTAAAAGTTTATTTATAATAGTACAATTATTATTTATTCAAATAATATATAAAAAAGCACAGTTCCTTTTTTCATTCGATTGTGGGATAATTATTGCATCAAAATCATATGAAACAAATAATGACCAACCATATAATTTTGACGACAAGTATATTTGATTGGAATGACAAAATCTACGTACTATACATTGCATCAAATCATTTTTTGAGTAAAGGATAAATTATAAATAATCAGTGTTTCTTCCTTGTTTTTTTTATGGATAGAAAGTGATTAAAATTGAAAACGTATTAAATGTACCATATTGCACACCAGACAGTGATTGTCATTTGGCTACTGCAATTTGCCTTTTGCGGCTCACATAAGTAAGTGGACTGTCTGTCTTAATTTTAAAATTATTAAAACTATATATTAGTTCTGTCAATATCAAACACTTCAATTAATCACGCAGAAAAAGATAAATTAATTGGTTAGGAGAACAAAATTTCTAAACTTATCACAATTAATTGACGGCGCTTTCCTACTAATCACAAACAAACTTAAATTCAAATTACAGTTGTGTTTTAAACGACTCGGTTCGAGATTCGCTCTAGAATGGAACTCTAGCAAAACGCTTTGAAATTTAAGTCTAGGGTTTAGTTTTGTAAGACTTACGCTCAAAGTTTTCGATTGTACGCCCTAAGCACTCTTAACATTCAAAGTTGAAAGTTCGTCTAACAGATCTTACACAATTATATATTAAAAAATTTAGTTAACATTATTGATTCTCATAATTATTAAATACGATAGATACTTGATAATTTTTAAATATTTTATCGTTTAAATTAACAATTGTGATAAAATAAATATATTTTATGTTAATATACACGACAGCTATAAACAAATGGAGAGAATAGTAAGAAGCAAAAATAAAGATCTTTTATATATTTGAAGTTTATTTCCTAGAGGAACTCAATAGAATATTACTCCATTTTCCTCAAATTATATACTGTCACGTGTTAGTTTTTCATTGTCATAATTTAATTAATACTGTATCTTAACTTATAAATTTCTTATTTTTGTTATGTTATTTTAAATAAGATTTGAGACACGTGTCACGTATACGAGGTCCCTGCGTCGATATTTTAAAAGTAATAACTTTATTTTTGTTTTTTTCCTTTTCACTGTCATGATTTTTTAAAGATACTGTCTTCTCACTTTTGGATACGTGCCCACATTTGTTTTAGTCACAATTAAAAAAAAATTATGTGACTTAACATGATTAGTTTACATAAATGTTGTACTTGTACATAGTCCTAGATGAAAATATTGTATGTAAATATATAGTATCACATATTGTTCAAAAATTTAGAATTCTAGCAACAAAATAAAGATACTTCAAAATCATAACAATGACTTAAGATCAATAAAATAAAAGACAAAAAGAATTTTTTTAAAAAAACTAACCTCCTATATTTATGATTTATCATTTTCACATAGCTAACTCAACATAAATACTATTGTATATGTGCTGTACGTGTGTATGTTTTTAATACATCATTTTCATTTATACTAAAAAAAAATCGATCATATTTATATTTTAAAAGAATAATAAGTTTAGCAACAATAGGGACCCTGTGTACTATTTCTGTTTTACAAGTAAATGAGTAATAATACCAATGGCTCCACCGTTGCTGTCTTTTTCTCTTCATTTAATTTCCATCATCTTACATTATTTTCGTAGGGGACACCAATTCTTTTTTATTCATTTTTAAACTGCTTTTTAAAGTTTAAACTGTTCAAGATTCCACTTCTACACTCACACTATGATGTTGATCTTCTGTCATTTTTGGTTGTGATTAAAAGTGAAATTAATGAATTATAAATAGTAATAAAATATTATTATGAATTTAAAATTTGAACTTTCTACCTTCCCATTTAAAATTATGCACGTGTATAACATCTCAATAGGCTCCACTTACTTGGTAATTTGCTTTGTGTTTATCAAGTACATTGCTAATTTTATAATATAAGTAAATTTCTGTTTGGAACAAACTTTAAATTCATAAAAAATAAATTGTAATAAAAAAAAATATGCAAAATATAACTTTATAGATTAAGATTGAGGGTACAATTTTGTTATCTTTTTATTCTTCTCTCCTAAGATTGATTAGAGGGTCATTAGTGGTGTATTTCTCGAACTAATATGATTTGAATTTAATCTCTTTATGAATATTCCATCAAATATTCTAGATTTTGATTTCTTATTAGAATTTTCAAGATGTGTTTAAGAGAATTTAGTGCCCTTTATATATGCATGAATAAGTGTTTAGGGTTAAATAGCCTCCAAAAATCCTAATTGGAATTGAATAAGTTTTTTAGAGTCTCAATTCGAATTGAACACGTCTAGTAGAGTCTCAATATTTCTCTCGATTTTTTATTAAGAGTCACATGCTCATACAAGAAATTGACACCAAGTCACCACTGACTATATCATTTAGCAAATAAAAAGTATATCTAACTTTAGTTATTCAAATAAATAAATATTTTTAATGATATTAAAAGTTTAAAAATGAAACTAATAATTTTTGTCGAGTCTAGAAGTGATTTTAATACTTCTCTTACTCTTACTTTTTTCTCTTTTTAAGTATATATTATTAAATTTATTTGTCACTTTAACATATTAAAGTTTTTTTTTTTTATGTTTTATCCTTGACCGTAGTTACTAATTTTTCAAAAAGAAATTTTAGAAATTATACTAAATATAATATGGTTATATGGTAACACTATTTATATTAATTATTATTTCTTATGAACTTTAAAGTGAATGAAGTAAAGTGAGTTGAAAATATATATTTTTTAATCTATTAAAAAAAAACTTATTTATTAAAAAGATGTTAAAATTCTAAATAAAAAATTAAAAAATAAAAATATATAATTCCGTGGGAGTATTTAACCTGTCTTGAAATTCCTAGTGGCACCGCCAGAGATCTGCAGATCAAACACAGACTCAAAGGTTGAAGGAATCTTAATAGTCAATGACAAAATTACCCCCATATATGTACGGAAATCTGAATCATATAGGGCTATTTCAGACAATTCACCTTATGCTGGCATGCTGCTTTCAAATTCCAAAGCTTTTTAATACTACTGCTTACCAACATCACAATTCACAATGATAACACAGTAATGGAGGTGACACGTGTATTTTATAATGTCATATCTCAAAAAAGCATGAATTAAAAAAAAGGAAAAAATACAAATTAATCGAAAAGGAAAAAAAAAAGATGAAAAGAAGAAAAGTGAAAAAGTTTACTGTTATTTATTTTTTAATGAAAGAAAAAAGTTTTATTTTTCTAACTATAGTCGGAAATAGACTTTTTGACTACCCGCACCAATAATATGTTGACACAACAAGTAAAAAAAAAATGAATAAATTTAGTTATAATTTTATTCTCCATTGGTATAAAATCATTTTCAAAAATCTTTACAAAGGTAAATAAAATTAATGACAGTACGGAGTCTAAAAGATATAAAATAGTATATGAATTTTATTTTAACCAAAAGGGCAAAATCGCTAGAAGAGGAGCGATTTCTATCGCCGAAAAAAGCAAAATCGCTGCCTTTGGTAGCAATTTCCAAAATAATATTTTTAATAATTTTTTAATAAATCGCTGCCTAAGCAGCGATAAAAAAATAAATTGATTACCACTTATTTTAAAATATCATTTAAAAAAAATTATTTTGGAATAAGTAGTAAAAAAAATTTAAAATTAAAATTTCTTAAAAAAATTTAAAATTTTATTTTAAAAATTGTAAAAAAAAAAATTAAAAAAAAATTGATTTGAAAAAATAATTAAAAAAAAAATTGGAGACAAATCGCTGCCCTTTCAGCTATTTGCTCTTAATTTTTTTTTTAATTTCGAATGAATAATTAAAAATATTAAAGAAATCGTTGCTTAGGCAGCGATTTATTAAAAAATCATTAACAAAAATTTGTTTTGGAAATCGCTGTCAAGGCAGCGATTTAACTTTTTTCGGCGATAGAAATCGCTCCTCTTTCAGCGATTTTTCCCTTTTGGTTAAAATAAAAATTCATATACCATTTTAAAATTTTTATTAACATTTTATACCCTTTAGATTCCAGACTCAAATTAATAATCACATTTGCTAAAGTTTATTAGATGAAATTCCTTTATAACCAAACATTTGCTAAAGTTTTTTTTACACAAAAGTGGGAAAAGCCAATAGTAATGATCGATCAAACTTGTTTTAATTGTATTTTTTTTCACTTATACTATAAAGTTATTTCTCACAAAAGAATTGGACACTTGGAGATGAATACATCTTTTCTTTTTTCTTTTTTATTATTTCCCGAAATGGAAAATATCAACTTTTTTGTCTTTAAATTATGTAATTACTTTTGGGAAAGTTCTGGTGATGCAATATACTTATGGAAGATGGGAGAATAAAGCAAGTTCCTATTTTAATAGTTGTTTTTTATAAACATTTATGTGCACTCAGTATTTATTTATATTAAAATAAATGAACTAAATTTATTAATTAAATTTAAATATACATAACTTAACCATTAAGTGATAAATATGGGTGTGAAAAGCTTTTATGCACCTTTTATTTGCTCTAAAATATTTCAAAACATTATATCTATTAATTTAAATTAGAGATAAATAATTACTGTTTAACATCATATCAAAGATGAGTAAAAAGTTCAAAAAATAAATAACGTGGACAGCAATAACCTTTTATTATTGACAGGCGCACGTGTTAAAATAATATATTTACACGTACAAGTCAGAAAATGATATAAAAATATAATTTATTCTATTTCAAGGTGATAGACTCAATAATCCACTTATTTTAAAATAAAGAACATACTAGTTTGTTTTTTATTTTTTATTTTTCTTGAAATTGTTTGACTTCAACTTCTAAGTATAATATATATTTAAAATCATGAAATTAAAAGATATTTAACACATTCTATCCATATTTAATTTTAAATTACGAGATTTAAAAATTTACTTCACTTAAATTTTATACCAAGTAAAAATCATATAAACAAATAAAAAAAAAAAAGTTATTAAGCGCATGGTTACATATTCATTTTATTCAAATTCTGTAAAATTGAAAAATTAGTTCGAAAAATAATTTGAAATTAAATTCAATTAAAATTATTCATAATCAAACATTGAATTAAACTAAAACTTAACAAAGAAAAAAAAACAGTTCTTGTGGTCATCCAATATATTTACCTTGCTCTTGCTGGTGTAATTAAAGTTGAATAAAAAAAATGGAAAAGGCTCAAATATGTTATCGAACTTTCACAAAATGCTTATTTATGCTATCAGTTAAAAGTTTGGCTCATTTATGTCATTACCCTTAAAGAAAAGGCTCATTCATGTCATTATTTTTTAATTGGCCACGTATCAAAAAGTTTGGCTCATTTATGTCATTACCGTTAAAGAAAAGGCTCATTCATGTCATTATTTTTTAATTGGCCACGTGTCAAAAGTAATTTTGCAAAATTACTGTTAAAAAATAAAGGCATGAATGAGCCTTTCTCTAACAGTAATGGCATAAATAAGTTAAAATTTTAACTAATGACATAAATAAGTTTTTTCTAAAAGTTCGATAGCATATTTGAGTTTTTTCTCTTAAAAATATAATGTATGTGGGGCTTAATTGGAATTTGATAAAAGTTGGAGGATTAACGAGGTAAGAGAAGAAAATATAATTAAAAATTTAATGTTGTTGCTCCCCAGCTGTATCTAGAGGTTTCTCTTCCCACCCCACATGTCCCTTTCATCCTTCTTATTTTCTTTTTCTTACAGTATACTTATTCCAAACTTCCTTTTTTATATTTCAATTTATTTTCCCTTCCAATTTCAGTTTTTTTTTTCCAATAAAAAAGAACAAGTTAAAAACATTCTCAAAGTCTCACCTATGTAAAAAAGATCCTCAACATGACATTATTTCATTATAATAAAAAATAATTTAATATTAATCTATTTTTATTCTAATTTACATAACATAAATATCTAAAAATTACTTTAGGACATAATTTTTATAAAAAAAATATTATGTCCCTATGTTTATTGGAGCATTTTTTACTTATATACTCCCTATGTTTGGATTTTGCTAGTCAAATCTTTTTTATTTCTACCCTCTTATTTGATATATTAAAAAATAATAATCATTCTTTTATATAATATTCATAATTTTATTAACATTAAATCAACGCCTTTGAAAAATATAATAAGTAAATATATTTGATACACTATCAATTAGAAGTAAAATAATAAATCCATCTTAATCAATAGAGTATTATTTTTTAATAGATGTGTCAGGTTAAAATTTAACAAATAAATTAATAGAATAATAAATTATTTATTTATTGATTATATTATATATATATATATATATTTTATTATTTTTTTGTTACCACAATCCTAATGTATAACGAGTAAAATGAAAAGTTATTTTCGTATAAATTTGAAAATAAAGTTGTAACTTTTTTTATTTGAACAATTTTTTAAATATGTTGACACCCACTTTTTCTGCTATAAAATCCCAGCCAAAACACCTTCTTTAACCCCTCTCTCTTTTCTCCTTCCTTTTCTCTCTAATTCTTCTTCTTTGGTTTCAAGTTTTTCTTGACCACTCAAAATCTCCCTAAAGTTTTTTTTTCTTCTTCTTCTACTAAACAAAATCATAAAAGGGTTTTTTATTTTTAAATCTTTTAAACTAATCTTAATGCTACCCCAATTATTTTTAATTTTTGAAATTCATGTCTGCAATTCTGAGTGAACTGTTTCTTTCGGGGTTTATGATAAATTCCACCTATAGGCGCAGGACCCATTTGGTGCAATCTTTCTCTGTTGTTTTTCTCTACTGGTTTTACTTCATTTCATAGCCCGGATACCTTAATAACACTACTATTTTTATATAATTTTATTAGATCTATAAAAAAAAAATCTAAAAAATATTTTTCATTCTACTCTGTTTTTCTTTTTTTTTTCTTTTTAAATCAAAAACTCCATCTGGGTCCTGCTAATTTTGAAAGATTTTGTGTCATGGCTTCGTCAAGTGGTACATCATCAGGTTCATCGTTTATACAAAACTCTGGTTCAGAAGAAGATCTTCAGCAAATAATGGAACAGAGGAAGAGAAAAAGAATGATATCGAATCGAGAATCAGCAAGAAGATCAAGAATGAGGAAACAGAAACATTTGGATGATTTGTTGGGTCAAGTAACAAATTTAAGAGAAGAAAATAATCAGATTTTGACAAGTATGAATGTTACTACACAACATTATCTTAATGTGGAAGCTGAAAATTCAATATTGAGAGCTCAATTAAGTGAACTTAGCTGTAGGCTTGAGTCACTTAATGAAATCATTGCAGTTTTGGATGCAAACAATGGACTTGTCATGGACCACAATAGCTTCAATTTTGCACAAAATGACATTATGTTTGATGGGTTCAACGTGACCAATTCTTGGAATTATTTATCTGCCAATCAACCCATTATGACTGCCGATGTCTTGCAGTACTGACACGTGACAATATTAGTCGAGCCAGTGAATTTCAAATGAGAAAGAAAAATCAAACAGAGAGAATCCTCTTTTTTATGTATTATCAAGTAGTAGATGCTAAGATTTTTCTTTTGTCAAGTATTATTATTATTATTAAGAATAAATCCTTTCGAGGAATATTGGTGTTCTTGTAAATGTGGGGTTTGTAATCTCATTTTTAGTTTCTCTTTCAAAAACTTAATTATGCGATTGTAATTGGTAAGTCTTTTTCTTGATTTGTAGTTATCGTAGTAGTATATTAATAACCATTTCAAGAATTGCTCCTTTGTTCTACTTACTTCGATGGTTTTGTTTCGTTTAATTCGTCGACTAAATTATATTGAAATAAAAAAAGGAAAATTACGCGGATAAACAAACTTATATTATTTAATTACTTATCATAGCTATAGTTTCTTATAATTATCACTCACGACTAACATTATACATTAATTACATGAGCTGACTTCGAATTTGTATAATTAGTCATGTTTGTATATGTATAATTTTCCAAGTTATACAAATAAATATGTATAATATACAATTTTTTAGCCTATATACATATACAATTCACCTCTCTCTCACTCTCTGCCCTCGCTTGCCTCTCTCCTCCCTCTCTGAATCTCGCTCGCCTCTCTCCTTCCTCTCTCAATCTCGCTCGCCTCTCTCCTCCCTCTCCCTATCTCGCTTTCATTTATACAAATATATATGTATAATATACAGTTATATATAATTATATACATATATAATTCACCTCTCTCCCACTCTCTGCCCTCTCTCCTCCCTCTCTCGATCTCGCTCGCCTCTCTCCTCTCTCTCCCAGTCTCGCTCGCCTCTCTCCTTCCTCTCCCAATCTCTCTTGTCATATATACAATTACATATATATAATATACAATTATCTAACCAATATACATATACAATTCACCTTTCTCCTACTCTTTTTCTCCTCTCTCTCCCAGTCTCGCTCGCCTCTCTTCTATATAACATGTAGCTATAGATTGTAATTATAAAACTATAGCTATGAAAAGTAATTAATTATTTTTAAGTGGCTATATGTGAAAGTTTCCCAATAAAAAAACTATTCGCATAGGTACAAAATAACTGAACACAAAGATATATATATTTTTGTACAAACAATTTTTTTTATTTATTTTTATACGCGATAGGTCTTTTTTGAAAATTTTATTTTTAACCTCCAAGCAGGGTGGAGATAGAGGGTGCTTTTACTGATATAAAATCAGTTCTTTTTTTCAACATAGGTAGGTTACATGCCAATTACTTGTAAAATTAAATTATTTGACTTGATGAAAATATCATATACAACTTCAAAAATAATGTTATGTTAAAAATGTCTTATATGTATTGTACAATAATAATATTTCGCTATAATTATAGAATCAAATCAAAAAAATATTCAAACAAACGATTGATTGGATGATATAAAGTTATATCTACGAACATATTTGTTTTTTGAACAAGAATATATTTTTAGCAGAATGTAGTAAATAGTTAGTCATGTAATAAAAGTGGTTCATAGACACCACCCACAAATGATTTTTGAGATATTTTTGGCTTTTGTTGTGATGATCATTGATTCTTCAGACAAGTACAAACTACAATTGATCTGAGCAGTTACAGTCCATCAATTTTTCCTTCCTTTTTTTGAAAACACCCTCCCCACAAAATAAAATCTACAAAAAAAATTCATATCAATTATATCAAATTACATTACTTTTATTATAATTTTTAAAAAATAAAGATGAGAATATTTATCAATCAATCAACTAAAAAGTTGATTGATACAAGTTTAAATAAAGAAGATATCATCTTGCAATGAATTGATATATTTAGCGTAATCACCACAAATGAATAAATTTTAGAATTCTTATTTATTAGCACTTGAAGTTATCGTCTACATATTAACACTTGAAGTTACCGTCATGTAATTCAAAACTCATGAAATTGAAATTACTGACTAATTCTACACACAAGTCTCTAGCCACCCAAAAAATGAAACCAAACAAATTTTAATTTCCTAGTTTCGTTGGGGACACTTTTAGCATATTTTCTTTTCTCTTGCCTATTTTGTGTATGGGTGCAGGCAATGAGTTAATTCTAAACTTAAGGGCTTGTTCGGTATGAAGGAAATCATTTCATTTTTTTCATGTTAGATTTATCATGTTTTTTTTTTGTAAATTTTAGAAAAAATAAGTTCCTTAAGATGAGAAAAGTGATATTTTCACTGTACTTCTCGCCCCTCCAACACACATCATATTCACTCCACTCCACAGCGATGCACTCCTACCTTCCATCTCATATTTCATAATATTCAGTTAAACCATATACAGAATAATTTTAAAATAATATATTTACCCACAAAAAATAAATTTCTTTAAAAATATTTTTTACTTAGTAAAGAACACACCCTTAACTGTCAATTAAAGAATCTAAATATCTAAATAATCGTTCTTAAGGAAATTGCATGTGAAATGTGTTTTCTATTCCTTTTCAAAGCATCTAATTGTCCAAATCTTAGGGCCTTTTTGTTTTGTTTTAGAGAAATTAATGCATTTGATATCATTTTGCTTTCGATTGGTCGATATTTGTTAAATTCTTGTTGTTTCTGTTTTCTTTTATAACAACCATTGATTAATATCGTGTAATATTTGAAATTTTCTCATATAGTATAATGTCACGTTTTAGCAATAAAGCAACGCTATCATATACTGCACGTTAAATTTAATGACACTTTGTATATGTTCTTAAAAGCTTTAGCCAAAATTAAGACTCTTTGTATATGTTCCTAAAAGCTTTAGCGATACCGAATTAAATGACACTTAACTAATGCCGACAAAACTTAAAACTTTTTATTAATTTATCTATTTATTGCCACTAAAAATTATTTTTATTATAATGAGAATCGCTCTAGACTTATAATGGAGTTGTGACATATTTAGGGAAAGACAACATAAATTCGGTAAGTAAAATAATGCAACGAAAGTGAAATGTTAGAGAAACTTTTGTAATTTCCAAAAAGTAGAGTTCACATAAGTAGTCTTACTTCTATCTTGCAACGAACATAATGACGTTTTTTATAATAGATTATCGACTCAAATACAGAGAAAATTGGTAAAGATAACATAAAACTGATAAGCACACCTCTACTCTTCAGTTAAGCACTTTGTGATAGAGAAATTTGAGGAGGATGAACTATATGCAACCTCACATCTATCTTGTGAAAATAGAGAGATTATATTAAATCAATCATCAATTTAAAAACTGAGAAAATCGAATAACCATAAAAAAGAAGTAAAGAACAAATGGCACGTGCAGGGAACAAAGTTTTCAGGACAAGTACAAATCCTAGTTATATACAAGTAATATCACTAGATCCTTGTATAATGCCCATAATTAAGTCCATGTTACAGGAACAATACAACGTGATACGATGCTTTGCCCCCATTAAAAATGAAAATTTATACAGTGTTAAATGTTAATACAACATAATAATTATTATTATTAGAAGAGAACAACATGTTAAATTTACATGCTTCTAGATGAAACAAAAAATAAACATATAATATTGAATCGTTTCTTTTTCTAAATAATTTTTAAAAAAACTAGATGAGTTGATGAATATATTACCAGAAAATAATTTTATTTGTTTTTGAAACAATTATTTATTATGAAATGTATATATTACAAACCATTTTTTTTTTTGAGAAAACTAAAAAAATAAATATTTGTCACTCTCAAGTCCTATATTTGGACAAAATTTTAAAATATGAAAAAACATTTTAAAGGGGAAGTTTACGTAATTGGAACACTACACTTAAAACATTAGGTTGTAACTATTTTCTCATCATTATTGAAATAATTGATCAAAATAGCCATTTAACAGAATTTGTTAATATCAAAGGTCATTTTTTTTTAATTGACAATTAATCTACTAATCTTTATTTATATACCCCCAAATATTTCTTGAACAGGAAAATGAAAAAGTAATCCATAGAAATTGAAACACATGCTATGTTTGGACTTTGATTTACGTAAGTGAAAATGAAATGCATTCATTTTTTACTACTCATTGTTTTTCTTTTCACTTTTCATTTCGTGTGAAGAAATTAAGTGCCCATAGTTGGAATATGTCAAATTAATGGGGCTGCAACTTGATTTTTTTTTTTATTTATTTTTCGATTGATATACTAAGGATATTGCAATATTGAATTTCATATTTACGGTCGAGTTTTTTTATGAGATTAAATTGCTTACTTAATAAAGAAAATTCTAGATTTGATATTTATTGATATTTGATGAAATTTATTAAACTAAATAGAAAGTGATAGGAGAAAAAGATGTTTGGTGGAAATTAATTCACCTAACTTGTACATTTTACCTATATCTTAAGTCTTCTTTCTTATTAGTTCTATCCTTTCAGAAAAGAGAGAAAAATTAATTAATTAAGACATGACTAATGGTGTCATGTTATTAGTCACAAACTAAACGTTCAGATAATGGCCATTATTTCCTTGATCACTTTCAATAATGCTTAATTATTTCATTAAATCCCTATTACATTAGTCTAATCACGCATGAAATGACAGGTTAATTGTAAAGTGCCTCCCCCAAACTCAAATTAACATTTGTCAAAACAAGATCGGTCTCGTTTAAATAAGAATAAAATATTTTAAAATTATAATTTGTGATTTAAATAATGGTGAGATTGAATGAGTTTATTTTTTTCATTAATACATGTTTGGTTCATTGGGTGAAATATATAAAATATACATGGTACAATATAAAAATACTTTACTTATTTGGTTTAAACTAAAAAAAATTGGGTTAATTTGGACTGATTTAGGATTTTCCATCCAATTAAGGGATATAAATGGTGAAATTGGTAATGGTAGGGATAAAAATAACCTTATTTTAACGGTAAGAGCATAATCAACTAATTAATCAAAGTTGAGGGATAGTTTGACCCTTTTCCAATTGTTATTTTATCTCAAAATTGTTATATCACATGAAAGATGATAGAAAATACTGTAACGAATGTAATTTAAGCCATCACACTAATTTCATAATAAGAAAATTATAATTCAATTTTTTAACTTTTAACTTTTATAAGCTACTACCCTAAGTTATGTTTAAAGTGATCTGATTGTATTAAAATTCAAATAATGTGAGTGTTAAAGCTAAACTCTGAGAAAATTCAGACCAGACAATATTTTTTCAATCATATTTAATCAATGCCCTTTTTAGGAAAATTTTCACAAGCTTGGCAATTAGAAAGGAGGAAATTAAAGTAAAGCACATTCAAAAGCTAATGGAGTAGTAATATTTTAAATATTGAATTGACGTACAACTAAAAATTTCTATAAAAATAAAGTATATTTAGAAATTAAAGAGAATTAAAGAGCACCGTTCTTCCATCATCTCGAATATAGGCATCATAAATATTAAAGATTTGAAATCCAATGGTTTCGTTTTTTTCCCTCTATTTTGTTTGTTTAGAGAATAATAATAACTGTAATTTTGTCCAAATATTCTTCTTTAAAATAAATTAATTTCATAAAAATACTTGAGCCACAAACAATACTTTGCTATCTTTTTATAATTAAGATTTTATATAAGTGGCTATCCACTAAACAAATCTTAGGTCTTTCATAGTAATTTTATCTTTTTTTGATAAAACATCTTCTTTTAGCATTAAAGAAAATGTAAATGATATATAAACACAAAAAGAAAAAAATTCTTTGATGCTTCAAACTATATGTTTCGCTATAATTGATAATTTTGCTATTAAAGACATATTTATAGACTTTCAGTGCAGAAAAATTGTACCAAAAGAGAGTACATATTTGCAAATTCTTTTCATTGTTGATATTTTTATATTTGGGGAAGGAAAGGGAGATTAGCACTTTTAGTCCCTAAATATTGATAAATTCTTATTTTAGTCCTTGTAGTTTTTGGTTTAACATATTTAGCCTTTGATTAATAGATTGTGGACTTATAACCCCTGTGAAATGTGTTTAGTTAAATATTACAAGGAGTAAAGTAAAAATAATTACTACAAAAAAGAGAGATTCACACGTAAAATTGTGTGTAAAGAAACTCACCAAAACAGTATAAAACTAGATCTAAATCATGTAAATCATATAGTTTGTTACAATAAATTTTAAACTCAAACACATAAATTTTAAATCTTAAATCTCTGTGATCATGGATAGTTTTCCATAATATTCTACTTTTTATTCATGTTGACTGGTGGAGAATGGTGTTTTGTGTAATGAATGAAGTGGCAGCAAGTTAATGGCAGTTTTTTTTTTAAAAAAACTTTTTAAATTAGGCCCATGATTTTTTACAAAAGGTACAAAGATGATGAAATCTCATGTCATGTCTTTTTTTTTTTCTTTCAAGATTTCATAAAATATTAGCAAAGATTAATTATTTAAAAACAAAATCAAGTTAAAGTGTTTGTGATAGCATGTGGCCAACGATACACTTGAAAGTCTTCACATGATCAATGCAGAAAAAGACGGTCCATTTGTTTTGTTTTGTTTTGCTTAATTTCTAATTAGTGATAATAAATTAATATTGAGTAAAATAGTAATTAATTAATATAGAGCCTGATAGAGGCATATATAAAAAAATAAAATCTAAATCATATGATATTCTGGAGGGAATATGAAGACTTTTGTGCCTCAAAAGAAGCCAAAACAAAGAGGTTCTCTGTGTATTTAATTACAAGTATATGGAAGTCTTAATTCCATAATTAATTAATTACATATAGGTTTCACCCAAATTCTTATTAGTAGGTTAGTTAAGATTTTTACTAACTGAATTAAGTAATATGCACATCATCACTATAAATAACTATTACATTGTCATGTCATCTTTATCTCATATTCATGTATATATATAAAGATCCTTTGGAATTTTGGATGACCTAAATCTTAGTAATATTTTATTATATAAAATAAAAAGGTTATTTATATTAAATTCAAAGTCCTAGACAAATATAAAAAAAATTAAGAAAATTCGACACGTACTATATATACATAAAAATTAAAATGTTGACCTTCTACATATATACTAATGCTGAACCTCTTTGTGCCCGGCCTCTGGCTTCGCCCATGCTTCTATCACCTGAAAGAGCAAGCAAAAAAGTCAGCACTCGAACTCGAAACTCGATAGCGATCTACAAATAGATATAACATAAAATCCAGAGTAGTATGAGTGTGAGGCAGTGAAAAAGCTCATTTTGGTCGATTTTTCTGAATGTCTTACACAGACTAGAGAAAAGTACAAAATTTAGCAAATTAAGAGGTGGAAAGCACCAAATTTTTTTAGTAAAAATGAAGAACTACATGCATAGTCATAAAGTTTTGTATGTGATGATGGTAATGAATAGTGACAAGACAAAATGAGCATTTTCCCTAAAACATGAAGCCCATTTTCTTTGATTTTGCAAAAAGTTTGAAAAGAATATTACCAGAATTTCCCAGCAGAGGAATTAGGTGCTTCTCTTTCTTAATAGGGTCCCTTTCTACTTGTCTTAATTTCCTTTCTACAGAAAAAGCCTACACAATATAATATGGGCTCCACTATACATTTTACCCTTTTTTGAGTTGAAGTTTGGAACCAAGTACTTAATGAGTGGAGGTACACACTATCAATAGTACAATGTTGTAACTTGTTATCAAGTGTATGAATTTTTTACTGACAGAATTGATCATCATTCAAACAAACTCAATTTCTAATAAAAACTCTAATATATATTGTTATTGTTGAATACAAATTACAAGAATAATTCACACCACAAAAAAATAACATACTAATTACGGATAGATTAACATAAAAGAAAGTAACTAGAAGGGGATGAGATACTAGAACAGACAAAGGAGATGAGAGATAAATGAAAGTCAAAGTTTTGACATAATTTTCATAACCATTCTTCTAACGCCTAATCCTTTTTAACAAATGGTATTGGGCTTGGATCTCAAATAAAAGTCTTTATTTATCCATAGGCCCTTACGAAGTCGACTTGATTCACAACAATCACCACATATATATACATTAAAAATCACATAGAATTATGTTTGACTTTAATTTAATAAATGAATAGTTCGCGTCTTAACTAGGTACCAAACGACCTGTCAAGGTCTAATATACTACTTAATAAATGAATAGTTCATGTCTTAACTAGGCACCAAACGACTCAAAATATATATCTTTTATCAAAAGTAAACGAAGATATGTCGTGTTAATAAAATGGGTTAAAATTTGTACAGAAAAGTCCTTTTAAAAATAAACATGGGAGTGATAGGCATGCACAAAAATGACTTAAAATTCAAGATCCTAGCTTTTAGAAAAGGAAGAGCAATAAGATTTCTCTAGCTATAGCTAGGCTTTTCCTATTTATCTAATAGACTTCAAAAAGGTTAAGTATAGTCTATATATCTTCCAAGTATAATTAATTAATGACTACAACTTCGCAAAGCCGTATTCAGTTACACTATAGCCCCCAGTCTGGCTCAGAAAATCACTGTTTGTTTCGGCAATATATGGTCCCCTCGTCACATGCATCCACGGTTATTTAGCGACAGATAAATTTCATAGCTAAATAGTAAAAATTTAATATAATCTTATTTAATTATAAATTATTGATAGATTATAAGAAAATAGAGCCATTTAGCAAAAGAATTAGCTGGAAATAATTGATAAATTTCATATTTTGTAATAATGAAAATTTTCACTTTATCACCTTCCTTCCATATGATTCTAAGTTTATCTCGTCTCGTTTTATCACCTTCTGTAATTATAATATATTCCAAACACTAACATTTTTTATGTACTACTTAGTACCCTATGTCATATGTGATCATCTTGAATCTTATTTATTTTTGTATGATTAATGTACATTATCTTAATATTTTATTTTTAGCATTTCCGCAGATTTATTTTATGCATAATTTCTTGAAACTTAGAGGCCCTACATTCGATCTCATAATATAGTTTAGTTTAGTTTAGTTGAAATTTTATTTCATTTTATTGAGTTTCTTCAAATCCCATAGCTTTCCCGTTACAGTCTACTATTTTAATTATATAATTAATGTATTGTTATTCTTTGCATAACTTCTTCTTCCATGTCATTTGAATCTAAGTTGTACCTACTAAAATATTTATGTGGAAGTTCGGCTAAAATAATAATATTTTCTAGTCAAATATATATAAAAAGATATATACGATCATGTATGCATAATGCATATTACATATAAAATATGCGTATATAATGAGATAGGATGACAAGGCATGTCAAAATTATGACTATATGAGGCAAAAACATATGAATGTCAGCCCATCAAGAATTATTTGCTGGCTCGCGATGAAATTATTTAGGTTGGGCCAAAAAATGGGCTATATGAGGCAAAAAAACAACAACATATGAATTACATAAATTGGTATATTTTATTAAGGGCAACTTTCACATATAGCAAATAAAAAATTTATATTTGTATGCTATGGTAAAGTTTGCATAATTGCGCTCCATAGCAAACATAGAAACTGTATAATTCGCTATACATATACAGTTGAAGCAAATTGTATAAAACGAAGTGTATAAAACGAGAAAGAGAAAGACACTTGGGCAAAGACTTGTATAAAAACGAAGTGTATAAAACGAATTGTATGATTATAAGTGTATAGAACGATTATATATAATTTGAATTTGTATAAAATGAGAAAGAGAGAAAGACAAAAGAGACTTGGCAGGGAATATACAATTGAATTGAATTGTATAAAATGAGAAAGAGAGAAATTAGATACAATTTGAAATTTGTATAAAACGAGAAAGAGAGAAAGGTAAAAGAAATTGGGCAGGGGAGTATTTTTATTGTATAATTATAAGTGTATAGGACGAAAATATATGTACTTGCATGTGTATATACAATTTTCTCACGCTTTATACAAACAGAAACGCAATTCACTATTCATTTAGACTTCTTATAGACTTTAATACCATTAAATTTATTTTCATCTTTAAGATTTTCATTTTTTTCTCTTTAACCATTTTCACCATTATTCTCTTTCTCATTGTTGAAGAAGAATTATTCATGTTCATACCAATTTATTCAGATCTATCGATTAATTCAAGAAATCTCTCAATACATAAAGGTATTTTCGAAATTATCATTTATTTTGCGAGATTTCATGATATTTTGTTTTCAAAATAAAAAATTATGTTGAATGTTGGATTGTGTGTATTACATATTTTTTGTCATTTTTTTGATTTTTATATGAGTTTGTTAATATACTCATCAAATATTTATGCATTTCGGAATTTTAGTATTTGAAACATTATTTTTTATGATATTGTTTTCATATTTGAGATTTAGTAGATTGTAATTTATAGTAATCCACATAAGCACTCATACACAATATATTGTTTGATTTTTTTTAGTATATTCATATTTAATAATTTCGAATTTTGCTTATAAAGTTATTAATTCACAAATAAAACAAATTCAGATTTGAATTTGGTGAAAAGAATTGGAAAAAAGGAACATAGCAGACGAAGAAGAAAGAGAGAGTCAAAGAAGAAGGTTGCGAAATTGTATTCATATCAGAATAATATTCATATTAATTTTTGTTTGTCAATTATTTTTCTTTTACTCATCATTTGTATTTTTATTAAGAACATTGTATTTCTTTTTTATTTGTAGTCATTCAAATACGTATCTCATATGAATTTGTATTTCTTAAGCATTGATGTATCCTATTTTTAATAGTCAATTTGTATTTTTTAAGAATTTTGTATTCTAAATCTGATTATATCATTTTCACTATGTATACTATCTCATATGAATTTGTATTTCTTAAACATATATGTATCTTGTTTTCAACAGTTAGTTTGTATTTTTTGTAGAATATTGTATCCTGATTATATTATTTTACTATTTATGCTATCTGTTTTGCAGAATCTTGTATTCTTATTTCTTTCATAGTCAATTTATATTTATTTTTTAGAATATTATATCCTTTCTCAACAGATTTATTATGTCCACCAAGTATGCTATTTTCCCCCAAAATCTTGTATCCTTTTATAAATCATATTCAAAAAATATTTAGGGTTCATAGCTTAAAGGCTTGTAGCTCTTCAAAAGTCATGATTAGCGTTATCAAAATTTGACATTTGGTTTCTTTGGAGCCAACCTTTGACTATTTCTGCCTTCTAACCTTAACTTAGCAATTTGACTCAATTGCCTGAGTCCTGATGTTTCAAACATATATACAAGTTTGACATAGATTTTTTGTTTCGATGTTGTGCATGTAGATAGAGAAGTGGCTAGCAGCTGCTGATATGTCATTTCCATATATATATATATATTGATATACGTGTATATATACACATAAAATATAAAAAATATTGATATAAATTTATAATGAAAACATAACAAAGGAAAGTTGATCTAATCGAATGAAAAAGATTTTTTTTTTAAATTGTAGATGATGAGAATTTTAAGTGATATGTTTCTTTTCTAAAAAATATTATATCACTTTTTCATCATACTATTTTTTTGTATTTTATATATTACTATACAATATTCTAAATAAAAATTAGAATAAATAGAAATACAAATAAACATATTGAAATAAATACGAAATACAAGATTTTTGAAGAAACAAATAAATACACATGAAAAAAATATATGAATACAAATATGTTTCTTAAATAACTATAGATTTATTTGGCATACTTATTCGAATGAATACAAACTAATAAAAAAAAGGTTAAGATTCTGGAAAAAAAAAAGAAAAAAGTTTGAGTTTTATTTGAAAATGTAACTGATGAGAAAATTAAGGGAGCTTTACCTTTTTATTAAATATTCTCTCCCTTGATTTTCTCCCTTTTATTATTAAATAATTGTATTTTTAAAATAAAAACATAAATAAGATACCTAACAAATTAAAATTTTGACATTTTTACTAAATATTGAAAGTGTTGCTAATGAGCCCTCTTAAATGTTAAAATATTGACATTTTGAAAAATTTCCCATGTTAAAATACATATATCTTGGGATACATGAGGCAATATTATGTCAGTAGTTTATATTATATCCAAGTGGATCCATATGTATCTAGGACACATAGACAATTCTCTTTCGTGTATATGTTCCAATATATGTAAATCACACCAGATATATGTATATAGCGTTTATCTAGTGGGATTCTCACTATTTAATAATTTGAAAAGCAAATTTCAAGTCAATCACATGTAAATCACACTAAAATTATATGTATATAATGTGTATACGACTTTAAATTTGATATGAAAAGTGAAAAACGCAAAAAAGACCAATTTGAGTGAGCCGTTTCATCATATCACAGGCCCAACTCATTCCTTAAGCGGGTTTTCGGCCTCAATCCTGCATAGGCTCCCCGCTCCGCTCGAAGAACAAATCTTTGATTTTTTTTTTTTTATGAATAAAAGAATTTACTTTTGTCGTAATCTGTAAACAAAGAATCATCAAATTAAATGTTATTAGCAGAATCCGCGGTTAAGGTTTCTTGAATTTCTGAGATTGGTTTACGCGTTTAAGCCACAAGTCAAGATCATCAAGATTTATACATTTATATCAACACCCAAGTTTCAAATTTCTGTAAAATCACTATCAGTTTGACTCTCTTTTAATATTGGTAAGACAGTGAGTTTCTTGATTTATTTCTAATCTTTTTTCTTTTTTCTTTTTGATAATTCAATGTTCCATCTGGTGGTGATCCCATAATCTAAATCTTGTTTCTTTCATCCCCTCACTTAATGTGTTCAGAAATCAAGATTCTTGTTTTTGGATTTGAAGATGTTTTATCTACTTCCTCTGTCCTAATTTAAGTGTTTTAGTTTGATTGATCACAGTTAATTAAGAAATAAGGGGAAATTCTTGAATCTTGTAGTCATAAATTAAAGATGTGTGTGGTTTTGTCTTAGACTTGCTTATATAGAATGTTTAAATTGAAAGGGTTATTGTTTCCGTGACAGACCAAGAAGGAAAGTAAGAGACTTGAATTGGGAAGGAGGGACTATGTCTTTGTAGTGTTCGGTTGAGAGTTGATTGTTATTTACTTACTGTTCTCAGTTGAGTGATTGCAGGTTTAAGTCTATTGGAAGTTTGCATTTGATTAGATATGGCGAAGCACACAGAGTACTATGACATATTGGGGGTTGGTGTAACCGCGACTCCTGCTGAAATTAAGAAAGCTTACTATCTCAAGGTGATATAGCATTTTAGCTTATTGTTTTCTATTTCTGGAGACTTCCAATTTTGAGAATGCACTCGTATCGTTTGTTGAATTTATTACTAGATGATCATCTGCCCTTTTTATGTGACAAACATGTACAATTCCCTGAAATTGAATTTTCTTGCTTTCTCTCTCAACTTAGTTTAGTTATCGTTTTTTTATTGACGACTCGGATGTGTATTTCTCTTAGTCATGTTTAAGTTTACTTTATATCCAATGTCTGCAAGGAGTCTGTTAGACTAGTTAGAGATTTATGTGCTAGTAGAAAATAAAGAGAACTTCTTGTGCTAGAGAGATTAAATTGAGGCTTAAATCAGGTGACCTGGCCATTGATTCGTATAGCTGACCACACTTGCATGGAATTGAGGTGTAATTGTTGTTTTGTGTGCATTTGATTGGTCTGTTTATCACATTCTCCCACCATCTAAACAAGTTCGGGTTTCTGTTATCAGCATGGATGCAGTTCCTAAAGCCATGCTCCTTAGTGTTTTCCATATATATTCCCAATGTTGCAACTATATGCCGAAAGATGAAAGGATCATTTTCTTGAAATTCTAGGTTGTATAGCACCAAGTAAGTTTGTGTTGCAAACTAACACGTTGTAACTATAATAAATCAATGTTTAGTTGGGAAAGACAACTATTTGCTAGTATACGTGACTGATTCCAAGACATTCTCCGCACTTCAAGTATGCGATGCATAAAGGTCGGGGATTCATAGAGTTAGTCTAGAGCTATTTTTTTTTTTTTTGTAGTTTACACTTGCAAGGAACCTCAAGTTATCCTTGAAAATTTTGTTTTTGACAGTTAACTTTCCTTGATATTTATCTGCACAAAGATATCTCTGGATTCAAGTCAAATTTTCCCCTTGCACTAATATGTAGTTCTATTTCAGGCAAGGACTACACATCCAGACAAGAATCCTGGGGACCCACAAGCTGCTCGTAATTTCCAGGTACAACCTATAAGATCTGTTAGATCTTTTAGTTTTACTTGTCAACTAGGTACCATTGGACACTTGAGTTGCCATACTTTAAATTTCGTGAATGCATCAACGCCGCATAAATTTCAATCTGTTAAACCTCCTATTTGGGTTCATACGTTCATCCGGCTGTGTGTGTGAGTTTAAAACAGAGCACTGTGCTCGAACATGTTCCAAGAATCCGATGAGTCGAAGTACTTAACAATATATTGGGATGGAGGGTATGCTTGTGTGAGTGGAGTGGTATCACAAAACTTCTTTACATTTCCTTTGCCTCTGTCTCATTGTTCTTCTGCTTATTGTTCACTTTTGAAGGTCCTTGGGGAGGCTTATCAGGTTCTGAGTGATCCTGAGAAACGTGAACTTTATGACAAATATGGTAAAGAAGATATGCCGAAGTAAGTGTGAAATAGGAAATGCCGCATTAACTTATTTTATCCGCCTTTTAATTTAAAGCTACATCCATTTGTTCTTGGCCCTTTTGTATTTTCGTCATACTTCATACTTAAAATCTTTTCTGCAAAAACTAGTAAGAGGCTCCTAGTGAACTTGTCACAGCAGTAAGAAAACTGAAAGTCCTTCTAATGATCTTGTGGAGTAAAAGTTAAGAGGATCATCAGTAAAATAGTGACTCATTTACTTTCCTATTCTAAAATTAGGCTTAGAAAAACTATCTTGTGTTTACTTTGTCTCTCCTTTGTCAGGGATCTGATGCACCCTGCAACTGTATTTGGGATGCTGTTTGGGAGCGATGTATTTGTTGATTATGTTGGGGAACTTAGATTGGCTTCCATACAAGCTGTTGAAGATGAAGAGGACGAAGTTGTTCCTGAGCTTCGTAGGCAGAACATTCAGGAGAAATTGAAGGTATTCTTGTTTCACAGGGTTTTCATAAAAGTTAAATTATTCATGCGATAGACTGAGGCAATCCTCTTTTAACCACAGAAATTACAAAAGGAAAGGGTAGAGAAGCTCACGACAATTTTAAAAGAACATCTTCAGCCATATGTAGAAGGCCGGAAGGATGAGTTCTTACAATGGGCACAATTAGAAGCGCAACATCTTGCTCAAGCTGGTTAGATTGTTTCACCTGCTAGTCCCTTGATTGTTTATTTTAAAAGTTTAATCAATTAATGTGTCATATTCTGAACTAGTTGGCCTCATAATGCATCCACTATATGCATGCTGCTGTTTTTAGACCTATTTAATTCCATTATGTCATAATTTTTCATTTAAGACAATTAGGGTTCCTCTGAAGGTAGAAGTTCTCTACTTATCAGAAGATAAAAAGGGGAAGAAGGTTGAAGTTCTATAAATCTGATACCAATTGTTGCATCAGCAATCAGCATACAAATTTCTAATTTATCTAAAAGCTCCTGCAAATGATGGACCTAATTCAAGTGAAATGATAGCTAAGCCTTAATCCAAGTTAACTGGTATGCTCTTTTTAGATCTGTTGCGCCCTTATGTTCTGCTTTTAGCTTCTCATGAATTTTGAGAAAAAGGTAGATTTTTGAGGCAACTTCGTTCCATGTGTTCTTGATCTACCTCATTCCTGTTTTAACGCCTTCAGTCATCATAGTTGTTACGTAGTCCATATGTTTTTCATCCTCTAACACCACTACACCAGTTCGAGTGGCTATCCAATTTGTGACTAAAAAATTTATATATACTTAGAATCCCCAACTCTCCTCTAGATCCTAACAAAATTATAAGATTTCTTCCTTGATGCTTCCAAAATTCTCTACAGCCTTACCATTGACTGCAAGTCTTTTTAGTTAAAGTTGGATCTCCTATTAACTTTTCCATTTTCTAGAACTATGTCATCACTTTCATCTCTGACAGCGGTTAGAACAGCAATCTGTGTCTTTCTTCTCTGATTACTGTTGAGTTTTCAAAGCCTTCTCTTCTGACTTCCCCTGAAGGCCTTCTCGGAAGAGTAGGTGCTGCATTCTTGTCTTGTGGCAGCTTTTCATATAATTGCTTGCACTGTTTTTCATATATTTTTGATGAGCTGGTTCCGAAATATTAAGAGACCAGGAGATTTGTCTACTTTGAGGACTTCTTCTTCATTATAGTCTTTATGATGCGATTATGCGAAAATATTTTGAAATGATATTTTTTTTTTTGTGGTCATATTTTCAGCTTTTGGTGAGGCTATGCTGCATACTATTGGTTATATCTACACAAGGCAAGCAGCCAGAGAAATTGGGAAAACTAAAAGATTCATGAAGGTGCCATTTTTGGCAGAATGGGTAAGGGACAAAGGACACCTAATAAAATCACAAGCAATGGCGGCTTCAGGTGACAAAACAGGCTTTACTCTTTTCAGCTTCTCATAGATAGCATTTAGCAGTGAAATTTCCTCTTTTTTCTGATTAATACATTTAGCAGTAACATGCCTTGTGTTTTTTTAAGGGGCTGTTTCTTTACTTCAAATACAAGAAGAGCAAAAGAAGTACCATGAGGAGAACAAAGTAGAGGATGCAATCAAAACAATGGAAGAGAAGAAAGATATCATGATTAAATCACTTTGGCAAATTAACGTCGTGGATATTGAGTTAACTTTATCGCGTGTTTGCCAAGCGGTAAGAACTGCCAATTCTTCTTTATCGAATTGCGATAGGGTACTTATTTATGACTTGCTACAGTCTACTGATGCTCCTTCCTTATATAAAGTTGATCCTTCAGTCAAGTATATTAACTACAAATTGGATGGAATGATCTAGACAAAAGATTAAACAGCAAATGAGTCTCTTATGAAAAATTTCTTAAGTGACATTCTGTTATTGCAACGTGTCAGCATCGTCCGAGCATTTCACTTTTCTTTATTAATCTAAACGTAATCAGCCTTTTATATTTTTATATCATCTTTGTGGCTTCCTATAGACTGAACGCGCTGTAACTTACGACAGCAAATTGTGTAATTTTTACGTATTTATGAAATGAGGAGCCTCTACATGTTTATCAAGTTCACTTATTTTTCTTTTTTTTTTTCTTTTTGCCTAGGTTCTTAAAGAGCCCAATGTTCCTAAGGATACTGTCAGGCTACGTGCTAGGGCCATGAAAAAGCTGGGGACAATTTTTCAGGTGAGTGGATCAAATTTTTTTTGTTGTTGAGCATTTCAGCAAGACAAGATAGCTTTAGATTTTTATTCATAACTTGTATGCGTTCGTCCCTGGAAAATATCATTAGAAGTTTTTAAAAGATGATCATAATTGTAGTTTCTCAGTAACGGTTTCGGATATCTTGATGTATGATTAATAATGACATAGATATAACTGAAAATCAATAATCATTTGGGTGATAAAAGATACTCCATCCTTCTCAATTTAAGTGTCTTTGCTTGACTGTGACACGAAGTTTAAGCAATAACGAGAAACTTTTGAATTATATGATCTTAAATTTAAAGATGTTTACAGTTCTTTGTGGTCTTAACTTGTCCTGTAGGATGTTGGAGTTGAAAAACTTACCAAACATAGAAAGGAACAGAAGCTTTTAGCATATTTTCCCCTTCATCGGCAAATATTAGTACACTTAATTGTCAAGTGAAGGAGCAGTTTTTTTCCTTTTTGCCTATCAATTTTACGTTTTTTCATAGAATGTAAATACTGTTCCTTTTTGTTCTCCCAGGGTGCGAAACCAATGTACAGAAGAGATAGCAGTTTACGCAGTGAAAACACAGACATGGTTGATAGTGGTCCATCCTCTAATTGAAAAGTAATATTCTTTTCGCGGTATTTTTGGTGTAGAGAGACTTATAACAGCTGTATCTGTGCTCGGGATTTGTTCAATGTTGTGCGCCTCTGTTATTACATTTGGGTATTTCTCTGTTCTTCAGAAACAGTTTGATCCTTCTGTGACCAAAATCTCAATTTTTTTGGAAAAACCATCGAATGTTTCTTGTGAAAACATGGATTTTTTATTTGTGTAGACGGTATCTCTGTATTCTTCGTGATGTTGACCACATTTCTGATTCGTGTTTGCATTTCAATGTACTGGTTTCGTGATAGGAGTAGGGGAGCGTGATGAGATTAGATCGATATCCAATCGTACAGCAGCTAGTTGCTCAAATATCAGTTTTAGACTCATCTTGCTTTTGTTGAGTGCATTCTTTTGACTTTCTTTTGGTAGAATTCATTTTTTTCATCTTTTTTAATATTGAGTAGTTCAAAGTTTACCACTTCTTGTTGGATATTATTTATTTTTAAGATAATATTCTATTATTTGATGAGATGCTGATAGTTGCATTACTTTAGTTTATTTAATAATAGTTTTTATTTTATTTTATGATACGTGGGATCCATGGGAGTAACTTGAAAAACTGGGAAGGTGTAGTCAAAAAGCAAAAGAAGGAAATAACAAATGAGACTTGGTCTTCTATGCTTTTTAATTTGTTTCAAATTATTTATCGTGCTTTTTTAAAAATAATAATCCCAAATCGTTTGTCGTTTTTAAAAAAAATCCATTTCACCCTTGTTATTGTACTTTGAATACTATATATACTCAATTATGGGTGAATGGGTGATATTATAATTGTTCAAATATTAATGACGGATAAAATAGTTAGAAATCTTTTTTCTAATTAATTTTTTTAAGAAGTGTGTAAAAGAGAATCATAATAGATAATCTGAGATGTTTTGATTCAATTACTTATGCTTTTGCAATAGCTGTAAGAACTATTATAACTTTTCAACTTTTTTAGTTGGATAAAAAACATATTGTTCGATCTGTTAATTGTTGTCCAAAGTCAAATTTGTGCATTGTTATTTGAAATTGAGAATGAAAAGATAGGTGAGGGTAAAGAAAGATTGAAGGTAGGATTATTGGATGGGCAAGAAAGAGGAAAATTGATTTCTTTAGATAGAATTATCGGATTCCATATACTAATGAGAGGTAGAAGATATTTCATGAAATTAATCGATTTGTGCATAAGTTGGTCTAGATAGTCATAATTATGAAATCTCAATGGAATATTTTGAGAATAATGTAGTCAATAATTACTTATAGTACTAAAGCACTTGCTTGTTTTGTATCCAATAAGACTAGTAAAAATATCATGTCAATGACAAAAAATTAATTTAGAGATCCTATGCCTTTGTGAATTGGCTATGGACTAAGAAATATTTCTCTTTTTCTCAGTGAACATTATTGTCCCATACTTTTAAATTACTTATAAAAGTATCAAAATTTCATTTTAAAATTAGAGGGAAAATAAGGTTCACTCTTTCTCTAGTACCATTAATTTATCTAGAATTATTATTGTTCACAATAACCGGTTGACAAGTTGCTAAATACTCCCTGTCTCTCTATTTAGTTATCCACTTTAGAAGTGACACACGTATTAACGCATTAATGATTATCATAAGTTAGTTATAATTTTACCCTAAACTTAAAAAATTATGCAATTCCCCAAGTATAATAAATGTATTTTCTGGTTTTAAAAAGCATTCTTAAAATTTAGTAGTACTACAAATTTTCTAGAATTAAATAAGGGAATATTAGGAAATATATTATTATTTTTTTTTATTTATTAAAATAGACAACTAAATAAAAATAAAGATAAAAGGAAATATGAACAATGAAATAGATACAGAGAGTAATTAACATTCAGGTAGGATATGAAATTACTTTATTTGTAGCTTTAAATGAATAAATTAAATAGAAAGAATTCATTATCTACCAATGATATGCTTAATTAGCTTCACTTTATCATCCACCATTAATGTCCTTTCAATATGGCATTTGGTAGGTTCTCTTTGTCGTATTGGATAATTGATAGCACTAATCCCCAAAAAACTATTTTATGCTTATCTAATTTACCAATGAAAAGCTGCTTCCATGGAATTTAATTTACCGGTTAATAAAGTCAAAGTATAAAAATCATAAGTGATAGAAAGTTTATTTTATTGACTAGGTTTTCGATTTCGACTTCGAATTACACCTCGTAACCTTCCTATACAATTTATTTCCATTCACCTAAGTTTTTATAAATAATTATGATGATTTCTATATTAATAGGAGGTGATAAGTATTAAGTAGAATTATCAATATATATATCCGTGTTGATGAATAGAATGAATTGTGGGATGTGCATCCACCGGATAATTTGATAGTGAAGCGTCGAATATAAAAAATGATGAATGAAATGAATCGAGATAATAATAATTATTATGTGAAAACTCCGCTTACATGTCAAAAACATATCCTATAAAGACCCTACTATTCATCGAGCATTGTTCTTATTGAGCTTTGTGGTTACTACGTACTAATATTAGTTCAAGGTGGTTTCTTTTGCTTTTCCTCGTAATTATTTTAAATCTATAGACACCTAGAAAGACAAATAAACACATTCTATCCTTTGGCAAGTACAAATTATTGTTCTCACTATTGTCAATAGTACTATCTTCTCTTTTTATGATAAAAATAAGGATTAATTATACGGATTTTATTGATATGATCCCAGTATATACAACATATATATTGTTGTGTATAGTTTTGTATATTATAAAAAAAAAGTGTAAGTGTGTGTATATATATATATTCGAATAATTCAAACTCATAATTATTATCCCATTAATTATTTTGATAAGTATCATCACTCCATTTGAATCATTACTATAACATGTATCGTTATGGAGAAACGAGTAAATATGTTGCTCTTGGGAATCAAAATTTGATTCATGAGTAGAAATTTTTAATTGGAGATGTTCTTATATGCAATGAGATATTGAAACAATAATTAATTACAAAGTGAAATTTTAACACTAAAAACAAAGTGGGATACAGTGAAACTTGTATTAAGGGTCCATGGTCCCTGTAATGGATTTAATTAAACGGTATAATAATATTAAACAATTAATTCCACTAACTGATCTTTAGACTAATAGTGCCCCAACAAAAAGAAAAGTGGTGCCACTCACCTTTTTGATAATTTTCCAAATTTAATACCAAAAGCAAATAAGGATGATTGAATAAAATATGTCTTCAATTTCTATCCAAAAGCATGCCAAAGAGCAAAATAGTACTACTATATATTTAAATGTGTTGTATGGTGCAACATAGAGAAAGTAAAGCATCATTGCTTCAATACTTAAAAATAATAAGAGTGCCAGAGAAAAAGAGAGAATTGCAGAATAATTAATACAAATTTTCTGATAATGGGGGGTCTCATGCTAATCAAGAAAATTAGTCTCTTCTTCCTTCTCATATCTGCATCCCTTTGTTCAACTTCATTTGCAGGTACATGAACTTGACTATAATGACTCATATATATGTATACATTAATTAGGTTTCTTTGCTTACAATCAACAAGACATATATGCTAAGTACAATTAGAACCTAACAAGCTCTTTTCAATCATATTCTTGCATTTTTTTTGGGTCTTCTGGTTAAAATTTCTAGCTTCACCACTTAATACTATAGGCCAAATTAGGCAAAAATTCCTGCATGTGGTAAGAGTTCTACTTCCCCGAGGCTTTGATTAAGTACTATAAAGTTTTACTTAGTAGACGTTTGGTCATGTGATACCATATCACGATATGGTATCATGAGATGGAATCGGCGTATATTTGAGCTATGTTTTATATTGGTGCACCCAAAGCCTTCAAATCTTGAGTTCGCCTCTGACTATAATAGTAATTGCTAATAGAATGTTGTTTAATTAGGTTTATACTTGGTTTGTTTAAGCTATGATATTTAAATTTTTCGACTTTCAAGAACAATAAGACTAAGGCAAATTAAAGTAAAATTATGTGGCACAATTACTTTGATGCAGCAGGTAGACAGTCGAGCTTTTTGAGCAACTTTCATCAGGAAGAGATGAGTACTGCAACTCATGAGGTTTGTATTTAATTAGTATATAATATAATCATCATTTTATTAAAAAATTCTTGGAATGTTGAGGCTAATAAATTGTATGCAAGTAAAATCACTTTCAGTTTCTTGAGTAATCATGATTAATCAAATGCTATGTATTATGTCCAAGAGTTCTCTCTGGTCTTCTTGATTAGACTTCTTTATTTTTTTCCCTCCATGAAGCTGGAGAAAATTTAAATTGCATATACTAAAAAAGTTAACCGTAAAAAACACACCTAAAATATCCTTTTTTTTTTTGAGTTTCATATCTGAACTATATTAGGTATACAAGTTTCATACATGAACTATCACCACCTATTTAACTGTACACCTGAACCATTAGTTGTTCTTTTTTACCTACCTGGATTCACCATCGTTAAGGTAGGAAAATGAAATTATTGATAGTTGAGTTATATTAGTTATAGAAAAGTCGCACAACGGATAGATTTGTTTTTGACCATTCACTCTACTTAAAAACAAAGTTTTTTTAAAAAATATTTTGATTTTTCTCCTTTAAAACTTTCAAATATATTAAATGTAATTTGTATGTAAACAGGAGGAGCAATTAAGGCATGAAAGGGTTCTTAAAATGAACACAAAGGATTATGGAAGATATGATCCAACACCTGCTCTATCCAAACCTCCTTTCAAACTCATACCAAATTAATCATCATGATGTGTCATATTATAATTAGGGTTTGTGGAAACCCTAATTAGTCTGAGAGTTGAATATGAGTTACCCAAATACTACATATGTGTTACGTTACTACTATATTTGTTTGCAGTTATATATAGTACTACTTTAATATCGATCGATACACTAATCCTTGTAAACTTTGCTTGTATTTTTGCATGAGTACTGGATATGTAGTTTTCTTCTTATCTGTAATATATACTTAATTATCCGTGTAATTATTATATATATATATATAATAAAATAAATGAATTATGTACTCTCATCGTCCACTTTTAGTTGTCATTTATATTTTTTCAAAAGTTAGTTTTAATTCAATATTTTTAAATAAAAAAAGTTTAATATATAAAAACTATACGAAAAATACTATAAATTGAATTTTTTTCATATCAATATAATGAAAAATATATCGTAAAAATATTAATCAAAATTCTTATAGTTTGACTATAAAAAAAATCGTGACAACTAAAAGTGGACGGAGGGAGTATCTTCTTCAGATAACAGTAATATATATATATATATATATATACACGCAAATTTTGCGTAACGAAGTAAGTTCTTTTAATTAACGGGCAGTAGAGCCAAGAATTCTGACGAGAGGATTCAAAAAACATGCTTGGTACCGTTCCATTTTATATGTCATCTTTCGGATTGTAAGAGTCAAACAAGTCTATCTTTGAATGTAAATTTTTCATAAATTTTTTAAACATTTTGAATTATCAATTATTGTGACTCATAGTATTTTTTACGTAGTTTACAAATATATAAATTTCATTTCGAAAAAATAAAATTAAAGATTCGATGCGCAAATATTTGATCATTGTTTGACTCTCAAAATATAAAAGGTGTCATATAAATTGAGACAGTGGGAGTAATTTCTATTTCTATGGAAGAGATCGTGTGGGTGGGTAATTAAGACTATCGATAGTTTAGGGGAAATGTGAATAAAACATGTCAAATTTAGGGACTAGGGTGATGATCTTTAGATATTTTCCAAAGATTGTCACATGTAATCGGGAATTGAAAATTGAATAAGTAATATGAATATAAGGAAAATTTTATGTTACTCTAGATTAATAATAGGTTATATAAATTAATCCTTACCTGGATTGGTAAATATTGTATATAATTATGTTAGTGAAGAACTTACAAGATAACAAAAAGATTATAACTGAAAATGAAATGACGAAATAAAAATCTCTTTAAAATGAGGCGCGGATATCTTGCTCTCTTTAAGGAGATTCAAGCCTACTCCAACAAATATTTTCACCGGTCCAGCAGTAGTCCTCTTTGACTTGTCCCCTTCAGAATACAAGTCTTCACAAAGTATAACTCAATAATTCTGAACAAGAGTTGAGTCCAAAGCTCTACAAAAAAGAATACATCCCTTCAACTAATAAGAACTCTCTTTTTTACTAACTCTTTCATTCTATATTTTTCTTGTATGTTGTGTGTGTCACAAACCAAATGAAGACCACCACTATTTATAATAGAGGAAGTCTTCCTAGTAATGAAGAGGTGTAGTAAATAGTGAAGATAATGATCTTCGAAGTTGCATATGTTACGAGGTATAACGGAGGAATAAAGAGTGAATAAGTAAATGAGATGAAAAGCTAAAAACCAACAACGGCTTAGACATTAGATTAATAATGGGTTATATATGAATTTAAGGAAAATTTTATATTACTCTAGATTAATAATAATAGGTTATATAAATTAATCCTTAACTGGATGGTAAATATTGTGTATAATTTGAAATCTAAGTTATTTCCCTATATCTTCTCTTTAACCTAACCACCTCTTCATTGTTAGTCGACAACTCGATATGTTGTTTTTGAAGCTCAAATCGTCGTTAGTGTACTAGTTTTGTAAGATTTAGGTCGTAAAATGAGAAATTTGGAGTGAATACTGCTTAAACTTGTTGGAAAGTATAATGAAGGGCAAATATAACTCTTTTCTGAGAGTATAAGGACAAATATAAATCTTTGCTGAGAATACAATTTTCGATATATATATATATATATATATGAGCAAAATATTGTGTTGGGGCTGTATATTTGTGAAAACTACTCTTCAATTTAATGGCTCAAAATGTTCCCTTTTAATTGGACCATTATTTAGATTTTGTCCATATATTTAATACTTGTACAAATATAGACGTTGGTCCTAACGAAACAGCAGATTATCATCTAATGTTCATAAGATTTCAGATTGCGATCTAATATTTTCTCATAAAATTTAGTTTCTCAAATGAATCTTCCAAGTTCCGACCATGATCTAAAATTGTCATAAATTGCAAGAGTAGTATTAAAAGGGGACATTTAGTAAATACCTGTCCCAAAAAGGTGTTTTTGGCCAAAATCATTCTTAAACTATACCTCAAACTTAAACTACATCCTTAAAGTATCATTCTTAGCAGGAAACACCTTCAAGTATTTAAAAGTGAATAATTTTCATCCTTCTATTTTAATTTATCGGAAAACTAACAAATCCTACAAAAATCAAGTCATTCCTTCCTAATTATTATTCCTAGATACGTCAAAATATTATCTTGAACTTTTTCGGTTATTAAGTTTAGCATTACGCAAAATCTTTTAATTTGACAGTTTTTTCATTTATTTTTAATGTATTTCATATTAAAAATATTATTAGTTGAAATATGTTTCTTCTCAATTGAATGTTGATCCCGCCCTTAGACTGGAATACAAAGCTTGCCCGGTATAACTACTGCTTGGAGTTTAGGTAAATAGACAGAGGATCACTTTAAGGTAATAAGATGGAAAGGCCAACCAAGATCGGATATAGCTGATTTTCCTATTTTTGTGGCCCAAGCACTTATTTGTTGATCGTGTTGGGTGAATTGTGACCTCGTACGATCGTGTCGGGTGAGCAACAGTCGCTTCGTCACAGTACTTACTTATGGGCTAACAGGTCACACTTTGGCCAAGCTAGAAGGGTTTGGGGTTGCTCATATTTTACAAGAGATGCTTACTTATAAATCGGATCATATTAGAGCTCGCCAGGAAGTACTTGGTACTACGATCATTGGGGGAACAATACCTAACTTCCACAGCAGCTAAGAATTATCTCAGGTTTTCCGTTAGTGCGCTCCGGAAAGAAGGAGCAAAGGCGAAAAAGCTCAAGTGATTTTCCCTTGCTGGTATTTTGTTTTGGGTGAGATGTACACCGAAAGGAATTGACGCTACAAACACTTTTCACCGGTAGTCCTCGATCGAAAGTTAGCCATAAGCTATGGCAGCTCCAGCTCGCAACCACAGGGGCCCGCCCCGCGAGGCCAGAGTGGGCTCAGCGGTCAGATTTTAATTTCTAAATCGAAAGATTCTTTCTTTCAACCCCTATTTATATTTTGACCAAAAGCCTAGTCAGCCTCTAACTTAACTCTTGAATCTGCGGGCTTGGAAACCTACTTTCTGAAGCGGGCCTCACTCGAGTTCTTTGCATTGAGCTCGCTTGGTTCGTCTGTTCATCGGTCATTGAAGGAAAGCGTTTATGGCTAGCGTAATGTCTTCTGCCTAATATACTAGAAGTGACGTTTGTTGGAAACTTCTGCTTCTAATATTACAGAAAGAAACTCAAATGCGAGACATACTCAATATTTTGATCACTTCAATATCACAATGGTCCATAAATTTTATTGATCTAAATACAATTTGGCTATGAAAAAGGTAAAGATAATTAAGCTCCAGCTTTTTTCCGTTACTAAATGAGAAAAAGAGCAGATCATGTACCCTCACACCTTCCAAACATTTTTTATTTTCGTAAGCAATAATGTCTAAGATTTTAAATATTTTTTTCAGGAACTTCATATAGCAAGTAATGAAATTATGCCGGAAAACTTTTGTTGATAGTCATTGAAACTGCTCATGTTTTTGTAGGATCCCTTAGTTTTTTGACGATCTCACATAAGGATGAAAATTGCTTAGCTTTAAATACTTGAAGGATGTTTTCTTCTAAGAGATACTTTAAAGATGTAGCTAAAATTTGGGGTATACTTTAAGTATGTTTTTGACCAAAAACTCTCCCAAAAAACGGACTACATGAGAAATTTTAGCAATATAAGCGTATAAAAGCCCGTTAATAATAAGTATTCTTTTGGGCCCAAAAAATACTTTAGATGGATCATAGAAAGATTCGATAGCTTCAGTAAGTATGTGCTAAATATTCAAGAAAAAGATGAATTAAAAGGTTAAAAATCTATAAAAGGGAGCTATATTTACATATAAAGAGTTTACCTAATCAATGTACTTCAAAAAAGAAAAAAGCTTACTCTAAAATGTGAAATTTCGTGTATAAAAACACTTAACCACAATAAATTCAATATAATCCCACAAATTAGGGCTAAAGAGGATAGAATATACAAAACCTTATCACTGTCTCCGTGTATAGTAATATACTATTCAAAAACAAAGCAAAAAAGAGGTGTTTCAATCAAAGGAATCAGGGAAAGTTACAGTGTCTACATTATGTTCAACCTTCGTCGAAAAAATACACTCTATATATATAAACTATACCGTGTAGGTCACAAATTATTTTTCATGCTCTTATATATTAATTTTCAAACATTCTTTACAAAATTTCTGAATTCGGATCTGCTTACCCATTTGAGGTACATGGGTCATACTCTGACTAATTGATCAGTTTGACGATATGCTCAACCACATTTCTCACCAGATCGATAAGAACAAGAATCAGTAGGAAATAATTAGGAATTAGAAATACGTGCAAGATTACGCTTAATATTTATTTACGTTTTGTTAGGTATTTCTCTTTTGCCAACTAATATACAAATTATTGATATGTTTTAATCAAAACCTATGTATGTTTAGGAACTTATGATCATTTTAGTTACGTTTTTGTTTTGCAAGTGGTGGAATATTGTGATCATAATAATTAATGTGCAAGTTTAAGGTTATTAATAAATTATAGTGTTAGAATAGAAAGTATTTTGAAGTAGTCTTTACAATTATTTTCCTAACCGTACCAACGCAATCATCAGTGTTGGTTGAACGATTTGGACTAATGATTTGCAAATAATATTTGATTAATAGATATAAGTCGTGCTCATTTTCAAAATTATGTTGTTAATGCTCTTAATTAACCAACCCCCACGGCACGTAATGTGATCCCAGACTAAATTAATGGGCTATCAATCATCAATGTGAAAATTTCACTTTTTTCAAATACATGATACACTAAATTTTTTTTCCCCAATTTACTCGTTCATTTTTTTCTTTTATTGTTATCTCTAATTACTTATCCATTTTGACGTATCAAGAAAGGACAAAAAAAAATATTATATCCTCAATTAATTACTTTGATAAAGATAGTACTTTTTGAAAATATTAAATTTTTAATTTTTTCACTTTATAATTAATAGGAGCAAATGATAAATATATTGTATCAATAATTGTTTTTAATAAATACATCAATTCAAAAATGAACAAGTGATTAGAGAAATAAAGTATAATTTAAGTTACACTCATATCATTTCCTTTATCGAATAACCCATTATACTACATTTAATTTGTCATACTTTTTTGGACATTTCTTATTTCTTCGAGTCAACATCTAATGAGACATTTAAACACTATCGACTACCAAAAAAAATTATTTTTTTAAAAATAAAAAATAAAAACTCAAATGCAAAGCAAAAGGTGATTTAAGTATGAGAGGGCAACATAACACTAAAAGTAAATTATATCCTCTTGTCTCTTAAGATAGATCAAAGTTTTGAACAAAAAGCAAACTTTTATTTCAATCACAAACGTTCTCTCATTTTTTTTATATTTTATATTCGGTGATATTTAGATTGAAGCTCAAATTAATTTAGATTTATCTTCACATAGGGCCCCTCACCATACTCAAAGTTTGAATTCAAGACCTATGATTACATGTATAAGATGTTATAACATTAGTATAAAAAATAATTCTCTAATTAAAAATAAATTTCTTAAAAATGAGATAATAACTTCGCCAATTAAAATGAGTAAGATAAATTTCTACCGATGACATTTTATATTGATTATATTTCTTCATCTTCAATCACGCCTCCTAAAGCTTCATTCCCTCCCCCACACATCTCACTAAACATAAATACTAGTATTTGAATAATAAATTTTACTTACATGACAAATACTAAATCCATCTTACCAAACACACCAACCAACTCTATGCACTAAACAATTTTTCCAAAAGGTTTTCTATTTTCAGATAAATGAGGTTACGTGAGACAATTGCAAATTTGCGTTATACAAAGTTCAAAGGTGTATGTATAAAACAAAATTGCATGAAGGTGACAGGTGAAAGTGGCACGTATTATTCAAATAGCCATAAACTTGTTATTCTTTCATTCGTTGACATTGACAAATCTCCTAAACAAGTAAAGCGTTACATTATTTTTATTTATTCATTTATCAAATATTTCTTCATATATATAAAAGTGGTTGAAACACACAACCTTTGACGAGAATATTCAGCTCATTGCTATTTATAGCTCGTATATATAGTATTACCTTTATTCTGTTTAGTAGTTAGTAATATTTTTTTTTTAAAGTCAAATAATATGAATTTTGATTAATATTTTAAAATTTATTTTTTCATTATATTGATATGAGAAAAACTATAATTAATAATACTTTATATATTATTTTTAAATATTTAAATTTTGTTTTAAAATATCAAATTAACATAGTCAAATTTAATTGTAAAAATCAGTTCACCAAAGACGCAATATGACAATTAAGAAGAAATACAGGTAATATTATATACAAAAGCTAATGTTTTGTATGGTAAAATTCAGCATCCGTTACGACACTTCTTTAGTTATTAAGCTCAGATTTATTTTAATATTTTCTTTTATCTATTTTTAATAATAATTATTAAAAATTATTAATATTCAATAAATATATAAAGTATATATTAAGGGAAAAGGGTCAAAATTAAGGATAAAATTGATTTGGGTAATTTTTTTTATTAATATTCAATAAATAGATAAAGTATATATCAAGGGAAAACAAGTTGATATGGGCAAAAAGAAGGTTATATTATTAAGTGAGTCGAATCGGGTTAAAATTTGGTAATTTAAATAAAATCGGATAATTATAATTGATTTGGGGCTTTCCATCAAGGAGAGGTATATTTGTTAAGTTTATTAATGACATAGATAAAAGGGAAAAGGCTCAAATATGCCATTTGAACTTTCAAAAAATGCTCATTTATGCCATCACTTAAAAGTTTGGCTCATTTATGACATTACCGTTAAAGAAAACTCATTTATGTCATTATTTATTAACGGTGGTTTTGCAAAACCATTTTTGACACTTGGCCAATTATAATTCGGCTACATCATTAATTTTTTAAATAAAAAAAAGAAATTCAATTTTTATTCAGAATTTTGATTTTTTTATTAAAAATATTCATGACATGGCCAATTATAATTCGGCCACATCATCAATTTATTTAATAAAAAAAAATCAAAAAAAATTAATTTAATTTTTTTCAAAATTATGATTTTTTTATTAAAAAAATTGATGATGTGGCCGAATTATAATTGGTCACGTGTCAAAAATAGTTTTGCAAAATCACTGTTAAAAATAATGGCATGAATGAGCTTTTTCTTTAATGGTAATGGCATAAATGAGCCAAACTTTTAATTGATGGTATAAATAAACCTTTACTGAAAATTCGGTGACATATTTGAGCCTTTTTCCTAGATAAAAATAACTTACTTTTAACGGTAAGAATAAAGTCTATCAATAAAATAAAGTTGAGGGATAATTTTGACCTTTCTCCCAAAAATAAATTAATTTAGTGAGTAAATAAATGAATCACCTTGGTGTTTTAATGAATTTCTGCCTACATTTCAATTAGATTCCGAAAATAAAACACATTAGTTTGAAAAATAAAACAAATATTGAAATTAAACTTTTTACCATATGGTTTGATGCAATTGTTTTACATAAATATATTATGTGTAGATTGGGAAACTCTATCCTTTGGACGTCACATTTTCCAATGAGTCATAGTATTTGCTTTTGACCAGTTACTACGGTTTTTTTCAATCTCGTTTTTTTTGTCTTTGAATTTATAGTGCGATCTTTTCACATTTTGATTTGACAGGGAGCTATTTACTTTCAACATCTTCTTCCCACCTAAAATCATCATAATTCAATATAAACGCTCCGTTTCAATTTGTTTTATTTATAATAAATTGATATTTAATTTTTTAATTTGATTTATCTATAATAGCTTGACGTATAATTTTATTTTTAATAAAGTTTATAAAATATAATATATATATCTAACTCAATCTAAAAAAGTAACTAATAAAGAGAAATTTCTTCAAGTCATGGAGATTGGAGATCAAGTTCTCTTTCTATCTAGGTGAAAAAGACACCTTTCGTTAAATTTTATAATTTTAAACATGTCATTTAATTTAAAGTTAAAAATTATCAAAAATAAAATAGACATATTTTTAAAAATGGATTAAGAAAAATATATATATATATATATAAAATAGTAAATAATTTAAGTTGAGAGAAAATTGTGAATTTTTCTTTTATGCTTAAAGATTTAGATGGCGATGTGGTTTATTATATGTTCCTCATTTTTAGTATTTTTTTTTTTAATTTCTGTTTTCATATTTAGATTAATACTAATATGTTTTACTTAGGGGAGAAAATGTTTAAAACATTTTTTTTCTTTAGCATCTCCAACCCTGCACTCTATTTTACTCTCCAAATATAAAGTTCTTTATTTTTTCAAACAATCAACTCCAACCTAATTCTCTATTTTATTTTTAAAAAAGAATTTTGTCTCTCTCTCTCTTCAATATTGTATTATTATTTCTATTTCCTTTTTATTTTCTTATTCCATGATATAAATTATTTATTTCTTTTTTGCAATAATCACTTTATATAATTCTCATGTGATACAAAAAATTATATTTTTTAAATTTTTATTTAATTATTATATTTTATTCAAAAAATTTAAATACTATAAATTGCACGAGAATATTATATAATATATAAATTAATGAGCAAATTCAAAGAAAATTGAAATACGATTACACAAACATTACATAATCACTCAATTTTAGAAATTATTACATTGCTCTCATAAATGATCTATTAATGCATTACGAAGTTCAAAATTATCATTTTTATCCTTAATTTTATTATGTCTAGCTAAGAATTGTTCAAATCGGAGATTTTCATCTAACATCTTTTTTGTCCTTGGAGTTGGAGCCTCTACGACATCTGGATTTGGTGCATTAAGATCGCGTTCATCCTCAATTATCACGTTGTGTAGTATAATGTATGTAGTCATTATATCATGTAGCATTTTCTTTCTCCGAAAATGTGACGGACTTGCAATAATTGCAAAACTTCGAATTCTCGTTCAACATCTTTTCGACATGATTCTTGTTTCATCACGAATTAATTATTATGTTATTATCGTATTTTATGTTGTATTTAAATTATTATGTTATGTTATGTATTGTTATCTTGTATTAATTAAAATTTTCATATATCATTTTAATTTTGTGTATTCTTTATAATGAAAATTAGTAATAAAATAAAATTTATTATCGATGAAAATTATAAAAAAAATATATTAATTTGAAATTAAAGTAATATATCTTAAATAATATATTTTTAAAAATATTATATTACATTTAAAATGACCTATGAATATTAGATATTTAATTAATGAAATTATATGTAAATAATATGTTAATTGAAAAGAAATAAAAATAACAATAAAATATTTAAAAAATAAAATAGATAGTGTGAATAGTAGCTCTCTAAATTTGGAGAACTACTATTTAACTTTCTAAGTTTTAAAAATAGAGAGTGGTTTGGAGTGACCATTTTCTACTTTACTCTCCAAATATAGAGAATGAAGAGTAAAACAGAGGTGAGTTGGAGATGGTCTTAAGGGAAAAGGGTCTGCAAAATACTTTAACTTGATCGAAATTATTGTTACGATATCAAATTTTATAAAGGAACTTTTACTCCAGAACTATATACTCATAACTTATCTAAAAGTATATATGTGTCTACGTAGACATGTTACTATTTATAAGTATGAAATATTTATGATGTCGTGAGTACATATATATCCTTAAAATACACTATTAAATAGTGTAGCAATAAAATGTACTCTTGATATCGTAACAACAATTTCGATTAAAGTTCAAATATATTTCAATTATTTTCCCCTAGAATTATTAGAAATAAAAATAATACGTATATTCGCTCATTCAAACCTTATTTATAATTATTGCGTATGTTATTATTATTATTATCTTAATATATTAGGCCAATCATAATAGAAAAAGTCATATTTAGTTGCCTCATTAGCATAATTTATAGTCACGTATTCAAAATTTGATATAGGAAAAAGAATGAATTATGCTAAAAACTATATGCAAAATGAAAAACACACACATTTTCCCCATATAATATACGATCAAATCGAACACTTAGCTCTTTCAAATTATATACACCAAAGTGCTGGAGTTGAAAAATCTAACAATCACGGAGTATCAATTTATTGAAACTATATGTTGTATAAAGGACTAGTAGTACTTCTATTTAATTTTTTCTTGATGCAATATTGATTTGAGATATGAAATTAATTAGAAGAACGATATGCTTAGATTTAATTACTTAAATATTAAAAAATTAAAAAATAGTTTAGTTTTAGATTAGTGAAACTCTTCCAAGCATATATTGGATGGGAAATGCCAAATAAAATAAAATTATGCATAATATTTTAAACAAAATTATATCATTGAAGTGTAAGCTATTCCTAGATTTAAAACAACTACAGCTTGCATTAAAGTGGCTTAAAAACCTGCAGATCTCCCAAATTAATTGCAATGTATTGATGAATATGCCATTCACATGATAAAATTAAGGAATCAATCCCAAAATTAATTTCTCAAATTTTATGATACTTCCTTGTCACTTGTAAGCTATGGAATGCGTACTGCGCACTCCGCGTACCATATAAGAAATCACTTTAAAGACTTAAAGCTCCCCCTTTCTTTTTCACAGTCCATTCTGACAAATTTTCGAAATAAAGAAACAGCGCACATAAATCCTCATGTACAAAAACTGAAACGCAGCGTACCACTTTGAGGAACACCAGCTATTTTATAGGGAAAAATTACGCAGTTAAACAAACTTATACTATTTAATTACTCATTATAGCTATAGTTTGCTATAATTATCACTCGCGACTAACATTTTATATTAATTATGTGCACTGACATGGAGTTTGTATAATTAGTCACGTTTATATATGTATAATTCGCCAGAATATACAAATACATATGTATAATATACAATTATTTAACCTATATACATATACAATTCACCTCTGTAACACTCTCTGTGTCTCTCACAATCTCGCTTGCCTCTCTCCTCCCTCTCTCAATCTCGCTGCCATTTATACAAATGTATATGTATAATACACACACACACACACACACACACATATATATATATATATATATATATATATATATATATATATATATATATATATATATATATATATATATATGTCTGCCCTCGCCTCTCACCTACCTCTCCCAATTTCGCTCGCCTCTCTCCTCCCTTTCCCAATCTCACTTGCTATATATATAAATATTTTTAAATGGCTATATGTGAAAGTTTTCCTATTTTCTATATATATTATTTTAGCTTCAGTATAACATGTTCTCACTATAATCTCTGGTACAACCTCTAAACCATCGGATAATACTCTATTGTGAGCCCTTTGTTTCATATTTTTCTAGCTATGTTTTCTTACTTTCTTTGTTTGAGTATGTTATTATTGTTGTATATGTTATAAAAGAACTTACTAAAATTCTTGTTATAAAAGAACTTACTAAAATTCTAAAAGAAAGAAAATTTTTAGAAGATATATTCTTTCAAAGTGTGTTTATATGTTTCATATAGTGGCTATTTATAGCCATACATTAATGCATACATGGTCATTAGTGATGTCATATTCCACATCACTAATGCATACATGGTCATTAGTGATGTCATATTCCACATGACACTCCAATTATTTTACAACACTCCCCCTTGGATATCTATGTAAAAGAAAGTACATAGATATACATAATACGCATTATTTGCTGCCTCATTAAAAACCTTTCTAGGAAAACCCAGTGGGATAAAACCTAGACTAAGAAAAAAAGAGTACAGTGCGTATTTTACTCCCCTTGATAAAAACCACGATTCAGATGGTTAAGTTTTCGCATTCCAATTTTGTGAACCATCTTCTCAAGAGTTGAGGCTGGTAAAGATTTGGTAAATAGATCTGCTGGATTATCACTTGAACGAATTTGTCGCACATCAATATCACCATTCTTCTGGAGATCATGTGTGAAGAACAATTTTGGTGAAATGTGTTTCGTTCTATCTCCTTTTATAAAGCCTCCTCTTAATTGAGCTATGCATGCAACATTGTCTTCAAAGAGTATTGTGGGTATCTTGACGTCACACTTCAAACCACATCTTTCTTTGATAAAATGTATTACTGATCTTAACCATACACATTCTCTACTTGCTTCATGAATGGCTATTATCTCAGCATGATTTGAAGAAGTAGCGACAATAGACTGCTTCGTAGATCGCCATGATATAGCAGTACCTCCGTATGTGAACAGATAGCCTGCTTGTGATCGAGCTTTATGTGGGTCAGATAAATAACCTGCATCTGCATGACCAACAAGATCTGCACTATCTTTGTTAGAATAAAACAGACCCATATCACTAGTTCCCCTTAGATATCGCAATATATGTTTAACTCCATTCCAATGTCTTCGTGTAGGGGAAGAACTATATCTTGCTAATAAATTAACAGAAAATGCTATGTCAGGTCTCGTAGCATTAGCAAGATACATAAGTGCCCCAATTGCACTGAGATAAGGTACTTCTGGACCAAGAGATTCCTCATTTTCTTTTTGAGGTCGGAATGGATCCTTACTCACTTCAAGTGATCGGACAACCATTGGAGTACTTAATGGATGTGCTTTGTCCATGTAAAATCGTTTCAAGATTTTCTCAGTATAGGCAGATTGATGGATGAAGACCCCGTCTACTAAATATTCTATTTGTAGTCCAAGACAAATTTTTGTCTTTCCAAGGTCTTTCATCTAAAATTCTTTCTTTAGATATTCAATTGCCTTTTGAACCTCTTCTGGAGTTCCAATGAGATTAATGTCATCAACATAAACAGCAAGAATAACAAAACCCAATGTTGTTTTCTTAATAAATATACAAGGACAAATGGCATCGTTTATATAACCTTGTTTTATCAAGTACTCACTAAGGCGATTATACCACATGCGCCCTGATTGTTTTAAGCCATATAATGACTTTTGTAATCTGATTGAATACATTTCCCGAGATTTATATACTTCAGGCATTTTAAGTCCTTCCGGAACTTTCATATAAATTTTATTATCTAGTGAACCGTAAAGGTAAGCTGTAACCACATCCATTTGATGAATTTCAAGATTTTCATGTACAGCTAAGCCGATGAGATATCGAAAAGTTATTGCATCCATAACAGGTGAATATGTTTCTTCATAGTCGACACCAGGTCGTTGAGAAAATCCTTGTGCCACAAGGCGTGCCTTGTATCTTACAATCTCATTTCTCTCATTTCTTTTTCGTACAAAGACCCATTTATAGCCAATTGATTTAACATCACTAGGCGTTTGGACTACTGGTCCAAAAACCTCACGCTTAGCAAGTGAATTTAATTCTGATTGAATTGCTTCTTGCCATTTTGGCCAATCACATCTTTGTCGACATTCTTTGACAGATAGAGGTTCAAGATCCTCATTTCCTTTCATAATGTTAAGTGCAACATTATATGCGAAAACATTATCCACTATGATTTTTGATCGATCTAAACTTATCTCATCACCTGTAGAACTTATTGAGAGTTCTTCATTTACTTGAGTCTCGGGTTCACTGATCTCTTCAGGAATATCAGGATCAATCAGATTTTGAATTTCTTCGTGAAATTCTTTTGTAGTGTCATTTTTTGTACTTCTTTTTCTAGGATTCTTATCTTTTGAACCCAATGGTCTACCACGCTTCAGGCGTATTTGTGATTCAGAAGCTATGACACTTGTAGATGGTCCTTTTGGGACGTCGATTTGGATAGGCACATTTACTGTAGGAATATGTGATTTTGTTATCCTTTTTGAATCAGTAAATGCGTCTGGCATTTGATTTGCTATGTTTTGCAAATGGATGATCTTCTGGACCTCTTGTTCACACACAGGGGAGCGTGGATCAAAATGAGATAATGATGAAACTTTCCATGCAATTTCACTTTTAAGTTTCTTTTTCTCTCCCCCTAATTGCGGAAAATTTGTTTCATCAAATCGACAATCTGCAAATCTTGTAGTAAATAAATCTCCCGTCAATGGCTCAAGGTAGCGAATTATTGAGGGTGAATCAAACCCAACATATATGCCTAACCTTCTTTGAGGGCCCATCTTGGTGCGCTGAGGTGGTGCTACAGGCACATATACAGCACATCCAAAAATTCGAAGATGAGCAATATTTGGTTCATGGCCAAACACTAATTGTGATGGGGAGTATTTATTATAATGAGTCGGTCTGAGACGAACAAGTGATACTGCATGTAAGATAGCATGACCCCAAACAGTAGTAGGAAACTCACTTTTCATAAGTAGAGGTCTTGCTATCAATTGTAAACGCTTAATAAATGACTCAGCAAGGCCATTTTGAGTATGAACATGTGCTACAGGATGTTCAACTTTTATCCCTACTGATACGCAATAAGCATCAAAAGCTTGGATGTGAATTCGCCAGCATTATCGAGGCGAATTGTCTTAATGGGATAATCTGGAAATTGCGCTCTTAATCGTATTATTTGTGCCAATAATTTTGCAAACGCCAGGTTGCGAGATGATAAGAGGCACACATGAGACCATCTTGAAGATGCGTCTATTAGGACCATAAAATATCTAAACGACCCACTAGATGGGTGAATAGGTCCACAAATATCCCCATGTATTCGTTCTAAAAATTGAGGGGATTCATTGTTAACCTTCATTGGTGATGGCCTAATAATCAATTTGCCTTGGCAACAAGCAGCACATGAAAACTCATCATTTGTAAGAATCTTCAGGTTCTTTAATGGATGTCCATTTGAGTTTTCAATGATTCGTCTCATCATTATTGATCCAGGATGACCTATTCGGTCATGCCAAAGCACAAAAGTCTTTAAGTCAGTAAACTTCTGGTTTACGATAGAGTGTGCTTCAATCGTACTTATTTTTGCATAATATAGGCCAGAAGATAAAGTTGATAATTTCTCCAACATATATTTCTGGTCTAAGACAATCTTGGTAATACCAAGGTATTCAACATTCATTTCATTTATTGTCTCAACATGATATCCATTTCGGCGAATATCTTTAAAACTTAACAGGTTTCTTGGGGATTTAGAAGAGAACAAAGCATCTTCTATGACCAGTTTTGTCCCCTTAATCTCATTGGAACTCCAGAAGAGGTTCAAAAGGCAATTGAATATCTAAAGAGAAAATTTGAGATGAAAGACCTTGGAAAGACAAAAATTTGTCTTGGACTACAAATAGAATATTTAGTAGACGGGGTCTTCATCCATCAATCTGCCTATACTGAGAAAATCTTGAAACGATTTTACATGGACAAAGCACATCCATTAAGTACTCCAATGGTTGTCCGATTGAAGTGAGTAAGGATCCATTCCGACCTCAAGAAGAAAATGAGGAACCTCTTGGTCCAGAAGTACCTTATCTCAGTGCAATTGGGGCACTTATGTATCTTGCTAATGCTACGAGACCCGACATAGCATTTTCTGTTAATTTATTAGCAAGATATAGTTCTTCCCCTACACGAAGACATTGGAATGGAGTTAAACATATATTGCGATATCTAAGGGGAACTAGTGATATGGGTCTGTTTTATTCTAACAAAGGTAGTGCAGATCTTGTTGGTCATGCAGATGCAGGTTATTTATCTGACCCACATAAAGCTCGATCACAAACAGGCTATCTGTTCACATACGGAGGTACTGCTATATCATGGCGATCTACGAAGCAGTCTATTGTCGCTACTTCTTCAAATCATGCTGAGATATAGCCATTCATGAAGCAAGTAGAGAATGTGTATGGTTAAGATCAGTAATACATTTTATCAAAGAAAGATGTGGTTTGAAGTGTGACGTCAAGATACCCACAATACTCTTTGAAGACAATGCTGCATGCATAGCTCAATTAAGAGGAGGCTTTATAAAAGGAGATAGAACGAAACACATTTCACCAAAATTATTCTTCACACATGATCTCCAAAAGAATGGTGATATTGATGTGCGACAAATTCGTTCAAGTGATAATCCAGCAGATCTATTTACCAAATCTTTACCAGCCTCAACTCTTGAGAAGATGGTTCACAAAATTGGAATGCGAAAACTTAACCATCTGAATCGTGGTTTTTATCAGGGGGAGTAAAATACGCACTGTACTCTTTTTTTCCTTAGTCTAGGTTTTATCCCACTGGGTTTTCCTAGAAAGGTTTTTAATGAGGCAGCAAATAATGCGTATTATGTATATCTATGTATTTTTTTTACATAGATATCCAAGGGGGAGTGTTGTAAAATAATTGGAGTGTCATGTGGAATATGACATCACTAATGACCATGTATGCATTAATGTATGGCTATAAATAGCCACTATATGAAACATATAAAGATACACTTTGAAAAAAAAAAATTTTCTTTCTTTTAGAATTTTAGTAAGTTCTTTTATAACAAGAATTTTAGTAAGTTCTTTTATAACACGAATATGGCGTGCGTTGTTCCACTATCAATTACACAAATATCTTCATGATTGATCATTGAGGTATCCATATATTCTTCAAGATAAAAGATATAAACGAAATAAACATTATATTATTATTACTAAACAAAAACATTACATAACCTTTTAGTTATTTTACAAGTCTAGGAAAACACATTCATACTAGTTCATACAAACGATGAAAATGAAACATATTTACATTATCATAGATCCATCACCTATCAGGTGATCTATCTTTCCTTCAGGATTCTCAAAGAAATCCGCTACATCTAGATGCATGGGTTCAACAGTATCTTCCGAGATAAAGTTGGCTTCAGCGTTATTTTTCACCTCCTTCAGGAAAGCTTGATATAGCACAACCAGGTGCCTTGGCGTACGACAGGTACGTGACCAATGTCCTTTTCCTCCACATCGATAATATTTGTTGTCTGAATTTTTCTTCTGCACTACATCATGTTTTTCATTCTTCTTTTTACACTGCTGGTGTTGAAGGTTATTATTTAGTGCAAGACGATAACCATGATTGAAATTTCTTCCTCGACCACGACCACGGCCACGACTGGGGCCACGACCTTTTTCACGCCTAGATTGGTGAAAATTTACCGTATTTACTT